>CM055070.1:39456536-39488216 GCA_029204045.2 Tillandsia leiboldiana | reverse complement strand
TACAACCCAGCTCGCGTCGTGGCCCTGTTGTGAACGTGGGAATCCAGTGACCAAAATCCATGGTGATCTGGTCCCATTTCCACTCTGGTACCGGTAAGGGCTGTAGCTTCCCTGCTGGTCGCTGGTGTTCGGCCTTTATCTGTTGGCATACTAGGCAGTGGGCTACGTATCGCGTCACGTCTTCTTTTAACTTAGGCCACCAGAAACGTCTGTTTGAGATCCCTGTACATCTTCGTGCCCCCCGGGTGGGCCGCAATAAGGGGCTCGGTGTGCCTCCGCTAAGATTTCATTCTTCAACTCTGGTAAATCCGGCACACAGACCCCGCCGCGGAAACATAGGGTGCCGTCGTCTTTCACCGCAAAGTCAATCTCTTGACCCTGGGGAATCTTGTCTCGTATACGCTGTAGGTGCAGGCTCGGTCTGCTTGTCCCTCCTGGATCTTCTCGAATAGCGTCGGCTTTGACCACCAAGGCTAGGAGTTGCAGAACTGCGCCCGCAGGCACTACCTCCAACTGCATTCGCGCGAACGTCCGCGATCAGGTGGTCCTGCTTGCGTCAGCGCGCTCTCCGACGCCCCGTCCCGAGTGCCCTTTTCTGCTCAGTGCGTCTGCCACCACATTTGCCTTCCCGGGGTGATATTGGATCGTCACGTCGTAATCCTTCAGCAACTCGAGCCACCGTCTCTGCCGCAAGTTTAACTCTTTTTGGGTAAAGATGTACTTAAGAACTTTGATGATCTGAGAAAACGTTGCAGTGGACTCCGAAGAGGTAATGCCTCCACAGTTTCAAAAACGAAGGACCACGGCGGCCAATTCCAAGTCGTGTATCGGGTAGTTCCTTTCGTAGTCCTTCAGCTGCCTGGACGCGTAGGCGATCACCTTCCCCTGTTGCATCAGACACCTCCAAGTCCGATCCTTGACGCTTCGCAGTACACTTCATAATCCTCTCCGGGCGTCGCAACACTAGTATTGGGGCCTTAGTTAAGCTCTTCTTGAGTTCCTCAAAACTCTCCTGGCACTTGGCCGTCCATATGAACTTCTCGCCTTTTTCGGGTCAATCGGTTTAAAGGGGTAGCGATCTTTGCGAAGCCCTCAACGAAACGCCGGTAGTATCCTGCCAGCCCTAGAAAACTTCGCACTTCTGTCACCGACGTCGGCGGCCGCCAATCTACCCACTGCTTCCACCTTTTTGGGGTCCACAGCGACCCCCTGTGCCGAGATCACATGCCCTAGGAAGCCGACTTCCCGCAGCCAGAATTCACACTTCTTGAGTTTCGCGAACAACTTCTGCTCTCTGAGGGTTTGCAGGATCGTCCGTAGGTGGTCCTCGTGCTCCTCGTCGGTAGGGGAGTAAATCAGGATATCGTCGATGAAGACTACCACGAACCGATCCAAGAAGGGTCTGAAGATCCGGTTCATCATGTCCATGAAAACAGCGGGGGCGTTCGTAAGCCCGAATGGCATCACCGTGAACTCGTAGTGGCCGTATCGAGTCCGGAAGGCGGTCTTGGGGATATCTTCATTTCGAACTCGGAGTTGATGGTAGCCCGACTGTAGGTCAATTTTGGAGAAGACCGTCGCTCCCCGTAACTGATCGAAGAGGTCGTCGATTCTGGGTAGGGGGTACTTATTCTTCACCGTGACTTTGTTTATCCCTCTGTAGTCAATGCAGAGCCGCAGGCTTCCATCTTTCTTCCGTACAAGAGTACCGGTGCGCCCCAGGGTGACACACTCGGTCGGATGAACCCTTTGTCCAAGAGATCTTCCAATTGTGCCTTAAGCTCCTTCAGCTCCGCGAAGGCCATTCGGTAAGGGGCCTTCGTAATAGGCTGCGTGCCTGGTAGCAGCTCAATAGGGAACTCCACCTCCCTCTCCGGAGGCATCCCCGGCAACTCCGCGGGAATACGTCAGGATAGTCCCTCACCACTGGGATATCTACAAGTGTCGTCGAGGGTCGAGTAGCCAAAATCCACCGATGCTAGATAGGCCACGCACCCCCCCTCAACCAGTCTTCTGGCCCGTGCCGCTGAAATAACCGCCGGGAAGGAGATGCTCTTGCCCATTATGTACACATGTTCGGGGAAGCCCGGTTCTTGTAGCCGCAGTTGTCGCTTGTCGCAATCAATGAGTGCCTGGTACCTTGTGAGCCAGTCCATGCCCAACACCACGTCGTACTCCTTCAAAGGGATCACCGCCAAGTCCCAAGGGCAGGCCAACCGTCCCAACATAATCGGGCAGGCGGCCACAAAAACTGGTCGCCTCCAGAGTCCCTCCCGCCGTTTGCACCGTCAAAGAGGCTTGGAGGGGTGTCTCCTCGAGGTTATGCATGAAAACGAATTCACGAGAAATGAACGAGTGCGTTGCTCCGGTATCGAAAAGAGTTCTAGCACGGGAATTCGAAACGAAAGTAGTACCTGCAAGAGCGTCCTCCGGGGGGTCAGTCCCTTGGCGGGTCATTGAGAAAACCCTCCCGCCTGGTTGTGGTTGCCGGTCCTCCTCACGCCGTGGTGCGGGGGGTCTGGAAACCGACGCCATAGGAGCTTTTTCCCCGCCCTGAGTGCTGTGGCTTGGGTGTAGGTGCTCCCATGGGCGCCGATCCCCCGCCTAAGGGGCAGTTGCGGCGGAAGTGCCCCCGTTTGCCGCACCTGAAACAATGGTCGTCTCTTTGGGGGCACTCTCCCGTCAGGTGTCCTCCCCCGCATATGACACAAGGCCTATTCCACGGCCTCGGCCCTCCTGTTGGCGCGCCCCGGGGTCCTGTCGGCGGTCTCCATCTTTTGGGGGGGTCGGCTCCCGCTGGAAGAACCCTCCCCCCAGCCTTGCTGGTGTCGCTTCTGATCCCTTAGCCGCGCCGCGTTCTCCCTTCTGGCACGGGTCACAGCGAAACCCCGCTCCACCGTGGTGGCCTTGTCGACCACTCCCTGAAAGGTATGCAGGCCAGCCGCGTTCACCACCTCGAAGATGTCGCTTCGCAGGCCATCGACGAAGAGTTGTGCCTTGTGAGCCTCGTCCCGTGCGACGAACGGGACGCAATTTACTAGTCGGACGAATTCCCGTTGATATTCCATGACCGTCCGGTCCCCTTGTTGAATGTGGTTTAGGTCATCCTCCAACTTTTTCTTGACGCTGCTGGTGAAGAAGGCCTCGAACAGCTCCTTCTTGAAAGTTGTCCAGGATGGAAGAGCGGTACCCTTAGCAGGATCGGGGCGTATCGTCTTCCACCACAAGCGGGCATTCCCTTCCAAGCAATGGACGGCTAGGGGAACCCGCTCGTGATCCTCCATAAGTAAGTCTTCAAAGAGTTTCTCCATTGACCCCACCCAGTTCTCCACGACCCACGGATCTGTCGTGTCCCCTTCGAACGTGGGCGGGTCGTGCTTCTTAAAGTCCTTCAAGTTGGCCCGCACTCGATCCCGTTCGGTCATCACAACCCCCCCTCCACTCGTGGCGGCGGCAGCCGCGATAGGGGTAGGCGTGACCACCGTTTCCTCCAGAATAACCCGGCTAGTTGTCCCTGGCGCCGGCCCCGTAGTCGCCGCTGGTGGTGGTGCTGTCGGCGGTGCCGCGGCCGGTGCTGTCGGCCCCGGCGGAGGGACCGGGGCGGCCGTCACAGGTGCGGCCTGCTGCTGCGTCATCTGGCGTACGTGATCGGTGAGGGTAGCCAATTGCCCCGCCATTTCCCGCAATTGTTGCCGCAGGAGTTGGTTCTCCGTGGCCGTCGACGTTGTCGCATCCGCCTCGGCGTCCCCCGCCGCTGACCTTGTACGGGCCATATCTGTCACTCACCAGAAGGTCAAAATTAGACAGTAACTACAACCAGTGTACCCTTTTGTGCGAGGAAAGACTCGAACTCCCGCCCCCCGTTCACTCACGTTCTAAAATCCTATGCCCCACCCATTTCATTTATTCGTAGGTACGCGAGGCATTCCCACGGATGTCGGCACTAGCTGTTGTGATTGAATGAAGTTCTCTGATACCATCTTAATCTGTCACGCCCCGGGGGTTTGTTTTAGCGGAAACGGCACATTTTTTTTTTTGAAAGGTCTCTTTCTTCCCCGGTGCGTGCCCAGACCCGCCGCACATACAGGATCTCTCTGCAAACGGACAGAGTCTCCCCTGTACGTGCACGGCGTGTGGTTGAATACATCTCCCAAGCAAACATAACCATTCAATCACAACATTCAATTTCATACAACCAGTATTCTAAATATTTAAGCGCATGGCCACTTCAACTTGAAAGGATAAATCCACGGTTTTTAAAGAGTGCCCACCCGGCACTTAAGTTTTGAAAACGAGCTTCGAAATCAGCATAAACCCCAGGGTTTTGAAAACGGTGCCCACACGACACCCAAGTTTTGAAAGCTCATTTCGCAATCCATAAATCCACAGGGTTTTGAAATCAGTGCCCACACGACACTTAGACTTTGAAAACGGTTTTCGCAATCTTTTCTTTGTTTTTGTTTCGCTTTTCAAATGGCCAGTAGGAAATAAAGGGAAAGGTAGTGCATAAACAGATAATCAAATACCGACATCTACGTCGACCCCACAAGGGTATCGGGAACCTCACACACGCCCACAATATAAATGAAAAGCTGAAAAGAAAAGGAAAATATAAAGTTCAGGGTCTCCAACGGTCCCGCTGTGTCCGCCCCGTCCTCACCGCCACCTACCTCTCCCCTCGCCTGGGCCCTGTCACGAAGTGGGAAGTCAGTGACTAATAAACGCCGTGCAAGAGAAAATAATGAAAACAAACCGTGGCGACAACCGGAGCAACCACCCTTCTGGGGGGGGGGGGGGGGGAAAGGGTAACCTGTATATCTGCATCCTGTAATACCCGGCCGCGTCGGTCCACGACCGACGGCCCATACCGTACCTGCAGCACCGCGACCGCGCCGGACAACTAAACCGGCGGGTCGCTCCGCTCGCACCTCGGCGCCTCAACCCCACAGCTAATAAGGGGCCCCCACTACGTCACCTCGTGGGTATACACGGGTTCTACGACCTCTTTTCGGGAAAAGTGCACCCCTCACGGTGGCCAAACCGCGGGTGCACGTGTTGCAGCCTCGAGCACAGTAACCGTAACCACCATCATGTCAGTATCATAATATGAATAATAAGGGTAATGAGGTAAATGAGGTAAAGTGCATAATCGAAAACAAGGTAATACTGCGCGCACTCGAAGGTGGCCCGCTGACATATAAGGGTTAAAAAGAAGAACACCGTCGGCAGTCGACGCTAGTCATTATAGCGAACCCACTAACATGCATAAGCTATCACCCGTCATTATGTAACCCCGGTACACTTAGAATAGACCCCGTCCAATAAGATAGAATTTAGAGGCTAGGAATGAATTAAAAACAACCCACCTGTCGCCAGTAGAAAAACCACGCTCGGCTCCCCGCGTCCCGGCGCGCTCCCCGAAGCTGCAAGACGGGATCCCCGGGCGGGGAGGTCAAGAACCTTTAAACGCGAAGTAAGGAAAAACCCCAACACCGGCCGGCCCCCCGACGGCAGCGACCGAAACCCCCCACGCGCCGCCGTGCTGTCCGCGCGGCGCCTCGCATGTGCGGGCTGCCCCGCGGCCGCCCCGCATGCGGGCGGCCCGCACGGCACCCCCGCATGCGCGGCCCGCACCGCGCGGTGCCCCCGCATGCGCGGGCTGCCCCGCGCGGCGCCCCGCATGCGGGTGCCCCGCACGGCACCCCCGCATGCGCGGGCCGCACCGCGCGGTGCCCCCGCATGCGCGGGCTGCCCCGCGCGGCGCCCCGCACGCGGGTGCCCCGCACGGCGCCCCCGCATGCGCGGGCTGCGCCGCGCGGTGCCCCCGCATGCGCAGGCTGCCCCGCGCGGCGCCCCGCACGCGGGTGCCCCGCACGGCGCCCCCGCATGCGCGGGCTGCACCGCGCGGTGCCCCCGCATGCGCGGGCTGCCCCGCGCGGCGCCTTGCATGCGGTTACCCCGCACGGCGCCCCCGTGCGGCGGCACGCCCCTCTCCTTCCCTCTTCGACGAAAATCAAGAAACCCCCCCCTCGCTCGTGACGAGAAAAAGACAAGAAAAGAAAACGAAAACACGGCTCACCTTGTCTTGGTCGGTACCGGGCGAAGGAGAGGGATCGTCCTCTTCGCGTTCGTCGGATCTTTGCGGGGAGGCGATCGATCTCTTCTCTTCCACGCCGGCCGATGGATAGGACGAGGGTTTTTTTTTTTTTTTTCTTGGGGACCGCTCCTCGTCCACGCTCGGATATTATACGCCAAGGAGGGGGAGGCGTGGTTTCGGAAACCTAATTCCCAAGGCCGACTACTTAGACGTTTAGGGCGTAGTGGATTTTGGACCCCAAAATTAATTTTAACCCCTCGGGTGAAAGGAAAACAAAAAGGGGTGGTCGAAACCCATACCTCAAACTGGTCGACTAAACTCGATCTGATTGCGGACCAGAGTCCGGTCCGCCCCCGGTAATTGTGTAAGTCACCTGGGCTACGGTACCAGCTTCCGGAATTTATTCTGGGAGATCCGGGGGTCGGAATCCAGAACCGATCGCGCCGCCGGTCTCCGTTTCGCGAGCTCTATTAACCAAAAATACCCGCGAGCCCCGACCGTCTGCCAAGAAAAATAAGGAAAATTTACCCTCGAACCCCTATTGTCAACCACACGGTTCAATAAAAACGACGAAAAGTCCCGAGAGGCAAAAATAAATCCGCGGTTATCACATTCGCCACTTCGCAGAAATCGGCGAACTTAAGCCTTTGAATTTGAAACTCCAAATTCTAAACTACAACTCACTTTTCGACTCAACGGCCTTTGCGTCGATTCGAAATACTTACGACTCACTTGTAATTACATTTGAAATGTGTTACAAGTATTTTTGCTGAGTTTCTCCACTTCGCAGAAATCGGCGAACTTAAGCTTTAGAATTTGAAACTTCAAATTCTCAACTACAACTCACTTTTCTCCGAATTCAATAAAAATAGTATTTCATACCATTTTTATTTATATTATTTATATACCATAAATCTGGTACATTACATAATCCCTAGGGGACACAATCTCAATCTCAAGTCGCCTCAACTGCTATAGCAGTGGCATCTGCTGAGTGATCAACATACTCAATGACTACGCTGCTCGCCTACTCAAGGCATCCACGACCACATTGGCCTTACCGGGGTGATACTGTATGCTCAAGTCATAATCTTTCAACAACTCTAACCACCGACGTTGCCTCAAATTAAGCTCCTTCTGAGTAAACAAGTACTTCAGACTCTTGTGGTCGGTAAATATCTCGTAGTGCCCACCATACAGGTAATGTCGCCATAGTTTCAATGCAAATACAACAACGGCTAGCTCCAAATCATGTGTAGGGTAATTCTTCTCATAATCCTTTAATTGGCATGAGGCATAAGCAATTACCCTACCATGCTGCATTAACACACATCCTAAACTGCTGTGGGAGGCATCACTCTAGATCACAAATCCCTCTTCCATCACTGGCAATGCAAGAATCGGCGCTAATTTCAATCTCAACTTCAGCTCATCAAAGCTCTGTTGGCACTGCTCAGTCCAAATGAATCTGGTCCCCTTCCTAGTCAATCGGGTGAGGGGAGTAGGAGTAGAGAGCTTCGCAAAGCTCTCCACGAACCGACGATAATTACCTGTTAAGTTCATAAAGCTCCGAACCTCAGTAACTGTCGTAGGTCTAGGCCAATCCCGAACGGCATCAATCTTCGTCGGGTCCACTACCACTCCTGCGGTTGAAACCACATGGCCTAAGAATGAAACCTTCCGAAGACAAAATGCGCACTTCTTTAACTTGGCATACAACTTCTTCTCTCTTATAAGCTGTAGCACTATTCTCAAGTGCTTCTCGTGCTCCATATCACTTCGGCAGTAAACTAGAATATCATCGATGAATACCACAACAAACCGGTCCAAATATGGCTGAAATATCTGGTTCATTAGATCCATAAATGCGGCAGGGGTATTAGTCAATCCAAATGGCATCACTGTGAACTCATAATGCCCGTACCGCATCCTGAATGCCATCTTGGATATATCCTTGGCCTTCACCCTCAGTTGGTGGTAACCGGACTGGAGATCTATCTTCGAAAATACCAAAGTTCTCTGTAGCTGATCAAATAGATCATCAATCCGTGGTAAGGGATACTTGTTCCGGATGGTCATTTTGTTCAGCTCTTTGTAATCAACACACAATCTGAGTGACCCATCATTCTTCTTCACAAACATGAAAGACACTGGGTCTGACAAACCCTCTGTCCATCAAGTCTTGCAGCTGTGCCTTCAACTCTCTCAACTCTGTAGGAGCCATCCTCTAGGGTGCCTTGGAGATTGGTGCAGTTCCTGGAATCACATCAATTATAAACTCTACCTTCTTGTCCGGCGGCACAGAAGATAACTCAGGTGGAAATACCTCCGGGTACTCGCGAACTATAGGGATGTCCTCGAGCCCCGGCGTCGCCGTAGGCACCTCTACTACAGTCGCTAGAAAAGCGATGCAATGACGACTCATTATCTGTCGCACCTTGGCTGAAGATACAATCGCCGCAAACAATGTGCTCCGGCATCCTTGATAAATATACTCCTCCTGACCTGGCTCACGGAGTGTCACCGTCCTCTCTTTACAATCAATGGTAGCATAATACGGGGACAACCAATCCATACCCAATACTACATCAAAATCCCGGAGCTAACGTAGGACCAACAAATCAATAGGCATAATCCAAGGCCCTAACTGCACTGGGCAGGACCGACAACACTCATCTACGAGAAAAATGTGATATGGAATCTGAACCTCACGTGCCTAAGCTAACGGTCCTATCTCTATCCCATACAAGGATACAAATGCTCTATTGATGAATGAATGAGATGCTCCAGTATCGAATAATGCTCTAGTACGAGTAGAGGATATCAGAACAATACCTGCCACTACCTGGTCGGCTGCTAAAGAGTCCCCCACCTGAGCGGCATACACTTGCCCGCCCGAAAGTGGTCGCTTATTTGGTTGTCGCGATGAGGTGGCCCGATCTGCCTGGCCATAACTCTGCGAAGCTCCTGCTACCTACAAAGGCGAGGGAGGGGTCGATACTAATGACAGTGATGGCAACCCCGCTCTCGGGCAAGACGACGAGTAGTGCCCTGACTGGCCGCATCGGAAACACCGGCCCTGCCGCTGCTCGTACTGCCGGGGTGCATAAGACAAATCCTCGCTCAACCCACCGAGCGTGCTCAATTGTTGCATCCAGAGTCGGCGATCACTGGGAATGAACAAACTGATAAATGTCCCAATGCAGTCTTCTCTCAAAGAGATCAATCCACAAGGCCTCATCCCGTGCAACATGGGGTACGCAGTTCAGCAACCGCGTAAACTCATGAATATACTCCTGTAGTGGCCGACTCCCCTGCTGTATGTGTCTTAAATCCACCTCCAATTTCTGTTTTGCACTGTCGAAAAGGAAGGCCCCGAGCAACAAAGCACGAAACTCGCTCCAGGTCATCAATTGAACTCCCGGGGGTCCAACTGGATGAACTAGACGCCACCAAGTCTCGGCATCCTTCTCAAGAAAGTGTGTAGCTAGATGCACTTGATACTTCTCCTGCATGAAGAAATTCTCGAACAGCTTTTCCATAGCCGCTATCTAATTTTTTGCCTCCCAAGGCTCCGAACTCTGTCCCGAGAACTATAAGGGATGATACTAACAAAAATAAGTCAATCGGTCGGTCAGTTCCTACTGCTCCTCCTCTGTCAACGGTGCCATGGGAACCGGAGTCGGAATCGGCGATGTCACGGCTGGAGATACTACTGGTGGTACTGCAGGGGATACTCTCTGCTCGAACAGGTGCATAATGCGCTCCATATTCTCTTCCTGGCGCCTAGTGGTCTCATCTTGGCGCTGCATCGCCTCCTCCTAGCACCTAGCGGTCTCCTCCTGGAGCCTCATCGCCTCAGACATCTGAGCCACCTGGGCCCGCAACTCGTGGGTCTCGCTCTGCTTTGTCTGCTCGGCCTCCTGCTGCTCGGACTCCTCATCAGGAATAGGGTGTTCCCTCGTCGTTGCACGATGTCTTCGAGGCATTGTAGATAGCTGCAACAAAACCGAACATCAGAACACAAAAATCTCTTGACCCGATCAAGCGAAGGTCTAAAACATGTTACCCATTCTAAAGTATTATATTGTCTGCAGCCAACATAACCACTTTAGAGAATAAACATGCAGAATCACTCACCCCAATCCCATGGGAGAGTTACAGACTCAATCATGACTCTCGCTAAAGTCATGTATCTCATGACAGTCATCCTACTGTCCAACCAAAGGCCTAGGGTTACTAAGTCCTCAATGACCTACAACTTAGGCTCTTATACCAACCTAATTTGTCACGCCCCGCGGTCGAAACTGTGACCCAGGCTTGCCAACAGATCCGCCATCTGTACGAAAATCCCCACACAAACGAAGCGTCTAACTTGCAAAATCAAATCTATAGCTATACATGTATCAGAGCTGAAAAGAAAATAAATAGCTATAGAAACTCCAACTATACATCTGAGTAAGGATCCAAATATATATAGCCGTCTCCCAAAAATAAAATACAACATAAGTCTCCAAACTATAAAGTAACATAATAAAACCTCTCATATAAGGTACATCTACCTCTCTAACTCTGAAATAAACCTGGTATGGAACTACTCGGCCATGCCCTTACCTCGATCAGCTGCCTCCGCACGAGCTGAAACCGGAACAGGTACCTCTGAAAAACAGACACCACAGTGGGTGTGAGAACTACACCAACACGTAGTTCTCAGTGGGTACCATCGCCAACATCCACGATATACCCATTAAGTCTACTAGAGGCAATAAATAGGTGAACTGGAATATAAAAGCTGATATGAAAGCTATAGCTACTATGCCTCAAGTGTCATGCTAAAAAAAAAACTCAACTATGAACATGCTATGCATCCACTCGCTCACGAGGTGCTCACATCAAACCCAATCTAACTGACTGCCAAATCTGGTCCAGTCAAGCCTTCGCCTCCCCTAGTGTATCAACGAAGGGTGTCTAATCGGACTATCACAATACCACGCAAACAGCCTCATCAGGCTCATCATCATCATCGCATCCGGAGCGACAACTCGAGGGGAGAGACCCCACTGAGGAACAAGCGTGTCACATTTGGCTCAATAAGCAGCACATGCAGGCTATAATCTACGATCAAATAGATCGAAAACTCGAATGCCAACTAGCCCAAATCATGTCGGAGAACCCTCCACGACTCGATCTGACAATGCTCTCAAAAACCCCTAAGACACTAGAAAACTCATCCACTGAGCTATAAAAATATATTCGGCCCTCGGGTACGAACACATATGCATCCCGAATCTATCCGACCCCTTAGGGTTCTCTCAATGTATAAAAATCCATTTTTAAAAGCTAGTTTTACTAAAATAGGTATAACGATTTTTAAAACGGTTCAGATGCATTTCTAATGTGAACTAACCATGCAGTCTAGTGTCATATAGTCTCAAGATCATACTAAAAATATTTGGGGTTCAGATTTGTCATTCTGTAATTTTTTAGGCAACTATTAGATTTTACCAGCTATAAAAGCATCTAAAATAGGAATGCTAGACATGCATACAACAGAATTAGAAGGCATTCCATAAAGTTTGGAAGAATTCCAACCCACCTGGATCGCTATCCACAGGCGAAAAGAAGCCGAAGTAACGCGGAGTCACCCTCTGTCAGGAAATGGCCGGAACAGTCCCTCGGTACCCCGTGTAGAGCCCCAAAATCCCATGTAGCTTTTTCCCGTGAATCCACGATGTGAAACACCTGATATTGGTGTGTTGGGCCAGTAACGCATCAAATGGATGTGTTGGATGGACTCAGTGAGGTTCCGGGATCAAGCCTATCTTTCGGCAGCTTTTGCCGAATTTTAAAAGAGGTTTCGGGCGGATTGGAGGTCAGATTTGGATTCAGCGCGGAAAAACGCTTGAAAACGGCTATTTGCTTGTATTTTTTTGAGTCCGGATGCCCAAAAAGGGGGAGACCGTAGACCGTCGGGGTGCCATGTGGCGGCCTATTATTGGCCGGTTCACTGAGCGCGGTCCACGGAGAGGCGCGGGGTGGCGCATGGATCGGGCGGGAGACACGTGGCGTTCCCTGATTGGCCGGCGCATATTGCGCGGTCCACGGAACCCCGCGCGAGTGCATAGACTGGGCGCGGGGACACGTGGCAGCCTGTGATAGGCTGGCTCATGCAGCGCGGTCCACAGAGGCGCATGCTGGCGCCTCGAGATGCGTGCACGCGTGGGGGGCAAGTGGCGCGGACGGCGAGGCACGCGCGGGCGCGGTCGGCGGGTCGCGCGGGCGGGCCACCTGGTGCCCTGCGATTCACGGGCGCCACCCACCCGCGTTGACGGGGGCGCGACACACGGCAGCGCCCGAAAGGCCTTGCACTTGCTGTTCCCTGTTCGGGACACGTGTCAAGCGCTGGCAGTTTCGGGCGCTGGTGATTTCGGGCGCTGGTCGGATGGGGCTCGGGATCCAGTTTTGTGTGCCTTTTGGATTCGGGCGCCCGGAAGTTGGGCCCGAATCCGAAAAGGCGTGGGCTTTTGGGCTGAGCCTATAAATAGGTCCCCTTCACTTGCTTTTTCTCATTTTGCTTTGCCTTTTCAGAGTGGGCTTTCTACAGAGAAGTTGTTCACCCTTTTGTTCTACACCTTGTGGAGGAGTCCCAGGATTTTTGGAGGGCGCTACTTCGACGTCTACTCCGATTCGGCGCACTGCGACGCTCCTTCCTTGGTGGTCTTTTTTCGTCGCGTTTTCGTCTGCGGACTCCCCTGGGCTACCCCGAAAAAGTTTTCCGGTGATTCTTACGCCTACGTTTTCACGGCAGGTAGGGTTACGATTCTTGTATTTATAGTTTCCCTCCATTCCAAGCTTTTCTTAGGTCTTTTGGACTATCTTGTGACCCCATTTTCTGCGGTGAGATTTTGGACAGCATTGGAGTGATTGTGGGTTTCCTCGGCCCACGAGCATCGGAACAAAAAGTGTGAGTACTCGTTTTACATCTACTCGTCGCGAGGAACGCCGTAGTAATTTTTCTGGAATTTTTGGAAATTGCTTCAAAGGTGATAATTCCACTTTTTCTGGACTGAAAGCTACAGATTATTCATTGTGGAAGTTTTGGGATCGCAGCGGTGTTTTATTTGTATCTTGGCCTACATGTGTCCGAACGGGACGTGCGAGTACTCGATTCGCATCTACTCGATGCAACGATCGCAACGGTTATTTTTTTGGATTTTTCCGAGATCATCTCAAAGGTAAAATTAACTATTTTCTGGACTGGATTGTGTAGACAGCGGTAGATTGTAGTTTTGGGTTTAATTGTGCACCGTGTGGATCATCTTTGTAGCTTTTGCGGTGTGCCGTGATTTACCTGGAGTGAGGGCGTGTTTGGATTCGTGCTTCGTGATCGAGGTGGGTAGTTGTTGTGGACCTTATCTTTTGACTTACTCACTAGGAATATTAGAGTGATCCCTGTTGTTGATTACCGACTAGTAGATTATGGGTAACATGCATGCTTGTATAGATTGGACATGTGTTATGTTAGTTGTCACGCCCCTAGGTCGAAACTGCGACCCGGGCCCGCCAACAGATCCGCGGCCCATACGGGAAGCCCCGTATAAACGAAGCGTCTAACCTGCAAAAGAAGGATACTAAAGCTATACAGATATCAGAGCTGAAAAGTAAACTACTGAAATAAATATACAACTCCTCAAATAGTACATGCCAGGTCCTCACAATACATAAGTCTCTCCGGAAACTAAAACTCTCATAAGTAAAAAGTACATGATACATCCCACAATCACTGGCAGTACTAGTACATCACCAAAAGGGTACATCTACTCTCACTGGAAGAAGACTGGTAGGGATTTAGCTCGCGACTCTCTTACCTCGATCAGCAGGATCAGCAACTGGAGCAGCAGGAACAGGAGTAGAGGTCCCTGGGGAAAAAATAACCACGACGGGTGTGAGAACTATATCCCACAGTAGTTCTCAGTGGGTACCGCCAACAAGCCCGATGGTCTGCCCACTAAGTCTACTAGAGGCATAAAGTAACAAATGCAATACAGAAAGGAAAAGAGCTGGAAAATAACTCTACAGCTACTATGCCTCTATCTAAATGCTCAAGGAGGGGAACAGATGGAAACATGATGCATCTACTATCTCTCAAATATAATCACCCAATCTATACTGGCTGCCACATAGGGTCCAGTCAAACCTGCGCCCACCTACGGCCGTTACATCCAAGGAGGACCGGACTTACGTAGGGCGTCCGTGACTGCCAAAACTGGCCCAACCAGAGGGATTGCGTTGACAAGTCGCGATAGCAAAATAACAGGCCCAACTCCGGAGTGGCACTCGAGGGGCGCGACCCCACCGAGAAAAGTATCTGCGTCTCTCTGTCGAGCTCAATATGGCTCAAGCTGGCTATAGTCCAATCCACGATCAACAAGATCGACAGTACCCAAATCACCTCTCTAACTCACTAACAGGAACCACTCGAACAGTCGGGACCGCTGTCAACCCAACGGCTCCTCAAAAAGAACATCAACTCCACATGTAAACTCACTAGCTGGGTATACTCCACAGCCAACAACAATGAAAGGTCCGGGAACCCCGAAAGACTAGAACCTACAACCCAAATCAAACAAGAACAGGCTCTAGGCATAGCCTTTCGTTGTTCTCGACCCAAAGAGAAAAAGGCAGCCTTCCAGACCACTCGAATCCTCTCGAGTGGGGAAGTTTACAGGAAAAATGTGACATTTATTACTGAAAAGCATTTTTCACTCAAACCCAAGCGGGGTGAGGACTAAAAGTAGTTACTTTTTGAAAAACCATCTTGATTTGAGGAAAACCCATTTTTAATGATTTTTAGTTCTTTCAGGAAAAATAGTTAGAAAACAAGTGTTTATACTCAAACCCCGAAGGGCTAATGCCTTCGTCCAATCAGACAAGAACAGACTCCGGCGACCCTTTGATATTTGGAAAAAAATATTGGTTGACTAAAATCATGTGTGTGTTCAAAAGGTTCTGGGTTGAAGGTCCTGCTATTACTGGTATACTATTGCCACTAATACAGTGGCAACACATAAAACAGAGAAACAAGACAACCCGGGACCACCATTCACCCAAACGGTTCCCGCCACAGATAAAAGACCAGCTACATCTACCAGACTCCACTCTGCCCGCAAGCATGAGTGTAACATGCATCCCACACTAAAAGAAATCCCGACCTCTCGGCCCACTACCCGGGCGAGGATAACACTATGTTCAGGAATAGAATAAGAAGTGTGGATGTCTAAAGCATAAATAAACCTAGCCCAAGTGAGGGTTTTCTAATGGTCTGGTTACACATGCAACATATGACAGGGTGCTAGGTCAAGTTCCAATAGTGGTACATTAAGTTAACACAGATAGAAAGCATACATCAACATGATCATGATAACAACGCGAGAACATTCTCTCTATATCTAACATGCTTCCTAACACATCTAACAATCATGTATGATTTACTACACGATAGAATTAATGAATAATCCACCGATTTTGGAGGCGAAGCAACCCACCTGAAGCGCGCGCCATTCTAAGATCCAAAAAGGCTGAAACTGAACGAGGACAATCCTCGGATTTCCACAATTCCAATGGGTCCCAAAACACCCAAAGACACCTCCTGGGTACAAAGACATAGTCCAAACATTGCAATCAACACAAAATTTCAAGTTTACAAACTGCTGAAAAATTAGTCCTGAAAATGCTTAAATACCACCTACGAGATAATCTCCAAAAATTCTAATAAAAATACGACGGCAATCCTCGCGAAGAGTAGATGTCGATCGAGTCCTCACATGTTGGATGCCGATACCCGAGTGCAGAGATAAAACTCTGACAAGCCTCCGCTATCCAGAAAAACCACCAACAGAAAAAGCATTTCAAAGATGTTCCAGAAACCCCAATAAAAACCCAAAACTGAGAGAAGCGGAAAACACAAAAAACGGAGATCCACCTCTCGTGAAACTGACGACGCAAAAATCGTCCAAAAATTCATTCGGAGTAGCCCTATGAACCTCGTGGACCGAAACACGACGGAAATGGGCCACCGAAGAAGAAATGTCGCACTGCGCCAAGATGCCGAAGTCGTCGATGCCGCGCCTTCCAAAAATTCCGAAACTCCTTTGCAAGATGCAGCACAAGAAGAGGAACAACATCACTTCAGGGCTCAGTCGCAAAAGGGCTCGGGAAAAAGGTCCAAAGGCTCAAGAAAGGGAGCTATTTATAGCCCAAGCCCACCAAGCAAGGGATTCGGATTCGGGTGCCCGAATCCGGCCCAAGCCCAACACTGTGCGCGCCCGAAACCTTCTCGGCGCGCCATGTCACCCGCTTCGCGCCCCGCGCGCCCGCCAATCGCGGCGCGCCGCGTGGCGACGCGTTCCACGGCGGGAACCGTGAGCTGCGGTTCACGGCGGCCCAGCCGGGTCGCTACGCCCGCCAATCGGCGGGCGATATGTGGCCTGGCGGGGTCCACGGTGCGCCGCGCCTGGCGTACTGTCGAGCGTGCGTTGACCGCCCAATCAGCGCGCGACATGTGGCACGCCCGCCGTTGGCTGGTCCCGGTGCACGCCAAAACCCATGGACCGGCCTGCCTGCCGCCGCGCACGTGCCTGCCCGCACCCCCGCCACCGCGCTCCGCCACTGCCCGTCGCCGTCGGCGCTGCCCTGGCCTGCCGGAACAGTATACCATGCCTCAAAATCCGTGTTTTGGCATCCGAGCTCCGAAAATACAAGTAAGTAGTCTATTTTCATCGTTTTCACGCGCTAAGTCCAACTCCGATGTCCGTTTTGCCAAATTCCACTTCTAAAATTTATCGAAGGCATCCGGACAGGTATTCTTAATCCAAATTTCACGCTGGGTTCAAATCTGAGGTCCGATTTGCGCACAACCATCTCCAACACACATCCTAAGCCTCCAGAAGCCATAATTCACACTGTAAGACCTTCGCGGAGATCCAGATCATCACATCCTCCCCCACTAAAAGAAAGTTTCGTCCCCGAAACTAAAACACACCACAACAACAAAACTAACCCGACTAAATCTACCCGAAGTACGCTAACACAACCAAACAAGGAAGTAAAGGCCCACCATCAGAAACGTCATCAGCTCCAACTCTCAATTTAGAAAATAGCTGAAAATAGTGAAAAGTCCAAAAATTTCGAAAGGCCGGTGCCTTCGCCCCAATCAAATAAGAACAAGTTCGAGCACTATCTCTATTTCTGGAGTAGTCTTTCGAAGTTTTCGTCCCGTTCGTAAGTTTCAGCATAAATGCGAGAAAAAAGGGAGAGAAGTGTTGAAGCCGTTACTGCTGTGGCTACAAAAACGAAAGCTACGATCTAACCGTGACCTCTAGGAACACAACCTCTAGTCCTAATCGTCACCTACGCTCTAAAGGTGGCGTCTGTCCAAACTCGCTGAAGCCAACGCTGAAGGAAGGATACTTCGGCAACCTGTGGAAATAAACTCCTTCTGTACAACTCGCGGGAGGGTCACTATTCTCGTTCCACAATCAGTTGTTGCATGATACCGCGCCAACCGGTCCATCCCGTGTGCTCAATCAGAGTCTTGGAGCTGTCCCTGAACTGTCACACCTACCGGTATAATCCCAAGTCTCAACTGTACTGCTCAGGCTCAGCAATCCTCCTCTACTCGCAGGATACCGACAAAAATCTAACCGCTAATGCACGCAGTGATAAACCTATCTCTTATCCATGAAGAGATGCAAAAGCTCTACTAACATATGCAGGAAAAAGCGGCAGTACAGAAATGCTCAAGCTCAGCTGACTATAAAAATAAAATCATACCTACGACGACACGATCCGCTGCCGGGGTGCCCTCCACTGTCACGCCCCGAGTTCAAAAACCAGTGTATAAATTTTTTTTTTTTTTTTTTTTTTTTTTTTTTTAATCAGAGTTGCAAAAACAGCCAGGGCAATGACAGACCGCCACATATATAGAAGAGTCCCAATCCCCTATGGAATTGAGCCTTTTCTATATATGCACGGCTAGCTTGGCAACAACATCAAAGTACTAACTACGTACTACATACAACAGTAACAAGTAAACTTTACAACATCTTTAAAAATATACAACTGAAATACAATTTCCTTTCTCTCAAACATCTATTACATAACTTTTCGGCTGTCCAGGGTCAACCTCTATATCGATACCTCGCCAATTCGTCCCGACATCTCAACACCCGCTCGACCTGAAAAACAGTCACCCGAGGGTGTGAGACACACCGGAGTGTATCCCAGTGGGCACGTCGAGCCGAGAAATAGCAGATCGTACCTACTGGTATACAATACTAGCGGATAGTAATAATCACATGTTAGGATAAAGCAGATATATAATTGGAGCTGTAATTACAAGCAACCTTACAAAATCTTTAAGCAAGCATAGGTTGATAACTATAGAAGGAATAGGAACCAGGTAATCATGAGATATGATAAAAATAGGTTATGACAAAAACAGGCTAAACAGGCAACACATGCATCAATAACTGAAATGTCAAGTTACCCAATCACAAGCCACCATATTGGTCTACAAGACCTCAGGCAAACTGCCCACCTGGCACCACCTGGTTGACATTCCCCTCTGGGGGTCACGGGTTGCCACTGCTAACCACTTTACCTTCTCTTTTACTTATTCATGTTACTGTGCTTTAGTTCAAGTTGCTTATCCCTTTGGAAACCTCGCCCAAAAGGCCCATGCCCGGCAGTCATGCTACCATAAGACGAGACAATCCAAAGGCGCTAATAGCACATAGGTGCTCTACATACCATTCGGAAGTACCTCGCGCGACAAAAGGGCCTCTGCCCGGGGAGATGGCTATCGCTCTCACACTCCCAAAATGCGAGTCTCAAATCCGAATGTACCATTTTTAATTCTTTTAGTCCCAACGGAAGTACCTCGTCCGACGGGTCTCTACCCAAGGAGTCATACTCCCAAATTGACGAGTCTCAAATCCGAGGGTGCCATTTTAATTCTTTTAATCCCTACGGAAGTACCTCGTCCGACGGGTCTCTACCCAAGGAGTCATACTACCAAATTGACGAGTCTCAAATCCGAGGGTGCCATTTTAATTCTTTTAGCTTTTGCATCTTTCATTCATTCACTTAATCATTTATACTTATTCAACCTTGAGTTCATAGATTCTATGTTGCATTGCATTTCATCTTAAATTAGAGTTCATTAACTCTATATAGAATACTCTATCATGCAACCTTAGGTTATTCGCTAAGACAATGCCACTCGTTTGCTTAGAGTTATCTCCTAATTTCATGCCACTCGTTTGACCTCTTAATCTTGGTTTTCTCCTAGTTTTTACATTCATGCCATTTAACTAAGTTTTCTCCTAGGTCACATATCATTCATACTGAACCATAATAACTGATCCCTATACTATCACGCAGTATACGAATAGGGAACACTGCAATCACTGAACTGTATTACAGAAAAGAACAATGGTTGTCCGTACAAGAGTAATCTCCAAGATATACTGAGAAAACATAGTAAATATCTAATAGCTAGCTAGTGACCAATCAAGCACGGCAAAAGTCCAAGATATACTGAGAACATAATAACTGGAAGCAACTAAGATCAATCATGCAATGCATCATATAATCAGATAACTGATAAGGATCATAAATCAGGCATATAGCAGTATAAATTAAACTGATCAAAAGGAAGACAGGCTCAAATATACATCTAGGCTACAAGAACAGGGGTCCAACCAATACTATACCCCAGAGGGCCGAAATGATAAAATCCGGACCGAAGATAAACCCACCTGACAAATCGCAGGTGATTAGGCCGAATCGACTGTATGCTCAGAACCAGAGTCAACTGAATCAACCTGAATCAAACATAGTTCAGGAACTTAGTTTAATTCTAACTTAACCCAAACTATCCCAATCAACTTAAACCTTTCAAACGCTTAAACTTAGCGTTTGACGACAACACCTAAACCAACATAATCTTATACTTATTATTTGGTAAAATTACCAAACTGCCCCTCCCGGGAATTCCCTTTTGGATTTCCGGGAGACTCGAGCATAAACTTTGCCGCTGGCTCAACCAGATTCTACTGGGACTCAACAGTCGGCTTGGTGAAACCGCCGCAATTTCTCAAATTGCGCGATTGCCACCCGGATACCGTAAAATCGACGATTTTGCCGATTCTCGGACTGTTATCCGATTTCCGCTCAACGAGAGCCGTTGGAATCCTAACGAAAAGCTTAGGAATCTCCAACACACTGTTATAAACAGTACACGCTGTCACTTTTTCGTTTAGACCCCTAGGGTTTCCGGAAATCGCATTTCAGTGTCATTTGAGCACTGTTTTCGCTCGTTCTTTCAACTGGAAACTCATTTTTACGATCTGTAACTTCCAGCAGGTGACTTTTACCTTGCTGAACACCGTGCTCAGACATTTGCGGCAGCACGCAACCTGAGGAAAACTTCGGGCCATAAAATACCTTGCTAACATAGCCATTTTGCAATTTTATTTCTTCGGCTTATCAAAACCCAATTCCGACACGAGCATCGCGTCCAGTGACCCCAAAATAGCCAGGAGCTCACTGTTGCAGCTTCGCAAACAGCCCGGAACAATGTTTGGGCTAAACTATTCTTTTAAGGGTGGGTTAACCTATAACTTAATTTTTAATAATCCAATTCAAATTCTGCTTTAGAGTTAAGTTCACAGCAACCTAACAAACCTGGGGCTTGCTTCATTTGCAGCCCAGAAGTTGCTGGATCAACCAGATCCACACCTAGCTCACTAACAATGCATACAATGCTCCAAACCTCTGTCCACACAGATCTAACTTGATCTGAAGTGAGCATCAAGCTCATGGGACATTTTTGAGCAACTTCCATATTTAACTCGAAGCTTAATTCTGTAGAAAATCTCTTTGTGGCATTTAAACAAACAGTTGGTGGGCACCATATACACACAACCATACAACACATTCCCCAGCTTGGTTCTCAGCAATTACTGGACCAAAAGCCATGCAACTTGAAGGGAAATGCTCCAAATAACCTAAAGATTAATGCCAGCAGGTTGGAGCAACCTTGCTGCATAGGTTAGCCGAGATTCCCAAGGTTGAAGATGATGCCATTGCATTGAAATTCGTGACCAACCAACCATAACATCTGGGACCAAACCAAAATCACCAACAGGTGCTAAAACCCTCATTGAACCTTCCTGTGCTTGTGGCCGGTACAGAACACGGCGGCGGCGCGGCGGAGCCAAAAGCTCGGTTTGGAGCTTTCACCTCTAATGGTGGATTTCACCAGAGACAACATGGAGCCTCCCAACATGGATGGAAAGTCTCTAACCAATCTCAGGAAGCTTCCTGACCATCTCATCCCGGCCGGAGATGGCCGGAGCGCCGGCGGCCGCATTTGGTTCACTCCTCGGGTCATCCATGGCATCTTGATTTTCAAGATGCATGGAAGTCATGCAAGTACAGGGATGCACTCCCCTTGGTCCCAGAAAGTGTTCTGGGTAGGTTTCCGGCTGCGGGGAAGCGCGCCGGCGCCGGAGCACAAGGCTCGGCCGTGGTGCAATTTTCCCAAAAACTAGGGCATAAATCTGCCATTGATCCGCTCGATCATACTCCACCAAATTTGGTGGGGTAGATCCTCATCCCCTACAGTCCATGCCTACCAACTTTGGCTCATTTTGGTCCATTGGTTGTGGAGTTATGACGAGGCGGAGCTAATGCTAGGTTTCCGGCGAACTTTTTCTCCCGCCGGCCATGCAACGTGCATGGGGGGCTCGGGCTGTGCATGGAGCATCCTAAGAGCCAAATTAGGCTTCTGCTATGGGTCTAGGGTGCATTCAACCATTGGTTTGGAGTCCTTACCTTAGCCGGAGTTGATGAAGAAAGGAGGAAGCCGGTTCTCTCTTCCCCTTCCTTGCGCGACCTCGGCCAACTCCCAGAATACTCCACAGGTACAGAGGAACACCACAGGATCTCCAGATCCTTCTTTGGACAAGTTTGGTTCCAACCTTTTTCCTTCCCTCTCTCTCTCGGTTTCCCCTCTAATGGTGTTGTGTCAACAACCACCCAGCACTCGGGACTAGTTCAGGGGAGTTCAGAGGATTCATGTGATGCTTCGGAATCCATCCTAGATCCCTCGTGCTCTGGCCCAAGGTAGACCAAAGGCCAATTACATTTAATACTAGATTCCTTTGCAAATAACCCAAACTCGATTCACACTAAACCCCAACCTCTGGGATCTTCACAGGAGATGCAAAATGCACCCAGAACCTTGATGTTTTATTCCCTAATACTTTGACACATAAAATATATAGATTTCATTAGAAAATATTGCTTTTTCGACACTTTTCACGCAATTCGAGAAAATCCACTCAGCGAATTGTGAAACCGACTTCGCCACGACGTCCGGCTCGTCGAGACCTGTCAAGTAGCGTATTTGTTTGATTAATTTGGCGCTCGGATAAAATCTCGGGCCAACTAGTTCTTGTAGGTCGCAATCCGACGCACGCACTTCGATGCACTCGGATCGCCAAACGCGAAATCCGTCAGTGCCATTGCGCTCAGAACGTCGAAATTAGCTAGGTTCGACTACTCATACCCCTATGTCAGGGTTTCAGACAGCGAATCGGCCAACAGTGGTCGAAAGGGGATTAAAAATGCAAGGTTACTATTCACAACTTAAGTTGTGGGACCCATTCTTCTTCGCTGTTTTGCGGAGGATCCGACCGTCAGATCGTCGACAAGTGAATATGAAACTTTCATGTTTCGTCGAAATGATCGCAATGGTGCTCTCGGATTTTCGAGATCAGGCCCCGATCAAAAGTCGATATTTCTAGGGCCACTACTGCCTACTAATTGCCATTTAAATAATTCTAAAAATTATTTAATCCTAAATTTGGATTTTAAAATTCACGGTTACCACGGTTACTACATTACCCACCACTTATAGAAAGTTTCGTCCCCGAAACTTAAACTTAAATAAACCTCTATTAAACCTCTAACAGATTCGCAGAGATGACAATCAGTCACAAAGCGTCGTTAACTCTCAGGCTACTCATTTAAACCCAATCTGAATATTCCCTATTACAGGGCAGAATATTTCTCAATTCTTTCGAAAGTACGTTGTCGGCCGCCAACGTGCTTACCCAAAAGAAAGGCGAAATACCATAGATCTGTCGCCAACCACTAGTTGGGGACACAACTCACATCTGAAGGTACATCACATACCTCCCTACACAGTCACTATGCCAATGACATAACCTCTACCAAAGGTCACTATCATCACGTGGTCAGGAATGCCACCCTGTCTATCCCCAAGAAACTAGAACCATAATTCACTATTTTCCAACTTCTTATTCCAACCCAAACCAGGATTATCATTGGGCACACAAGCCACTGAATTATGATACGGGGTCATCGAAAGATCGACATTTTATGAAATCTCTGAGCAAATTGTAGGGATGGTGCAATATTTACAACAATCTGCTGCTATGCCATTAATCAAACAATTACTGCAAGAATCGTGGTCAATCTTTAAACCACATGTACTGATCTGAGCCCTTTGGCTCCACTAAAGTATTAAGCCCACAGTCGAAACAATGACCGCGGCTAACCCTTCACTAACAACGGTTCCCGAAACATGAACACGAAACACTTCTAAGTTCCAAACCACTATTCCAAAACCCAGCGCTCTCTCGTGAACACAAGTCATCCTAGGGTTCGTTCCTAGCCAAATCTAGACATCGTATTCCTATTTCTCTGATACCATCTAATCTGTCACGCCCCGAGTTCAAAAACCAGTGTATAAATTTTTTTTTTTTTTTTTTTTAATCAGAGTTGCAAAAACAGCCAGGGCAATGACAGACCGCCACATATATAGAAGAGTCCCAATCCCCTATGGAATTGAGCCTTTTCTATATATGCACGGCTAGCTTGGCAACAACATCAAAGTACTAACTACGTACTACTACATACAACAGTAACAAGTAAACTTTACAACATCTTTAAAAATATACAACTGAAATACAATTTCCTTTCTCTCAAACATCTATTACATAACTTTTCGGCTGTCCAGGGTCAACCTCTATATCGATACCTCGCCAATTCGTCCCGACATCTCAACAACCGCTCGACCTGAAAAACAGTCACCCGAGGGTGTGAGACACACCGGAGTGTATCCCAGTGGGCACGTCGAGCCGAGAAATAGCAGATCGTACCTACTGGTATACAATACTAGCGGATAGTAATAATCACATGTTAGGATAAAGCAGATATATAATTGGAGCTGTAATTACAAGCAACCTTACAAAATCTTTAAGCAAGCATAGGTTGATAACTATAGAAGGAATAGGAACCAGGTAATCATGAGATATGATAAAAACAGGTTATGACAAAAACAGGCTAAACAGGCAACACATGCATCAATAACTGAAATATCAAGTTACCCAATCACAAGCCACCATATTGGTCTACAAGACCTCAGGCAAACTGCCCACCTGGCACCACCTGGTTGACATTCCCCCCTGGGGGTCACGGGTTGCCACTGCTAACCACTTTACCTTCTCTTTTACTTATTCATGTTACTGTGCTTTAGTTCAAGTTGCTTATCCCTTTGGAAACCTCGCCCAAAAGGCCTATGCCCGGCAGTCATGCTACCATAAGACGAGACAATCCAAAGGCGCTAATAGCACATAGGTGCTCTACATACCATTCGGAAGTACCTCGCGCGGCAAAAGGGCCTCTGCCCGGGGAGATGGCTATCGCTCTCACACTCCCAAAATGCGAGTCTCAAATCCGAATGTACCATTTTTAATTCTTTTAGTCCCAACGGAAGTACCTCGTCCGACGGGTCTCTACCCAAGGAGTCATACTCCCAAATTGACGAGTCTCAAATCCGAGGGTGCCATTTTAATTCTTTTAATCCCTACGGAAGTACCTCGTCCGACGGGTCTCTACCCAAGGAGTCATACTCCCAAATTGACGAGTCTCAAATCCGAGGGTGCCATTTTAATTCTTTTAGCTTTTGCATCTTTCATTCATTCACTTAATCATTTATACTTATTCAACCTTGAGTTCATAGATTCTATGTTGCATTGCATTTCATCTTAAATTAGAGTTCATTAACTCTATATAGAATACTCTATCATGCAACCTTAGGTTATTCGCTAAGACAATGCCACTCGTTTGCTTAGAGTTATCTCCTAATTTCATGCCACTCGTTTGACCTCTTAATCTTGGTTTTCTCCTAGTTTTTACATTCATGCCATTTAACTAAGTTTTCTCCTAGGTCACATATCATTCATACTGAACCATAATAACTGATCCCTATACTATCACGCAGTATACGAATAGGGAACACTGCAATCACTGAACTGTATTACAGAAAAGAACAATGGCTGTCCGTACAAGAGTAATCTCCAAGATATACTGAGAAAACATAGTAAATATCTGATAGCTAGCTAGTGACCAATCAAGCACGGCAAAAGTCCAAGATATACTGAGAACATAATAACTGGAAGCAACTAAGATCAATCATTCAATGCATCATATAATCAGATAACTGATAAGGATCATAAATCAGGCATATAGCAGTATAAATTAAACTGATCAAAAGGAAGACAGGCTCAAATATACATCTAGGCTACAAGAACAGGGGTCCAACCAATACTATACCCCAGAGGGCCGAAATGATAAAACCCGGACCGAAGATAAACCCACCTGACAAATCGCAGGTGATTAGGCCGAATCGACTGTATGCTCAGAACCAGAGTCAACTGAATCAACCTGAATCAAACATAGTTCAGGAACTTAGTTTAATTCTAATTTAACCCAAACTATCCCAATCAACTTAAACCTTTCAAATGCTTAAACTTAGCGTTTGATGACAACACCTAAACCAACATAATCTTATACTTATTATTTGGTAAAATTACCAAACTGCCCCTCCCGGGAATTCCCTTTTGGATTTCCGGGAGACTCGAGCATAAACTTTGCCGCTGGCTCAACCAGATTCTACTGGGACTCAACAGTCGGCTTGGTGAAACCGCCGCAATTTCTCAAATTGCGCGATTGCCATCCGGATACCGTAAAATCGACGATTTTGCCGATTCTCGGACTGTTATCCGATTTCCGCTCAACGAGAGCCGTTGGAATCCTAACGAAAAGCTTAGGAATCTCCAACACACTGTTCTAAACAGTACACACTGTCACTTTTTCGTTTAGACCCCTAGGGTTTCCGGAAATCGCATTTCAGTGTCATTTGAGCACTGTTTTCGCTCGTTCTTTCAACTGGAAACTCATTTTTACGACCTGTAACTTCCAGCAGGTGACTTTTACCTTGCTGAACACCGTGCTCAGACATTTGCGGCAGCACGCAACCCGAGAAAAACTTCGGGCCATAAAATACCTTGCTAACATAGCCATTTTGCAATTTTATTTCTTCGGCTTATCAAAACCCAATTCCGGCGCGAGCAGCGCGTCCAGTGACCCCAAAATAGCCAGGAGCTCACTGTTGCAGCTTCGCAAACAGCCCGGAACAGTGTTTGGGCTAAACTATTCTTTTAAGGGTTGGTTAACCTATAACTTAATTTTTAATAATCCAATTCAAATTCTGCTTTAGAGTTAAGTTCACAGCAACCTAACAAACCTGGGGCTTGCTTCATTTGCAGCCCAGAAGTTGCTGGATCAACCAGATCCACACCTAGCTCACTAACAATGCATACAATGCTCCAAACCTCTGTCCACACAGATCTAACTTGATCTGAAGTGAGTGTGGTGACCCAGATCTCCGCAGGGCTTCTACAGTGCGATTAGCAGCTTCTGGAGGCCTATGTGGCATGTCGGCGGTGTTTCTGCACCAATTTGGACTCAAGTGAGGGACTTCGGGTGTATAATGGATCACGTGAGTGATCGGAGGACCCCGTCGGATGTTTTGATGTGGTTTCGCGCAAAATGGTTATTAAAATTGGACTCAGCGCGAAATTTGAGTAAAGAACACTTCTCCGGGAATTTTCGGCAAATTTTAGAAGAGGAATTTGGCAAATCGGACTTCGGATTTGGATTCAGCGCGCGAAAACGGTCAAGATGGACTATTTATTTGTATTTTTCGGAGTCCGGATGCGAAAACACGCATTTCGAGGATTTTGGTACTGTTTCGGCCGCCGGAGGGGCGCCGGCGGCGGCGGCGGGCGGCGGAGCGCGGCGGTTGGCGGCGGCGGAGGCGCGCGGTCCACCGCGGGGGTCGTGCACCGGGCGGAGGACGCGTGGCGCCTTCTGGTTGGCCGGCTTAGCGGGCGCGGTCCACGGAAGAGGCGCGGGTGCACGGTGGACCGGGTGCGGACACGTGGCTGATTTTGGTTGGCGGGTTCTGGTGCGCGCGGTCCACGCGACGGGAGGCAGGTGCCTCGGGGCGCGTGCCCGACGTGCGGCAGCGGGAGGCGCGGTCGCGCACGTGGGCGCGGCGTGGGCGCGGTCGGGGGCGACGTGGGGGCGCCACGTGGCGCCCCGCGGTTGGTCGGGTGCAGCTGCGCACGCCCGCGTGTCGGGACACGTGGCGCTGCGCAGTTGGCGGGCGCGCGTGCGCCGGGCGCAGGCGGCGTCGGCGGGACGCGTGGCGGGCCCTCGGGCTTTCGGGCGCGCACAGTGTTGGGCCGGGCCCAACACTGTAGCGGCCCGAATGTTCCGGGCGCCCGGAACTTTGGCCCAAAAGTCCAAAGTCGGATTTTTTGGGCTGGGCCTATAAATAGGCGGTTGGCTGGGGCTTTTTGCCCCCTTTCCCGAGCTCCCTTCCCCTTGCACCCTTAAGTAAAGATGGAGATCTTTGTGCTGCGCATCATCTGGCGGAGGCCCGGATTTTTTGGAAGCCGCGGCGTCGACGACTTCGGCATCGGAGCGCAGTGTGGCGTTTTTTCATCGGAGGCCCGTTATCGTCGCAGTTTGATCTGAGAGGTCTACAGAGCTACTCCGTCAGTATTTTTGGACGATTTCTGCGGCGTTGGAATCACAAGAGGTACGTCTTCGACTTTCGTGTTGATCATCTTGCTGGATTCAGAGTTTATGACACGGTTTTCGAGGCATTTCTAAGCCGCTGTTTTCTGGTGGAGTTTTTGGACAGCGGGCCCTCGCCGGAATTTTATCTCCGCACCCGAGTGTCGGATCGAGATGAGCCTATACACTTTTTGGATCTACTCGTCGCAAGGATTATCATTGTATTTTTCTGGGATTTTTCTGAGGCTTGCCCGAAAGTATACTTTTCCCCTTTTATCTGTGTTTGAGTTTACAGTTGTGTGGTTGTGAGTGTTTGCGCACCTGTACGGTGGAATTTGTAACTCGGCCTACGGGGCTCGGATTTGGGCGTGCAGGTACCCGTTTCGAAGGTCTCGACGAGACGCTCGCTGTGATATTTTTATTGGAATTTTTGGAGTTCGTTTTATAGGTGAAAATTTTGCATTAAGGGGACTGTTCCCAGCAGATTTGTGATGCTTGGATTTTATGGAATTAAGTGTAACTTTGGGTCGTGTTTTTGTACCCAGGAGGTATTGATCACTGTTCCTGTATCGTTGGATTGGTGGGTGTGTAGAGATATCTGTTTCTGGACTGTCTCAGCTGTGCGACTCCGGACAGTTAGCATTTTCAGGTGGGTGGCCTTGTCTCCAAGATTGACGGACTGTGCTTTAAATCTGCTATAGTAGGACTATGCATGATAGTGAAATGCGTGTGCAGCATGTTAGAATGTAGGAATTGCTATTCCTTGTATTATCTGATGGTATTGTCATCTCCTTGCTTTCTACCATCTGTAAATTATAGTTATTGGAACTTGACCTAGCACCCCGTCATATGTTGCATGTGTAACCAGACTAGTAGAAAACCCTCACTTGGGCTAGGGTTATTTCTGCTTTAGACATCCACACTTCTACTTTCCTGGACATAGTGTTCTTCCTCGCCCGGGTAGTGGGCCGAGTGGTCAGGTGTTATCTTTTAGTGTGGGATGCATGTTACACTCGTGCTTGGGAGCAGAGTGGAGTCTGGTAGATGTAGTAGGTTGTTCATTTGTAGCGGGAGCTGTTTGGGTAGACGGCGGTCCCGAGATGTTTTATTTTCTTGTTTTATCTGTCGCCGCTGTGTTAGTGGCAGCGGTAGATCAGTGTTAGCAGGACCTTAAACCCAGAACCTTTTTGGACACACATATGATTTTTGTCAACCAAATATTTTCTTCCAAGCATCGTAGGGTCGCCTGAGTCTGTTCCTGTTTGATTGGACGAAGGCATTAGCTCTTCGAGGCTTAGAAGTAAAACTTGGTTTCAACTGTTTTCCTAAAAAGAACTAAAAATCATTAAATATGGATTTCTTACAGATCAGATGGCTTCAGTAAGAAATGTCACCTTTTTCCTATAATTAACCACCCGAGATGATTCGAGTGGTCTGGGTTCTAAGGTCTGCCTTCTTCTTGGGACGAGATCAACGAGAGGCTATGCCTAAAGCCTGTTCTTGTTTGATTTGGATTGTAGGTTCTAGTCTTTCGGGGTTTCCGGACCCTTCCTCGTGTCTGTGGTTGCAATGTTGGCCTGTTGAGGCAGTTTCTCGCAGTGGATGCGACTTTGTGCTATGGGTTAGTAGAGTGTGATCTAGAGGTTGTTTTCCTGATTTAGTGGTGGAGGTGGTTCTCCCACTTAGCCCTGAGGATCTTGGGGTTCTGGCAGATCGAGTCGTGGAGGTTTCCCGACTCAGCCATGGTCGTGCATTTATCAGATTGAGTCGTTGAGGGTTCTCCGACATAGCTGTGAGAGTGTTTTGGGCTATTCCTGTTCGAGTCGAGGTCCTTTTTCCGACTGAGTTGTGCTTGAGCTTGGAGTTACCGATCTTTTTGATCGTGGATCATTGCCTGCATGAGCCACATTTGAGCTTGACAGAGATACTTTACAGAGATACTTGAGATAGGTTACTTTTTACTCGAGCGGGTCGCTCCCCTCGAGGGCCACTCCGGAGTAGGCGAGACCGGGTTGTGTACCGGCGTGAGATTGAGCTTTTCTATAGCGACTTGTCGTTGCATTTGTCCCTCTGGCTGTGCTGGTGTTGGCAGTCATGGACGTCCTACGTAAGTCCGCTCCTCCGGGACGTAACGGCAGTAGGTTGGCGCATGTTGGCAGTCATGGACGTCCTACGTAAGTCCGCTCCTCCGGGACGTAACGGTAGTAGGTTGGCGCAGGCTTGACTGGACCTGATGAGGCAGTCAGTTCAGATTGGGTGATCAGAGATGAGAGTTAGTTGTGGCATCATATTCTTTCTGTTCCACTCCTTGAGCATCTAGGTAGAGGCATAGTAGCTGTAGAGTTTACTTTTCCAGCTTTCCTTACAGCACTGCTTTTGTTACTTTATGCCTCTAGTGGACTTAGTGGGCAGACCGTCGGGCTTGTTGGCGGCACCCACTGAGAACTACTTGGGACGTAGTTCTCACACCCGTCGTGGTGTCTTTTCCCACAGGAACTTCTACTCTGGTTCCTGTTGTTCCTGTTGCTGATCCTTCTGACTGAGCGAGGGAGTCGCGAGCTAGTTCCCTACCCGTCGTGGAGTGTAGCGGTACCCCTTCAGATGAGAGCTTCAGTAGATTAGTTATTTTATTTTCCTTCTTTGAGAGACTGTTGTAGTGAGGATTGTTATGTATTGAGAGCCTGTACACTGATGTATTTATTGGAGATACCTCCCGGTTGAGTTCTGAGTTTGTATATGAGGATATTGTATGATTATCTTTTTGGGAGACGGACATTGTTGTATTATTTCCAGTTGTACAGTGATTGATTTAGTTATACAGCAGACTTTTTATTTTTAGCTCTGATATCTGTTTAGCTGTAGTACTTCTCTTGCAGGTAGGACGCTTCGCCTATGCGGGTTTGGCATAGGTGGCGGATCTGTTGGCGAGCCGGTCGCAGTTTCGACCCCGGGGCGTGACAGATTAGAGTGGTATCAGAGCCTAGGTTGTAGGTCATTGAGGACTTAGACACCCTAGGCTTGTGGTTGGACATTAGGATGACTACGTGAGAGTCGTGACTTTTAGCGAGAGTCCTGATCGAGTTTTGTACCTCTCCCAAGAGGCGGGATGAGTGATTGGCATGTTTATGCTCCTAAGCCTTATTTGGCTTGCAGACAACTATGCTGTGGAATTGATAACCAATGTCTTAGACTTTCGCTGGTTGGGTCCGTTGGTTGTTGTGTCCTGATGTTTGTGTATTGTGCCGTTGTCGTACGATGCTTGTGAGACTCTGACAGTGAGGAATGCATCTTTCCGCATCTGATTAGTACCCCGGCGCGGGAGCATAGGCTTCAGAGACAGAGCGGACCCAAGATTATGGATCCAAATGGCGCAGACGTCGGAGTCTGGTCCGTGCAGGAGGGGCCATGACCCTTTGATGCGCTGTTAGGGCCGAGAGCATAGCCCGTGGCAATACCCGCTTGAGTGTCACTCCCGTACCTCCTTCCTATCAGTGGTATCTTCAGTCCTAATACCTAGTGGCGCCGATGAGCGAGCAGCCACCCTCCGGCCGACGAGCAGT
>CM055070.1:39392878-39456436 GCA_029204045.2 Tillandsia leiboldiana | reverse complement strand
AGAACTTGGGCCAAAAGTCCAAGATTTTTGGCTGGGCCTATAAATAGGCGGTTGGCTGGGGCTTTTTGCCCCCTTTCCCGAGCTCCCTTCCCCTTGCAACCCTTAAGAAAAGATGGAGATCTTTGTGCTGCGCATCATCTGGCGGAGGCCCGGATTTTTTGGGAAGCCCGCGGCGTCGACGACTTCGGGCATCGGAGCGCAGTGTGGCGTTTTTTCATCGAGGCCCGTTATCGTCGCAGTTTGATCTGAGAGGTCTACAGAGCTACTCCGTCAGTATTTTTGGAGACGATTTCTGTGGCGTTGGAATCACGAGATGTACGTCTTCGACTTCGTGTTGATCATCTTGCTGGATTCAGAGTTTATGACACGGTTTTCGAGGCATTTCTAAGCCACTGTTTTCTGGTGGAGTTTTTGGACAGCGGCCCCTCGCCGGAATTTTATCTCCGCACCCGAGTGTCGGATCGAGATGAGCCTATAACACTTTTTGATCTACTCGTCGCAAAGGATTATCATTGTATTTTCTGGGATTTTCTAAGGCTTGCCCGAAAGTATACTTTTCCCCTTTTATCTGTGTTTGAGTTTACAGTTGTGTGTTGTGAGTGTTTTGCGCACCTGTACGGTGGAATTTGTAACTCGGCCTACGGGGGCTCGGATTGGGCGTGCAGGTACCCGTTTCGAAGGTCTCGACGAGACGCTCGCTGTGATATTTTTATTGAAATTTTTGGAGTTCGTTTTAACAGGGTGAAAATTTTGCATTAAGGGGACTGTTCCCAGCAGATTTGTGATGCGTGGATTTTATGGAATTAAGTGTAACTTTGGGTCGTGTTTTTGTACCCAGGAGGTATTGATCACTGTTCCTGTATCGTTGGATTGGTGGGTGTGTAGAGATATCTGTTTCTGGACTGTCTCAGCTGTGCGACTCCGGACAGTTAGCATTTCTGGTGGGTGCCTTGTCTCCAAGATTGACGGACTGTGCTTTAAAATCTGCTATAGTAGGACTATGCATGATAGTGAAATGCGTGTGCACATGTTAGAATGAGGAATTGCTATTCCTTGTATTATCTGATGGTATTGTCATCTCCTTGCTTTCTACCATCTGTAAATTATAGTTATTGGAACTTGACCTAGCACCCCCGTCATATTGTGCATGTGTAACCAGACTAGTAGAAAAACCCTCACTTGGGCTAGGGTTATTTCTGCTTTAGACATCCACACTTCTACTTTCCTGGACATAGTGTTCTTCCTCGCCCGGGTAGTGGGCCGAGTGGTCAGGTGTTATCTTTTTAGTGTGGGATGCATGTTACACTCGTGCTTGGGAGCAGAGTGGAGTCTGGTAGATGTAGTTGGTTGTTCTATTTGTAGCGGGAGCTGTTTGGGTAGACGGGCGGGTCCCGAGATGTTTTATTTTCTTGTTTTATCTGTCGCCGCTGTGTTAGTGGGCAGCGGTAGATCAGTGTTAGCAGGACCTTAAAACCCAGAACCTTTTTGGACACACATATGATTTTTGTCAACCAAATATTTTCTTCCAAGCATCGTAGGTCGCCTGAGTCTGTTCCTGTTGATTGGACGAAGGCATTAGCTCTTCGAGGCTTAGAAGTAAAACTTGGTTTCAACTGTTTTCCTAAAAAGAACTAAAAATCATTAAATATGGATTTCTTACAGATCAGATGGCTTCAGTAAGAAATGTCACCTTTTTTCTATAATTAACCATCCGAGATGATTCGAGTGGTCTGGGTTCTAAGGTCTGCCTTCTTCTTGGGACGAGATCAACGAGAGGCTATGCCTAAAGCCTGTTCTTGTTTGATTTGGATTGTAGGTTCTAGTCTTTCGGGGTTTCCGGACCCTTCCTCGTGTCTGTGGTTGCAATGTTGGCCTGTTGAGGCAGTTTCTCGCAGTGGATGCGACTTTGTGCTATGGGTTAGTAGAGTGTGATCTAGAGGTTGTTTTCCTGATTTAGTGGTGGAGGTGGTTCTCCCACTTAGCCCTGAGGATCTTGGGGTTCTGGCAGATCGAGTCGTGGAGGTTTCCCGACTCAGCCATGGTCGTGCATTTATCAGATTGAGTCGTTGAGGGTTCTCCGACATAGCTGTGAGAGTGTTTTGGGCTATTCCTGTTCGAGTCGAGGTCCTTTTTCCGACTGAGTTGTGCTTGAGCTTGGAGTTACCGATCTTTTTGATCGTGGATCATTGCCTGCATGAGCCACATTTGAGCTTGACAGAGATACTTTACAGAGATACTTGAGATGGGTTACTTTTTACTCGAGCGGGTCGCTCCCCTCGAGGGCCACTCTGGAGTAGGCGAGACCGGGTTGTGTACCGGCGTGAGATTGAGCTTTTCTATAGCGACTTGTCGTTGCATTTGTCCCTCTGGCTGTGCTGGTGTTGGCAGTCATGGACGTCCTACGTAAGTCCGCTCCTCCGGGACGTAACGGCAGTAGGTTGGCGCATGTTGGCAGTCATGGACGTCCTACGTAAGTCCGCTCCTCCGGGACGTAACGGCAGTAGGTTGGCGCAGGCTTGACTGGACCTGATGAGGCAGTCAGTTCAGATTGGGTGATCAGAGATGAGAGTTAGTTGTGGCATCATGTTCTTTCTGTTCCACTCCTTGAGCATCTAGGTAGAGGCATAGTAGCTGTAGAGTTTACTTTTCCAGCTTTCCTTACAGCACTGCTTTTGTTACTTTATGCCTCTAGTGGACTTAGTGGGCAGACCGTCGGGCTTGTTGGCGGCACCCACTGAGAACTACTTGGGACGTAGTTCTCACACCCGTCGTGGTGTCTTTTCCCACAGGAACTTCTACTCTGGTTCCTGTTGTTCCTGTTGCTGATCCTTCTGACTGAGCGAGGGAGTCGCGAGCTAGTTCCCTACCCGTCGTGGAGTGTAGCGGTACCCCTTCAGAGGAGAGCTTCAGTAGATTAGTTATTTTATTTTCCTTCTTTGAGAGACTGTTGTAGTGAGGATTGTTATGTATTGAGAGCCTGTACACTGATGTATTTATTGGAGATACCTCCCGGTTGAGTTCTGAGTTTGTATATGAGGATATTGTATGATTATCTTTTTGGGAGACGGACATTGTTGTATTATTTCCAATTGTACAGTGATTGATTTAGTTATACAGCAGACTTTTTATTTTTAGCTCTGATATCTGTTTAGCTGTAGTACTTCTCTTGCAGGTAGGACGCTTCGCCTATGCGGGTTTGGCATAGGTGGCGGATCTGTTGGCGAGTCGGGTCGCAGTTTCGACCCCGGGGCGTGACAGTGAGCATCAAGCTCAGGGGACATTTTTGAGCAACTTCTATATTTAACTCGAAGCTTAATTCTGTAGAAAATCTCTTTGTGGCATTTAAACAAACAGTTGGTGGGCACCATATACACACAACCATACAACACATTCCCCAGCTTGGTTCTCAGCAATTACTGGACCAAAAGCCATGCAACTTGTAGGGAAATGCTCCAAATAACCTAAAGATTAATGCCAGCAGGTTGGAGCAACCTTGCTGCATAGGTTAGCCGAGATTCCCAAGGTTGAAGATGATGCCATTCAATTGAAATTCGTGACCAACCAACCATAACATCTGGGACCAAACCAAAATCACCAACAGGTGCTAAAACCCTCATTGAACCTTCCTGTGCTTGTGGCCGGTACAGAACACGGCGGCGGCGCGGCGGAGCCAAAAGCTCGGTTTGGAGCTTTCACCTCTAATGGTGGATTTCACCAGAGACAACATGGAGCCTCCCAACATGGATGGAAAGTCTCTAACCAATCTCAGGAAGCTTCCTGACCATCTCATCCCGGCCGGAGATGGCCGGAGCGCCGGCGGCCGCATTTGGTTCACTCCTCGGGTCATCCATGGCATCTTGATTTTCAAGATGCATGGAAGTCATGCAAGTACATGGATGCACTCCCCTTGGTCCCAGAAAGTGTTCTGGGTAGGTTGCCGGCGGCGGGGAAGCGCGCCGGCGCCGGAGCACAAGGCTCGGCCGTGGTGCAATTTTCCCAAAAACTAGGGCATAAATCTGCCATTGATCCGCTCGATCATACTCCACCAAATTTGGTGGGGTAGATCCTCATCCCCTACAGTCCATGCCTACCAACTTTGGCTCATTTTGGTCCATTGGTTGTGGAGTTATGACGAGGCGGAGCTAATGCTAGGTTTCCGGCGAACTTTTTCTCCCGCCGGCCATGCAACGTGCATGGGGGGCTCGGGCTGTGCATGGAGCATCCTAAGAGCCAAATTAGGCTTCTGCTATGGGTCTAGGGTGCATTCAACCATTGGTTTGGAGTCCTTACCTTAGCCGGAGTTGATGAAGAAAGGAGGAAGCCGGTTCTCTCTTCCCCTTCCTTGCGCGACCTCGGCCAACTCCCAGAATACTCCACAGGTACAGAGGAACACCACAGGATCTCCAGATCCTTCTTTGGACAAGTTTGGTTCCAACCTTTTTCCTTCCCTCTCTCTCTCGGTTTCCCCTCTAATGGTGCTGTGTCAACAACCACCCAGCACTCGGGACTAGTTCAGGGGAGTTCAGAGGATTCATGTGATGCTTCGGAATCCATCCTAGATCCCTCGTGCTCTGGCCCAAGGTAGACCAAAGGCCAATTACATTTAATACTAGATTCCTTTGCAAATAACCCAAACTCGATTCACACTAAACCCCAACCTCTGGGATCTTCACAGGAGATGCAAAATGCACCCAGAACCTTGATGTTTTATTCCCTAATACTTTGACACATAAAATATATAGATTTCATTAGAAAATATTGCTTTTTCGACACTTTTCACGCAATTTGAGAAAATCCGCTCAGCGAATTGCGAAACCGACTTAGCCACGACGTCCGGCTCGTCGAGACCTGTCAAGTAGCGTATTTGTTTGATTAATTTGGCGCTCGGATAAAATCTCGGGCCAACTAGTTCTTGTAGGTCGCAATCCGACGCACGCACTTCGATGCACTCGGATCGCCAAACGCGAAATCCGTCAGTGCCATTGCGCTCAGAACGTCGAAATTAGCTAGGTTCGACTACTCATACCCCTATGTCAGGGTTTCAGACAGCGAATCGGCCAACAGTGGTCGAAAGGGGATTAAAAATGCAAGGTTACTATTCACAACTTAAGTTGTGGGACCCATTCTTCTTCGCTGTTTTGCGGAGGATCCGACCGTCAGATCGTCGACAAGTGAATATGAAACTTTCATGTTTTGTCGAAACGATCGCAATGGTGCTATCGGATTTTCGAGATCAGGCCCCGATCAAAAGTCGATATTTCTAGGGCCACTACTGCCTACTAATTGCCATTTAAATAATTCTAAAAATTATTTAATCCTAAATTTGGATTTTAAAATTCATGGTTACCACGGTTACTACATCCACATAGGCCACATAAACCCGTCCACGGGGTGTTGAAGGTCGTTGTCCCATTTGTCCCGACGTCGTGACCCACTCTGTCTGACGGTGTACCTGAGGGGCTTCCGCTTCCTGAATAGGCAGGGGGGGTGCTGACGCAAAAGGTCGCATAGACAAAATGGCTCGGGGACATGCTGCTCGGAAATGTTCCAACTCTCCACATAGGAAGCACCGTCCCTGCCTCTGGTCACACTGCGATGATGGATGGGGCCCGCCACAGATAACGCACCGCTCCTGTCGCTGATGCCGATGCTATTGCTGCCGGGGGTACTGATGCTGAGACTGCTGTCGCTGCTGATACTGCGGCTGCCGCGGGGGTCCACTAGATCTCTGGCGCCTATGAAATCCATGATCCTCAGGGTGAAATCGTGGAGGTCTCGGAGGTCTCTGCCGACTTGTCTGTCCCTCTTCAAACTGTGCTGGGCGCTTCGCCCCTGGAATCACTGCGGAAGCTGGAGCCACCTCGTCCATCACTGCCTCCCCGCACTCTACATAGATTGCCTGCTCCATAGAGGCATCCAAAGTCTGCAATCTGCGCGAACGGACGAACTGATAAATATTACGGCGCAACCCTCGCTCGAACATGTAGATCCAATGCGCCTCATCCCTAGCCGCGTGCGGTACACTGGCCAACAACTGGTTGAAGTATGCGATGTACGCGTGCACGGGACGATCTCCCTGTCGGAGATTCTTCAACTGCTCCTCCAACCTCTGCCTGACACTCTCCGAGAAGAAGGCTCTAAGAAGTAAACTGCGGAACTCCGCCCAGGTAAGAAGCTGAGTCCCAGGTGGACCAACAGGTCGAACACACCGCCACCAGGCCTCGGCGTTGCGCTCTAAGAAGTTCGTCGCCAGTAGAACCTGAAATCGCTCCTCGATAAACAAACTCTCAAAATGTCGCTCCATCGCTGTGATCCACGACTCTGCCTCCCACGGCTCCAAACTCTGCCCAGAGAAACGAGGCGGGTCAAACTGGCGGAATCTCATCAAACAATCTACTACCTCCCGCTGCTCCGTAGGGGTCAACTGTCCTGCCGTCCCGGACGGCTGCTTGCTGGTAACCGGCACAATCGGGGCTGCCGGTGCCGCTGGTACAACAGGGGGTGCCACGGCTGGGGAAGAAGGTGCAGGGAAACTCTCAGGGGGTGCTGTGACAAGATGCGCCCTCTGCTCAAACACGCGCATCATCCAATCCATGACCTCTTCCTGGCGTCGGGAAGTCTCCTCCTGATGTCGGACAGCCTCCGATAACTGGGCCATCTGAGCCCGAAGTTCCTGCACATCACTCTGCCGGCCCTGTGCTAACTCCTCCTGCTCAGGCTCATCGGAGGACGAAGGCTGAGAACGTGTCCACATCCTGCGTCGGGGAGGCATCGTGCACACCTGCAACAACATTCAAACATCAGGACAGAACCAAAACAACACTCGACCCAATCTAGCGAAAGTCAAGGGCATGTCCCCTTTCCTGTAGCACTATGTTGTCTGCAGCCAACAAAGTCGCCACCGAGAGAAGACATGTAAATCACTCATCCCATCCCTTGGGAGAGGTAAGAAACTCAATCAGGACTCTCGCTAAAAGTCACGACTCTCATGTAGTCATCCTACGGTCCAACCACAAGCCTAGGGTTTCTAAGTCCAAAATGACCTACAACTTAGGCTCTGATACCACTCTAATCTGTCACGCCCCGGGGTCGAAACTGCGACCCGGGCCCGCCAACAGATCCGCCGCCCATACGGGAAGCCCCGTATAGACGAAACGTCTAACCTGCAAAAGAATGATACTAAAGCTATACAGATATCAGAGCTGAAAAGTAAACTATTGAAATAAATATACAACTCCTCAAATAGTACATGCCAGGTCTTCACAATACATAAGTCTCTCCGGAAACTAAAACTCTCATAAGTAAAAAGTACATGATACATCCCACAATCACTGACAGTACTAGTACATCACCAAAAGGGTACATCTACTCTCACTAGAAGAAGACTGGTAGGGATCTAGCTCGCGACTCTCTTACCTCGATCAGCAGGATCAGCAACTGGAGCAGCAGGAACAGGAGTAGAGGTCCCTGGGGAAAAAATCACCACGACGGGTGTGAGAACTACATCCCACAGTAGTTCTCAGTGGGTACCGCCAATAAGCCCGACGGTCTTCCCACTAAGTCTACTAGAGGCATAAAATAACAAATGTAATACTAAAAGGAAAAAAGCTGGAAAATAACTCTACAGCTACTATGTGTCACGCCCCGGGGGTTTCAATGAGCGGAAATAATCAACGAAAAAGAATTTGTTTTACGTATCAATTTTTTTTTGAAATTCCTTCTTCCCCGGTGCGTGCCCAGACCCGCCGCATACACAGAATCACCCTGCAAACGGACAGAGTCTCCTCTGTATATGCACGGCGTCGCGGCTAATACAACATGCAACCATAGTAGTTTATTCAATCACAGCAGTTCTCAACATTTATACCACTGAACTATTCTGTAGGCCGACCAATTTGAAAGGATAAATCCACAATTTTAAAAGCGGTGCCCACCCGGCACCCAGATTTCTAAAACAGTTCGAAAACCATAAATCCACAGAGTTTTTAAAACAGTGCCCACATGACACTCAAGTTTTGAAATCCGTTTTCTAAAATCCATAAATCCATAGGGTTTTGAAAACGGTGCCCACACGACACCCAAGTTTTGAAAACGGTTTTCGCAATTCTTTTTCTTTTCTTTTTCTTTCTTTCTTTTTGAAGAACGGCCGAACAGAGATAAGAACTCAAACATCCACATATCCAAAGGGCAAAGTTCCGACATCCACACCGACCCCACGAGGGTATCGAGAACCACACAACTGTCTACAAGTAGTAAATGAAATGCGACAAGAAGGGAAGATACAGTCTGGGATCTCGAAGGACCTGAAGGCTCCTGACTCGGCCTCACCGTCGCCTAGCTCTCACCCCTGAAGGAACCTGTCACGGAGTGGGAAGTCAGCGACTCAGTAATAATAACAATAAAGAATGCAGGGTAAAGAAATGCGTCCAACCGTAAACTATCCGGAGCAACCACCCTCCCAAGAGGGAAAAGATAACGCGAACACCTGTAAACTTGCAATACCCGGCCACGTCGGACAACTAAACCGACAGGTCGCGTGTACCACTGCAATACCCGACCACGTCGGACAACCAAACCGACGGGTCGCCTGTACCCCTGCAATACCCGACCACGTCGGACAACTAAACCGAGGGGTCGCCTGTACCCCTGCAATACCCGACCACGTCGGACAACTAAACCGACGGGTCGCACCACTCACACCTTGGCGCATCAAACCCCACAACTACAGGGGCCCCACTACGTTACCTCGTGGGTATACACGGGTCATAGACCACTTTTCCGGAAAAGCGCACCCTTTGCGGTGGCCAAACCGCGGGTGCGCGTGCTGCAGCCTCGAGCATACTAACCAAGTACACCAGATAAAACCGATAGTAATGAACCACAAAGATCACCAAATATTCTAAGTATAACGCAATAGCAAGGACCATAAAGACTATCCATGTTAGCACAGTTAAACGTATAATCAGAAGTAGTTGCAACCGTCGGAAGCTCGACGTTAAGTCTCAAAATAAAAACCCACCTGAATGTAGGCTGATCCCGAGCTCTCGCTAGACTACTAGGCGGCTGGTGCTGAACGGCTGGGCCCTGAATAGAAACTGTAGTCAGAACTAGACTCACTCATGCTCATCCCGATAACACTACAATAACATGTCGCTAATACGGGCACTTAGCCGACACTAGGCTTAAACCGAAGTTCCCGAAAAATCCACTGATCCTCCAATCATGACCCGCCAACGGTCTAAGAGTATCCAAATATCATCCAACTACACCTGCTGTCCCTAAACATCATAATTTTGATGTTCGGGCAACCAGGGACCACATCATAATTTTCTTTATCGAAATATTGCTATAAATACACCTTTTTAACCGTTGTTTTGACTCGTTCTTCCAAACCAGGAAGCCAAAGCCAGCGCCGTAAGTTTCAGCGCGTCTGGTTTGATGAGACAGAACCCGTGCTCACAAGCTTGGGCCGACAAGAGGCCCACATACAAATTTGGCCCATAATCATTTAAACACTCAAATATCGCTTTGCTAATACACACATAATACTTGACTAAATTTAAAATAACAGTGAGCATCATGCTCAGAAAGGTCATATAAGTGAAGTGCTCACCTCATGCGCGTTGGAGACCGGCCGGTGGGCTCGCCGGAGCAACACCACCTCAAAGCAAAGAGCTCGGTTTGGACAACTTGGATCAAACCAACGTCAACCCTGCAACAGAGGTGAGCACATGGTCAAGAGCCCTTGCAGATGAAGGTTGGTCACGGCCAAACCTGGCTCCGGCGGCCGAAGACGGCGGCGACCGGAGAAAAGCCCAATTATCCTCAACCTTAAACAAGGTTGAGCCAGTATAATTACCAGGGGTTCTAGGCCTAAACAAAAGAAATGGTAGAAAGTCTCTAATTAATACATAGAGCTTACCCGAATCGGTGGCCGGAAACCCGAGGCGGCGGCGGCGGCGGCTGGAGGAGATGCTCGGACCAAGAAAGGGTGAAACTACACGAATTAAAAACCACACGTTCAAGTTTGCATGCAAAGAAATGGGAAGCTCCAACAAGACCTCATAACATACCTGGGTCGTTTTCCCACTGCGCGGAGCCCCGGGATCGCCAGAAATTAAGTTCGCCGGAAAACGGGTGCTTTAATGGCAGAATCCGGTCGGCGGTGATCGGGCTTCTACAACTTGGACCAAAACACTCTGCTGGAAACCAGGGACCTTCCTGCAGTGGTGGCCGGCGACGGGGTTGAGCGGCGGCGCCGGACGGTGGAGTTCCGGCGAAAGTTCAAAAAGTCTGATGCTAGGGCATCGACGTGCGGCGCGGATCCTCAACCGATCCTCCTCAAACTTTGGAGGTAAGTTGCAGTCGATGAGGAGGAGAGAATCAACAGTTCCGATCACGTCTTCAACGGTCGGAAAAACCCCGCGCTCAAGATCGGCCGAAAATAAGGTTTCCGGCGACAGGGTTCTCCCGCCGGCTATCGGAGGCACGGCGACGGCTCGGGCTTCACAGGGAAACCCCCCTCAATGTCAGGAACCATTCACACACACACACGAGCCAATACGACAAAGCTTTTTCCAAAACTTACCTCGTCGGAAAAGATGGAGGAAGAAGAAACTCCGCGGTGGCGCTCGGCGGCGGCTGGCGTCGGCTGCACCTCAGTTCGGCGTCAACCACGCAGATGCTCTCTCAGATGCTATTTGGAACATCCCAGGGCCTCGGGGAGAACCTCCTCTCCTTCCAACCCGAGATGAAAGGAAACTACACTTCTTCTCCGGCGACGAAGCGGCGGCCGGTGCGCAACCTCCGATGGGTGCGGCAGAGGGAGAGGGGGCTGTTGGAGCTGGCGGCTAGGACAAGGAGCTTCGGGGTTTAGGGTTTAAAGGAACCCTAACCCTAAAAGCATATATGTATAGTAGATGCACAATTGCAATGTAGTCCCTCAATTCTTCATATTTGGAGCCCAGTCCCTCACAGCAGCTCCCTTTCACATTTAAGTCCCTCACCCAAGAGCAGCACGCAAAACGGAGCATAAAATATAGGGCTTTTATGCAAAATACTATGATTTTTCCCATATTTCAGGCTTTTTGGGACAACCGGGTTGTCAAACTGAAAAGTGGACACCACCACGACGTCCGGCTCGACGAAACCTATCAGGTAGCGATTTTTGTTTTTCGAGAAAAATGCCCGGATAAATTCTCGGTCCATAAATACTGTATCCAAATACAGTTTATCGCGCTTTTCGAGACTCTAGGGTCGTCAAACGGAAATTCCGTCAGCGCCATTACGTTCAGAACGACGAAATCGATCAAATCGACTACCTGGGTTGCTGTGATCGGAGTCCAGACAGCGAATTAAATAACGTTGGCCAACGTGGGAGACCAAAACAAGGTGTTACTATTCAAAACACTATTCACTTAAGTCGCGGCCCCACTAGTTTTCTTGCTGATTTCCGGACGATCCGACCGTCGGATCAGCAAACGGTCTATACCATTTCCACTCGATTCGATGAGACGGTCGCACTGGCGACCTCAGATTTCCGAGATCAGACTCGGATCGGACATGCAGAGTTTGTTCATCGAAAACTGTGCAATTTGCGCACCGGTATGCAAATCACTGAGGTTTAGATCTTCTTCCTCGCCCGCAAACACACTTGAATTTCTTGAGTGCTACACTATGCCTCTATCTAAATGCTCAAGGAGTGGAACAGATGGAAACATGATGCATCTAATATCTCTCAAATATAATCACCCAATCTATACTGGCTGCCACATAGGGTCCAGTCAAACCTGCGCCCACCTACGGCTGTTATATCCAAGGAGGACCGGACTTACGTAGGGCGTCCGTGACTGCCAAAACTGGCCCAGCCAGAGGGACTGCGTCGACAACTCGCGATAGCAAAGTAACAGGCCCAACTCCGGAGTGGCACTCGAGGGGCGCGATCCCACCGAGGAAAGTATCTGCGCATCTCTGTTGAGCTCAATATGGCTCATGCAGGCTATAGTCCAATCCACTATCAACAAGATCGACAGTACCCAAATCACCTCTCTAACTCACTAACAGGAACCACTCAAACAGTCGGGACCGCTGTCAACCCAACGGCTCCCCAAAAAGAACATCAACTCCACATGTAAACTCACTAGCTGGGTATACTCCACAGCCAACAACAATGAAAGGTCCGGGAACCCCGAAAGACTAGAACCTACAACCCAAATCAAACAAGAACAGGCTCTAGGCATAGCCTTTCGTTGTTCTCGACCCAAAGAGAAGAAGGCAACCTTTAGAACCCAGGCCACTCGAATCCTCTCGAGTGGGGAAGTTTACAGGAAAAATATGACATTTATTACTGAAAACCATTTTTCACTCAAACCCACGCGGGGTGAGGACTAAAAGTAGTTACTTTTTGAAAAACCATCTTGATTTGAGGAAAACCCATTTTTAATGATTTTTAGTTCTTTCAGGAAAAACAGTTAGAAAACAAGTTTTTATACCCAAACTCCGAAGGGCTAATGCCTTCGTCCAATCAGACAATAACAGACTCCGGCGACCCTTCGATATTTGGAAGAAAACATTGGTTGACTAAAATCATGTGTGTGTCCAAAAGGTTTTGGGTTCAAGGTCCTGCTATCACTGGTATACTATTGCCACTAACACAGTGGCAACACATAAAACAGAGAAACAAGACAACCCGGGACCACCATTCACCCAAACGGTTCCCGCCACAGATAAAAGACCAGCTACATCTATCAGACTCCACTCTGCCCCCAAGCACGAGTGTAACATGCATCCCACACTAAGAGAAATCCCGACCTCTCGGCCTACTACACGGGCGAGGATAACACTATGTCCAGGAATAGAATAAGAAGTGTGGATGCCTAAAGCATAAATAAACCTAGCTCAAGTGAGGGTTTTCTACTGGTCTGGTTACACATGCAATATATGACAGGGTGCTAGGTCAAGTTCCAATAGTGGTACATTAAGTTAACACAGATAGGAAGCATACATCAACATGATCATGATAACAACGCGAGAACATCCTCTCTATATCTAACATGATTCCTAACACATCTAACAATCATGTATGATTTACTACACGATAGAATTAATGAATAGTCCACCGATTTTGGGGGCGAAGCAACCCACCTGAAGTGCGCGTCAATCCAAGATCCAAAAAGGCTGAAACTGAACGGGGACAATCCTCGGATTTCCACAATTCCAATGGGTCCCAAAACACCCAAAGACACCTCCTAGGTACAAAGACATAGTCCAAACATTGCAATCAACACAAAATTCCAAGTTTACAAACTACTGAAAAATCAGTCCTGAAAATGCTTAAATACCACCTACGAGATAATCTCCAAAAATTCTAATAAAAATACGACGGCAATCCTCGCGAAGAGTATATGTCGATTGAGTCCTCACATGTTGAATTCCGATACCCGAGTGCAAAGATAAAAATCTGACAAGCCTCCGCTATCCAGAAAAACCACCGACAGAAAAGGGGTTCAAAGATGTTCCAGAAACCCCAATAAAAACCTAAAACTGAGAGGATCGAAAGACACGAAAAACGGAGATCTACTTCTCCTGAAGCCGACGCTGCAAAAATCGTCCAAAAGTTCTTTCGGAGTAGCTTTATGGACCTCATGGACCAAAATGCGACGGAAATGGGCCACCGAAGAAGAAACGTCGCACTGCGCCAAGATGCCAAAGTCGTCTCTGTCGCGCCTTCCAAAAATTCCGAAACTCTTTTGCAAGATGCAGCACAAGAAGAGGAACAACTTCACTTGAGGGCTCAGTCGCAAAAAGGCTCGAAAAAAGGTCCAAAGGCTCAAGAAAGGGGGCTATTTATAGCCCAAGCCCACCAAGCAAGGGATTCGGATTCGGGCGCCGGATTCGGGCGCCCGAATCCGGCCCAAGCCCAACACTGTGCGCGCCCGAAACCTTCTCGGCGCGCCACGTCACCCGCTCCGCGCCCCGCGCGCCCGCCAATCGCGGCACGCCGCGTGGCGACGCGGTCTACGGCGGGAACCGTGGGCCGCGGTTCACGGCGGCCCAGCCGGGTCACTGCGCCCGCCAATGGATGGGCGACACATGGCCTGGCGGGGTCCATGGTGCGCCGCGCCCGGCGTGCTGTCGCGCGTGCGTTGACCGCCCAATCAGCGCGCGACATGTGGCACGCCCGCCGATGGCTGGTCCCGGTGCACGCCAAAACCCATGGACCGCCCTGCCCGCCGCAGCGCACGCGCCTGCCCGCGCCCCCACCGCCGCGCTCTGCCGCTGCCCGTCGCCGCCGGCGCTGCCCCGGCTTGCCGGAACTGTATACCATGCCTCGAAATTTGTGTTTTGGCATCCGGGCTCCGAAAAATACAAGTAGTCCATTTTCATCGTTTTCGCGCGCTGAGTCTAAATCCGATGTCCATTTTGCCAAATTCCACTTCTAAAATTTGTCGAAGGCATCCGGACAGGTATTCTTAATCCAAATTTTGCGCTGGGTTCAAATCTGAGGTCCGATTTGCACGCAACCATCTCCAACACACATCCTAGGCCTCCAGAAGCCACAATTCACACTGTAAGACCTTCGCGGAGATCCGGGTCATCACATTAGTACTTAGTGTTCTTATAAGATCTATTATTATCCTGGATTAGCATGCTCTTATTAATGTGAGAACAACGATATCTGTTTTTCTTTTATCAACATGAGGACACTTGCATGCTTGTATGGACATCTAGATAGGCCGCCTTTTACACTATCATTGGAATTTGACTTAGGAGAAACCATGCTGGCACCTCTTCTCCTTTTATTGAGATACATGTGGTATTGCTCGGGTTGAGCAGGGTTGTAAGATAGTGTAGGCGGGTTTATTAAGTCGGGATTTGTCATACCAGATTGTGGGTTGTGGGGTATTGCGGCGACCGCGGACATTGGGCGGTTGACCGGATGTTTACTTGTGCATCAGATTGGGGATCGGATTTCTCTAGTGGATGGAGTTTCCCACTTATTGAGTATTACTGCATTAGATTAGGGGATCGGGTTATCTTTAGTGGAGGGGTTTTCCCACTTCGATCAGAGTCGTGATCCAGTCCTACTATATCGTGATACTTGTTACAGTGATACTTGTTACAGTGATACTTTACTCGTGTGGGTCGCTCCCCTCGAGTGCCACTCCGGAGTGTGCGACCGTGCCGGACAGAAGCCGGTCTGTTACTTATTTTGGGATGCGACCGTACCGGTCAGAAGTCGGTATGTATCCCGCGATTGAGTTCTTGAGTTCGACAGCAGAGCAGGCAGTGCCAGTTCTTACTGGTGTTTAGATTGGGTTTATTCAGGCAGGCACATTCACTGATGCATTTATTTAGTTATTCCTCTTGGCATTGCATTTACAGGCATAGTAGCGGTAGTTCTTGTATCAGCAGTTATGTTCATAGCTTACCGTATTTTCTTTTCCGTTTGCCTCTGGTAGACCTAGTGGGCACGTCTGAGTTTGAGGCTTAACCCACTAGGGGAGACTACTGATTTTATAGTAGTTCTCACCCCCATTCTTGTTGTCTTTTCTTTTCCCTTTGTTTTGCAGAGTCGTCTGCGGGAGCTGCTGGGCCATCAGCGGCAGATCGAGGTAAGAGGATAGCGGACTAGATAGATCGTCCACCCGACAGTATGCTAGCTGAACTTTTGTTGTACCCTATCTTCTCAGACAGTGTATTTGTACCTTTATTTTTGGGTCTGGCTTTAGCCAGCTGTTTGTATATTTGTGGTGAGCTAGGAGAGATACTTGTATTTATTTACAGTTGTACTTTATTTTATTTCTAGCTTCAGTCTGAGATGTAGTAGTTTTAGTTCAGCTCTGTTTTTATGCTTTTTTATTATTTCTCTTATATCTGAGCAGGTTACCGATACTTCGTGTACACGAAAAATTCCGTGTGCACCGCGGATATGTGGATGGGCCCGGGTTTTGGTTTACACCCGGGGCGTAACACCCCACTCACGCACCACCTCTGCTAGCCGTCCAGAAGATCCTCTAGGAGCACTCAGCACACTCCCAAAGCCTCAAGCTAGGACCCTCCAAGCTCAGGTCAACACCACTCCCAATCTCCACCACTCACCGCATGCACACAACGCACAGCTCCCTATCGCTTCACACAGTGAACGGTAATAAGTCTCCTCAGCTCAACACAACACCCCGTTGCTCCTCATAGGACACGGAAGAAGAAAAGAGAAAGGAAAACCAATTCCAAGTCTCAAAATCCATAGTCTCAGCCAAAACCAAAATTCAAGAAAAATTCACAAAAGCTCGGAAAAGCACAGTACTCACCTCTGATGTTGATTCCTGCGCGCAAGCTCCAATGCGAGCTTTCCTCAACAGGACAAGCTCTCCTCCAAGCTCACGATCAAAATACGAAGCTTCACGCCGAAGAAAATCCACCTATCTCACATTAGAAAAGCTACTGTGGAGCTCCCTGGTACAACAATGGCGCATGCTGCTTCACTGGCTAGAGGAAGAAGAAGAAAAAGATGAAGAAGATGAAGATGGAGGGGATGGTGATGGGATATAAAGACCAACTCTCTCCCATACCTCTGGCACCACACGTGTTGCCCTGCAAGTACGCCGTCGCGTCAGGTGGTGAAAAGTCCCGCGGAACAACCTGAAGCGCTAACCTGTCTCACAGAGAAATTCAGGTTTCGGGCGCCCTAAAACTAGGATCGGGCGCCCTAAATTACGGCACAGTAACTCTCGAGCGCACCACAGCCGCCCGCTCTGCTATAGTAGAGAGCCCAAAATCTCGGAACATTGTCGAATCCACTCCTCAGTCCTGCGGGTACCCTATCCAAGGGTCCGGTGCTACAGTGCAACATCAGAGATCTCACCATCAGCAAATAATCCGGAGAAATCACAGCCATCCAATCCTCGGGTCTGCTACAGTAACTTTCGGGCGCCCGCACCTGAGTTCCACAAGTTTCGGGCGTCCGGAACTGTAGTGTCCCGAATTTTTCACTGAACTTGACCATGTGGTTGGCAGTGGAAAACACCTATTTTTGGTGTATCGAGTGCGTTGTGCGTCAAATGGACACCAACAACGGACTCAGCCCGCGAAAACATTCAAAATTGGCTATTTTCGAGCAATTTTGGGCTATCGGGCTGATTTTACGGGTGGGCCGGTCCACGGCCCACCGCGTGTGCTCTAGGTGCAGCTAGCCCGTGCACCCGCCATGTGGCCACGCCTCATTGGGCGTGGCAACCGAGGCGGGCATGTGGGCCGGGGCGTGGGCGGCGCCACGCGGCAGCCCGCGTAGGGCGCACCTCCCGAGGGCGCCCCGCGTTGACGCGGGGCGCTGGCCCGCGTGGGCGCCACCACGTCGCGGGGCTCCGTTGGCTCCGCTCCGCACAGCGCGGAGGCGCTGACGCGAGGGGCGCCAGCTGGTGCCCTCGGATTGGTTCGGCACTGCGAATAGCCCGTTTTCAGGCTATTTAAGGCCCGAAATCCCTCATTTTTTCCCCTCCTTTCTTCTCTTTGCTCCCCTCAAAATTTTGGGAGTGTGAGGAAAAATCGCGAGGAATTTTTAGAGTGTCGTGGGGTGCGCCATTTGTGCCGCGGGCGCGCCATTTGTACTGTGTAGCGCGCCGTTTGTGCCACATGCGCGCCAGTTGTGTCGTGGAGCGCGTCCGAGGTGTTCCACGGAGCCGAGCAGTCGTGCATGCGCCCATTTATCGGCGCGTCGGCATTAAGGTAGGTGTCGCCTCGTGTTTCGTTGTGTTTTTCGGCACAGTTTTTAGATTTTACTTTTGGGGTTTTTGTCTTTGAACTCTGTGCCCTGGTTTTGTCAGGGACCGTTGTTGGAGGTGTCGTTTGCCGTGAAATTTTACCGCCGGACTTTTCGGGGTGTACCGTTCGCGCGTGGCGGGTGCCGTTGCACTTTCTGTTTCGAAAGTGAACGTTTCTATGGGAGCCCAATTGCAAGTGTCTACAACTAATTGGTGGCAAACGGAGGTGGGTTGGATTTTCCTCCAAGTCCGCAGACTTCTTTCTAATTCTAGTGTTGTAGATTTTGCATGCTAGAATAGGTGCTATTATTGATGTTTATAGAGTTATTGGACTTTGACTAGCACCCTGTCATATGATTGCATGTATTCAACCAGACTGCTAGAAAACTCTCATAGTTCCCACCTATTGCTTTTCTTTTTCCTGGAAGTGTTTTCTCGCCTGGATAGTGGGCCGGGTTGTCGTGTATTTTCCAACCAGTGTCATTAGCATTGTGTTTGTGGTAATGTTGAGTTGTTGATAGTAAGACCCTGAACTCGGACTATTTTTGGACACACATAATTTCAGTAAACAAAGGTTTTCCTTCCAAATTTCGAAGGATCGCCGGAGCCTATTCTTGTTTGATAGGGTGAAGGCATTAGCCCTTCCGGGTTTGAAAAAAAAAACTTATTTTAACTGATTTTCTTAAGAAACTAAAATTCATTAAATTGGGCTTCTCAAATCAAAATAGTTTTCGAAAATAACTGTCATTTCTTCTTACAAACTCTCTTGCCCGAGAGGGTTGAGTGATCTGGGTTCTAGGGGCCGTTTCATTGTTTTGGGGACGAAAGCTATGGGGGTTGTGCCTAGAACATGTTCTTGTTTGATAGGGTTGTAGGTGTTAGTCTCCCGAAACTTTCGGACCCTGATTGGTTCCCTCCGGATGTTTTATCTGAAAGAGCTGGTTTTCCCCGGGGATCGAGAACTTCGAAAGGTTGAGCTTGGAACTTGTTCTTGTTTGATTGGGGTTCTAGGCACCGGCCTTTCGGGATTCTCGGACCCTTGTTGTGTCAGTTGGTTTTTTCTCGTCTGTGAGTCGAGTGGTTTGTTCTGGGAGCCGTTTGGGTTGACGGTGGTCCCGAGATGTGGAGTGTCTCCGGTAGATGTTATTAGTGTTGAGTTATTATTTCCGATCTGATTGATCGTCGATTTGGACTATAGCCTGCATGAGCCATATTGAGCTCGACAGAGATGCGCGGATACTTTCCTCGGTGGGGTCGCGCCCCTTGAGTGCCACTCCGGAGTTGGACCTGTTAATTTACTATCGCGACTTGTCGACGCAGTCCGTGTGGGACGCCCTACGTAAGTCCAGTCCTCTGTGGATGTAATGGCAGTAGGTGGGCGCAGGTTTGACTGGACCATATGTGGCAGTGACTATGATTGGGTTGATTGAGTATTGGGTTAGAGTCGATGCATCATTTTTATCTGTATCACCCATTGACCATTGTAGATAGATGCATGATAGCTGTAGATTTCTTTCCAGCTTATCTTTACATCATTATAGTTTTCCTGTTATCTTATGCCTCTAGTAGACTTAGTGGGCAGACCGTTGGTCTTGGAGACGGTACCCACTGAGAACTATGTGACAGTGTAGTTCTCACACCCTTTGTTGGTGACAGATCTTCCAGAGGCATCTACCCCTGCTCCTACTCCTATTGCTGCACCAGTTGATCGAGGTAAGGGAGTCGCGAGCTAGTTCCCTACCCGTATTTGGAGTATAGCTGTACCCTCATTTTGGAGCCTTGTAGTACAGTCTGCTGGATTATTGTAGATAGTTGCTGTTGAGAGTTTTATTTTTGAGAGACTTATGTTATGAGGTTCAGGCTTGTACTATTTGGAGTTGTTTTTTTTTTATATTTTAGTAGTTTATTTTTCAGCTCTGATATCTATATAGTTGTAGTATTATCTTTTACAGGTTAGACGCTTCGTCTATACGGGGCTTCCCGTATGGGCGGCGGATCTGTTGGCGGGCCCGGGTCGCAATTTCAACCCCAGAGCGTGACAGTAATAATTCCTAGGGCGCCCGAAAACTCTTAAACATCTAGTTTCAGTCATTTTGCGGTCCCGAGACCATTTTTTGCGTCATTTGCGCATCCAACGACACTCACACTATCTAAGTATCTCCAGATGCTCACACAGTCACACCCGAACAGTTACTTAGCCCCGGTACTCTACAACGAGTCTCGACTGAGCTAGAGTCTGAAAGACAAGGTGACAGGTTATGTCAGGGTCTGAAGACAAGGCTAGCGAGATAAGTTTCACATCACCTGGTAATCTTAGGCTGTGTGTGTGTGTGTGTTTGGGCTGACGAGGATGTCATGCCTAAACGAGGGAGTCTGTGACACCCAATAATCCCATATTAGATGGGAATGAAGTTGTGATAGGGTACATAAGAGATATGGACACAAATAATAATAAATGGGCTTAAGCAATTTGGGCCGGTTGTTTAGGCCCAACGAGTTATTATTGCTAGTGGGTCAGGTCGTTACAACTCAGGAAGATCTAGAGGTTTAGAGGCTTGCTTGCCTGCAGTCCGGGAGGCGTCGGAGTGGTCGTCGGAGCAACCACGACCATTACTAGGCACCTAGGGCTCGGGCTTGGACAGCTCAGCAGAGCTTGGCTTCAAGGAGGCTATGGGTGCATGCAGAAGTAAGAGGAGGACAAGTACGGTCCAGGGAGGTAGCCCGATGTGTCGCCAGCGGCCTGGAGTGGCGGAGGCCAGAGGTGCTAGGTTGCAGCTGCACCTAGGGCAAGCTCGGTGGAGCTGAGGTTCTGGCGGCCGGCCGGTGGTGCAACCAACAACCGAGGGAGGTTGTGTCTGACGATGGGAGATCGACGAAGCCCACTGTCGGCGGCTGGAGGCGGCGGGGACACCTGGGTGGAGATTGGTTGAGATAAAGGCTGGGGACCTCGGGTTGGTTTTTTCGGTAATGCCGTCAGCCGGAGGCACATAGGGAACGTCGGGGAAGTCACTAGAGGTTGAGCAAAGGCCCTCCCAACCCTTCAAACCCGAAGAGAGGTGATGGTGGTGGCACCCGAAGCCGCTTGACTGAGATCTAGATTTTCCGGCGGCTATAGGGCGGCACTTCGGCGATGGGGGTGCATAGGGAGGATCTCTAGGCGACGTGGGGAAAGTCCATGGGTGATGCAAAGATGTTTGGTGGCCTCAACTTCCTTCCAACCCGAGAACAAGCAAATAAGAAGAAGAAAGTGCTTCTCCGGGGAAAGTACGCAGAGGAGAAGGAAGGGGTGCAGGGTGGTTCAGTGGGGAAGAGGATGCGGCTAGGGTTCTCCCCAAGAGAACCCTAAAGAGCTATATAAAGATATTGTGACAAAATTCCAATAGCTCCTTCCCACTTTATTATTTTTAATCCAGTACCTGACTAGATGCGTATTACGTGTCGAAGACTCTCCATGTTCAATTTCGCGCAATTCGGCGCATAAAATATTGAAACTTTTTCTTAAAATATAAAAATACTAGTTATGTGTTTTTTCATGGTTTCACTTTGCCGAATTCAAAATTGGACTTCACCACAATGTTCATATCAATAACACCATTCAGGTAGCGATTTTGTTTCGTCAGATTCGGTCCCGTTTCGTTAAGTTAGTCGTTTCTTCATGGATACCCCTTCGAAATTTGAATTTTTGAATTTAAAAATTCTAAAAATTAATTTGAAGTTTAAATTCACTGTTATTACAAATTTTCAAAAAAAAAATCCTTAAAAATGGTGTAAAAGCCTATAAAAGACCTCAAAATCTCTTTTAAATACCAAAATTCAAAACCATTGATTTTACCCTATTCACCTCTCTCAATATCTTAGCCAAAGGGGAAAGTGAAGAGACAAATTTCTTCTCCTAGAGCTCTCCTCTGAAGTTTTCCCATGTAACGACCCGGCCCACTAGTAATAATAACTCGTTGGGCCCACACCACAGCCCAAAATGCTTAAGCCTGATTATTATTACTAGTGTCCAAGTCTCATATAACCCAATTAACCACTGTTTCGACTCGATCTCCCAATCCGGGAGGTTTTAATCTACGCCGTAAATTATCGTAGGTAGATATCGACGCAAGCTAACCCGTACTCACTGGTTTGAGTGGACACGAAGCCCGAAAACACAATCGAGCCCATGATCACATAGTTCACAATAGGCTTATATTGCAAATCACCTAACCACTTAATCAAATCCTTAAATAGCATGAGCACCATGATTAATATGATCTACAGAGTTGAGGGCTCACCTCAGGTGCGACGCAGATCGGCCGGAAAGATCGTCAGAGCAAGGTGGTTGAGGCTACAATCTTGCTAGAGCTCGGATTGGCCGAGCCTTGCTCAACTCGGGTTCAAGCTGCAACCAAGGGAAAGCATCAGTTGGAGGAGGTTCACAAAGGTGGTTCAGTCACCACCACACCCAACTCCGGTAGCCCCGTGCGGCGATTGGCTGTAAAATCCAACTTTGCGGCCACCTTGAGAGCATCCATGGAGGGTTAGGTTCTGGCCAATGAGGACCACATGCAAATACATGGGAAGTTTACAGAGGACTTCTAGAGCCTACCTGGGTGGTCGGCCGGCGACTGGAAGCGGCGGCGGTGGCCGGAGACCAAGCTCGGGCAACCCCAAGGCCTCTAATGGCAGATCTCTATCCGCAGCCAACAAGCCCCATGCAAGTGCACAGGATGGACCTTCTTGGTGCTGTGAAGCTTGCCAGGGGGATGGCCGACAGCGTGGGGCAGCGGCGGCACCGGGCGGTGGAGCTCGGTCGTGAGGGAGACAACCCGAGGCTAGGGCATCAACGTACGGCCTCGATCTTAAACCGATCACTTTCAAACTTGGAGGAGATCATGCAGTCGACCAGAGGAGTCTTCCCATCGTGACTAATCTCAAATCCAACGGTTGGATGGAACCCGCGCACGGATCCGGCCAAGACTAGGTTTCCGGCGATAGGTTGCTCCCGCCGGTTAACCGGAGCACGGGAGGGTCTGAGGCTTCACAGAGAGATTTCTCTCGACATCAGAAGAAGATTGAATGGGTTCAAGACCCAACAAAAACGAATGAAGGACATGATCTCACCTCATCGGAAAAAGGAAGAAGAAGAAGTCCTCCGCCGGCGGCGCACGGCGGAGCAGGGCTTCAGAAACACCTCGGCTGGGTCTCTCAGGCACAGAGGAGGTCCCAGAAGAGGTCTGGTGAATTATGGAGTCCTCGCATTGCTTCCTACTCCAACCCAACCGAGATCAAGGCTTCCTCTTTGCTTCTTTGTGTTCTCCGGCGTGAGACGGCGGCGTAACGCCCGTGGAGAGAGCAGAGGGAGACAAAGGGTTTAGGTGAGGCGGCTGGAGAGCTAGGGCTATGGGTTAGGGTTGCAAGAGAACCCTAATGTATGTATATATGCATATTGCTACAAATGCATTTTGCCCCCTCAACTCTGGATATTTAGACCTAGGTCCTTCACTGTAGCTTAATTTTGCGATTAGGACCCTCTCCATAAATTTGCACGTATTTCGGAGCATAAAATATAGGGTCCTTTGTGTAAATTTTTGTATTTTTTGCTATTTTTCACATTTTTCGAGGCATTCGAGTCGCCAAACGGAAAAACGGACTTCGCCACGACGTCCGGCTCGACGAAACCTATAAAGTAATGATTTTGGTTTGTCGCATTCGATCCCCTATAATTTTAAAATCCATAAAATACTGTAGTTTATACAGTTTGGCACGCTTTATGATACTTTAGGTTCGTTAAACGCAAATTTCGTCGGCACCACTGCGCTCAGAACGATGAAGCTGTTAAAATCGACTACATGTATCGTTAGATTCAGACCCCAGACGGTCGATCGGCCAACGTTCTCCAGCGGAGAATTCGAATCAGGGGTTACTATTCACAACTTAAGTTGTGGGCCCCACTTCTTCTTTGCCGTTTTCGAGACGATCTGACCATCGGATCGAAAATCCGTTTATACCATTATTACTCGATTCGACGAGACGGTCGCACTGGTGATCTCAGATTTTCGAGATCAAACTCCGATCTAAAAGACGGAGAATAGTATCTTGAAAACTGTGCAATTTGCACACCGGTACACAACCACTTAGGTTTCTTTTGCATTTAAATTTCACGAGTCTTACATCCCACCTATTCCTTTCTCCACCTATTCCTTGCTTTGATGGAGATAAAAACCCCAACCCTAGGGTCTCTACAGTGTTCGCCTCTCCTCTCCTCTACCCTCCCAGCTTCTCATCCATCACTCTTACATAAATAATTTATCAATATTTAGCTAACTAAATTACATTGTGAGACTTAATTATAATAATTTAAAAGTTCGAGTCAGAAATTATAATAAATTAAAATTTAAAAACCAAAATATCACTTGACTCATAGTTTGAAAATCAAACGAGCAATTTACAGTAATCGAAATCATAACCGTCTGGTTTTGAATTTTTATCCCTATTATCTAAACTGACCCTTTTAGTTTTGAATAAAGCCGTCTCGGCCTGAATTTAGCTTAGGGTAAATATCAGATGCCCACGACCATTGACTTATGTGCAGGAGGTGTTGGTGTAAATTCAAAATTTTCTATACATTAATTTTAATTTTGTTTATAAATTTTATTTAATTTTTAATTATGTATTTATTGTGTTGGGTACGTTGTGAATGAAAAGGCACATTAATGTCATTGATGCCCGTGATACCCGCACAGGAACATATCCCAACGTTCATTTTTTTTACCCTATAAATAGCTCCCCTGTGCATGCATAGGGATAATATAAAAAAATAGTACAGAAAAGTTGGTTTTTAAAAAAAAAAATAGAGAAGAAAAATTTGTTCGAGAGATTTTATTTTATTTTTTTATTCTATTTTTTTATCGGGTGTTGAAAAAAACTTCGTCAACTTCTTCCGCGGTCGTGCTCGTAGGAAGGGGAGTTCCGGTTGTACCTTAGGGTGGTGTCTCCGATTAATCCGCACGAAAGACGAAAATACATTTTAGGGCAGTGCCTCGCACGCTTCCAGATTAATTTATTTTGACTTCTTTCTACTACAATTTTTGGAATTTGCATAGTACTTAACGGTAAGTTTTGTTATTCAATTTAATCATAAAAATAGTTAGATAATTTAATCACAATCAGATTTAGTGTGATTATTTTTCTAACATTCTAAGGTGTATTTCTTCTGATTTAATTGTGATTATAATCTAACGAGTGCTAATCCGAAAAATAAAAAATAAAAAATGGCATGTAACATATAATTTGTTGTCAACTTGTTTGTATGATTGACATTCAAACTTAAATATATTGGGATTAGCATTTAAAAATTTTAATTGCATACAGTTAACTTTCTTGAAATTTTAATTTATCTGTTAATTTTAAAGTTAATTTTTTATATATATATATACTGTTTTTGCAACAGTAAAGTAAAAGATATATATATAAAAAAATAATTACTGTTTTTTTTTTAAATTTTGTTAAAGAATACTTTTTTTGCTACTGTAATTTCTAAAAATAAATAAATAAAATAAATATAATTTGCTGTTTTAATTGTGTTACCACAGTAATTATTTTTAATATATATATATATATATATATATATATATATATATATATATATATATATATATATATATATATATATATATATATATATATAGTCCGGCTATTGTATTCTACAAAATAATAAGGGCAAACTCAGTGAATATTGAAATATAAAATGATCTCTGTCTATTGTATTCTACAACTTTCTACTCTTCAAAGTCTCTCTACTTTGACTTCAATTTGTAGCCATATATATATATATATATATATATATATATATATATATATATATATATATATATATATATATATATATATATATATATAGTAAGAACAGCTTTTTGGCAAGTACTGGTGTCTCTCATGAAAATAGCATGAATAAATTAAATAGTTTTTTTGACAACTTTGAATCGAATTTAAGTTTAAGTAATGCTACTAAACACCTATAAATAAATATATTTTTTATGTACTATATGTCAGATTTATAATTCACTTTGTATGTGAAAAAAATTTAAGAAAAAAAATTAATTAATTTTCTGCCTAATTGGTTTCAAGAAAAATTAGTATTTTTTTAGACTGTTTTTCAAATATTATCAAAAGCTAGTATATTTATTTTTTGAAAAATATTAAAAATAAAAATAATGCTATGTCTATTTTAGACGAATATAGGTGTACATTATAGCAAAAGAAAGGGGAATCATATCTGACAAACAATTAAAATGGCCAGGAAATAGAAAAGGGCCAAACACCAATCTACTATGTCTAAACCAAACACTCAAGCAGAATAACTAGTCGACAATCATTCTCGAATACTGTCAATTATCAAACCCATCAAAATGTCAAGATAACGGATTTTATGCTTCATGGACTACTTTATGCTTCAGGTTAGTCGCAAATTATACAACAATAAACAGTCTCAAAACACATGCTTCTCAAGCAAAAAATATGTTTCAAGTACGTTGCAAATTACAGGGTTCATTATTCTAGTTGATAAAGAGTAGCTTGTTTTCTCTCACCTGCAACTGCGGTTTTCTCAACCATAAGTGCAGTCTTCTCCACCAAATGCTTTACAGCTAATTACTTACTCAAAATAACGAGTCAGATAAGTATAACACTGAAGTGCAGCAGTCCGAATTGGTTTATGTTTCCACAATCTTGATATGATATGACTGATACATAAGATAAACATGCATGTTGTTTTACTTTAAAATCAATCCTTCACAACCAGCTTTAAATAATTGTTTTCCATCTCTCATATACATCTTTCATACACTCTATTAACACAAGTTACTTCTAGAACAAACTTTTTTCATTAACCCTGATCTACTTAATGACGATGCAATTATTTAGTTCGACTAAGAAATTCAACATTTTCCACACTAGCAATTACGAACAATGCACATCTATGAAGAAGCACTCCTCAAGGCATTTAAGTTCCATTCAATCGCTCTGTTGCCTACAAGAATTCTTGAAAGGTTTCTTAGCCATCTTAGAAAAAAGCCCCCACATTGCATAATGTTTGTTCTGACTTATTTTTGGCAAAAAAAGAAAAAAAAAAAATCTGAGACTAGTTTAGAGTGCTTAGGATGTTGGAAAACAGGGAGACTATCATACGGAACCAAAAGAGTATTCCAGTTCAGAAGACAGAAATTCTTGTATGAAAACAAAATGGTGTGATAGAGGAAATGGGAATCTAGGCTAAACTCCCAATTAGACTAATTCATGGCTGATTTATAAGCACTTATTCGAATAGGCTAATATAGACATTTCTTTCAATCAGTCCTAAGTTCATCACCCATAATATTTCCATACTAGCCATTCTCATTAATAACAACTCACCAATAATTCTCTGAAAATAAATTGCCACGAGCAGAGATCAATTTCTCCATTTTCGAGGCTATTTAATAATATATATATATATATATATATATATATATATATATATATATATATATATATATATATATATATAGAATACCGGGATTTTGGATGGCGTAATGTACCGAATTTTCGGCACATAAATAAATGTAAATAAATGTGGTATGAAATACTAGTGTTATGAAAGTTAGGGAAGTAAAGAATATGTGGACGCGAGTTGGGCCCAATTCGGGTTAAAATGAGAGATCTAAAAATTTATTGGAGAAAGGGGGCCCAGATTTTTAATGGAAAATTCACAGTGTCGGAAAATTCCGAGAAAATTACGGGAGCCCCGTAAATATGTTTTAAGATCACAGAAAAAGTTTCGCGTTGATCGGATGCCTGATAGTGAGAACGGGCTCCGCCAACAGTGTCGGAAAATTCTGAGAAAATTTAGGGAGCTTCGTAATTATGTTTTAAGGCCACAGTAAAAATTTCGGGTTGATAGGATATCCGGATTGTGAGAACGGGGTCCGCCAGCGATTCTGGATACAGCGAGGCTTTTGGTGGCCCAGAAATGGCCCAAACTGGAAATTTAAAATTTTCTGTGGTTAATTAGGCTGAAACGAAGCTGCCTGTCGAATTTGGACGGAAACGGACAAAAAACGGACAGAAAACGAAACAAAAAGAGATTTCTAGGCGCGCGGCGCGTTACGCCACGCACACAGCTGGCGCGCACTGGGCGCGGGGGCGCGCGCCACGTGGCGCGGGGGCGCCGCATGGACCTGGTGCGCGCCCACCTTGTGTGGTGGACCGCCACACAGCGGCTCCCCATTGGTGGCCCCGTGGACCGGGTCTACACCACCCCCTCCCTTTTTTTTCCTTCCTTTTTCTCTTCTTCTTCTTCCTTCTCCCCGCAGACTCTCCCTCCTCCTTCCATTTCTTCTCTACCCGAGCACGAACGAGAGAGAGAGGAAGAGAGAGAAAAAAAATAGGAGATTTCGTGGGAGATGGTGCGGCGCGCCGTGGACCTCGTGGGCGACGCGACTGTGCGAGGTAAGCCCCGCTTGTTATTTTGTGGTATTGTTGGCACAGTTAAATTTCATTTTTAGAGTAGGATTTGACCCCGCGTCGTTTTACGTGTTAGGAACCGAGTTATACTGTGCCGTTTTGCTGCGCGGACTGTCGAGGATGTTTTGGCGCGCCTCGTTTTGCGTGCCAGTTGTGGAAGAGATGCACCGTTTTGCGTGCGGATTCGGAGGATATGCACAGTTTTAGTCGCAAACTCGGAAAATGTGCACCGTTTTGCGTGCAACGTTGAAAAAGGAAAGTGCACCGTTTTGCGTGCCAACCCGAGGTACGTGTTCTGTTTTGCGCGCAATTTGTGCTGTCGTGCATCGTTTTACGTGCAGTCTCTAATAATATACATCATTTTTCGTGCAGGGCTAGAAAAACGTGCACCATTTTACGTGCAACCCTACAGTTAAGCGTGCACCGTTTTGCGTGCAGATTTGAGGTACGTGCTCCGTTTTGTGTGCCGATCGAATTAGCGCGCACCGTTTTGGTGTGCAGTCTCTAATATGACGCATCGTTTTGCGTGCAGGACTAGAGGAAAGTGCACCGTTTGCGTGCCAATACGAGGTACGTGCTCCGTTTTGCGTGAAGGTTGGACCAATACGCACCGTTTTACGTGCAGATGCTAATATTTTGCATTATTTTTCGTGTAGGGTTAGGAAAAATATGCATCGTTTTGCGTGCAACCCTAAAGTCAGACGTGCACCGTTTTGCGTGCAGATTCGAGGTACGTGCACCGTTTCGTGTGCGGGTTGATTTAACGCGCACCGTTTTGCGTGCAGACTGAAATGACGCGCACCGTTTTGCGTGCGGGTTTTTGGTGATGTGCACCGTTTTGCGTGCAGGTTGAGATAACGCGCATCGTTTTGCGTGCCGACTGAAGTGGCGCGCACCGTTTTGTGTGTGGGTTTTACTGACGTGCACCGTTTTGCGTGCAGGTTTGGAGGCGTGCACCATTTTGCGTGCAGACTCGAGGGAGGTGCACCGTTTTGCGTGCAAGCTCGAGGGAACAAGTGGAATCACGCGGAGACCAATTGCAAGCGTCTACAAGCAATTGGGGACGCTACAAGGTGGGGGATTCTGCCGAAATTGGGTGACCTCTCCCCTTGCTCCTTTGCTTTTTTGATCTAGAAGCATGATAGTAGCCTGTTAGAGGCGTTAGGTAATTATGACTAAGATCGCATGTTTAGAGAAATACAGATGAAAAGTGCAACTGTTAGTTGCCAAAGGCAGATGATATATGTGCATGTGTAGAGAAATTTAGAGGAAAAGTGATATTTATGATTTATCCAAATAGGGGATAAACTAGTATGTGTAGATGGACACAGATGGAAAATGCAACTGTTGGTTGCCAAAAAGGAGATAATTAATCTGCATGTCTAAAAGGAATTAGGGGAGAAACGTAATTCTTGACTTATCTATATTGCTGATAATTGTATGCATAGATGATAAATATTATTTTTATGATGGATATGAAAATAATTGCATGCGTAGAAATGAATAATTATGTGATGACTGTGATCATGTTAGGGTACAACCCTAGGAATCATGTGACATAAGGGAACAGAACTTGTTGGTAGTAAGACTAGGAGAAAATCTAGTTTAGGGGTTTGACGAGTGACATTGAACTAGGAGCTATCCTAGGATTGGACGAGTGGCATTGTCTTAGGGGATAACCTAAGGACACTGGATAGAGTGATCAACATAGAGTCAAGGAACTCTAGGATGAGTATGACATGGAACTTAGGTAAAGGGGACCTAAGGTGAACTAGTGATCAACATAGAGTCAAGGAACTCTAGGATGAGTATGACATGGAACTTAGGTAAAGGGGACCTAAGGTGAACTAGTGATCAACATAGAGTCAAGGAACTCTAGGATGAGTATGACATGGAACTTAGGTAAAGGGAACCTAAGGTGATCCAGAGGAGTTTAAACTCACAGACAGGAAATTAGAGCCAGTGTAACTCTAAGATAAAAGTGGAACAGGAGATTAGAGTCAGTGTAACTCTAAGCTAAAAGTGGAACAGAAAAATAGAGTTAAGTTAACTCTAGGATTCAGTAAGGAATCAAGAGAAGGGAAAAATGGATCAAGTGTGGAGACATGAAAGGGAAAACAGGAAATTAGAGTCGATGTAACTCTAAGTTAATAGTGGAACAGGAAAATAGAGTTAAGTTAACTCTAGGATTCAATGAGGAATCAGGAAAGTGGGATAAGATCCCAAGGTTAAAGAGTTGATCAAATATAACCCTAGAAAGTCATAGGGTGTCTGGGCAAATGGACAATAACTTTAACTTCAATTTGAGTTAAATAAATGAAGGTGAAATGTTTAAGAGTCCAGGAGACTCTCTAATTATCCTTATGGCAAGACCTAGGATAAGAGGTAATAAATGTAAAAGGTAAAGTTTAATAGCAAGCTAAAAGCGGCTAAAAGAGCATATCGAGAATGTAAAGGGCGCCTTCGAATTTGAGACTCGTCATTGTGGAGCAGGACTCCCTGGGCAGTGACCCGTCGGACGAGGTACTTTCGAAAGGCTAAAAGTGAAAGTAAAGAGCTAAATGCTTAAAGAAAGAGATTGCCAGTGGCAAAAAGGGAGCTACAAGCTCGTATAAGACAGAAAAGCAAGTGTTAAGAGCAAAGAGGCCAAGTGCTAAAGTAAAAGAGAAAGAAAAGAGAAAGAAAAGAAAAGAGAAAGAAAAGAAAAGAAAAAGATAAAATGGGCGTATCTCCGGGGGTGAACGTACAACTGTCGGAGTTGGACAGGGTCCCTCTCCCGGGCAGCGACCCGTATGACAGGTTCTAGAGTACTCTTGTCAGAGTTGGGCAGTGACCCTATCGGGCAGTGTCCCGTATGACAAGTCCCCCCGGCAGGACGGGGTAACACTTGCGAGTGTTATCGGCAACCTTAGAAATCTTATCTGATGGTAGCAGGACTACCGGGCTGGGGCCCGTTGGATAAGAATTTCTGAGGGTTAACTTAAATTAAACCACCATAGGGTAAAGAATAAGAAGAACAGAGAGTGGCCAAGGTGGCCGGGTTAGGGTAACCCAGTATACAGCGGCTTAGTGGCCGAGTTGGTGGTTAGTTGCCTAGTGTGGCTAGACAGAGTACTGATGGATTAGTGAGTATACACAGATAGTGTAGTGATATGTTATATTGCATAGCTGCATTTTGATGTTGAGGATTTAGTTTCCTAGCACTATTATTATTGCTTCCATTGGACCAAGTGGTGTAGGACACTTTTTCTCGGTGGTTGAACCCACTGGGAACTCTGTCAGGAGTTCTCACACCCCTTGGGTGCACCCCCCTCACAGGTTCAGGTATGGATGCAGCGGTCCAGACGGATCAGATGCAGTCGGCGAGGTATGCGTCATGGGCAAGGGCCCAGCAGCGTAGAGACCTAGAGGGTCTAGCAGAGGTATCCCATTTTTATATTTCTCGAGTGAACCTTGTATGGTGAGGAAATGATGTAAAAGAATTGTAATAATTTTATTTGCAAGTTCAGAAATGTAAAGTGTAATAAATTTAAGTTATGGTTCACTCTGGTATGCTTTCATTTCCGCATTAACTAATTGTTGTTGAATGAAAGTTTTAAATTTGTAGTGATTTTAGTACTCTGATATTGAGCTTCCGCATACACTTGTTGTGTTATTATGGATGTTACCGTTCCTTTCGGGTAGGAAAAGGTCTTACCCGATTGGCGGGTCTGTTGGCGTGCCCGAACTGTACAAATTGGCGGACTCGGGGCGTGACAGATTAGAGTGGTATCAGAGCCTAGGAATAGTCCTAGGTGGTTAGCAACCTTAGGGAGACCCTAGGGATTAGCACGAGAGAGTGCGTGGGCGGTGGCGAAAGTACTTGATTGGTTATTGTTGTTCCCAAAAGGGATGTTGGGACTGATCGAGGGCAACGAGCTTTCATTCTTCGGATATTACGTTGGCGGCCGACAACGTAATGTTGGAGATGAAAAGAAGTACCCTCTTATACTTTCGCATGATTGAGTCCACGAGCCTTTTCGTCGGTATGTAGACTGCGCGTTGCTCAAATGGCTACGTTTGGGCTAGTTGTTTCGTTGTGGTGTGCATATTAGCTATGACACCACATAGGGAGACGCACCTGTTTCGACTCGAGTCACGAGAGGGCTCGGGGACAAACGACGTACACGAGCTACGATAGCAGGTGGCCGCACTTATTGGTGTGGTCCAGCAGCAGATCAATCTTCTTGCCGATAGGCGGAAATTTTCCGCCGGCAGGAAGCAGATTCCGACGCCTATAGGTGGCGTCAAGGTGACAGTCGGAGCAGATCAATAGGCTCCAGTGGCTGATATCGCAGCTAGCTGAGGCTGTACAGATGACGCGTGGGTATACGGTGTCGCCGCCTATTGGGGCGACAGTAGAGCGGGTGGCAGTGGCCGCCGAGCTTTTGTCGGCGCACCCCGCACCTTCAGCAAAGAGTGTTATAAGCTTGTGTCAGCTAATTTGCTGGCAAAGTGTGGTTGGAAAGGTCCAGTGAGAGACCGACTTATAGAACGCTGGTGATCGCTATGTGCGAGAACCAAGTTAATGTCCTAAGGGTTAGGGCAAGAAGGGTTGCAGGCCTAGAGTAGGCTTCAGGATACGTGGGCCTCTCGAAAGAGCGAGAGTTTTGTGGCGCTGTTCTGATGAATCGGTGTAATGGCAAGGGTTGCCACCGTAGTCTTTGCGAGTTGATCACCAGAGTTGGTGGACAGTTATTTTTGGTGCCTCAACCCAGTTGGGAGAGGAGTACAGGAGTTACGCGCGTGTTTAAGCAAGTTGCTTAACATTCTGGATTACGCAAGTTAGCGTAGGGGCGTAGGACGCCCAACTGTTTAGGTGCTCATGGAGCACAGGTATGGTTTAGCCAGAGAGAGCTGATTAGGTGGTGTATTAGCCTTTGCCCAGTGTGGCCAGAGTTGATATAGAGAGTTTGGGTCGTGGATTGACGACTTGTTAGTTGATTTTGCTCAGTGGAGGATAGTGGTCGCGTGGCGACGATTAGCGGGTTCGTTTGTGGACGATCCGTGCCTGGACCATGTTTGTGGACTGTGGGCCTGTAGCCCAGTGGGCAGGCGCAGTCAGCTGTGAGAGACAGCGGCCCGAGACCTGATGGCGGGGCATGATAGAGATTTGGTCGGGACGGTAGTCCGAGCGATGACCCGGGGACGTGGAATGCCACGTGTGAGCATTGAGGCTATTAGTACACTGAGATTAGTACACTGAGAGTGTGATATGACCAGGCCGTAGAGCTAGTGGTGATTGAGGTACTGTAGCTCCTAGTGGGAGTGCTGGGGTAGCAATCCTAAGTGTGGATCTACCCGTATGACGATTGGATCTTTGTGCTAGTGAGAGTCATTGTACAGTGTTGGACTAGTTGGGCTATAGGCCCCTAGTGGATCGTGGTCTGCGGACCTATTAATAGACCTAGATATCGGGTTAGCTGATAACCCATGGACATGGAGCGCTTGTAGCGTGTGTGATAGTAGAGAACTCGTGGATTGGCCTTTTCCCGCCACATTAGGCAGCTGAGCGATCGGAAAGAAAATGCGGTAAATGAAATTAGCTGCAGATGCAACCTCGTTGTGAAAAGAATGATGGCGGAATTAAAGTGAAAATTTCGCAAGTAAAAACTGGGTCATTCGTGGCAATTGAAAGAGCAAGTGCTCAACTGTGTCTTTCACCTACTTAGTGAAAGTGGCCAGACACCAGGTCTGTGTTTGTCCCTAAATTGCGATAGGGATTCATGAATGAGTTGCTCGTGTAATCCTGGCGAGCAGAAAATTTGATGCCGGTCACGATATACAGTGAGCCCAGTAGTGCGGGCAAGATTTCCTCCCTCTCGATCAAGTAGGAGTCGAGATGTGATTCAAGTTTCGAGGACGAAACTTATTTTAAGGGGGGTAGAATGTAATGTACCGAATTTTCGGCACATAAATAAATGTAAATAAATGTGGTATGAAATACTAGTGTTATGAAAGTTAGGGAAGTAAAGAATATGTGGACGCGAGTTGGGCCCAATTCGGGTTAAAATGAGAGATCTAAAAATTTATTGGAGAAAGGGGGCCCAGATTTTTAATGGAAAATTCACAGTGTCGGAAAATTCCGAGAAAATTACGGGAGCCTCGTAAATATGTTTTAAGATCACAGAAAAAGTTTCGCGTTGATCGGATGCCTGATAGTGAGAACGGGCTCCGCCAACAGTGTCGGAAAATTCTGAGAAAATTTGGGGAGCTTCGTAATTATGTTTTAAGGCCACAGTAAAAATTTCGGGTTGATAGGATATCCGGATTGCGAGAACGGGGTCCGCCAGCGATTCTGGATACAGCGAGGCTTTTGGTGGCCCAGAAATGGCCCAAACTGGAAATTTAAAATTTTCTGTGGTTAATTAGGCTGAAACGAAGCTGCCTGTCGAATTTGGACGGAAACGGACAAAAAACGGACAGAAAACGAAACAAAAAGAGATTTCCAGGCGCGCGGCGCGTTACGCCACGCACACAGCTGGCGCTCACTGGGCGCGGGGGCGCGCGCCACGTGGCGCGGGGGCGCCGCATGGACCTGGTGCGCGCCCCCCTTGTGTGGTGGACCGCCACACAGCGGCTCCCCATTGGTGGCCCCGTGGACCGGGTCTACACCACCCCCTCCCTTTTTTTTCCTTCCTTTTTCTCTTCTTCTTCTTCCTTCTCCCCGCAGACTCTCCCTCCTCCTTCCATTTCTTCTCTACCCGAGCACGAACGAGAGAGAGAGAGAGAGAGAGAGAGAGAGAGAGAGAGAGAGAGAGAAAGAGAGAGAGAGAGAGAGAGGAAGAGGAAGAGAGAGAAAAAAAATGGGAGATTTCGTCGGAGATGGTGCGGCGCGCCGTGGACCTCGTGGGCGACGCGACTGTGCGAGGTAAGCCCCGCTTGTTATTTTGTGGTATTGTTGGCACAGTTAAATTTCATTTTTAGAGTAGGATTTGACCCCGCGTCGTTTTACGTGTTAGGAACCGAGTTATACTGTGCCGTTTTGCTGCGCGGACTGTCGAGGATGTTTTGGCGCGCCTCGTTTTGCGTGCCAGTTGTGGAAGAGATGCACCGTTTTGCGTGCGGATTCGGAGGATATGCACAGTTTTGGTCGCAAACTCGGAAAATGTGCACCGTTTTGCGTGCAACGTTGAAAAAGGAAAGTGCACCGTTTTGCGTGCCAACCCGAGGTACGTGTTCTGTTTTGCGCGCAATTTGTGCTGTCGTGCATCGTTTTACGTGCAGTCTCTAATAATATACATCATTTTTCGTGCAGGGCTAGAAAAACGTGCACCATTTTACGTGCAACCCTACAGTTAAGCGTGCACCGTTTTGCGTGCAGATTTGAGGTACGTGCTCCGTTTTGCGTGCCGATCGAATTAGCGCGCACCGTTTTGGTGTGCAGTCTCTAATATGACGCATCGTTTTGCGTGCAGGACTAGAGGAAAGTGCACCGTTTTGCGTGCCAATACGAGGTACGTGCTCCGTTTTGCGTGAAGGTTGGACCAATACGCACCGTTTTACGTGCAGATGCTAATATTTTGCATTATTTTTCGTGTAGGGTTAGGAAAAATATGCATCGTTTTGCGTGCAACCCTAAAGTCAGACGTGCACCGTTTTGCGTGCAGATTCGAGGTACGTGCACCGTTTCGTGTGCGGGTTGATTTAACGCGCACCGTTTTGCGTGCAGACTGAAATGACGCGCACCGTTTTGCGTGCGGGTTTTTGGTGATGTGCACCGTTTTGCGTGCAGGTTGAGATAACGCGCATCGTTTTGCGTGCCGACTGAAGTGGCGCGCACCGTTTTGTGTGTGGGTTTTACTGACGTGCACCGTTTTGCGTGCAGGTTTGGAGGCGTGCACCATTTTGCGTGCAGACTCGAGGGAGGTGCACCGTTTTGCGTGCAAGCTCGAGGGAACAAGTGGAATCACGCGGAGACCAATTGCAAGCGTCTACAAGCAATTGGGGACGCTACAAGGTGGGGGATTCTGCCGAAATTGGGTGACCTCTCCCCTTGCTCCTTTGCTTTTTTGATCTAGAAGCATGATAGTAGCCTGTTAGAGGCGTTAGGTAATTATGACTAAGATCGCATGTTTAGAGAAATACAGATGAAAAGTGCAACTGTTAGTTGCCAAAGGCAGATGATATATGTGCATGTGTAGAGAAATTTAGAGGAAAAGTGATATTTATGATTTATCCAAATAGGGGATAAACTAGTATGTGTAGATGGACACAGATGGAAAATGCAACTGTTGGTTGCCAAAAAGGAGATAATTAATCTGCATGTCTAAAAGGAATTAGGGGAGAAACGTAATTCTTGACTTATCTATATTGCTGATAATTGTATGCATAGATGATAAATATTATTTTTATGATGGATATGAAAATAATTGCATGCGTAGAAATGAATAATTATGTGATGACTGTGATCATGTTAGGGTACAACCCTAGGAATCATGTGACATAAGGGAACAGAACTTGTTGGTAGTAAGACTAGGAGAAAATCTAGTTTAGGGGTTTGACGAGTGACATTGAACTAGGAGCTATCCTAGGATTGGACGAGTGGCATTGTCTTAGGGGATAACCTAAGGACACTGGATAGAGTGATCAACATAGAGTCAAGGAACTCTAGGATGAGTATGACATTGAACTTAGGTAAAGGGGACCTAAGGTGAACTAGTGATCAACATAGAGTCAAGGAACTCTAGGATGAGTATGACATGGAACTTAGGTAAAGGGGACCTAAGGTGAACTAGTGATCAACATAGAGTCAAGGAACTCTAGGATGAGTATGACATGGAACTTAGGTAAAGGGAACCTAAGGTGATCCAGAGGAGTTTAAACTCACAGACAGGAAATTAGAGCCAGTGTAACTCTAAGATAAAAGTGGAACAGGAGATTAGAGTCAGTGTAACTCTAAGCTAAAAGTGGAACAGAAAAATAGAGTTAAGTTAACTCTAGGATTCAGTAAGGAATCAAGAGAAGGGAAAAATGGATCAAGTGTGGAGACATGAAAGGGAAAACAGGAAATTAGAGTCGATGTAACTCTAAGTTAATAGTGGAACAGGAAAATAGAGTTAAGTTAACTCTAGGATTCAATGAGGAATCAGGAAAGTGGGATAAGATCCCAAGGTTAAAGAGTTGATCAAATATAACCCTAGAAAGTCATAGGGTGTCTGGGCAAATGGACAATAACTTTAACTTCAATTTGAGTTAAATAAATGAAGGTGAAATGTTTAAGAGTCCAGGAGACTCTCTAATTATCCTTATGGCAAGACCTAGGATAAGAGGTAATAAATGTAAAAGGTAAAGTTTAATAGCAAGCTAAAAGCGGCTAAAAGAGCATATCGAGAATGTAAAGGGCGCCTTCGAATTTGAGACTCGTCATTGTGGAGCAGGACTCCCTGGGCAGTGACCCGTCGGACGAGGTACTTTCGAAAGGCTAAAAGTGAAAGTAAAGAGCTAAATGCTTAAAGAAAGAGATTGCCAGTGGCAAAAAGGGAGCTACAAGCTCGTATAAGACAGAAAAGCAAGTGTTAAGAGCAAAGAGGCCAAGTGCTAAAGTAAAAGAGAAAGAAAAGAGAAAGAAAAGAAAAGAGAAAGAAAAGAAAAGAAAAAGATAAAATGGGCGTACCTCCGGGGGTGAACGTACAACTGTCGGAGTTGGACAGGGTCCCTCTCCCGGGCAGCGACCCGTATGACAGGTTCTAGAGTACTCTTGTCAGAGTTGGGCAGTGACCCTATCGGGCAGTGTCCCGTATGACAAGTCCCCCCGGCAGGACGGGGTAACACTTGCGAGTGTTATCGGCAACCTTAGAAATCTTATCTGATGGTAGCAGGACTACCGGGCTGGGGCCCGTTGGATAAGAATTTCTGAGGGTTAACTTAAATTAAACCACCATAGGGTAAAGAATAAGAAGAACAGAGAGTGGCCAAGGTGGCCGGGTTAGGGTAACCCAGTATACAGCGGCTTAGTGGCCGAGTTGGTGGTTAGTTGCCTAGTGTGGCTAGACAGAGTACTGATGGATTAGTGAGTATACACAGATAGTGTAGTGATATGTTATATTGCATAGCTGCATTTTGATGTTGAGGATTTAGTTTCCTAGCACTATTATTATTGCTTCCATTGGACCAAGTGGTGTAGGACACTTTTTCTCGGTGGTTGAACCCACTGGGAACTCTGTCAGGAGTTCTCACACCCCTTGGGTGCACCCCCCCCACAGGTTCAGGTATGGATGCAGCGGTCAAGACGGATCAGATGCAGTCGGCGAGGTATGCGTCATGGGCAAGGGCCCAGCAGCGTAGAGACCTAGAGGGTCTAGCAGAGGTATCCCATTTTTATATTTCTCGAGTGAACCTTGTATGGTGAGGAAATGATGTAAAAGAATTGTAATAATTTTATTTGCAAGTTCAGAAATGTAAAGTGTAATAAATTTAAGTTATGGTTCACTCTGGTATGCTTTCATTTCCGCATTAACTAATTGTTGTTGAATGAAAGTTTTAAATTTGTAGTGATTTTAGTACTCTGATATTGAGCTTCCGCATACACTTGTTGTGTTATTATGGATGTTACCGTTCCTTTCGGGTAGGAAAAGGTCTTACCCGATTGGCGGGTCTGTTGGCGTGCCCGAACTGTACAAATTGGCGGACTCGGGGCATGACAGCACCGACCTCGCAAGATGGCGTGGTGCGGAGGAAATTGCCTCGGGCGTGTTCCATGTGTGTCTTCTGATGAGTTCGGGTTGATTCGGAACTACGCGGAAGCCCCAGCTTGATTCGGAGTTTCCGGGCATTGTGCGCCGATAGAGGACTGGTTTGGGAAGCCTCGACTCCACAGTGGTGTGCAGAAAAATTGGGAACTACTTGAAACAGGTGTACTTTAAGATTACAGCGGAGTTCGGGAGGTTCCGGACTGACGCGGAGGACCCGAAGGCGAAAAGTGAGTTGGAACTGGCAATTTTGGAGCCGGTTTTTGGATTGATCACACCGACCCCACAGTTGAGCTTTTTGAGTTGGAAAAGCTTCGGACATGTGTATTTTCAGATTACAGCAGAGTTCGGGAGGTTGCGGATTGGTGCGGGGACCTCGAAGGCAAAAAGTGACTTGGAGTTGGCCTTAAAGGAGATTAATTAATTAATTTAATTAATTACGAAATTTTACCCTGTGAAGGAAATTAGTGAAATTTGGCCTGTGTTGAAACTAGGAAATAAAAAATTAGAGAATGAAGAGAGAGGAGGGGAATTAAGGTGTGAGTTGAGATATTTTAGTGGTGCATTAAATGCTGCCAACCACCACCCTTGATTAGGCATCCCCTAATTAAGAAGCCGCCGCATCACCTCCCTCCTCTTCCCTGCAAACAGAGGTTTGGAAAAGAAGCAGAGTAAGTGAGTAAGGGTGAAAAAAGAAGAAGGAGGAGGAAGAAGGGAGGAAGTGAAAGAGAAGGTTGGTGGTCCTTGTGGTCTGTTGCATGGGGCCGGGTGTGAGCACGACGGGCGGCGAGCGCGCGGCGGACTTATGAGGTACGTGCAGTTTTTAGAGAGAGAGAGAGAAAGAGAGAGAGAGAGAGCTTGGTTGGAGGTTCTGTTGTTTTTTTTTGGTTGTTGGTGGTGCGTGGAGAGGCCGCAGCCGGAGCCGTGCGGGCGCGAAAGAGCGCCGCGTGCGGCTGGTGCTGATGCTGCGCGGGCGCCCATGGGCGCCGCGCGCAGCAAGCAGCAGGCGCCGCGGGCGCCGCGCAGAAAGGGGCTGGCGCTGCGAGCGTCGCGCTGCGAGCGTCGCGCTGCGCGCTGCACGCAGCAGGTGGGCGCGCAGCGGCGGGAGACACGCTGCGCGCTGCGCGCAGCAGGCGGGCGCGCAGCGGCGGGCGCCACGCTGCGCGCTGCGCGCAGCAGGCGGGCGCCGCGCGGGCGCGCCAATGCGCCGCTTAGACGCGCCGATGCGCCGCTTAGACGCGCCGATGCGCCGCTTAGGTGCACCAATGCGCCGCGCGGGCGCGCTGCGAGCACGCTGCTAGCGCTCACGGGTGCCGCGCAGGGGGCTCGGCAAGCGCGCGGGGCGTCGTTCAGGCATTGTGCTGGGCCGCAAGGCCGCGCGCTGTGCGCGGCCGACGCGGGCAGCGCGCGCGCGGCCGGCTGGGGCGGCGCGCGCGGCTACTGCGCGCAGTTGGAACGCGAGCCCGGGCAGTGCGTCGGCGTGCTGTGAGCGCGCTTGGCGAGGGCCGGTGGTCACCCGGGTGTCGCGAAGGCTTTTTTTTTTGGACCGTTTTAACGTGGTTTTTTACCTTTTCTCTGCCAGGACGTCGTCAAATGGTGCGGATTTCGGCGGGGTGTCGCGCTTAGCCCGGATCGAGTGCACAACAGTTTGTGGTTTGTAGTTGGCTCGAGATTTTGGTGCTTAGAGAAAGAGAGGGAGAATCCTTTTTAGTGTACAGTGAATTTTGTGTTGGTGCTGTGAGATGCAGGTGAGTTGTGCATTGGAGCTGTAGGTGGATGTTTGATTTTTATGTGAGCTATTGATGAATGGGTTGTGGAACTTGTAAGTATGCTGTGAGTGTGTGGTGTGTGTGTTGTGTGAACCTGTAGGGTGTAAGTGGAATTATGTGAATTTTTCCTTATGTGGCAGTTGCTGATGGATGTGTTGAGGGTGCTGTGGACTTGGGTGTATGTAATTGGAGCTTGTATTTTAAGTGTAAGCTATTGAAGTTGGTGGTAGCCTTGGTGTGGGCTGTGGGCACTTGTTAGTGCAGTTTTTGTGTGCGGATTGGCCGGTTTGGGTTGCTTTCGCCACGAGGAGCCGAGGATTTTGCTTTTTGTACGCGTGTTGTCTGATGGCTGAGAAGCGAGCCGGTTGCGCACAGGATTTTGTGAGGACTTGAGGTAATCTAATTGAGCTTCTGGGGATTTTTCGCAGTTCGCGGCAGTGTGCGCGCGCGCGGCGCGTTTTTCGAAGTTTCGTCAGTTCGAGGGAATTGGCGCTTCACCGACTTCAGCAATGCCTACGGAAAGCGTTCCAGGTGGGTTGGAATTTCTTCGAGATTTATGGAATTCCCTCTAATGCTTCTGTATGCATGTTGATTTTTTTTTTTTTTTTTAGCTCAATTATTGTATATTAATAATCTGATAGTTGCCCAGAAAATTGTAGAATGACTTTTCTGAGCCCCAGACATTTTTAGTATGATCTAGAGGTTATTTGACACTAGACTGCATATTCTTTTGAGATTCGGGTAGCATATGGACCTTCATAATATTTTAATACCCAGTTTTAAATAAAACTCCATTTTTAAAAGGGTTTTTAAATATTGAGAACATCATGAATGGTCCAGATTGTTCGAGTTGTATGAGTACTCGGGCCAGAGGGCCGAGTGTATTTTTAGAGCATCGTGTGTCGAGTTTCTAGTGTCATGAGAGTTCTTCTTCCTTGTTGGGATTATTCTAGATCTTTTGGTTCTCCGACTTAGTTATGAGAGTTTTGGGGTTCTGGCAGATCGAGTCGTGGAGGTTTCCCGACTTAGCCATGGGTTGTGCATTATCAGATTGAGTCGTAGAGGGTTCTCCGACAGATTATGTGAGGATTTGGGCTTTTCCTGTTGAGTCGTGGAGTCCTGTTCCGGCTGAGTTGTGCTTTTGAGCATCGAGTTGCCGATCTGTTTGATCGTGGACCATAGCCTGCATGTGCCGTTTATTAAGATAGTTGAGACAGATGAGATACTTGAGCTCGCTAGGGTCGCTCCCCTCGAGTTACGCCTCGGATGCGTGTTGATGATGAGATGATGATGCGCCTAGTTCATATACTAGTGGTCGTTTGATACCCCTGGCCGAGTTACCATGGGATCACTTTGTGCGAGATTGAGATAGTTAGTTTAGGACGCCCCACGTAAATCCCGTCCTCTTGTGGATGCGTGGTAGTGGGCAGGTGCGTTCCTAGACGACAGGCGCAGGCTGGACTGAGCCAGTTTTGGCAGTCTTTCAGATTAGGTGATATGAGCGGGTGGTTACATATTATGTTCTTAGATGGGTTTCTTTCCTTCTAGCATTGATACTGAGGCATCTTAGGAGTAGAGAGTGTATGCATATCATGTGATTGGTAGAGTTTTCTTGAGCTTTATGATTGAGATATTTTTTAGCTGTAGTTTTCTTTCAGCTTACCCATTATCTATCTATCTGCATACCTATCTGTTTGCCTCCAGTAGACTTAGTGGGCATACCGTGGATATTGGTGACGGTACCCACTGGGATCTACCTTCTGTAGTAGATCTCACACCCGCTGCGGTGACAGGTTTACCGAGGTTGCTGTTCCGGCTTAGCTCGCGCGGAGACAACTGATCTAGGTGAGGACGTGGCCGATTTAGTTCCTTACCAGCATTGAGAGTCAGAGGTAGATGTACCCGGTATTTTTATGTTTCCACTTTTGTACTGGACATTCTGAGAGATCAGTGAGGATTTCATTTACTTTTTATAGTTGAGAGACTTGTATTGAGGATTTTTATTTATCCAGATGTTCAGTGGTTTTCTGTAGCTATTAGTTCTTTTCAGCTCTGATACATGTTTAGCTATAGATCTTTTGCAGGGTAGACGCTTCATCTGTGCGGCAGTTTCCGCACAGACGGCGGATCTGTTGGCGAGCCCGGGTCGCAGTTTGACCCCGGGGCATGACAGATTAGGGTGGTATCAGAGCCTAGGAATATAGGTCGTTGAGGACTTAGAGACCCTAGGCTATTGGTTGGACAGTAGGATGACTGTCGTGAGAGACGTGACCTTAGCGGGAGTCCTGATTGAGTTTGTACCTCCCCCAGAGGATTGGAGCGAGTGATCTTACATGTTATTTTTCTAAAGATGATTATGTTGGCTGCAGACAACATAATGCTTTAGAAAGGTTAACATGTTTAGACTTTCGCTTGATTGGGTCGTGAGAGTTCTTGGTCTTAATGTTTGTTCTGTTGCAGTGGTTTTCGATGCTTCCGAGATGCCGTGCAGCGGCGAGGGCATGTTTGACCTTGGATGAGGAGTCGAACAGCGGGAGGCTAAATGGATAGAGCAGAGTGAGGTCTGAGAGTTACAGGCCCAAGTAGCCCAAACATTTGAGGCGATGCGGCGCCAGGAAGAGAACATGGAGCGCGTGATGCGCATGCTTGAGCTGAGAGCATCTCCCGGGGTATCGCCAGTAGTACTTCCGGCCGCGACGTCGTCGATTTCGACCCTGATCGCACCACGGATGGTGCAGAAGCAGCGAGAGATTGCTGACCGATTGTTTACTTTATCCAGTTCCATCCCCTGCAGTTTTCGGAATAGAGTTTGGAGCCTTGGGAGGCCGAGAACTGGATCGCTGCTATGGAAGAACTGATCGAGGATTTGTTCATCCAAGAGAAGCATCAGGCCGCTTGGTCATGCATTTTGGATAAGGACGCCGAGAGTCGGTGGCGTCGAGTTCGTCCTGTCGGATCACCGGGAGCGCAGTTGATGACCTGGAGCGAGTTTCCGCCACGGTTGAGCAGTGTACCCCTTGTCGCCTAGGATGAGGCTTAGAGGTGGATTATGTTTGAGAGGGGACTGCATCTGGATATCTATCTCTTTGTGCATTCTCGGTGAGTGCCGACTTTAGATGCAGCGATTGGGCATGCTCGATGGATTGACCGAGGATCAGTGATCACATCAAGGAGGGACGAAGAGTGAGGGACCAGCTCCAGTGAGAGACGTCCAGCGTCGTCGGATTTTGGGATAGTCGAGTGGATCGAGGTTGCCATGATTCCAGTCTCAGGATCATGGGTCTCAGAGGAGACAGAGGCCAGGAGGTTCTCGACAGTCGAGGCACCAGCAGTAGTGTCAGGATGAGTTTGTCACTTGCGGTGGGCCGCATTCATCGCCTTAGTGTGACCTCAGGAAGGGGCGATGTTGTCCATATGGATAGTCATGATATTTTTAGGCAGAGTGTCCTATAGTGGGACTCATGGTTTTGCCGCTTGCGATGGCACTCTCACTACCCCTTCAGGATGCAGAGGTTCGTCCGATTTACCGGTAGGCTGATGGAGCCGTGATGCTGAGTCAGATAAAGCGATGGCTACCAGCATCTTGTGGATGAGATTATGCAGCCGGTTAGAGGACGCCAGGATAGTGGATCGCGTCTTTCCAGGTGTGGATTCCTTACGGTCGTCGAAGTTAGAGCATGGTTGATGTCGACACCGCCTGAGTGGGTTTTGTAGAGCAGGAGTAGCTTCGCTTGGGCCAGAGTTAGGACGGTTGGCTTGTGCACGTGAAGATCATGTTCCAGATCACGTATAGCACATGGATGAGTGTTGCCAGTCCTGCCCAGTGCAGATGGGACTTTGGATTTGACCACTGAGTATTAGTCCTACATTAGTTTATGAATGTGGTTATGAGGTTGGATAGGATTTGGTTATCCCGTTGTTTTGCTATCATAGATTATCGAGAGAGGATAATGACCCTCCGTGGACCTGGTCAGGAGGTGTATGTTCTAGAGGGAGCTAGAGCACGACTGAGGTTGAGTCGTGGTCGTATCACCTTGCTAGCTACTGTAAAAGAGGTGCCTACGGCGGCACCGGGACTAAAGGATATCCTTATCGCCGTGTGATTCCGGGTGTGAGTCTATCTGAGCTGATATTGAAGCCGCCGTTTAGTGAGATTGAGACCGAGATGGTGATTGACGTGGTTTTGGAAACTGAGCCGACTTCGTAGCACCTTTTGGAGTACCACCCGTGAGACTGAGAGAGAGCTGATAGCGCAGTTGCAGGATTTGTTGGATCGAGCTGGTCTGAGTGACCCAGAGCCACATCGTGGGTATATGACTGTGAGGATCCTAGAGATTGATACTTGAGTATGAGGCCACGCCGTTGGTGCACAGCAGTGATGCCACGTTGTGAGTACACAACGGTGAGAGTTCCTTGATGGTTCGAGCACGAACAGGAATGGGATTGTTTTCGGCAGATGCCCTTTGTGTGTTTGATAGCTTTATGGAACCTTACAGCCGAGGGCAGTGCCCCGATGGCGTTCAGGACCCGGTAGGGGCATGGTGAGCTTACAGCACTGTCAAATGGATTAATTAATGCCCTGATGCCTTTAGGATTTGAGGAATTGAGTGTTCCAGCTGTGTTTGGACGGGTGGGTAACCGTAACCGTTGTGGATATTTGGATTATTTCCGAGGTGACATAGAGCATGAGGAGCACTTGGGGTTAGTGCCACAACTTCTAAGAGAGAGGAAGATGGATGTCGAGTTGAGAGAGGATGCTTTGAACTTCGAAAGGTTCTGTGATTAGGCCATATGATTTCAGCGGCCAGGGTAACAGTTGACCCAACAAAGAGTGATGCCGTTTGGGGATTTGCCTTAGCCTATGTGGTGATAGAGAGATCATGGAGTTATCCCTAGACCCTTGAACCTGAAGTACCTGGTTACTCAGGGAGATTTTGGTTGAGGCAACGCCGGTGGACAGAGTTATTAGAGCTATATGATCGATTTAGTATATCATTATCCCGGCGGGGACCTTATGGTCAGTTACGCCTTGTCTAGGCGAGCAGTGCAACCTTGGAAATGAGATGGTCGATCTGTGAGTGCCACTTTTGAAAACTTGGAATTGAGAGTTGAAATTTGGGGTATGTCCCCGATGTTGAATTTCTTTTCCTGTAGAGGGATGTAAGAGTGCATTGTGGAGTCTTGAGTTTTTAGTTGCTAAGGAGCAACGGAGGAGTTATGCCAATTGGAGGCTTAGAGCTTGGATTTGGAGGTCTTGATTGTGGAAGCCACTATCTGCAAGAGTTTGTTCATTCGAGATTTACGCGGGGAGTTTGATCCGCGAGTGTTTATCTGGCTGGAAGAAGTGTAATTGACCCCTTGCATATTTTGGACTTCACTCTTTTGGAGTTGGACGAAGCTTTGAGTTGAGGATCTCCTATTCCCATTTGATTGAGACCCTCCCCTGAGTTATGGATTTATTCTGGTTTCGAGGACGAAACCCTTTTAAGGAGGGGAGAGTGTAGAATACCGGGATTTCGGATGGCGCACCGACCTCGCAAGATGGCGTGGTGCAGAGAAAATTGCCTCGGGCGTGTTCCATGTGTGTCTTCTGATGAGTTCGGGTTGATTCGGATCTACGCGGAAGCCCCAGCTTGATTCGGAGTTTTCGGGCATTGTGCGCCGATAGAGGACTGGTTTGGGAAGCCTCGACTCCACAGTGGTGTGCAGAAAAATTGGGAACTACTTGAAACAGGTGTACTTTAAGATTACAGCGGAGTTCGGGAGGTTCCGGACTGAAGCGGAGGACCCGAAGGCGAAAAGTGAGTTGGAACTGCCAATTTTGGAGCCGGTTTTTGGATTGAGCACACCGACTCCACAGTTGAGCTTTTTGAGTTGGAAAAGCGTTGGACATGTGTATTTTCAGATTACAGCGGAGTTCGGGAGGTTCCGGATTGGTGCGGGAACCCCGAAGGCAAAAATTGACTTGGAGTTGGCCTTAAAGGAGATTAATTAATTAATTTAATTAATTACGGAATTTTACCCTGTGAAGGAAATTAGTGAAATTTGGCCTGTGTTGAAACTAGGAAATGAAAAATTAGTGAATGAAGAGAGAGGAGGGGAATTAAGGTGTGAGTTGAGATATTTTAGTGGTGCATTAAATGCTGCCAACCACCACCCTTAATTAGGCATCCCGTAATTAAGAAGCCGCCACATCACCTCCCTCCTCTTCCCTGCAAATAGAGGTTTGGAAAAGAAGCAGAGTAAGTGAGTAAGAGTGAAATAAGGAGAAGAAGGAGGAAGAAGGGAGGAAGTGAAAGAGAAGGTTGGTGGTGCTTGTGGTCTGTTGCATGGGGCCGGGTGTGAGCACGACGGGCGGCGAGCGCGCGGCGGACTTATGAGGTACGTACAATTTTTAGAGAGAGAGAGAGAGAGCTTGGTTGGAGGTTTTATTGTTTTTTTTTGGTTGTTGGTGGTGCGTGGAGAGGCCGCAGCCGGAACGGCGCGGGCGCGAAAGAGCGCCACGCGCGGCTAGCGCTGATGCTGTGCGGGCGCCCATGGGCGCCGCGCGCAGCAAGCAGCAGGCGCTGCGGGCGCCGCGCAGCAAGGGGCTGGCGCTGCGAGCGCCGCGCTGCGCGCAGCAGGCGGGCGCGCAGCGGCGGGCGCCGCGCGGGCGCCGCGCAGGCGCGCTACTGCGCCGCGCGGGCGCGCTGGGAGCACGCTGGGCGCGCTGCTAGCGCGCATAAGTGCCGCGCAGGGGGCTCGGCAAGCGCGCGGGGCGCCGCTCAGGCATTGTGCTGGGCCGCAAGGCCGCGCGCTGTGCGCGGCTGACGCGGGCAGCGCGCGCGCGGCCGGCTGGGGCGGCGCGCGCGGCTGCTGCACGCGGTTGGAGCGCGAGCCCGGGCAATGCGTTGGCGTGCTGTGAGCGCGCTTGGCGAGGGCCGGTGGTCACCCGGGTGTCGCGAAGGCTTTTTTTTGGACCGTTTTAACATGGTTTTTTCCCTTTTTCTCTGCCAGGACGTCGTCAAATGGTGCGGATTTCGGCGGGGTGCCGCGCGGAGCCCGGATTGAGTGCGCGGCAGTTTGTGGTTTGCAGTTGGCTCGATATTTTGGTGCTTAGAGAAAGAGAGGGAGAATCCTTTTTAGTGTACAGTGAATTTTGTGTTGGTGCTGTGAGATGCAGGTGAGTTGTGCATTGGAGCTGTAGGTGGATGTTTGATTTTTATGTGAGCTATTGATGAATGGGTTGTGGAACTTGTAAGTGTGCTGTGAGTGTGTGGTGTGTGTGTTGTGTGAACCTGCAGGGTGCAAGTGGATTTATGTGAATTTTTCCTTATGTGGCAGTTGCTGATGGATGTGTTGAGGGTGCTGTGGACTTGGGTGTATGTAATTGGAGCTTGTATTTTAAGTGTAAGCTATTGAAGTTGGTGGTAGCCTTGGTGTGGGCTGTGGGCACTTGTTAGTGCAGTTTTTGTGTGCGGATTGGCCGGTTTGGGTTGCTTTCGCCGCGCGGAGCCGAGGATTTTGCTTTTTGTACGCGTGTTGTCTGATCGCTGAGGAGCGAGCCGGTTGCGCACAGGATTTTGTGAGGACTTGTCGGAATTTAATTGAGCTTCTGGGGATTTTTCGCAGTTCGCGGAAGTGTGCGCGCGCGGGGCGCGTTTTTCGAAGTTTCGTCAGTTCGAGGGAATTGGCGCTTCACCGACTTCAGCAATGCCTACGGAAAGCGTTCCAGGTGGGTTGGAATTTCTTCGAGATTTATGGAATTCCCTCTAATGCTTCTGTATGCATGTTGATTTTTTTTTTTTTTTAGCTCAATTATTGTATATTGATAATCTGATAGTTGCCCAGAAAATTGTAGAATGACTTTTCTGAGCCCCAGACATTTTTAGTATGATCTAGAGGTTATTTGACACTAGACTGCATATTCTTTTGAGATTCGGGTAGCATCTGGACCTTCATAATATTTTAATACCAAGTTTTAAGTAAAACTCCATTTTTAAAAGGGTTTTTAAATATTGAGAACATCATGAATGGTCCAGATTGTTCGAGTTGTATGAGTACTCGGGCCAGAGGGCCGAGTGTATTTTTAGAGCATCGTGTGTCGAGTTTCTAGTGTCATGAGAGTTCTTCTTCCTTGTTGGGATTATTCTAGATCTTTTGGTTCTCCGACTTATTTATGAGAGTTTTGGGGTTCTGGCAGATCGAGTCGCGAAGGTTTCCCGACTTAGCCATGGGTTGTGCATTATCAGATTGAGTCGTAGAGGGTTCTCTGACAGATTATGTGAGGATTTGGGCTTTTCCTGTTGAGTCGTGGAGTCCTGTTCAGACTGAGTTGTGCTTTTGAGCATCGAGTTGCCGATCTGTTTGATCGTGGACCATAGCCTGCATGTGCCGCTTATTGAGACAGTTGAGACAGATGAGATACTTGAGCTCGCTGGGGTCGCTCCCCTCGAGTTACGCCCCGGGTGCGTGTTGATGATGAGATGATGATGCGCCTAGTTCATATACTAGTGGTCGCTTGATACCCCTGGCCGAGTTACCATGGGGTCACTTTGTACGAGATTGAGATAGTCAGTTTAGGACGCCCCACGTAAATCCCGTCCTCTTGTGGATGCGTGGTAGTGGGCAGGTGCGTTCCTAGACGACAGGCGCAGGCTGAAGGAGTAGCTCTTTTGACCTCTCAGATCAAACTGCGACGATAACGGGCCTCCGATGAAAAATCGCCACACTGCGCTCCGATGCCGAAGTCGTCGACGCCGCGGCTTCCAAAAAATCCGGGCCTCTGCCAGAAGATGCGCAACACGAAGATCTCCAACTTTGCTAAAGGGGCTGAGGGGAGGGGAGCTCGAGAAAGGGGGGCAAAAGCTCCAACAAGCAGCCTATTTATAGGCTCAGCCCGAAAATCCACCCATTGGACTTTTGGGCCAAAAACCGGGCGCCCGGACATTCCGGGCTGCTACAGTAACGGGCCCGGCCCGTTACTGTTCACGCCCGGAAGTCCCTCAGCCCGCCACGCGTCCACCCCAAACAGCAAACAGCTGTTTGGGCCAACGGCCATGCGCCACGTGGCCGAAGCGGTGGCCGACACGTGGCGCCCACGCCGGGAACCGCGGGTCAGCGCGCCCACGTCGCGCCCCACGTGCGCCCACGCGCGCCTGTCGGGCACGCGGCCCGAGGTACCTGCTCCCCGCACCGTGGACCGCGCGCACAACACCGCACCAACCCCGATCTGCCACGTGTCCACCCCCGGTCCACCGTGCACCCGCGCCTTTCCCGTGGACCGCGCCCACTGCGCCCGCCAACCGGGAGCCGCCACGTGGCCAGCGCCCGGGTGCACGCCTCCGCGGTGGACCGCGCGCCTCCGCCGCCGCCAGCCGCCGCGCTCCGCCGCCAGCCGCCGCCGCCAGCGCCTCTCCGGCCGCCGGAACAGTAACCCAAGTCTCGAAATCCGTGTTTTCGCATCCGATCACCGAAAAATACAAATAAATAGTCCATCTTGACCGTTTTCGCGCGCTGAATCCAAATCCGAAGTCCGATTTGCCAAATTCCACTTCTAAAATTTACCAAAAATTCTCGGAAAAGCAAACTTGATCCGTTTTTCATGCCGGGTCCAATCCTTGGGTCCAATATGCGCGCAAACACCTCTAACACCCAACATGGGTCTCCAGAAGCCGCAGATCCAACAGTAATCCAAACGTGGGAATTTCCGGGTCCTCACAGTTTATCTCTCCCGCGTTTTCGTCGTTTCGTGTTTTAGGTTTGGGTTTTGCGTTTTCGGTCTTGACGTTTGGGCGACGCTAGGATGCCCTAGCCGCCGCCGCACCGCCGCCTCGCTACCGCCGCGCACCTGAGGCGCGCGCTACCCGCGCACCGCGCCGCCCGCGCGCCCGCGCGCCCGCGCGGGGTTGTGCCCGCGCTGGGCAGCCGCTGCTGCCGCACCCCTTGCGCGCCCGCGCGGGGTTGTGCCCCCGCGGGGCAGCCGCTGCTGCCGCGCCCCTTGCGCGCCCGCGTGGTGTTGTGCTCGCGCAGGGCAGCCACAGCTGCCGCGCCCCTTACGCGCCCCCGCGGGGTTGTGCCTGTGTGGGGCAGCCGCCGCTGCCGCACCCCTTGCGCGGGGCTGCTCTGCATGCAACGCGCTCGCGCGGAGCTGGTGCCCGCGCGGGGCCGCACCGCCGCAGCGCGCACTCGCGCGGGCTGCTCCGCATGCAGCGCGCCGCGCGGGGCTGGTGCCCGCCCGGGGCTACTTTGTATGCAGCGCGCCCGCGCGGGGCTGGTGCCCGCGCGGGGCCGCATTGCCGCGGCGCGCACCCGCGCGGGGCTGCTCCGCATGCGGCGTGCTGCGCGGGGCTGGTGCCCGTGCGTGGCTGTTCCGCATGCAACGCGCCGCGCGGGGCTAGTGCCCGCGCGGGGCTGCTCTACATGCACCGCGCTGCGTTGTCTCTGCGCCGCACTGTTCTTGCGCCGCGTCTGGGTGGGTTTTGGTGTTCTTTGTCTTGTTCTGGACAAGAGTTCGGGGCTACTGTTTTTCGCAGGACACGGTTTACCTTATCGATGTTATGTTTTGTTGGGGTTTTTCCTTTTTAGGTCTGGGAATCGTGCAAGGGCGCAAGACGGTTTCAGGTATTCTGTTCAACGCGATTCAAGGTGGGTACCCTTTCCGTGCGTCCTTTTTAAAGTGAGGTCTCATCACATTCTATGTAAGAGTAAAATAGATGTGCTGATGGTTTTCAACTAACCCCTTTTCGCATGAGTATTCCTTTATTACTATCTGTTGCAACTGGTGTCGCGGTGCTCTATATCACACGCCGACTTCGGTCTTTATGCTCATGGCTGCTTACGCGCACACCAGCGGTTTGCCCACCGCATCGGTGTACTTTTCCGGAGATGTGGTACGTTGACCCGTGTACCCCACAAGGTGACGTGGTGGGGACCCCTTACGGTTACTTAAGGTGTTGCACAAGTACCGTAGAGGGGTTAAAAGCACCAAGGTGAGAGCAAGGTGATTTTGTTCGTTGGGGGTCCTTAAACCTTTTGGCAGGTGTTCCGTTCTGACTTACAAGGGTACCGTAGATTAATGAGGGGGAGTTTTGGATGCTCCGGTTTATCGATTTTCTTTCCTTTCAGTACTATAGCATTTTACATGTTTTACATCTACCACTTACTCTTTGGTCACTGACTTCCCACACTGTGACCGGTTCGGTCAGGGGTGGGATCTGGGACGACGGTGAGGCCGCGACTCGTGGTTTTTAGCCCCCGATTAGGGGCTGGTGATCTTTCTTTTACTTACGTTTTGATTATTTCGGTTAGTTAGTTTATGTGCATGTGGTACATTATTGTGGATGTTGGGTTTGAACTGCGTTTTATCGTGGATAAACGTTTTTCCTTTACTAGTTGTTGATTCAGCCACTCTTTTCAAATCAAGTAAAAAGATTGCGAAAATGTTTAATAAAATTTAGGTGTCGTGTGGGCACCGCTTTACAACCCATGAATTTATCCTTTCAAAATATTGATGGCCTCGGTAGTTATTGATTATGATTATCGTTATCTTCCTCTACTCGACTGTTTTGACTGGTGTGGTTACAGTGTGAATTGTGTTTGCGACGCCGTGCATATACAAAGGAGACTCTGTCCGTTTGTGGGGTGAATTTGTATGTGTGGCGGGTCTGGGCACGTACCGGAGGGTGGGACTGTTTAAAAAAAAAATGTACACATTTTTCACTTATTTTAAACCCCCGGGGCGTGACAGATTTTATGGCATCTAAGAGAAACGACTTTAACCACGGTAGCCGGTGTCCAACATCCACATAGTGCAATGCCACTAGCAAATCACCAATGAGATAATCAAGGAATAGGTCCGTAGAGCGCGAGTGTTTGGGGGAGGGTAGAGAAATAGAGTTCCTAGTTGATCGTAGGTCTTGTTGCTAGATCAGTTAGGTCTAGGGTTGACTTGGTTTCTTTGTGTACAGCGGATAATGGCCCGGACTAGGTCGTCAACTGATAACCCAGAGGCAGACGGAACGGCACCGACGACTGCGGAGAATCAGCTTCTTCGGCAACAACTGCGAGAGATGGCCCAACAGCTAGCGGCCCTCACAAAACATGTACGTCAATTGACACAGCAACCAGCTACGTCAGTGGTGGTCGCCCAGGCCCCTCCACCCGGGCCAACTGCCGGTAGTAAACGGCGAGACCACAACCACCCCTCCTCAGACCGCGACAACTGGAGTATCGCTGGTTCAGCCTGCAGCGCCTTCTGTAGTGTTGGGTCGTATATAATACGGATCTAAATAGGGGAAGAAACACCTAGAGGGGGGTGAATAGGTGTAAACGTATAAACACTCAAAAATCGTTGCGATAAAAAAACCCAATGCGGAAATGAAAATAACTCGCAAGATTTTTACGTGGAAAACTCCATCACCGGAGTAAAAAACCACGGGACCGATAACACGGCAGAAATCCACTAGAATTAAAACACGTACAAGGTGATTTACCGTACACACTTACGACTCAACCTTTTCCATACGCTCCTAGAGGATCTTCTCCGCTCGCTCCAGACGCTTCTCGAATCCACGATCTGCGCCCAACGCCGAATCCACGGCGTCCAACGTCGAATCCACGACGTCCGACCGAATCCACGGTCTTCACCCAATAGCACCCTTCGAATCCACGAACGTGCCTCGCTCCGAATCCACGAGAGCGATTGAACCTTGAATCCACAAGGACACGCGAATCCACGCGCCGATTTTGGGGTAATCGTTGTTTTTGGGTGGTGATGATCCGCCGAATACTTAGATCAAAGATAGATCGGAAATACCATCTAAGTATTCATTAGTTTGATTCAACTCAAGATGTGAGTATGAAAACCTAGAATCAAACTAATCAATATAGATGAAGAAACATAGAGTATTCTCTAATGATTTCCTTTCTTCTCTATATGTGGATCTATAGCCGTATAAGATGATATATGAAAATGACGGCTATGTGGATTGACCCTAGAAAGAGAGACATAGGGTCTATTTATAGGTTAGAAACCCTAGGAAGGAGATAAGAATCAAAAACCTGCCATTTCTGGAATTTTACGGACGGCGATCCGGATCGTGATAACTAAGATCCGGATCGTCATAACGAAACAGCCAATTCCAGAAAAACGAAGGTTCGGGATCCGGATCATGTGACTACGATCCGGATCGTTCATACAGTTCACCAAACATCAACGTTCGGGATCCGGATTGCGAAGCAAGATCCGGATCGTTCAAGGTAGATGGTAAACTCAACGTTCGGGATCCGGATCAAGAGACTACGATCCGGATTGCGACGATGTATGAACGAACCACCTTCGGGATCCGGATCGAACAGCCTGATCCGGATCCTGAACATGTCCCAAGTCCAGTTTTTGATTTTTATGCAATGAAAGATTCTTCCAAGTGTTTCTACACTACAAGAAGTATTCGGATCACACAAATTCTTTAGTTAAACATACCTGATCCTTTTGAATTCTTCTTTCTTGAGATTGAGTTAAATGATCCAACTTTCTTCACCTTCAATCTTCAGGACTTGAAACTTTCACGAAACTACGCCAACTCAAATTCCGTAACAATCTCCCCCTTTGGCGGTTTTGTGACAAAACACAGATCCACTAAAGAAAATTCAAAAAGATATTTTTGTTGCTATCACCATACAACAAAAATTTACAATGGAGATCCAAAATATAATACATGAGTTAAACTCCTAAAACAGACTCTAGACTTAGACATCTGTACTCTCTGCAAAAAGAAATCATTCTTGACAAAAGAAATCGTTAGATACCTCAAGAATTTTGTATCATTCAAAAACCACAAACAGAGATGAAGTTTAAACTCATTTATACTTACCATGACATTTATATTCAGATATGTAAACTGATCATAGTTAAAAAACACCAACATATCTTCTTTGCACGTAAAAACCAAATGTCATGAACATGTTTGTGACAAACTAATACATATATAGATATGTAATAGATCAGAGTTAAGAACCAACATATCTTCTATGCAATCAAAAACCAAGTGTCACAAACTTGTTAGTGAACAACAACTTGTTAGTTATATTACATGCCCAAATAGTTAGTCGAATAGTTAGTCGAGGCATGCATTCATACAGCTGAAAAACCTCAAGTTGAGAATGAAAGTTGGAGTAATACTTACCTTGATATTCATCCAGTTTTCATATCAAACATTGTTCACTTACCTTGATGTTTCATGCAGTCAACATTGTTCAAAGTTCTCTCTAACTCTCTCCCCCTTTTTGTCACAAAACAAAGCCAAAATGTAGTTAAGACTACGAAATGTGAGGAGAGTAAAAAGTTCCAATAAAATGTAAAACCTGATAACTAAGCTAACGTAAGTATAAAACTAAATCCTAAAATCGTAATCCTGCACAAAAGGAAAGGAAGGTGCAGTTCAGTCGGAGGAGTCTGAGCTGGTACAACTCAGCTTGCTCAAAATCCCTTTAAGCATTGTCGAAATAGTTGAACACTTCTTCTTGATCTTCTTGTGATCAGAGGAAATCCGCTGAAGTTCTTTCGATGTCCTCTCTTGTGCAGCCGAGAGTCTTTGTTGTTCCTGGCGAAGCGATTCCAATACAACAGCGTCTGTACCCTGTCTTTTCGAGTGTGATGGATGCTGTCTAGAAGCAGATGGTGCATCCAATCCCTTAACCCATGGAGATTCAGTTTGTAGAACCCCAGAGAGTGAGCGAGCTCTAGTAAGAGGCCCACTATGATAACTTTCACTTCTTAAGACATCCTTTCGTCTTGTATATTGCTTAGTTGTTGATGCAGATTTCATGAGCCTTTTGCCTTTGACAAATTTCCTGTTTTACTCATCAATCTTCTGTTGAACATCTTTGAAGAATTCATCCCATTCTTCAGTATCATACTCTGAGCTGTCCTCCCTGCCTTCGGTTGTCTTATCTCCTGTTGAAATATCTGGTTCCTCTTTTTCAGATGTACTCTTGTGCACCATTGTGACTAGTAACAGGATTAACCAAGAGAGTGACAATGATCAAAGTGCTTGAGTTAAGAAGGTGTCCTGTGAAAACCAACTCAAGAACACAAAAATTCTTAGTTTTCAAAAATTGAAAAAATTGTACCCAAACAATCATAATCATGTAGAGAGACTAAGAATCAAATTAGTTTTGCAAAAGGACTTTTAAAGATAGATCAATTGCATGAATTTCGAAAATCCTTATTATATGCCCTAAAACCGAAATTTTAGAAATCGAAGCCTAAAAATCCGTTAATCAGGAGAAAACCTAGCATATAATCAAAACTAAACAACCCAGAGTTCTTATTTCAAAAGAAATTTGATCAAAAACCATCCACAAACAAAATCGATCCAAGAATTTCGTACGTTTGAGGAGGAAAAGAGAAAAACGGTGAAAAACCGAGATTTTGATCAATAAAACTTACTTGGAACTGAAGAACTTGAGTTAGAAAGCTTCCAGGGAGGATGAAATCTAGAGAGAAGCGCTCTGGAAACTTTTGAACAAAAGATTGGAGTAAAAGAAATCAAAACCCTTTTGTTCTTTATAAAAACCTAGCCGCGATCCGGATCCTCCCGAGCTTGCGATCCGGATCGGCTACCCGCAGTGAAAAAACTGCGTTCGGGATCCGGATCGGCAGGTCCAATCCGGATCGTCAGCCCGCAGGAGAAAACCTGCGTTCGGAATCCGGATCACCTTGCCCGATCCGGATCGGCCCCAACTTTTTCTTTAGAAAAATTTCAGAGAAATTCAAGAAAAACCAGAAAAAGATTGTAAGCACAAAGGTGTATCAACTTTAAACAAAAAGCATCGTTTCACACAACAAGAATTAGATTATGCCAAATCTATCAGTAATATCCAAAAATGAAACGAAAATTTACAAGAATTAAATCCCTTAAAGTTGAACACCTTCAATTACATCTAACTTGATCTTATGAGTAATGCCTTTATCAAATAATCAATTCGGTAAAGAAAATGAAATACAAAGATCAATAGATGTTTGAAATCCCAAATATGGTAGATAATATTTCTAGACAATCTGTTGAAGAGAGTGGCTCTTTGAGCATCTTTCTTTAAAATCCCACCTTATACCAACCTTGAAATTTGACAGAGTCAAGTATTTCAACATGCATTTTACTTAATCAAAAATTTGAACAACCATGCTTGGTATACATGTGGTAGCTGCACACAATACTCGGACGACCGAGGTGGTAGCTCTTTCCTCCATGTGGTGGTAGTTTTCACACTCCTCATTGGGATGTAACTCTTTCCACATCTTTTGAGCATTTTACATTATCTTTGACTCCCCCTCAATTGGCTATCAATTATTTAAGATATAAAGTATTCAACCAAAAATTGATCTCGATTTCATACTCGACTAAACAGTCAAATAAGATAATGACTATACCAAGAGATCATTGAGAGAGAAATTGACTTTGATCACTTTAGAAGATGATTTAATTAACATAAACGATCATTGCAACAATGAAATATTATGATGGCAAAAGCATAATAAATTTCTAAATGTGTGAACAGATGCAATTAAAGTCAATTAAGATCTATGCTCAATTACTATCCTATGTATAAACATAGATATTGAATAGAACAAAACAAATACAAAACCTATTTTAAGCAAAGGTTTCAAAAAGAAGTTTATTTCAAAGAAAGCATACCAATTGCTTTTCGCAAATGAATAAAACGTTTTTGATCCAAAGGTTTTGTTAAAAAGTCAGCTAATTGATCTTCAGTTGAAATATATGAAAGTTGAAGAGTATTTGATTCAACTAGCTCTCTAAGAAAATGATATCTAAGTTCAATATGTTTTGTTCTAGAGTGCAACACAGGGTTTTTAGAAATGTTAATTGCACTTGTGTTGTCACAAAGAATTGTTACCGAAGATGCTGAAATGCGGAAGTCACTCAATACGCTTTTCATCCAAATGAGTTGAGTTGAGCAACTTCCAGCTGAAATGTATTCCGCTTCGGCAGTCGAGAGTGCTATGCAATTCTGCTTTTTACTGTGCCATGCAACAAGGCAATGGCCAAGATAGAAGCATGCACCACTCGTGCTTTTCCGATCATCCACTGATCCTGCCCAATCGGCATCTGAGTATCCAACAATGTCCAGACTTGTTCCCATAGGATACCAAATTCCGAAATTAATTGATCCTTTGATGTACCGGATGATCCGTTTCACCGCTTTCAGGTGAACCTCCTTTGGTGCTGATTGATATCTCGCGCAAATCCCAACACTAAAGGATATATCCGGGCGACTAGCCGTGAGGTAAAGTAGACTTCCAATCATACTTCTATACAGTTTCTCGTCTACATTCTCACTATGTGATTCACTTCCAAGTCCCTTGTGGCTAGTTCCCATTGGAGTTGGAAAATCTTTACAATTTTCTAGATCAAACTTTTTGACCAACTCCAGTGCATACTTGGATTGACTCAAGTGAATACCTTCATCATTTTGTTTAATTTGCAATCCAAGAAAATAAGACAGTTCGCCCATCATGGACATCTCAAATTCGCTTTCCATGGTCTCCGCGAATTTAGAAGCATCATTATCTTTTGTTGCACCAAATACAATGTCATCGACATAGATTTGTGCTACAATGAAATTATTTTGATAATGCTTCACAAAGAGAGTCCTGTCAGCTCCCCCTCGAGTAAAGCCCTTCTCCAAAAGGTACTTTGTTAACCTTTCGTACCATGCTCGCGGTGCTTGTTTCAGACCGTAAAGAGCCTTTTTCAAACGAAAAACATGGTTAGGTTGTTTATGATCTACAAAACCTTTCGGTTGAGCTACATAAACTTCCTCATTTAAAAACCCATTTAGAAATGCGCTCTTGACGTCCATTTGAAATAATTTGATTTTAAAATGACAAGCAATAGCAAACAATATACGAATGGACTCGAGTCTAGCTACAGGGGCGAAAGTTTCGTCAAAGTCTATACCTTCTACTTGAGAGTAGCCTTGAGCAACTAGTCGTGCCTTGTTCCTGATGATAGTACCATCTTCATCTTTCTTGTTCTTGAAGATCCATTTGGTACCTATCACATTATGTTGCTTTGGAGGCTTCGTTAATTCCCAGACTTTGTTTCGCTCAAATTGATGGAGCTCTTCCTGCATTGCTTTAATCCAGTAGTCATCCTGAAGAGCTTCATCTATTGTCTTTGGTTCGATTAAAGATACGTAGCAAGCAAATCCGCAAACCAACTGCCTTCGAGTTCTAACTCCTTCTTGTGGATCTCCAATGATGTTCGATTCCGGATGATCCTTGGAGATTCGTAGCGTTTGTTGAAACGGAGTACTCGGAGGTACACGAGATGATTCCTGCACATCAGATAAACTAGAAGAACCATTAGATGCATCATTAATATTGGAAGTATTATTATGAGAAGATGCACTAGCAGGAGAATCATCATCTAGAGAGATATCGAGGGTAGATTTTTCAGATTCAAAATGAGAAGCTTCATCTACTTTAACATTTATAGATTCTACGATCGTCTTAGATTCAATGTTAAATACTCGATATGCTCTGCTATTCGTAGAATAACCCAAAAAGATCCCTTCATCACTTCGAGAGTCGAACTTTCCAAGATTTTCACGGTCACGTAAGATGTAACATCGACTCCCGAAGATACGAAAGTACTTGATATCCGGTTTTCTACTAAACCACAGCTCATATGGTGTATTCAAGGTTCCTGGGCGCAAATACACTCTGTTAATGACATAGACAGCGGTGTTCACAGCTTCAGCCCAAAAATGTATCGGTAATTTCCGGCTATGAAGCATCACATGCGCCATCTCTTGAACAACCCTGTTTTTGCGCTCAACAACACCATTCTGCTGAGGTGTATAGGGTGCCGAGAATTCATGTTTAATGCCATTTGAAGTACAAAAGTCAATGAATTTTGAATTTATGAATTCTCCACCCCTATCACTTCTAACACGAATGATCTTTTCATTCTTTTCAATCATAATACGATGGCAAATCTCATGAAAAGAGTCAAACGTATCAGCTTTCTCTCTCAGAAATGCTACCCAAGAAAACCGAGAGAAATCATCAACCAATAAGAAAATATACCATTTACCTCCCAAAGATGGTTGACGAGTTGGCCCCATTAAATCCATGTGCAAAAGTTCCAAAGGCCGTTTTGTACCGATGTGGTTCAAGCTCTTGTGTGCAGTCCTGGACTGTTTTCCCTTTTGACAGCCACCACACACAATGTTTTGTTTAAATAAAAGTTTTGGAATCCCCTTGACCACGTCCTTGTTTGAAATTCTAGTAAGTTCCTTAAAATTTAAGTGACCTAGCCTTTCATGCCAAAGAGTTTCATTATTCAAAGCAGCTAAGTTACAATTTTCAGAAAATTTATTAGGAACAACATAACAATTGTTTTCCGATCTAACCCCTTTTAAAAAGAAGACATGGTCCTTATCAGTTACAACGCATTCAACAGATGAAAAGTTAACTGAAAAACCATTGTCGCAAAGTTGACTTATGCTTATGAGGTTAGTCTTAAGGCCATCAACAAATAAGACGTTTTTTCAAAATCGGGCCATCTGGAATAGCTACCGTCCCTTTTCCAACAATTTTGGAAGATCAACCGTCTCCGAAAACAACGTGTCCTCCGGAGATTTTCTCAAGATTTTGAAAACTATTTTTGTCACCGGTCATGTGACGGGAACACCCGCTATCCAGATACCAAGACGAGCTATCATATGCATGCAAGGAAATATTGGAAACAAGACAAGGGAAAATTTCACCTTTGCGCACCCAAACCTTTTTGGAATGCGTCTGTAATGGTCGTGAAGTTTTGTGCCTAGGTGAAAGCGTCTTGTTAAAACGATTGTTGCTCCTTGATGAAGTCGTCTTGCGCGGTGAACTACCAAGTCTCTTTTCATTTGAAAAGTTTTGCTTTGATTTCCGGAAAGGAGCCTTTTTGGTAGTTGATGCAAGAGGTGCTTGAGATGAGCGTTCGACTCCCGTCTTGCAATATCTTCTTATGTGCCCTGAAACACCACAACGAAAACATACCTTAGATCTTGACGATCCCAAAGAGGATGAAGTAGGTTTGTTGTCGTTGTTTGTCTTGAATTCCGGTGTCGGAGGAGGAGATACCGACTGAGGCACAAAAACTGTCTCACTCGAACTTGGACTGTTTCCAGTTTGAGTGTATCCGAGGCCGAACCTATTTGATTGACCAAGACCAAGAAGTCTATCCAACTTACTCCTTCCTGAAGAGAATCGCTGTAAGTCATTCTTGAGTTGGAAAATGGTCTTTGTCATTTCCAGGTTATCCTGTCGAGCCTCGTTGTAGAGCTTTGAAAAGTGATTCGCGTTATCCACCAGATTTGTATGTTCCTTTTCAAGTTGCTCATTGGACTCTTGAAGGGAAGCATTTTCTTTTATCAGGTTTTCCCTTTCCACTTCAAGAGCGTTTGAGAGAGAAGTCGCTCTTTTTGCTTCTTCTTCGAGATCATGCAATCTCCCTCTCAAACTCTTGTTTTGCTTAGCCACTTTCTTTGAGTCCCTCAAAGTCTGTGGTAGGCTAGAGCAAAATCTTCACCTTCCGAATCATCCGATTCGTTGTCCGTTGCGTTCTTTTCAACAGTGGAGTTGGACAATGATTCAGACGTACTTGCCATAAAGCACATGAATGGTGAAGATGTGGACGCGTGGAATGCCGTGGAGCTCTTTTCTTCATCACTTGAAGACGACTCATTTGACGTTGAGTTGTCATCCCAAGTGACGACTTGCATCGCCTTCTTCTTTGCCGGATACTTGTTAGGACACTCCGTTGCAATGTGGCCGTAGCCTCGACATTTGAAGCATTGCAGTTGTCCTTCTGAACTTTTCTTATCCTTTGAGAAGTTCTCCTGCTTTCTTGACTTGTGGACTTGGAGTACCCTTGCCTTTGTTCCACTTTCTGAAGGATGGAGATTTGCTTGAATTCACCCTTCGAAGTTGCGGCGAAAATTCCTTGTCAAGAGAGCGAGCTGCTTCTCAAATTCCTCCATAGAAAGGTTCTCGTCATCGTCCGAGGAGGAGTATCCGCGTCTTCTTCCTTAGTTGTTTTCAACGCATAACCTGAAGACTTAGAAGTGGATGCTTTTCCAGAAGAATTGTTAGTATTAAAAGTCATTTCATAAGTTTGTAATGAACCAACTAATTCTTCTACACGTATTTCGTCCGGGTGTTTAATAGTTTCAATGGCAGTAACCTTTGGGCGAAATCGTTCAGGAAGAGTTCTTAAGATTTTTCTTACAATCTTAAATTCTGGAATCTTCTCTCCCAGATTAGCACATGAGTTTACGATGTCTTGCAATCGTGTATAGTAGTCCGTGAAAGATTCATTTTCTGCCATCAAATAGAGTCAAACTTGCTCGTAAGCATCTGCAGTTTCTGAATCTTCACGAGGTTAGTTCCCTCATGTGTAACCTGGAGAACATCCCAGATTTCTTTCGCAGTCTCACATGCCGAGACGCGAGAGAATTCAGTTTGAGATAAGGCATTAAAAATAGCATTAATTCCCTTGCCATTGTAAGAAGATAACTCAAATCTTCCTGGTCCATTTGACCTCTTAACGTGAGGTGTGAACATCAGAGATAAGTTCAGTTGGATTAGTCCATCCTGATTCAATTGAATGCCACACCCTTTCGTCGATGGAAGATAAAAAGGCTTTCATCCGTACTTTCCAGTACGCATAATTTGTTCCATCAAAGAAAGGGGGTCGATTGATGTTTCCACCTTCAAACCATTGTTCACAACCCTATTCCCGCTCTGATACCACTTGTTGGGTCGTATATAATAACGGATCTAAATAGGGGAAGAAACACCTAGAGGGGGGTGAATAGGTGTAAACGTATAAACACTCCAAAAATCGTTGCGATAAAAACCCAATGCGGAAATAAAAATAACACGCAAGATTTTTACGTGGAAAACTCCATCACCGGAGTAAAAAACCACGGGACCGATAACACGGCAGAAATCCACTAGAATTAAAACACGTACAAGGTGATTTACCGTACACACTTACGACTCAACCTTTTCCATACGCTCCTAGAGGATCTTCTCCGCTCGCTCAGACGCTTCTCGAATCCACGATCTGCGCCCAACGCCGAATCCACGGCGTCCAACGTCGAATCCACGACGTCCGACCGAATCCACGGTCTTCACCCAATAGCACCCTTCGAATCCACGAACGTGCCTCGCTCCGAATCCACGAGAGCGATTGAACCTTGAATCCACAAGGACACGCGAATCCACGCGCCGATTTTTGGGGTAATCGTTGTTTTTGGGTGGTGATGATCCGCCGAATACTTAGATCAAAGATAGATCGGAAATACCATCTAAGTATTCATTAGTTTGATTCAACTCAAGATGTGAGTATGAAAACCTAGAATCAAACTAATCAATATAGATAGAAGAAACATAGAGTATTCTCTAATGATTTCCTTTTTCTCTATATGTGGATCTATAGCCGTATAAGATGATATATGAAAATGACGGCTATGTGGATTGACCCTAGAAAGAGGACATAGGGTCTATTTATAGGTTAGAAACCCTAGGAAGGAGATAAGAATCAAAAACATGCCATTTCTGGAATTTTACGGACGCGATCGGATCGTGATAACTAGGATCCGGATCGTCTAACGAAACAGCCAATTCCAGAAAAACGAAGGTTCGGGATCCGGATCATGTGACTACGATCGGATCGTTCATACAGTTCAAACATCAACGTTCGGGATCCGGATTGCGAAGCAAGATCCGGATCGTTCAAGGTAGATGGTACACTAACGTTC
>CM055070.1:39324690-39392778 GCA_029204045.2 Tillandsia leiboldiana | reverse complement strand
AATCCAAGAAATTCGTCACGTTTGAGGAGGAGGAAAAGAGAAAAACGGTGAAAAACCGAGATTTTGATCAATAAAACTTACTTGGAATTGAAGAACTTGAGTTTGAAAGCTTCCAGGAGGATGAAATCTAGAGAGAGCGCTCTGGAAACTTTGAACAAAAGATTGGAGTAAAGAAATCAAAACCCTTTGTTCTTTATAAAAACCTAGCCGCGATCCGGATCCTCCGAACTGCGATCCGGATCGGCTACCCGCAGTGAGAAACTGCGTTCGGGATCCGGATCGGCAGATACAATCCGGATCGTCAGCCCGCAGAAGAAATTCCTGCGTTCGGGATCCGGATCATCTTGCCCGATCCGGATCGGCCCAACTTTTTCTTTAGAAAATTTCAGAGAAATTCAAGAAAAACCAGAAAAAGATTGTAAGCACAAATGTGTATCAACTTTAAACAAAAATCATCGTTTCATACAACAAGAATTAGATTATGCCAAATCTATCAATAATATCCAAAAATGAAACGAAAATTTACAAAAATTAAATCCCTTAAAGTTGAACACCTTCATTACATCTAACTTGATCTTATGAGTAATGCCTTTATCAAATAATCAATTCGGTAAAGAAAATGAAATACAAAGATCAATAGATGTTTGAAATCCCAAATATGGTAGATAATATTCTAGACAATCTGTTGAAGAGAGTGGCTCTTTGAGCATCTTCTTTAAAATCCCACCTTATACCAACCTTGAAATTTGACAGAGTCAAGTATTTTCAACATGCATTTACTTAATCAAAAATTTGAACAACCATGCTTGGTATACATGTGGTAGCTGCACACAATACTCGGACGACCGAGGTGGTAGCTCTTTCCTCCATGTGGTGGTAGTTTTCACACTCCTCATTGGGATGTAACTCTTTCCACATCTTTTGAGCATTTTACATTATCTTTGACTCCCCCTCAATTGGCTATCAATTATTTAAGATATAAAGTATTCAACCCAAAATGATCTCGATTTCATACTCGACTAAACAGTCAAATAAGATAATGACTATACCAAGAGATCATTGAGAGAGAAATTGACTTGATCACTTTAGAAGATGATTTAATTAACATAAACGATCATTGCAACAATGAAATATTATGATGGCAAAAGCATAATAAATTTCTAAATGTGTGAACAGATGCAATTAAAGTCAATTAAGATCTATGCTCAATTACTATCCTATGTATAAACATAGATATTGAATAGAACAAAACAAATACAAAACCTATTTTAAGCAAAGGTTTCAAAAAGAAGTTTATTTCAAAGAAAGCATACCAATGGCTTTTCGCAAATGAATAAACGTTTTTGATCCAAAGGTTTTGTTAAAAGTCAGCTAATTGATCTTCAGTTGAAATATATGAAAGTTGAAGAGTATTTGATTCAACTAGCTCTCTAAGAAAATGATATCTAAGTTCAATATGTTTTGTTCTAGAGTGCAACACAGGGTTTTTAGAAATGTTAATTGCACTTGTGTTGTCACAAAGAATTGTTACCGAAGATGCTGAAATGCGGAAGTCACTCAATACGCTTTTCATCCAAATGAGTTGAGTTGAGCAACTTCCAGCTGAAATGTATTCCGCTTCGGCAGTCGAGAGTGCTATGCAATTCTGCTTTTTACTGTGCCATGCAACAAGGCAATGGCCAAGATAGAAGCATGCACCACTCGTGCTTTTCCGATCATCCACTGATCCTGCCCAATCGGCATCTGAGTATCCAACAATGTCCAGACTTGTTCCCATAGGATACCAAATTCCGAAATTAATTGATCCTTTGATGTACCGGATGATCCGTTTCACCGCTTTCAGGTGAACCTCCTTTGGTGCTGATTGATATCTCGCGCAAATCCCAACACTAAAGGATATATCCGGGCGACTAGCCGTGAGGTAAAGTAGACTTCCAATCATACTTCTATACAGTTTCTCGTCTACATTCTCACTATGTGATTCACTTCCAAGTCCCTTGTGGCTAGTTCCCATTGGAGTTGGAAATCTTTACAATTTTCTAGATCAAACTTTTTGACCAACTCCAGTGCATACTTGGATTGACTCAAGTGAATACCTTCATCATTTTGTTTAATTTGCAATCCAAGAAAATAAGACAGTTCGCCCATCATGGACATCTCAAATTCGCTTTCCATGGTCCTCCGCGAATTTAGAAGCATCATTATCTTTTGTTGCACCAAATACAATGTCATCGACATAGATTTGTGCTACAATGAAATTATTTTGATAATGCTTCACAAAGAGAGTCCTGTCAGCTCCCCCTCGAGTAAAGCCCTTCTCCAAAAGGTACTTTGTTAACCTTTCGTACCATGCTCGCGGTGCTTGTTTCAGACCGTAAAGAGCCTTTTTCAAACGAAAAACATGGTTAGGTTGTTTATGATCTACAAAACCTTTCGGTTGAGCTACATAAACTTCCTCATTTAAAAACCCATTAGAAATGCGCTCTTGACGTCCATTTGAAATAATTTGATTTTAAAATGACAAGCAATAGCAAACAATATACGAATGGACTCGAGTCTAGCTACAGGGGCGAAAGTTTCGTCAAAGTCTATACCTTCTACTTGAGAGTAGCCTTGAGCAACTAGTCGTGCCTTGTTCCTGATGATAGTACCATCTTCATCTTTCTTGTTCTTGAAGATCCATTTGGTACCTATCACATTATGTTGCTTTGGAGGCTTCGTTAATTCCCAGACTTTGTTTCGCTCAAATTGATGGAGCTCTTCCTGCATTGCTTTAATCCAGTAGTCATCCTGAAGAGCTTCATCTATTGTCTTTGGTTCGATTAAAGATACGTAGCAAGCAAATCCGCAAACCAACTGCCTTCGAGTTCTAACTCCTTCTTGTGGATCTCCAATGATGTTCGATTCCGGATGATCCTTGGAGATTCGTAGCGTTTGTTGAAACGGAGTACTCGGAGGTACACGAGATGATTCCTGCACATCAGATAAACTAGAAGAACCATTAGATGCATCATTAATATTGGAAGTATTATTATGAGAAGATGCACTAGCAGGAGAATCATCATCTAGAGAGATATCGAGGGTAGATTTTTCAGATTCAAAATGAGAAGCTTCATCTACTTTAACATTTATAGATTCTACGATCGTCTTAGATTCAATGTTAAATACTCGATATGCTCTGCTATTCGTAGAATAACCCAAAAAGATCCCTTCATCACTTCGAGAGTCGAACTTTCCAAGATTTTCACGGTCACGTAAGATGTAACATCGACTCCCGAAGATACGAAAGTACTTGATATCCGGTTTTCTACTAAACCACAGCTCATATGGTGTATTCAAGGTTCCTGGGCGCAAATACACTCTGTTAATGACATAGACAGCGGTGTTCACAGCTTCAGCCCAAAAATGTATCGGTAATTTCCGGCTATGAAGCATCACATGCGCCATCTCTTGAACAACCCTGTTTTTGCGCTCAACAACACCATTCTGCTGAGGTGTATAGGGTGCCGAGAATTCATGTTTAATGCCATTTGAAGTACAAAAGTCAATGAATTTTGAATTTATGAATTCTCCACCCCTATCACTTCTAACACGAATGATCTTTTCATTCTTTTCAATCATAATACGATGGCAAATCTCATGAAAAGAGTCAAACGTATCAGCTTTCTCTCTCAGAAATGCTACCCAAGAAAACCGAGAGAAATCATCAACCAATAAGAAAATATACCATTTACCTCCCAAAGATGGTTGACGAGTTGGCCCCATTAAATCCATGTGCAAAAGTTCCAAAGGCCGTTTTGTACCGATGTGGTTCAAGCTCTTGTGTGCAGTCCTGGACTGTTTTCCCTTTTGACAGCCACCACACACAATGTTTTGTTTAAATAAAAGTTTTGGAATCCCCTTGACCACGTCCTTGTTTGAAATTCTAGTAAGTTCCTTAAAATTTAAGTGACCTAGCCTTTCATGCCAAAGAGTTTCATTATTCAAAGCAGCTAAGTTACAATTTTCAGAAAATTTATTAGGAACAACATAACAATTGTTTTCCGATCTAACCCCTTTTAAAAAGAAGACATGGTCCTTATCAGTTACAACGCATTCAACAGATGAAAAGTTAACTGAAAAACCATTGTCGCAAAGTTGACTTATGCTTATGAGGTTAGTCTTAAGGCCATCAACAAATAAGACGTTTTTTCAAAATCGGGCCATCTGGAATAGCTACCGTCCCTTTTCCAACAATTTTGGAAGATCAACCGTCTCCGAAAACAACGTGTCCTCCGGAGATTTTCTCAAGATTTTGAAAACTATTTTTGTCACCGGTCATGTGACGGGAACACCCGCTATCCAGATACCAAGACGAGCTATCATATGCATGCAAGGAAATATTGGAAACAAGACAAGGGAAAATTTCACCTTTGCGCACCCAAACCTTTTTGGAATGCGTCTGTAATGGTCGTGAAGTTTTGTGCCTAGGTGAAAGCGTCTTGTTAAAACGATTGTTGCTCCTTGATGAAGTCGTCTTGCGCGGTGAACTACCAAGTCTCTTTTCATTTGAAAAGTTTTGCTTTGATTTCCGGAAAGGAGCCTTTTTGGTAGTTGATGCAAGAGGTGCTTGAGATGAGCGTTCGACTCCCGTCTTGCAATATCTTCTTATGTGCCCTGAAACACCACAACGAAAACATACCTTAGATCTTGACGATCCCAAAGAGGATGAAGTAGGTTTGTTGTCGTTGTTTGTCTTGAATTCCGGTGTCGGAGGAGGAGATACCGACTGAGGCACAAAAACTGTCTCACTCGAACTTGGACTGTTTCCAGTTTGAGTGTATCCGAGGCCGAACCTATTTGATTGACCAAGACCAAGAAGTCTATCCAACTTACTCCTTCCTGAAGAGAATCGCTGTAAGTCATTCTTGAGTTGGAAAATGGTCTTTGTCATTTCCAGGTTATCCTGTCGAGCCTCGTTGTAGAGCTTTGAAAAGTGATTCGCGTTATCCACCAGATTTGTATGTTCCTTTTCAAGTTGCTCATTGGACTCTTGAAGGGAAGCATTTTCTTTTATCAGGTTTTCCCTTTCCACTTCAAGAGCGTTTGAGAGAGAAGTCGCTCTTTTTGCTTCTTCTTCGAGATCATGCAATCTCCCTCTCAAACTCTTGTTTTGCTTAGCCACTTTCTTTGAGTCCCTCAAAAGTCTGTGGTAGGCTAGAGCAAAATCTTCACCTTCCGAATCATCCGATTCGTTGTCCGTTGCGTTCTTTTCAACAGTGGAGTTGGACAATGATTCAGACGTACTTGCCATAAAGCACATGAATGGTGAAGATGTGGACGCGTGGAATGCCGTGGAGCTCTTTTCTTCATCACTTGAAGACGACTCATTTGACGTTGAGTTGTCATCCCAAGTGACGACTTGCATCGCCTTCTTCTTTGCCGGATACTTGTTAGGACACTCCGTTGCAATGTGGCCGTAGCCTCGACATTTGAAGCATTGCAGTTGTCCTTCTGAACTTTTCTTATCCTTTGAGAAGTTCTCCTGCTTTCTTGACTTGTGACTTGGAGTACCCTTGCCTTTGTTCCACTTTCTGAAGGATGGAGATTTGCTTGAATTACCCCTTCGAAAGTTGCGGCGAAAATTCCTTGTCAAGAGAGCGAGCTGCTTCTCAAATTCCTCCATAGAAAGGTTCTCGTCATCGTCCGAGGAGGATGTATCCGCGTCTTCTTCCTTAGTTGTTTTCAACGCATAACCTGAAGACTTAGAAGTGGATGCTTTTCCAGAAGAATTGTTAGTATTAAAAGTCATTTCATAAGTTTGTAATGAACCAACTAATTCTTCTACACGTATTTCGTCCGGGTGTTTAATAGTTTCAATGGCAGTAACCTTTGGGCGAAATCGTTCAGGAAGAGTTCTTAAGATTTTTCTTACAATCTTAAATTCTGGAATCTTCTCTCCCAGATTAGCACATGAGTTTACGATGTCTTGCAATCGTGTATAGTAGTCCGTGAAAGATTCATTTTCTGCCATCAAAATAGAGTCAAACTTGCTCGTAAGCATCTGCAGTTTCTGGATCTTCACGAGGTTAGTTCCCTCATGTGTAACCTGGAGAACATCCCAGATTTCTTTCGCAGTCTCACATGCCGAGACGCGAGAGAATTCAGTTTGAGATATGGCATTAAAAATAGCATTAATTCCCTTGCCATTGTAAGAAGATAACTCAAACTCTTCCTTGGTCCATTTCGACCTAGGTTTTAAGGTGTGAACATCAGAGATAAGTTCAGTTGGATTAGTCCATCCTGATTCAATTGAATGCCACACCCTTTCGTCGATGGAAGATAAAAAGGCTTTCATCCGTACTTTCCAGTACGCATAATTTGTTCCATCAAAGAAAGGGGGTCGATTGATGTTTCCACCTTCAACCATTGTTCACAACCCTATTCCCTCTCTGATACCACTTGTTGGGTCGTATATAATACGGATCTAAATAGGGGAAGAAACACCTAGAGGGGGGTGAATAGGTGTAAACGTATAAACACTCAAAAATCGTTGCGATAAAAAAACCCAATGCGGAAATGAAAATAACTCGCAAGATTTTTACGTGGAAAACTCCATCACCGGAGTAAAAAACCACGGGACCGATAACACGGCAGAAATCCACTAGAATTAAAACACGTACAAGGTGATTTACCGTACACACTTACGACTCAACCTTTTCCATACGCTCCTAGAGGATCTTCTCCGCTCGCTCCAGACGCTTCTCGAATCCACGATCTGCGCCCAACGCCGAATCCACGGCGTCCAACGTCGAATCCACGACGTCCGACCGAATCCACGGTCTTCACCCAATAGCACCCTTCGAATCCACGAACGTGCCTCGCTCCGAATCCACGAGAGCGATTGAACCTTGAATCCACAAGGACACGCGAATCCACGCGCCGATTTTGGGGTAATCGTTGTTTTTGGGTGGTGATGATCCGCCGAATACTTAGATCAAAGATAGATCGGAAATACCATCTAAGTATTCATTAGTTTGATTCAACTCAAGATGTGAGTATGAAAACCTAGAATCAAACTAATCAATATAGATGAAGAAACATAGAGTATTCTCTAATGATTTCCTTTCTTCTCTATATGTGGATCTATAGCCGTATAAGATGATATATGAAAATGACGGCTATGTGGATTGACCCTAGAAAGAGAGACATAGGGTCTATTTATAGGTTAGAAACCCTAGGAAGGAGATAAGAATCAAAAACCTGCCATTTCTGGAATTTTACGGACGGCGATCCGGATCGTGATAACTAAGATCCGGATCGTCATAACGAAACAGCCAATTCCAGAAAAACGAAGGTTCGGGATCCGGATCATGTGACTACGATCCGGATCGTTCATACAGTTCACCAAACATCAACGTTCGGGATCCGGATTGCGAAGCAAGATCCGGATCGTTCAAGGTAGATGGTAAACTCAACGTTCGGGATCCGGATCAAGAGACTACGATCCGGATTGCGACGATGTATGAACGAACCACCTTCGGGATCCGGATCGAACAGCCTGATCCGGATCCTGAACATGTCCCAAGTCCAGTTTTTGATTTTTATGCAATGAAAGATTCTTCCAAGTGTTTCTACACTACAAGAAGTATTCGGATCACACAAATTCTTTAGTTAAACATACCTGATCCTTTTGAATTCTTCTTTCTTGAGATTGAGTTAAATGATCCAACTTTCTTCACCTTCAATCTTCAGGACTTGAAACTTTCACGAAACTACGCCAACTCAAATTCCGTAACATGTAGCCCCAACGCCGGTAGCTTCGGGACCTACGCCGGGAGCCACAGCCTATGCCCATTTGAGAGAGACCGTGATATTACCTACTCCTGTAGTGCCCACCGTCGCCGCAAGGGAAGCGTTTGTTCAGCAGACCGAACGGGACAGGGTGAGAGCGAATTCGGCAGATTTTCGAAAACACGACCCACCTGTGTTTGAGGGAGAGACGACCGATCCGTGGGTCGTGGAAATGTGGGTAGATACTATGGAAAAGCTTTTCGAAGATTTATTGATGGAGGAGTATGAACGGGTCCCCTTGGCCGTTCACTTCCTTGAGGGAAATGCCCGCATGTGGCGGAAGACGGTGCACCCGGACCCCTCGAAGGGCACCGCTCTTCCATCATGGATTACGTTCCGAGAAAAGCTGTTTGGGGCATTTTTCTCCAACAGCGTCAAACAACAGATGGAGGACGATCTGAAGCACATCAAGCAGGGGAGCAGGACGGTTATAGAGTACCAGTGGGAGTTTGTAAGATTGGTCAACTGCGTACCCTTTGTTATAAGGGACGATTCCCACAAGGCCCAACTCTTTGTGGATGGTCTACGAAGTGACATCTTCCAGGTTGTACAAGCGGCGAACTTGCACACATTCCAGAAGGTGGTCGACAGAGCCACCATAGTGGAGCGAGGATTTGCGATTACGCGTGCCCGACGGGAGGGATTTGAGCATGACAGGAACAGGAAGCGACCTCAGTCCTACTCTGGAGGAGGCTATTCCAGCGGAAGCCGACCCCCTAAACATTCGAGATCGCAACGAGGAACCAGGAGCGCACCGACGGGAGGACAAAAACCGGTGGAGAGGCCTTGCATCATTTGCGATGGAGCACACCGAGTGAATGAATGTTCCAAGAGGCACGACCACTGCTTTCGTTGCGGCAAGCCGGGGCACTTCCGTCTCAACTTCCCCTTGAACACGGGAATAGCATCCTCAGCAGCGTCTGCACCTTCGCCGCAGCAACAAGGACGGGGAAAAGCTCATTCAGGATCGGCCACTCGCCCACCAGCACCCCGACGGGAAGGGGAGGCGCGGCCGCAATCAGGAGGGAAAGTCTACTCGATGACCCACTAGGAGACGGACCCACCGGACAGGTATTACTCTAGTCTTAGATTATCGTGCTAGAACCCTTTTTGACACTGGAGCATCCCACTCATTCATGTCTCATGAGTTCGCACGTACTCATGATTTTGAGGGGACACCTCTTCGTAGTATAATGTCGGTATTGACCCCTGGAGGACCCTTAGAAGCGAATAGTTTTATACCTTCCTGCCCGGTAAAGTTGGGAAGGCTACGTTGTCCTTGGGATTTAGTGGTAATCCCGCTTAAGGAGTTCGATGTGGTACTCGGTATGGATTGGCTCACTAAGTACCAGGCGGTGATTAATTACGAGAAGCGCCAGGTGCGGCTGCAGGAACCTGGCTTTCCGGATCACATGTACTTGGCATGTAAGAGCACCTCCTTCTCTTTTATTATCTCTGTGTCGCGGGCTAGGAAACTGATGGAGGGTGGATGTGTAGCATACATGGCCTTGGTGGACTTAGCGACTCACCCCTCGGCACTGCTCTCGGATATCCCTATCGTAAGGAATTTTTCAGACGTTTTTTCGACCGAACTGTCTGGGATGCCCCCCGAGTGAGAAACCGAATTCGCCATCGAGCTTCTTCCGGGTACGCAACCTATCACCAAGGCACCTTATCGAATGGCGTTCGCAGAATTAAGGGAGCTCAAGGCACAACTAGAAGATCTTTTGGATAGGGGGTTCATCAGGCCAAGTGTGTCGCCTTGGGGCGCACCCGTTCTCTTCGTGCGGAAAAAGGACAGGAGTTTACATCTGTGCATTGACTATCGGGAGATAAATAAGGTTACCATGAAAAACAAGTACCCCTTGCCTCGGATTGATGACCTGTTCGACCAACTACAAGGAGCGATAGTGTTCTCGAAGATAGATTTGCAGTCCGGCTATCATCAGTTTAGAGTTCGAAGTGAGGATATACCTAAAACAGCCTTTTGAACTCGATATGGTCATTACGAGTTTACGGTCATGCCGTTTGGACTTACGAACGCCCCAGCGGTGTTCATGGATATGATGAATAGGATATTCAAACCTTTCTTGGACCAATTTGTAGTGGTCTTTATTGATGACATTTTGGTCTACTCACGAACAGATGAGGAACATAAGGAGCATCTGCGAGTAATTCTTCAGGCTCTCAGGGACCATAAATTGTTTGCTAAGCTCAAGAAGTGTGAGTTCTGGCTTCGTGAAGTGGACTTCTTGGGACACATAGTCTCAGCGATGGGAATTGCGGTGGATCCTAAGAAGGTGGAGTCAGTAGCTAACTGGCCCCGACCGACTACAGTAACGAAAATCCGCAGCTTCTTGGGTTTGGCATGATATTATAGGCGCTTCATGGAAGGTTTCTCAAAAATTTCCACCCCTTTGAATCGTCTAACCCGAAAAGGGGAGAGATTTGTGTGGACGACTCAATGCCAGGAGAGCTTCGAGGAACTCAAGGACAGGCTAACACGGGCACCCATGCTTACATTACCGACAGCCGGTGAGAATTTCGAGGTTTATTATGATGCATCACGAAACGGTCTTGGAAGTGTGCTGATGCAACAGGGAAAAGTCATAGCCTACGCATCAAGACAACTCAAGGATTATGAGCGAAACTACCCTACGCATGATCTGGAACTCGCAGCGGTCGTTTTCGCTTTAAAACTTTGGAGACACTACCTCTATAGAACTCATTGCAACGTGTTTTCGGATCACTAGAGCCTTAAATATCTATTCACGCAGAAGGAATTGAACTTACGGCAAAGACGCTGGTTGGAGTTGTTGAAGGACTACGATTTGTCCATTCAATACCACCCCGGGAAGGCAAACGTAGTTGCCGATGCCTTGAGCAAGAAGGGTCAGACAGAAGGGTTACCAGTGAACGCTATCACTCAGCAAGACCGTTTAATCACGGATTTCTCGCGGATGAGATTGGAGGTTGTACCGGCGGGCGCAGTTTCGCGACTTTTGTCCCTGGTGGTCAAGCCTACCTTGTTTGAGAAAATCCTGAAAGGTCAAAAGACTAACGCTACCTACCTCTTGTGGAGTTTGCTTACAACAACAGTTACCAGGCCAGCATTCAGATGGCGCCGTACGAAGCATTGTACGGGCATCGATGTTGATCCCCTATTTGTTGGGATGATTTAGAGGAACAGAAGTTCCTGGGACCGGACTTAGTAGAGGAGACCAAGACAAAGGTCCGCCTCATCAGACAGCGGTTGTTGACCGCCCAGAGTCGGCAGAAGAGCTACGCAGACCGAAGACGTCGTGATTTGGAGTTTCAGGTTGGGGAGCACGTTTTGCTCCGGGTCTCGCCATCCAAGGGGATCAAACGGTTCGGGTTGCGGGGCAAATTGAGCCCGCGATTCGTTGGACCTTTTGAAATCCTGGAGCGCATTGGCTCGGTAGCTTATCGTTTAGCTTTGCCGCCAAACCTCGATCGGGTGCACAACGTTTTTCATGTTTTGATGCTCCGGAAATACCTCCCCGATCCATCGCATGTTCTTGATGCTTTTGCTATTGAGCTTCGAGAGGACTTGATGTCACGCCCCGGGTGTAAACCAGAACCCGGGCTCGTCCACAGATCCGCCGTGCACACGAAATTTTCCGTGTACACGAAGCGTTGGTAACCTACTCAGATATAAGAGAGATAATAAAAGAGTATAAAACAAAGCTGAACTAAAAGAACTATAAGTAATCTCAGATTAGAAATAAGATACAAGCTGAAATAAAAGTACAATAAACTCCCAGCTCACCAAACTAAATACAAACAGCTGGCTAAAGCCAGACCCAAAAATAAAGTGCTACAGCCTGAGATACAAAAAGGGGGTACAACAAAAGTCCAGCTACTCTCACGGTCGGGGTTGACGATCTAGCTAGTCCGCAATCCTCTTACCTCGATCTGCCGCTGATGGCCCAACAGCTCCCGCAGACGACTCTGCAAAACAAAGGGAAAAAGACAGAAAACAACTATGGGGGTGAGCACTACTAGATAAACCAGTAGCCTCCCCTAGTGGGTAAAACCTCAAACGCTGACGCACCCACTAGGACTATAAGAGGCAAAAAGGAAAAAACAGTGGTAAGCTATAAAGGCTGCTGAAAAAGGAAACTATCACTACTATGCCTCTAAATGCAGTGCCAAAAAGATAACTGTATGCATGCAACTATAAGGCTAACTGCCTAAAGAAACCCAATCAAAGGGCCAAAAAGCACTGGCACTGCCTGCTCTGTCATAACTCACAACTGTCCAACTGACCGGCACCCATCACGGTCGAAAGCCTACTCCGGAGTGGCACTCGAGGGGAGCGACCCACACGAGTAAAGTAACCCTGCCATCAATATCTCACAATAGCATGACTGGATCATGACTATGATCAACGTGGGAAACTCCATCCACTAATGCAACCCCGATCCCCAATCTGATGGGATGATAAACATCCAGTCAACCGCCCAAAATCCGCGGTCGCCGCCAGACCCATATATCCCGATCTGATAAAGTAAAAACATCTGGTCGACCGCCTAACATCCGCGGCTGCCACAATGCCCCACAACCCACCAACGAGTCTAAACTGTCCCAGACTCAAGATCCCAACTACACTATCCCAAAACTCTGCTCGAACTCGAGCAACATGCATAAGTATAACAACGAGAATAACTACACATGGTTTCTCCTAAGTCAAGTCCCAACAAGATAGTGTAGCAATAAATAGTGGCCTAACTAGATGTCCATACAAGTATGCATTTGTCCTCTTTTAAAACTGTAGAAAAGTGTCCGATATTTATTTTAAAAGATTGATATTAATATACCAACATGATAAGTCAATTGCATGCAAGGTTAGGATATAGCATTTGTCCAACAGTATTGTCCCAAGTTTAATACATAAAGGCTATCAATTAATTTGTGGGGTCAATACACTAGGTTCTCACATTAAATATTAGATTGTCACATTTAAGTTGGGGAAACTCTAATAATCCTAGTGAGTATTTCAACAGTGAGGGAAACACAACCACCCACATCGAAAAGTGCGCACCACACTCAAAGGAACTCCTCGCTGCCTGCTGTCCTCCAAGACTGCTATCCACCGAAAACTGCGTCCCGCTGCCCAGAACAACACACAAGTTGTAACATACACTTTCCCCAAAGCCATCCTAGCTGTTTTCCAAACAGCACGAAAAATAGGTAATTATCACCTCTGTGCTGAGCTCCAAAAATCCCAGAAAAATTACGGTTGTGTTCCTCGCGAAGAGTAGGCCCAAAACGACTATTTATACGTCCCGATCCGACGCTCGTAGGCCGAGATAAAAATCAAACAAGTAGGTGCTGTCCAGAAAATACACAGCAAAACGGGAGGTCAAAAACACCTCGGGAACCGTTCCACGAATTCGGAATCCAGAGAAATCACCAACATGGAAAATGAAGCCCCACCTCTCAGGAACACACCGGCGCAGAAATCGTCGAAAATGGCCTCCTGTACTGCGCAGGGGACTTCCCGGACTGAAAAGTGACGAAAACGGGCCGAAAAAGGGGAACGTCGAGGCGCGATGTAAAACCCGGATCGCCGCTGTCGAGCCTCCAAAAATTTTGGAAATCCCCCACGAGATGTAAAATAACAAGAGGAACAACTTCTATAAAGAACTCTCCCTCCCATTCCCTCTCTAAGCTTCGAAAAATGGAGGAGAAGATAGAGAGGTGGAGTGTTTATATAGGCCCAAAAAAACTTTTCAAAAAATTACCTCTGTGTCCCTGGTTTCGGGCGCCCGAATTTTTCGGGCCCCGAAACCGGGCCGAATTTGCGGCCCAACTCCAGGGCCCAGAAAATCCCGGGCGCGACATGTGTCCGCATAACAGCGGACAGCGGCACCCGCGAATCGGGCGCCGCCATGTGTCCCGCCCGGCTCGGCGCCAACCAGCTGGCGCGGCGCCACGTGGCGCGGCGCCGCCCCTCCCGACACGCCAGCCGGCGCGGTCAGCGCGCCGCCCGCGCGTCTGCACCCGCGTGCGCGTACGGCCGCAGCCGCACGCCCGCGGGTGCATCGCGCGCACCTGCACCCTCCAACCCGGGGCCGCCACGTGGCGCACCCCGGTCCACCATGCACCGCGCCTCCCCCCGCGCCTGCCCGGCCTGCCCGCGCACGCCCCCGCACACCGCGCGCACAGCACTGGGCCAATAGCGCGCTGCCACGTGACCCGCCGGTCCATCGTGCACCGGCGGCCAACCTCCATGGACCGGGAGGCGTGCGCCGGCCCAATGGGCGCCCGCTACGTGTCCCAGGCCGGTCCACGGCTCCCCCCGCACCATTTTGCACAGAAAACTTCCGGGTGTTCGTTTTTGGGCATCCGGACTCAGAAAAATATAAATAAATAGCCGTTTTCAAGCGTTTTTTCGTGCTTAATCCAAATACGGCCTCTGATCAGCCTGAAACCACTTCTAAAATTCGACAAAAGCAGCCGAAGGTCAGGCTTGATCCCAAACCCTCATTGAGTCCAATCAACACATCCCTTTGACATGTTGGGGCCCAACACACCAATAATAGGTGATCCTCACCCCAAAACATGGGGGGAAAGCAACATGGGATTCTGGGACACTACACTTGAGCTTTGATGAGACACCGATACGAATTTTGGCACGGGAAAATAAAAAGTTGCGCAACCGAGTGATCCCCTATGTGAAGGTGCTGTGGAGTAATCATGAAGAGTGTGAAGCGACTTGGGAGTTAGAATCAAAGATGAGAGAGTGTTTTCCTGATTTATTTAGCACGGGTTGATGTTAAGTTTCGAGGACGAAACTTCTTTTAAGGGGTGTGTAATGTAGTATCATGACTTTTCCTGTCCTCTTTCTATTTCCTTTTTAATAAATTAGTTTATTAGGAGAAATGAATTATCAAGTTTTTCTGGGTAGACCGTGGTGGTTTGCAGATATTTTTTCCATGTTAGAGCCCGGGAAATTGTGAACGGCGGAGCGATCGGATCTGAAACCCGACTTACGGATCTCCTGGATTAAGTCATTTGTGTTAACAAGTACGATGGGATAAGTCGAACCCGTTAAGGCTTTGGTGCATCAAAATCCGCGTCGACAAGTTTAGAACTTGGCTTAGGTGGCACTCTTATCTAGAAGTTAGTTAGAGAATCTCGTTTATCGTATTTAGGAATTTATTGTACGTATGAGGAAAGGAAAATTAATTATATTATATTAATTACCCTCCAAGAAAAAGGAAACCCTAATCGGAGAGAAAAGAGAGAAAAAGAAAAACAGAATCCGGACTTTCTTCGAGCAACGTGTTGGAAGTCGGGAACGAGACGTTACCGTCAACGGGGAGCGGGTCCGGATCCTCACCACCACGAGGAACGGGAACAGATCATCTTCTCCGATAGATCAAGGTTAGCGGCGTTTATATCTCCCGCGTTTTCGTCATTTCGTGTTTTAGGTTTGGGTTTTGCGTTTTCGGTCTTGACGTTTGGGCGACGTTAGGATGCCCTAGCCGCCGCCTCGCTACCGCCGCGCGGCAGAGGCGCGCGCTACCCGCGCGCCGCTGAAGGGCCGCTCACCGCGCCGCCTGCGCGCCTGCGCGCCCGCGCGGGGTTGTGCCCGCGTGGGGCAGCCGCCGCTGCCGCGCCCCTTGCGCGCCCACGCGGGGTTGTGCCCGCACGGGACGGCCGCCGCTGCCGCGCCCCTTGCGTGCACCCGCGCGGGGCTGCACTGCCCGCAGCGCGCACCCGCGTGGGGCTGGAGCCCACGCGAGGCTGGAGCCCGCGTGGGGCTGCTCCGCATGCACCGCGCCGCCGCGCCGCGTTGTCTCTGCGCCGCGCTGTTCTTGCGCCGCGTTTGGGTGGGTTTTGGTGTTCTCTGTCTTGTTCTGGACAGAGTTCGGGGCTACGGTTTTTCGCAAGACACGGTTTAGCTTATTGATGTTATGTTTTGTTAGGGTTTTTCCTTTTTAGGTCTGGGAATCGTGCAAGGGCGCAGGACGGTTTCAGGTGTTCTGTTCAACGCGATTCAAGGTGGGTGCCCTTTTCGTGCGTCCTTTTTAAAGTGAGGTCTCATCATGTTCTATGTAAGAGTAAAGTAGATGTACTGATGGTTTTCAACTAACCCCTTTTCGCATGAGTATCCCTTTATTACTTTATGTTGCGACTAGTGTCGCGGTGCTCTATATCACACACCGACTTCGGTCTTTATGCTCATGGCTGCTTGCGCGCACACCAGCAGTTTGGCCACCGCATCGGTGTACTTTTCCGGAGAGGTGGTACGTTGACCCGTGTACCCCACATGGTGACGTGGTGGGGACCCCTTACGGTTACTTAAGGTGCTGCACAAGTACCGTAGAGGGGTTAAACGCACCAAGGTGAGAGCAAGGTGTTTCTGTTCGTTGGGGGTCCATAGACCTTTTGGCAGGTGTTCCGTTCTGACTTACAGGGGTACCGTAGATTCATGAGGGGGAGTTTTGGATGCTCTGGTTTATCAATTTGCTTTCCTTTCAGTACTTATAGCATCTTACATGTTTTACATCTACCTCTTACTCTTTGGTCACTGACTTCCCACACTGTGACAGGTTCGGTCAGGGGTGGGATCTGGGACGACGATGAGGCCGCGACTCAAGGTTTTTAGCCCCCGATTAGGGGCTGGTGACATTTCTTTTACTTACGTTTTGATTATTTCGGTTTGTTAGCTTATGTGCGTGTGGTACATTATTGTGGATGTTGGGTTTGAACTGCGTTTTATCGTGGATGAACGTTTTTCCTTTACTAATTGTTGATTCGGCCACTCTTTTCAAATCAAGTAAAAAGATTGCGAAAATGTTTAATAAAATTTAGGTGTCGGGTGGGCACCGTTTTACAACCCATGGATTTATCCTTTCAAAATGTTGATGGCCTCGGTAGTTATTGATTATGATTATCGTTATCTTCCTCTACTCGACTGTTTTGACTGGTGTGGTTAAAGTGTGAATTGTGTTTGCGACGCTGTGCATATACAAAGGAGACTCTGTCCGTTTGTGGAGTGAATTTGTATGTGTGGCGGGTCTGGGCACGTACCGGAGGGTGGGACTGTTTTAAAAAAAAATGTATACGTTTTCCGCTTATTTTAAACCCCCGGGGCGTGACAAGCTCATTTTGATTTGGAGCTACATCAAATGGATGTGAAAACGACATTTCTAAATGGGGTTGTAGAGGAAATAGTCTACATGCAACAGCCCGAAAGTTTTAGCACAGATGAGAACAATCACCTTGTTTGCAGACTAAAGAAGTTTATATACGGACTAAAACAGGCCTCCCGTCAGTGGTATGCTCACCTACAGACATTCTAACCATCTTGAGGTGGTTGGTTATTCGGACTCCGATTTTGCTGGATGTGTGGATTCTAGAAAATCCACTTCAGAATATATTTTCTTTCTTGCTCACGGTGCTATATCTTGGAGGAGCACCAAGCAGGATACAGTTGCTACATCCACTATGGAGACGGAGTTCATCGCTTACTATGAGATTTCGTCACAGACTTTATGGCTAAGAAATTTTATCTTAGATTTAAGAGTTGTCGACTCTATTGCAATGCCTATCAAAATTCATTGTGATAACTCTGCTGCAGTGTTCTTTGCTAAGAATAGTCGAATTACAGATCGCAGCAAGTATATCGATATAAAGTTTCTTGCTGTGAAAGAATACGACAAGAAGAATATGGTAGATATCAAACACATTGGGACTGAGATGATGATCGCTGATCCTATGACTAAAGCATTGCCGGCAAACAAATTCAAGGATCATGTTGATCGTATGGGTATCTTGAGTTCATTTACCGTTTGAGTTTTTTCTTATTGTATAAAGAATTCAGTGACTATTTTTATTTGAATAAGAACATTTTGTTTTGCACATTTATGCGCATAAAGTTATATTTGTACACTAAAGTATTATTGTGCATTAAAGTGGGACTCTGAGTTAAACTTATAGTAAGTTTATATAGTTATAACTCATAAAGATATTTAATTAAGGAATACATACTTTTGGTACATAAAAGGAAGTGTTCATTTTGTATATGACCGCTATGATCAAAGTATTATTATTTCTTGATTGAGTGGGAGATTTTGACTGTATAATTTGGTAGGTACCTAATAAAATTTTACATCGCCTATACAGTATTAAATATATCACTGGGCCAAGTGGGAGAATATTGGATGTGGCCTATGTAATTTATTCAAGGCGATCTTTAAAGATACAGTTAATCCAATCGGTTAGAATGTATCTGGACATATCCTTGATGGACGGACGTGATTAAAACATCCTTACATTAGGTTATATATATATATGACATAACGGAAGTCCCAGTCTAACCCTAATCCAAATTTTCTGTGATTGCTTCATCTCCGGGAATAAGGGAATAGACCGGAAACATCCCGCTTTTTGCGGATTGCGCATGAGGACGAATCGAAAGGAAGAACCGTCGTCTACAATCAGTTTTAGGAAATTGAAAATCATGACGGAAGATACGATCTAAAGTTTTATTTGGTATTACAATACTCTTGTAACCATCGTCGTCCACGTTCATTTCCTCCGCCGCAGCCCCACCTCCACAATCTATGCCGTATTCGAGACTGCGTTGTTGCATGCGATGTAAGTAGAGGTGTGGGTGAGAGTGCGGCGTGACGCGGGGGCATTGGAGGAGGAGCACAAGAATCATGAAGAAACTATTATATTTCACCTAATATTATTTTTGAATATTTCATCGGATTCGGGTCTGGATCTGTATCCGAATTTAAAAATTATTCTGAAACCTACCCATTAAAAGGTCAAGTCTGGGTCAAATCCAAATTGGGTATGTATATAAAGTGTCTTGACCAATATATGAAATTTTAATTAATATGCCAATAAAAAATTTGGATGCATCTAGTGTACTATAAACCAACTCAAAAATGTTCATTAAAAATAAATTTTTATCGTACAATAAACTATTTAAATATTTTATATTATATATATATTATATCATATTATATTTTATACTATTAATTATTAAATATTTTATTAATTATCTTATATTTTGTGCGGTGTATTAAGCATTAGTATGCATGAGACTCAACAAAAAATTTCTTTTATTCCTTAAAATTAAGAGCTTTCCACATGTACCCACATGTCAATAAAAATTTTGAGTGCACCTATTGTACCACAAACAGATTCTAAAATATAAATTTAAAATAAATTTTTATACTGCAATAAATTATTTAAATATTTTATATTATATATATTATATTATATTATATTTTACAGTATTAATTATTAAATATTTTATCAATCTTCTTATATTTTGTGCGGTATATGGAGCATTAGTATGCATCGGGCTCAAAAAAATATTTCTCCCCTACCTTGAAATTAGGAGCTTGCCATATGTCCCCATATTTTGGGTGCACCTATTGCGCGACTCTAAAATATTCAATAAAAATAAATTTTTATTGTACAATAAATTAAAATTAAATATTAAAATATTAATTATCTAATACAAGTTATGGTGTATGAAGTATTAATATACATCAAGTGTATGTAATAATTCCTCTAACTTTAACTTTTTAGCTAAAAATTAAATATATTTATAAAATAGCTATCAAAATTATTAAGCTTAATTAAAATATTAAATAAAATTATTAAAATAATTTAACTCTACAAATATTAAAAATTAGATAAATATTAATAAAAATATTATTTTTTATAATGTGTGTAAGAGTTCTTTATAGAATTTTTTTATATTGTTAGTTATAATTTTAAAATTTTAATAACTATATATTTTAGTTGATTGAAATATCATCAACCCTTATGCGGTGTACACCTAGCATTGTCCTATACTTTATTCATCCAATAGCTATAATTTTTTACTTGTCACATTAATTTATTTTTTTTGAGAGTATCATATGAGTTGTAAAGTAATTAGATAGCAGTTGGTTCTGTTGAGAAATTATAGGAATCAGTTCTATTAAGAAATTATAGGATTCTTTTACCTTATTTTGCTTGTATATATATGTTGTACTTGATTAATAATAATTTAAAGAAAAGTTATTATTATAATTTTTTTGAGAGAGAAAGACATACTATCCGCTTCGTTTATAGAAATAAATTTAATGTGAAGCAACTACGTTTTGAATTCGGAATCTCAGGTACTAACCACCAAATTCTTTGCCACGTTATTATTTTTATTGCCAAATTTTATATGGTATCAAAGAAAATATTTTAATATCAACGAAACCCTAACAACTTCTTCAATTCACGACCTCGACTCACTATGGCCAATCAGAAGACGATGGCAGAAGTACCGCCATCATACCAGCTGAGTTTCTCGGATAATCCAGGAATTCCGTTGGTTTCCTGCTCCTTTATTGGGGACAACTATTCGACATGGGGAAGGGCAATGTAGAACACCCTACAGGAAAAAAAAAAACAAGCTCATATTTGTTGATGGAGCATTGAAGAAGCCGGGACACCAATGCACCCGAGGCAAGCTACTAGACGATTTGCAATTCAATGGTCATTGTTTGGATCTTTAATCCTATTGACAAATCGTTATAAGAGAGTGTTGCTTATGCTGAAAATGCTAAAGCTATGTGGGGTGATTGGAAGGATCGTTTCTCTCAAGGAACGCTCCAAAAGTTTTCCAACTCAAAACCATGCTTAGTCTTCTTCGTCAAGAGGGCTTATTGGTGGCGAGTTATTATACAAAGTTGAAAACTCTATAGGATGAACTCAATGATTACTTCGAAACGCCAGCTTGCACATGCGTGGCTGCCCGAGATCACGTTAAGAAGAAGGAAATAGAGAAACTCTACCTGTTTCTCATGGGCCTCAATGCCGAGGTCTTTGGCACCGTTCACAAATACTCAACTATGATCCTTTACAGACCTTGAGCAAAGCATACTCAATAGTCACGCACAAGGAGCGTTAATGAATGGTGGCCAATGGAAAAGATGATCGAGTCGATATGGCGGCCTTCTTCGCTAACAGCAACGGGAAAGGAAACGCAAAACCAACTCAAGGCCACAAACCGAAGTGTGAACATTGTCAAAAGATTAGGCACGACGGAGAGAGTTGTTGGGAGCTGTATGGTTACCCAAAAAATTGGGAACTAGGACCGGGATCTTGAGAAAAGAGAGGCGCAACACATGAGGAGTGAATAAGCGGGTATAGGCCATCACAACAGCGAACAACTCGTTCAGTTGTGATTGCCTATTCAGCCCAAATTGCATATTCAGCTTAGAGTTTAACCCTAATGGCCCCAAGCCTCACAAATGAATAATATCAGCAGCTTCTAGCACTCTTGAACGATCAGAGGAGATCGACTAAATAAATATCGGGAAAGAATTTCACTCACAATGATACCGTGGATTGGATTATAGTGAATCGAACCAATCCAGATGAGTCAAACTCTTGAGGGTCAAATTAGTCGAGAGCCAAATCCCCTTAATAAGAGGAGTTGGAAGGAGCCGACCTTTTAATGGGGGAGAATGGCCTGTTTAGTGATTTCAAGAAAACGGAGGGACCAAGCCATAATTGTCGGGGTTCATTGAATGTGGACAAAGGACCTAGCGTATGACACACCTGACCTCTGCCACACCACCCACGTCAAATCCACTATATGGTTATGTCAACTATTTTCCCTCCCTTCACACATTTTGGTTAACCTATAAATAGAGGAACTAGGTTTGCCCAGAGGAAACCTTGAGCAACAAGAGACAAAGTAAACTCAAGCCAAATAGTACCGAGAACTATTAGAGGAAAGAACAGTAAAAGAGCTTGAGGAAAGGAGTGCTTTCTTCTTCCTCAAGCCGACCGCAATAAGAGGAAGAGTTCCTTAGAGGTTTCGGAGGACGGATACCGCCCTACATCGAGTGAAGTCGACTAAAGGTGGGGAATATCACCGAACATGAGTGATCTCTTACTTTATCCACTATACTTGAGTTGAATTTCATATCTTTTAGTTTCTCATATCTTCCTGAGACTGAAACTCGTAGGGGTTAGGGAACAAAGTGTCTATTGTACATATGTTGTGGACCTTAAGGTAGAACCGAGATGGATTATGGAAAGTGCTAGAGCGGTTGTGTGCGAGAGTGAAGATGTATAGCAAGTTGACTTAGTTATAGCCTAAGTAAAGTTAGAGGCAAGAACTCTAGAGCATGTATAAGCTAGATAGCCAGCCGGGTGGGCTGATAAGGCGAGTGAAGCAATAACTGACTGGAGAGTAGGTGGAACATTTTTGATTCTCTAGGAAACGGATGTACAAGCTAACGCTGGGTAGTAGCACAAGTAGGACTCGACCCTTGGGCAAATTTTTGTGTGTATAGCCCACTGAGAGCGACGTGAGCATGACTCAGCTCTTCTGGCACTGCATGATATGTGGGTATAACCCATGCCACTGGAGAGTGACGTGAGCAGTGGCTCGGCTCTCCCGACAGCATGTTGTTTAACTAGGTGGTAGAGTAGTCCAATCTCTCTCGGCTCTTCTCTAGGCGCCGATGGACTAGTCAGGTAAGGAGTAATCCGATCATCCCTCGACTCTCCAAGTGATAAATATACTGGATCGCCAATGGAAGGAGTAGTCCGATCATCCCTCGACTTTCCAAGTGATATATATACTGGATCGCCAATGGGAAGAGTAGTCCGATCATCCCTCGACTCTCCACTTGGGGTTCATATAGATTAGCCAATCGGGACAAGTGAGATCCCTCAGTTGTTGAGATGATTAGTAGTGTGCTCGGTTGGCCGAGCTAGAGCTATGTCAAGGTAAAGAAAACCTGGTGAGTGGGTTAGTGAGGCATTTGGGTATTGAGAATATGTTACTGCTTTGTAAGTAGATAATACTCTATCAGGGTTATTTTACCAATGCCTCATGTAGACCAAAAAAGTGTAAAACACCTCTTTTAAGGGTTGCACCTATTGAAAACTTTCAGTAGTTCTCGCTCCCTTCAGTTTACCCCTTTTTCAGATGCAGGAACCACAAGTGATGCGTGGGATCGCAGCAAAGGCGTAGCTGGGTAGAAATGCTAGCAGTCTAGCCGTACCCCCAGTATTTTGTTGAAGCATAGTATGTGTGAGTTGTACCGGTGAGCCAAGAGTTGAGAGATATATTATTTTGTAAGGAACAAACTCTATGTAATGAAAAAAGATTTTATTCGGTTATTAGTAAGTTTTCTATAGCATGTTTTGATATTGTATATCTCCTTTCTCTTCTATTGAGGCATGTGGAAGTAAGAATCGTTTCGTTCGGGTGTAGTGAGGTTTACCCGTTCGACAGGGTCTACGCGCATGCTGAACCAACCAAATCGACAGTCTCAGAGCGTAACATAGATATCGGACACGGGAGCCTCAATGCACATGACCAGACGACTAGAATATCTTGACGAACTCGAGAGAGTAGAAGCATCGTACCCCATACAACTCCCAAACGGGAGGACGGTTTGGGCTAAAATGACGGGACGAGTGAAATTAGGCCCGAATTTAATTTTATGAAATGTTGTTTATGTTCCTGATTTTACGTACTATTTGGTTTTGATTGGAAAGTTGACCACAGATCTAACTTGTTTGGTGACAATTTTTTCTAATTTTTGTCTTGTACAGGACCTCACCTCCAAGAAGCCGATTGGAGTGAGAATTGTGGGGAGGGGTCTATCATCTCAGGCGTGTGGCACCGATGTCAGCATTGCAGAGAGCTATGGTTTAACGATTAGGCTATCCATCTCGCCATGTTTTGAATTTAATTCATGGAATTTTAGTTAATAAGTCTTTTAGTGGTTCTTGCGACATATATTTACGTTCGAAACAAACTAGCGCGCCATTTGATGTTAGTGAAAATAAAGTTGCTGCTAGTTTTAATTTGATACATTATGATTTGTGGGAACCTTATAACATGGCATCCTTATTAGGCGCGCGATATTTCCTAACCACAGTTGATGATCATAGCAAGAGGGACTTGGGTATTTTTAGTGAAAGAAAAATATGAAATATACAGGATACAAATAAAGTTCTATAATATGGTTAACACTCAATTTGGGCGCATAATTAAAATAATTAAATCGGATAATGGTCGAAAAATTGTCTCAGGTTAGATGCGACAGTTTTACTCAGATAAGGGAATAATATTTTTGGGACGAGTTTGTCTTTACGGTCGTTTATCTCATTATTTACATTTCGACATGGCTGTTGTCTGGGAAGACACGTTACGAGGTACTCTTCGGGTAAAAATCGAATTATGATCATATTCAAATTTTTTGGTCCGTATGTTTTGCTCATTGCAAGTCGCGGGTCCGCGATAAATTTCATGAAAGGGTTCAAAATTGTATCTTTTTTTATTAAAAAAGGATGATGGAAACTATACGACCTTGACACACGAAAACTTTTTGTCTCGAGAGATGTAGTTTTCAACGAAGAAAAATTTGCAAAATTTGAGATCGACAGTGAAGACAAGCCCGATTGTGCCATTGGTGTTTGGGGGGAAGCCGATGCAGTCAACCCCAGCCCACTGCCCAGCACACACATGAATGCTCGATCTCTATAGATGGGCTGGTAACTTAGCCATTCCCAGTTCCTCCAGTCAGCTCTAGTACAGTCGAACTCAGTCTTGCAAGCCCAGTTCGAAGCAGGACCAAAAATGCAGGAGCCCAGTCGGGAAGAAATTATGTGCCTCAAGCTTATGATGGGCTGAATTTGATATACATCTAAGAATGCACGGCCTAGAAGGACCTACAAGACTATATGTGCCATGCCATCGAACCCAAAGACCCCTCGTGCATGACACTTCACTCCACAGCGACTTCAGGTATGGTCCATCCCATAAAAAAAATTTATGACACCCTAATAATTCCATATCGGCTATGAATGAAGTTGTGATTGGTATATAAGAGACATTGGCATTAATAATAATAATTGAACTTAAATATTTTGCGTTGTAATTTGGGCCCAATGAATTATTATTACTAGTGGACCGTGCCATTACATTTGGTATCAGAACCAATCACTAGCCGAAAGTGTGTGACGAGTACGTTAGACCTAAACGGAAAGAGATCTCAATCTCACAAAATATTTATAGCGGCTCCGGATGAAAATATTGAGCCCAGAAATTACTCTCAATGAAAGATCCTAGAGCCCAGAAATTATTACTCTCAATGAAAGATTTTAGAGCCCAGAAATTATTACTCTCAATGAAAGATCTTAGATAGCCAGATGACAACTGTACATGAACTTTGAAAGATCTCCCACCAAATAAGAGAGATCCTAGAGCTCAGAAATTACTCTCAATGAAAGATCCTAGATAGCGAGATGACAATGGTACATGAACTTTGGAAGATCTCCCACCAAATAAGAAATCCATCGAATGTAAATGAGTATATGAGGTGAAGCGTAGGGCCAATAGGAGTGTGGAGCATTATAAGGCTCGCCTCGTCGCAAAAGGGTTCACTCAGATAGGGACTCGACTTTCATGAGACATCCGCACCAGTTGTTTGCAAAGTTCACTTCCTTGACTATGGGTTCATTGACCATTCATTATTTATATATAGTAAGGAGACCACTTTCATGGCCATCCCAGTCTATGTAGATGACTTAATAGCATGCAATAATTCAAGTCAATGTCAGATTTTCAAAGCTTATTTGGCCATCCGGTTTCATATCAAGGATCTTGGCCTTTTGAAATATTTTCTGGCCATTGAGATCGAGATTGCTTGTAGCTCATCAGGATTATTTTTGCCCCCAGTGTAAATACACTCTGGACATATTAATCAAATGTGGCATGCTCGGAGACTGTCATTGTTTCCCATGGAACAACAACATCGTTTATCGACAAACTCCAATGATCCCATATCCTATCCAAAGTATCTACATATGGTGAGCACTTGATTTATTTGACCATCACATAACTGGAACTCTGCTACTCAGTCCATATCCTATCTCAGTTCATGCAGAACCCCCTACAGTCACACTGGAATGCAGCGATGCGAGTCCTTCGATACCTCAAGCAAAGTCTGGGGCAAGGGATTCTCCTCAATGCGCTGACATCTTTGCAGTTGATCTCCTATTGTGGCTCGGATTGGGCATGTTGTCCAATGATGCGGCGTTCCGTCACCGGATATTTTGTTATGCTTAGTGGTTGTCCTATTTCCTGGAAGAGCAAGAAGCCGACCATTGTGTCCAGGTCATTAGTAGAAGCGGAGTATAGGTCCATGGCAGCTGCCACTAGTGAACTCTTATGGTTGTGCAGCCTTTTACGATATCTCAAAATCAGTCATGCTCAGCCTATGCAGTTGTTTTGTGATAATCAAGCCGTGCTCCATATCATCGATAATCACGTCTTCCATGAGCAAACAATGCACAACGAATTGCATTATCATTTCATATGAGATCACCTAAAGCTTCACGACATCGTCACAACTTATGTAAACCAAACTCCAGTTGGCTGATATATTTACAAACGCCCTAAGACAGGACCGGTTCCTATTCTTACTCAGCAAGTTGGGCGTGATTGGCATCCACGCACCAACTTGAGGGGGAGTACTAGATGAGTTGTAAAGTAGTTGGATGTGAATGGGTTTTGTTTAGAAATTATATGTCGGATCGTTGACGCTAATCATTAATTCTAAAAGCTCGAGCTGTTAGAAAAATACAACTAATTTACGTAATCTATCTGGACGTTGGGTCTATAGTGGACCACAGTCTCACTAAACTTATTAGTTTTCTAGATCTACTGTCATGGAGTAGGAAGTTGGATATATGTTTAACTCATAAATAAATAGCCAACAATCCCCTCCCCCCTTCCTCCTCCCCCCAACACCTGTATTGTGTGAAAATCGAATCCGTACTCACTAACTCTGATACTATTTGTCGGATCGTTGGCGTTAACTATTTTTCCCAAAAACTCGTATTGTTAGAAATACGTAACTAATTCACTTAAAGTGTACAGATTCAACACCCATAGATTTCGACCGGATTCAATCCAGCTGGACGTTGAGTTTATTGTTGGGCCTCTTGCGGTTAGGTCTATTATGAACCGTAACTCCACTCAACCTATTAGGCTCACTCAATTCAACTTATTAGTTTTTTGAGTCTATTGCCACAGAGCAGAAAGTTGAACATATTTTTAAATCATAAATAAATAGCCAACATTATAAAAATTAGTTATGTTGAAAAATTATAAATTCTTTTATCTTATTTTGCTTTTATATATATATATATATATATATATATATATATATATATATATATATATATATATATATATATATATATATATATATAGTACTTGATTAATAATAATTTTAAAAGAATTTATTACGGTCATTACCAAATTTTGCAGTGTTAGATTTACTCTATACTTGCAAGTATTGCGTGTTGGATATTTCTTAAATACCTGATAAAAAACTTGAAAAGGCATTAAAAGAACACAAAGAAAATCAAGTTGAGATCTTCTTATTTTTTATTATTATATTTTTGTTCACCTTAATTTTTACACCACTTAATCTAATCTTCTTTTTTTTACGTAATATCTAAATTATTATAAGTGTTGGGTACTCCTAAATGTATATGAATATTATTTACTACTTATTTTTTAGCTTTTGAATTTATAATAGCAGTACCAAAATAGTAAATATTAGACATACAAAAATTTAAAAAATTAGAAATGTATCCTATACATGTGCTTTTAATAGTATTCTAACCTTACTATTATTATACAACAAAAATATATTAAATTTATCTGAACTATAGATTATTTTTATTCAATTCTCTAATTTTTCAAAATTTTAATTTAAATATTCTTTCTTTTAATTTATTTACTTTACTGTGACCTCTAGGGCTCTTATATGGAGGAAGTGCAGTACATCCTTTATTGTTTCTTACAGAATAGACTAACATCCATAGATTAAATTAACGCTAAGTGATTAGTTGCCAAAATTCAAGGCTCAGTTTAGACGCCAAAATAGAAGCATTCAATAATAACTTATTTAGTATAAAATTTTATTTATTTATTTGTAAATTCCGAAATAGGGTTTAATTATTGACCTTTGAAAAATTTTATCATTTAAAATATGATAGAATAATATAGCTAAATTGCACGTTTGATTCTCAAAATACACGACGGCACGTAATATTTTAATCTTCAGATTTTAATTTATTATAATTTTTAACTTACAAGCTTCAGAACTTTGTTGCAATTAAATTCTATAACCCAATTTAGCTGATTAAATATTAGTAAATCATTAACCTAGAAGTGATGCTGTGATTAATTTAGCATACTACATTACTTTTATATTATTAATTTATTAATATTTAATCAACTAAACTGAATCATAAGATTTGATTGTAATAATTTAAAGCTTCAGAGCCAAAAATCATAACATATTAAAATTTGAAAACAGAAAAAAAAAAAAAAGTGTCACATGCCTCATAGTTTGAAGATCAAACGTGCAATTTGCCCAATAACATATTTCACCTACTAAATAATTTATTTTATTCTAAACAAATAATTTGAAGACTAAATATGATATCAGCTCTAGACATTTGATCAAACTGCTCATCAATCAAATATTATATATTTTTTAAAAAAAATCAAAAAAATATTTGGAATAAGATACTCATGCACCTGAATAAGATATAAAAATTTAGATAACAAATATAAAAATTTCTAAAATTTAGAAAACTAGCTGTATGTAAATGGATAAGAAATTAGATATATATAGCTCTGGATGCATCTGGAATGAATTTTTCATAGAAAAGAAGGCCGACCAAACACTTCTAGACAGGCAAATAGAACACCGAAATATTTGGCCAACTAAAAATGGCTTATATTATAATATGATTGTGTTACATGCACAGTTAGAGACTAGGCCAAAATTTTAGTTCAAGAGGAGAGCCAGCAATACATAATATATTTATACGAAACACAATTTTTATAAAACAAATTATAACAAAAATTTGATGTACAAAAATATAAAAAAAAAAAAAATTCAAAAAATTTTATTTACTGGCTCAGAAGTCAAAACTAAATTATTAACAAATATATAAATTCTTATAATTCTTTAACCTATGGGAAAATTTCGTGACCTTCAAGTTGGCCCCGTGAAGCTAGACTTCCACTATGCGCCTATGCCTAATTAATTAGGGACTTATTTGTAATTTTAAAGTTTATGAGAGGGGCGTTGGTCAATGTGGGCCTCCATGTAGTATAGTCCTGGAAAAAGAAGGAAAAAGAAGACTTGGAATTCTAAATTTTCATGAGATCTTACAGGATTTTCTTCTAGACCCCAGATGAATAATTTTATGAATTCCTTCATTTCCCTGGCTTTCTTATAGAAGTTATTTTAGCATAATATCGAAAATGGATACAGAAATAAATTGTTTGAATAAATACGATGAACTTTAGCTCTTTTATAAATAAATTTTTAAATTTTTCCTTTTGACAATTAGACCATGCAAGCTTTATTAAAGAATTTAATAGAACCCCCCTCAGCAGGCGTGTAAGAAAAGCCATTTTGGTTGTATATTTTGTACATAATTTTGTAAGACTTGACCATTTAAAAACATTTATATTTTTTCTTCCAGTATTGATAATTAAGAATAAGAATTGAAGAATAGGGTTGAACCTATTTTTGATTTTTATTACATTTTTTTCATATTTTGGAATAGAAATTTTTTTTTTTGTGTTTTAAAACTTCATAAAATAATACACAAAGACATGCAACTGAAACAACTATATAATAAATAAGGAAAATACTAAATATACACCCCATAGAGGTGTACATCTCACACCCCCACCCATCTAAGAGTGGGATGTGATGAGGGATTACTGTAAAGTGACCTCTATATGACATTCCCATCCTTAGATAGATGGAGATGAAGAATGCACACTCCTTTGGGATGTACATATAGCATTCCTCAATAAATAACTACGATTGAGGAGAGGAATTTGTTGAACTAGAGATGCTAGATGTTCACCCCACCCCATCCTAGGGCGAGTGACGAGTGAAATTCACCCCACCCCAGAAATTTTGGAGTGGGGTGTAAGATATACACCCCTAAAGGGGTGTATACTTATATATACCCTTAATATAGTTGCTCAGGTCTAACTGTCACATCTTGAACTCTAACTGTCACATCTTGAACTCGAAGATTTTATTGGGAAAAGTTGAGGGGGTCTTTTGTACAGTTACCTCAAATTGTTTAATAAAAAACAAAATGAGGTTCAAAACAAGAAATCCTGTAGGGCTTTTCTACTTGCAAGAGCCATATATAACCTTTAGCATATCTTCTTCTTCTAAGTTTAACGGTTTAGAGAGAGAGAGAGAGAGAGAGAGAGAGAGAGAGAGAGAGAGAGAGAGAGAGAGCAACAAATTTAACAACTCACATTTTCTAGAATCACCAGCAAATTAGGCAGACTAGTCAAAGTCTTGAGGTTCAGCCACACCAAACTGAAAAGTTCAACAAAAAAGAAAAGAAAAAGTTATCTTCTCACACTTACGCATTACACATATAGCAATGAAAAGGCTAAAGCATAAAAAAGAAAAAAAAAAAAAAACATAAAAAATGAGCTGACTTTCAAAAAATGAGTTGACTTAAAAAAAAACAGATCTGACTTTTAATTGAAACTTTTAGGCTACATTTTAATTTGACCTTTTCGATGTTATGCATGAATATAACCTATATTGGACAATTGTACCATTTTTAATATGGGTGGTTGCTTTTGTGCTTATGCGACATTAATTCTGAATTTTCTTCTTTTATTTTATTTTATATTTTGTTTTTGGGGACCAAGGACTGAAGTGCTGTTGCACTCATAAAAACCTAAACCGTTGGCTTTCATAATCTTTTTTTTCTTAACATGCACTAAGAACAGAAATAAAATATAGGCGATACAGTTGAAATTCTGGAACAGATCTCTAACCTGGTGACCATGAAATCCTCAGGAAGCGCCGAGAACACGAACATCTCATCACATTATATTCTTGAAGTATCGCCACCAATGCCACAAGTCGGCCGACTACGAATAGACCTAACCTGGATAAAAGAAGAAAGCAGACATGAGGGAAGAAAGTGAAGGCAACAGCAAGAAATTCTCTTCCGAAGATGTGGGTCTAACCCTGCAGTTGTCGAAAAATATTAGGGAAGAAGACCAGCTGACCACTAATGTCACGCCCCGAAATGAAAAAAAGGGTCTACTTCTTCTTTTTTTTTTAATTAGAATTAAAAATATTTTGATCTCGGGACGTGAGCAGATCCACCACGTTCATAAAAAAATCACTATCCACACGGAGAGAATCTTCCCTATACACGCACGGATAGGCAATGTACAAAATATAATGATTGCACATCTCATAGCTACTAAATAAAAGATAATCATAATAAGCTAAATAACTATATCAATACCAACTATAATCTAGATAAACAAAATAACCAATACACAAACTAAACGAGATCAATAACCGAGACGGTTTTGTCAATCATAACAATCGTACTCACGACATCGTCTCCTATCCCACTACCTGAAATACTTGAAAAAGATGCGACCACCAGGATGTGAGACACAACTGAATGTATCCCAGTGGGTACAACGAGCCGGAAATCAACAATTCAAACCTACTAGTATACAATAAGCGATAAAGACGAGAAATAATCAGGTATAATCAGTAGGTGATATCAAGCAAAATCAACAATAATGACCGGATATGATCAATAAGTAACACATGAAATAATCAACCTACAGTGAAATCAACAGGTATATACAAGATAGTCATCAGCATACTAATGTATGTAATCAACAGATAGTGCATGGTAATAATCAGCAGCTATGAGCAAGAGTAAGCAACAGGTATAACCAATGAATGACTACCAAAACTAGGAGATCTGAATAAACAGGGTACAATCAATAAAACTGAAATGCAAATAGTGACAATCCCAACTCATGTAGCATGAAAAGCTCAAACAAGAATAAGATACTACTCATATCATGCTATATATGAAAAATAGCTAGCATCATGGGATGCAAATACTGTAACAACCGAAGTACCAATACAACGCATTAATCACTGAAAACCAAAGTATCCAATCTGTGCCACTATTGGTCACGAGGACCTCAGGTTAATGCCACTATCTGGCACCCAAGTCAGACGAACGATTTGCACGTCACTATCGCTTCGGGCCTCTCTACCGGTAAAAAAAGCCAATGTGGGGGCTCAATCCACAGGCGTACGTGACATGTGCAGCTAGTGCTGTGGCGATCATAATACTGATGCTCAAGCTCACAGTCTAGAGACCGGATAAACGACAATAAGCCAAGAAACACCCAATCAGAATCACAAGAACTATGCACATATATCAAGGCTCGCGATTTAACGATCAACAATCGGCACAAGGCACAAAGACTCTCAACTAGGGTCATCATAACTCACTATGGAAATACAACCCAAAAGGATAAACCGAGACAACATCTCTGAGAGTCACAAACACCTACTCTACGAGTCATGCAATGACAATCAAACCAAAATGAACAAGAGTCAGTCGATAGTGTCATGAGCAGGTGATATCGGTCAAGCACAAGGTGACGTAAGTACATGAACAAGTGTATATATATGATGATGAATACATGTGGCGAGATCACGATATCATGCAAGCAGTCAAGTATAGGATCAAATATCACGGGTAAGCAAAAAATATGTAAGGATGCTGAGACATAAGTATATAATCAAAATTGCAGACAAGATATGGATATACTGATGTATAGCTAAGCTCAAGTATCATGATAAGCATAGGAACACACAGATCAGGGCAGTAATCAAGCATGATCGATACCTCAGTAGTAAAAGATATAACTATCCAAATATAAGGACGAGCCAAGTGAAGATCAAGGGTCCAATCGAATATGATACCCAGTGAGGTTTTACAATGCTAATATCCGAATCGAAATACCCACCTGTATGATGACAGTCCGAGTCAACGACTCTGCTAAAGCCTTTAGGCGCCAACGGAACCTAGGCATAATACATCACATAACCTGTGTCAGTAAGTCCCTCACGAGTCAACTAGACTAACCTACACGCCTACCATTGTACTATAGTGCAATATGAAACACCGGAAGCGTCAGTCCCGTAACCGACCACTAACAACTCAACCATCCAACGAGCCAACTCATTTAGAGTCCAACAGGCTCCCACAACGACCGACATCACTCTACGACCCTAAGTTGCCTACGATACAATCCGAACCACAATCGAAACATCAGTTATCTTAACCGATTTCCGAACTATGCAATCAACATCGCTAAGGCCACCAAGACTCAACAAACTCTTTGGAATGTAACTCGACATGCCAACAGTCTCAGTGGCCCTTTCGTTATCCCAAAACATCGATGATTTCGACATTCGGCCAGCCGTACCACAAACGCACCACGATGGACCACTTAGGTCCCAAAATTCGCCAATTTGGTTCCCGGAATGCCCATTTCGGCCCTGGAGCCACCCGCAGCCTTCTCGCTGCGACCAGAGATGTCAAACCTCATAAAGTGACTAGCAAATGAAGCCTATCTACTGCTGCGTACAGCAGCAACTAGCGCAACACGAATCTGAGTCCGGTATTGCTCGGAATGTCGTTTTTGAGTCCGGTTCAACCCAAAAGTGGTCCGAAATGTTTCAGATATCTTTCAATTGTCCTTGCTGTCCCAAGATATTTCTTTTTTGAGTGTCGGGACAGCCACATGCCAAGTGGCGCAAGTCGGGCGCGTAAAAAGTACAAAACTAGCTCCCCCGAGTACCCGAAAAGTGTCGATTTGTCATCGGGAACCACTGTAAGCCTACAGCTCATCACTGAACATCATGGGGATGACTGAAACTCAGTCAAAGACAGATCTAGATCCTCCGTGAAGTTTGCACGATTCCTAAACAAATCGTGTAGATAAATTGCCGAAAATTGCACCGAAAACTCAAATCTAGCTCCGCTAAAAGCAACTAGACCTTAGACGATCAGTCAAAAGGCCATTTACTGCCCGTGCACGCTACCCGAGGTAGCACAATTGATCTATTACATGCAAGCCCCCCACAATACACTGATATTGCATGATAAATGCTAAAACTGAATTTTATCGATTTATTACCTTCGACTCCGCGTTTTGAATCGAACTAACACTACCAGGTCGAAGGTCTCAACATCTTGAATCCCATGCTCGCTATTCAGAGCGACTCCGTGTATCGTAGAGGGCGTCGAGTCATCTTCCATCATTGATTTCAATGCTTTCGGATCGACAATGCATCGACAATGAACGGGTACCCATTCGATCGGAACGAAGTGGAGCATGACTCTGCTCAAGCCCTCAGATCACTAGTGCTCACCACCGAGAAGGTCGCCGGCATTCAGGTTGGCCGGAACAGAAACTTCGACAAGGATGCTCACCAACAACTCAACCATATTGGACCTCCTTTTTCCATCTCTACCCCAAGTCCTCGAGAAAGGTGTTCACTGGCCAGGCAGGGTTGGGACCGATGAGGCGAAGCCAAAGGAGGCGATGGCCGGCGATCGGAGGCAGCGGCGGCGACGCAAGAAGCCCCACAGCCCGCTAGGACATCCTCGAGCCCAACTTGGGCCCTAGCCCTAGCAGCGGCTTGGGGGCCCAAAGGCGGCTTTGGCGGGGTCCACAGGGTCCCCGAATGTGGCCGGCGACGACAGGGAGGCGGCGCTGGTTCCAAGTGGCGACCTTAGCTTACTCCCTACTCCCTGCAGCTGCACGGCTGCAGTCTGGTCGAGGGAGGGAAAGGAAAGCACAGCGGCACTAGGGCTGATCGAAGGTGGTCATCGGAGGTGGCCTGAGGTGGCAGGGTGCGTTGAAGACTCCGACCAACGATTTGCGGCCATGATCTGTTCGTTCTTGTTGCAGGTTGGCCAAGGGTGGAAGCAATGGACATGGTGGCGTTGCGGCCTTGCCGGAGGGGGTCACTAGGCCTCTGCGATGTCCGTGGTGGTGCCAGAAGGCAGCGTGACCACCATGCTTACCTCGGGTCCAAACTAACCCGAGAAGGAGAGAGAGATGTGAGAAAGGGTTGTTGCTGGTTTTTCGGCAGCCGGGGGAGATCACTAGAGAAGGAGTAGTGCCGGCAATGCTGGGGAGGGTAGGTGCTGGCTGCTGAGGTGAAGAGGAGAGAAGAACTAGGGTTTTTCTAACCCTAGTCTCAACACACACACACACACACACACACACACACACACACATATATATATAGAGAGAGAGAGAGAGAGAGAGCTAGGCTGGAATGCTATTAATAGCACCAAGTCATTGGTGCTATTAAATTTTTAATCGTTGAATTAAAAGATGTGTGGTTGAGATCATAGTGGGCCCCTTGGATTTAATGGGTGGTTGAAAAAATAGTAAAATTTAACGGGTGAAAATAATCAAAGGGGTTGATCTAAGAGTAGAAAACTTGATAGCACCAAATCAATAGATAGCACAAATAGGGGTTGATATATATATATATATATATATATATATATATATATATATAGAGAGAGAGAGAGAGAGAGAGAGAGAGAGTCCGACTACTATGTTATCGATAGCACAAATCACTTGGTGCTACCAAGTTTTCCACCATTAGATCTACCCCTTGGATTATTTCCACTCTTTAGATCATACTATTTCCTCAATCACCTACTAAACACAGGCCCACTATCATCCTAACCACACATCTCCTCATCTAAGGATAAAAAATCTAATAGCGCCAAAGACTTGGTGCTATCGATAGCATAGTAGCCTAGTTCTATATATATATATATATATATTGGCCAAATGGCGCATAAGTCCCTATCCTCTCATTATTTTTAATTGAGACCCCCACCACAGGTGTATTTTGCGACTTACTACCCTCCTGTCAAGTTTCACGCAATTCGGCACATAAAATATCACGCTTTTTCCATAAAAATAGCTGAAAATCTCTCATTTCGTGTTTTTCTGTGCCAAATTTTCAACATAGTATATCGAACAATATATTGAACAATATTTTAACATATTGGTGAGTTATAAACTGTCCTGAAAATAGAAATTGCAGTTTAATGCCTGTTATTGGATGCATACCTTATATCTTCTGTTTCTCCAATGGCTCATAGAAAGGTGCTTGGAATTGCTCCGACATGAAACGTGAGTAACAAACGGATAGAATAACCTTGATGAGTTGAAAACCACTTTCTACAGCTCTGCTAGAATCTATTGAAAGAGAATTAGCAAATCTTCTGAAAGTTCCTCAGTCTGTTAGATTACATACAACAAATCCATTAAAAGAAAAGAGAGTAAGCTCTCTTGATGGTCAAATTTAGATTTACTTAAGGAAAACTATAAAAATGGGCAGAGACAAGCATGACTTCATAAATATTGACAATTCATGGCTAAGAAAATAACAAATGAAAATACTATAGTTGTTGACTTACTTTAAGCAATTTGTTCTGTTCATCAAAACAATGGTGTTCAACATTATTACAAAATTTGTAAAGGAAAGTAAAACCAAACCAAGAAAATATTTGAAAAGGATGTGGAAGTACTTTGGAAGTTAAAAACTAGAGAGTATAGGCAACAAGTGCATATATAGTTAGCATGGTTGCACCCAATCAGCAAACTACCAAAATCAAAGCAATTCCAGTAACTATACTTTCTAGATCTATGAAAAAGAAACACAGATTTATGTAATGATCGTCCAATACATGTGACAGAAACAAAACAGTAAGTACTTGAAACAAAAGCCAAAGTACATCACTAGAAAGTATCTATTAAAGCAAATATTGAAACCACAAGTTGGTAGCCAAATAAGACAGATAGAATATCGATAAAATTTCAGAGACATAAAAATATAACAAAGCTAGATCTCATGATAGACGAGATCATGCAAATGGCAAAGCAAAACCCATCGTTCTTTGATGTAATATGGACATAAATACAGCTTAAATTTGCAGTTAACCGAATTGACCTAATATTGCTATCCATGAACGACATGAGCATCCTTTACTTTTTTTGTAGTAATTTCATGATTGGGCAAGATTTGTCAAAATGGCGCATTAATTTATTTAGACAATTCTTTTTTAGTGATAGTATTGTTTGTTGCATATTCTTTAAATACCTTGTAGACAAACTGAAGACACATTGCGTGATTACAAAGAGAATACTGGAGACATTTGTTAACTTTCTAGTAGACAGCACAATGATTCACTAAATCCCATGCTACCTATATTTCCTTTGTATCATGTAGCCACATGTGGATGGAGAATTAATCTGAATCCACCTCAGTTATAATTTATCTGCATTAGTTTCATTATCTGACATGCTACACAATCATGAAAAGCAAAAACAATCTTTTTACAAGTATGCATATACAAATATGTGAGGTAATTTCTTAACTTATCATTCTTTTCCTGTTCTCGACTCCGATCTTCTGTCATCAGCTGTTCTTGCTAAGGTCTTCAAATTTAAGAAAACAAAAGTAAACGAGTAAAAAGTATCTTGAAAAACAACCACAACTTCAAATTCAAGAATTTGATATTAGAAATTTATGATGGAGATATATCTCAACTAACTCAATGCCTCCACTAACTCAAATGTACCTTATTCTGATTTATTTCTGAAATTTAAGGATCTGAGCAACAGACTTGTGAGTTGGGAGTTGTGTCTTGTGACCGGATAGAAGTAAATGAGATCCAAATGATTAACAAGTAGCTAGAATATTAAATAGTTACCATCCTGGAAGCAAATTGTTGTTAGTTGTCCTGCGACTCAAATGTAACTACAATGTAAGAAAATCAGGAGTTCCACAAAGGCAGCCAAATACATTTTCGAAAAGCAACATCTCACTAATCGTAATTCATAAGATGTAAATAAAAGAATGTGTATATGTCTATGCTAATACCGATACATCGTATGTATGAGATTCAGCACAGTTTATTCCTACTTTTGCTCGCTCATCTTACTGACAAGTTCAGATTTCGCAAGGTGTATTAAGAATATAATAGCAAAAGAAATTGAAACAATCAACATGAAAAATACACTATTCCATCCACTAGTTGAAATATAGCCAGTAAGTAGGGGTCCCAGAGCTGCACCGACAGAGCCAGTACCATCAATAATGGCAGTCACAGTAGCTAATGCACGGGAATTCCCTTTAATCATGTCTTGAGTACCGAGATCAGCGGCAACTGCAGTGGTAATAAGAGAATAGGGGCCATTCACAAAATAACCAGAGAGAAGCATTAAGCCTAAGTTAAGGTGCATCGACATGCTTCCATATGTTCGATACAGAATAAGTGAAGGGATTGACAACAAAAGGAACAGAACTGAAGTGATGGCACGAGCAGAAATTTTATCAGAGATGAATCCTGCTGAAATTCCACCAAAAACACCTCCAACATCGAATATTGTTGAAAGAATTCCAGCAGTTTTATGTGACACGAGCTTGCCAGCAACACCTATAAGGGTAAGGACTTTGGCATAAATAAAAATTTCACATTCTGAAGAGTCACGTCATCTTATGGTGAAACATAACTCACTCCAACGACTATTAAATAAAAATAATAATAACAAAAGAGTATTAAATAAAAGAAACAATAACAGCTCAAGATCAGTAGAGACAAATGGATTTATCAGGAATATTTAAAAACAAAAACTTTTAAAAAGTTACATCAGCAATGGATATAATTACATAAATAATAGCAGCGATTGATTGAAAAAAACTATATTCATCCAAAAAATAAGAAATCTCAAGAAATTGTAATAGGTGCTGTCATTAACTTACTATCAAAGCAAGGAATATTTCGATTTAATTGATAGATGAAATTATATAGAAGCTGAATTACTAAACTAATACATGAAACAAAGATTCACTAATTACGAACTAATATGTGAAACAAAGATTCACCAACTAGCCACTGGCAGAAGATGACAGATAACTCTGTTACTGAGCTCTTATCATGTTATCCTTTTCAGACAGGCACTTCTAAATGGCCCTCGCTACACTCAACTCCTTTCCTTACCTCAAGCATGACTAGCCATGGTGATTATAAAAATCCTATTAATTTAAACACTTGCAAAGGACAGTATTACTGATGATACTACAGTGCAAAAGGTTCCTACAGGATAAGTTGAGTTAGCTGAGCAAGCAGTTCATCTGACACAGTTGCTCATAAACTTGGCTATTGGGCACTCAAACATCAACCTAATGAGCCTTAGGAGTCCATAACTACCTTCCCTGGTATTATCAAACACAACTGCCTGTTAGTACTCTCTCTCAGAAAATTAGAATTTAAAATAAAATAGAAAGTTACAGGTAGCCTGCATTCTAACATGTGAAAAGCAGTGCTAGTTCCTCCAGATGTAGTGATCACATGAAATTCTAAACCGAAACCTCAGGATGTGCAATCTTTACCAGATAGTAGACCCAAGCTTGTAACTCGGAGATATAGTGGATTGTACGTGGGCACAAGGAACTGGAAGTAAATCGCTTATGCATAAGAAAATTGTAGCGAGCTTAATCACAATATGCAATCTTTTTGCTAGTTGAAGGCCGTGTACTCTAAGATAGCAAAATAGTATAACTTGAGTGGGTTCACACGTCCAGTACATTAAGCAGATGATAAGCAAGCATTATTACTACAGATTCCAAGTTAAAGTTCATGCAAATTTTGCTTTTCAATGATTTCTGAAGTCCTATCAGGCTATCAGCCAACAATATAGAGTTCCATAATGAATATGTAGTGAGTCCCATTACTTTTTATGCAGCAGTGAAATGTCTGATCCTCTTGTATGCTAATGTAGAGCAAATCGAACAGGAAGAACAATAGAAAACTCCACTAACAACATTGATATTTAAATAATAGATACGCACCATTGTGTCGAATGTAAAATGGCAACCAATAGAGGAAAGTGTACGCGACGAGCTTGGAGAAGAAGAGGCAGAAGGCATAGGGAGCAACCCCAGGCAACCTCCACGCCTCCAAGAAACCAATTGCTTCTGCGGAGCCCGAATCGGACAACTTCTCCGGTCCGAGAAGCCCAATCTCTTCCCCATCAAAATTCTCCACCGCTCCATTCCCAGCGTCATTCATCTCGACCTCCGCGGTGGCCGGAACCTCAAACCCTAGATCTCTCGGATCTACAACCAAGAACGCCCACACGAGCACTCCGACGACGGCAACAAGAAGCCCCGGTAAGACGAACGACCACCCCCAGCCGAACTCCAGCACCGAGGAGGCGACGACGGAGCCGAGGATATTCCCGATGGAGGTGTGCGAGTTCCAGACCCCGAAGATGAGCCCGCGCTCCCGCGACTTGCCGAACCAGTTGCCGACGACGGCGACGACGCAGGGCCAGCCGATGGACTGGGCGGCGCCGCCGGCGATCTGGACGGCGAGGAAGAAGGCGAGGCTGTGGAGGTCCCACCAGAAGGCGAGGCCGAAGAGGGCGGTGGCGGCGCCGCTGGCGAGCATGCCGAGGGCGAGGAAGCGGCGGAGGTCGGCGCGGTCGGCGAGGTGGCCGGAGGCGTACATGGCGAGGGCGTAGGAGGAGAGGAAGGCGAGGTCGAGCTCGCCGAGGCGGTGGGGGCCGCGGGGGCCGGCGAAGGGGGCCCATCCGCCATTAATGGCGGCGGCGGCGTCGGAGGCGGAGGAGGAGGAGGGGGAGAGGACGCTCTTGACGATGCTGGGGGGCTTGCGGGAGGCGTGGAAGGAGGCGTAGGCGGTGAAGGTGAGGAGGAGGACGGAGATCTGGTGGAAGGGAAGGGTCCGGCGAGGACGACGATGATCGGGGGCTAGGGTTTCCATCTCCATGGGAGGAGAGAGGAAACCCTAGTCGAGACTCGAGACAAATGAATGAATCGAGATCCAGAGCAGAAGAAGAGGGAGCTTTCAGTCCACTCCCCTCCAAGCAACGGTCGGTAGCGACGGGAGCCAATCGGAGGCGGGCAAGAGAAATGCTACGAATTGATCTATATGCGAGACAAATGTGATTTCTCTACAATTTCATTCTGATTTGTTTGGAGAATTAATTTTGATTTTGCCGGACTCTAATAAAAAATCAAAATTTTAAAGTAATTTTACAAAATTATTTAATAAGTTTTAAATATAAAATATAAATTTTAAATTTTAAATTTTAAAACTTTAAATTTAAGTTCAAAACCACAACCAGATTTTAAGTAACAAATTTTATAAATTTCTAATTTTTGGGTTTCAAAGATCAAAAAATTTAATTTTAAAAATAAAAATCAGATTTTGAAAAACAAATTAACAAATGCTCTATTAAAGCAAAATATCATTTTCCACTATAAAATTATTTTTTCAAAATTTAGATTAAACATCCTCTATATCTACCATCCCAAAATGGTAGGAATCTTGCAATCTAGTTCTAGAATTGTGCTAATCCGTTTTAAATTTTAATATGTAAAATTTTTGTGATGCTCCATTGTTAGGTATTCTATTATGTTCTTGATGCAACTTTAAAAGAATCAGGATTTAACATTTAGAACGTAATAATATTGATGAGGATTTAATAATAAAAATGTTTGGAGTTTATTAATTAATAGTTAGAGTGTTATAATGACGTCAGCATATTCTAAAAGGAATGTATATGTGTACACTCCAAGGGGGTGTACATCTTACACCCCCACCCATCTAAGGGTGGGGTGTGATGAGGGGCCACTTGAGGTGACCCCTAAAAGCCATCCCTATCCTTAAATGGGTGGGGGTGTAGGATGTACACCCCCTTGGGGGTGTACATCTAGCATTCCTCACGATATATACCCATCCATCTCAGAATACAAATTTATTAATTAATTATTTTTAAATGACTAGTACAATTTTTTTTATTCTAAAAAAACTAAAATATAAAATATAAAATTAAAATATAAAATATACATCAAAAAAGCATTTTTCATTACTATCTGAGCAATGCTTGAATTATAATCCAAAAAGATCCTAATCCTATGCTTTGCCATCTAAACGCCATATCATATGCGTTAGTCATATTACTATTTTATTGTTATTATTTTTTATACAATATTATCCTATAATGTTATTTAGAAGGAAAATGCTAGATGTACATTCCAATTGGGGTGTATATCTTACACCCACTCCATTCTGGGGTGGGTGAATTCCACTCGTCCTATCGATGGGACGAGTAGAGGAATACCCATCCCAGGATGGGGTGAATGTAGGATGTACATCCCATTTGGGGTGTACAGGTAGCACTTCTCATATATCGTATACCTAATTTTAAATACAGGGATAACTGTAAAAATGGGCAAATTGCACTACAGTCCCTAGACTTTTAGTTTACTTTCACTTTGGTCCTTAAATTTTTTATTTTAATATTCTTTTAAAGGAAAAGCTCCATAGCATTTTATTAATTAAGTAAAATGTAAACCTTAAATTATTATCTTGTTGTGGTTTAGTTTATTTTATTTTTTTATTCTGTAGTTTAAAAAATTATATTTTATCACTATGTGACTTAATTTTTATTTTATCAAAATTTTTATATCAAATAAAACAGCAAAATAATTTTTTTAAAAAAGTCATCGAATGATAAAGCACATAATATGCTAAACCATAAGGGTTAGAGTGCAACTTTGTAAACCACACAAGTGCAATGTGAAAATGAGCTAAACCATAAGAGGGAATTTGAATGTATTATGTAGTTTTGAATAGATAAATGCTAAGTGTATATTTAAAATTGAGTGTACATCTTATTTAATTTTTATTTATTTTAGAATAAAATAAATTTTATTTATTATTTTAAAATAATGGGTGGAGAAGATTTCATCCTTAGATGAATAAAATGTAAAATCTACACCTAATTTTTAATGCAGAGATCTAGAAATAACATCTCTCGAATAGAAGAGGTTTATAGAATGACCAGCTAAATCTAATTAAAAATAAAAAGGAAAAAGATATATATATAGCTGGCCTACAAATTCAATCAATAACTAAATTCAAACTTATTGCTTACATCTAATTCACCAGTATATTTGTACACAAAATTTATTATTTTTATCCATTTCATAATTTTTAATTGAACAGTCCAATTTTATGATTGGAATATGAAAGGAAAAAAAGAAAGGTTGGTAAGTGCATGGTATACATACACAGATGCATTGGTAATACTTTATAATTTGCTTTCCAATAATAAATAAATGTGAGGACTAAACTTCAAAGTCTTTTAAGAGTTAAGGATCTAATTTGAAATTTCGAGGATGAAAATGACATAGCTGGAAGTTTAGAAACCGGTGGTACAACTTACCCCATAAAGATTGTTCAATTGATCAGTAATTACTAAATCGAAAAATTGATAATCAGGTTAGGAGTTGAAAATAGATTGGGATGTGTGAAAGTTTTCGGTCAAGGTTAAATAGGAAACCGTCAATGTCATGTACCGGATTTGAAACTGCGATTCGGACTCGCCAACAAATCTGTCATCCATACAAAAAATCTTGCATAGACGAAACGTCTAACCTGCAAAAGATAATATTTAGTAACTATACATATATGAGAGCTGAAAATAAAAACTGCTAAATAAAAAATCTAATCCACTGTACAATTAAAAATAAGATACAAGATTCATCTCCCAAAAAGAATAATACATTATCTGATCGACTGTATCATAGTACAATCAAAATTCTCGGATACAACATTTATGAATCCAAAAGAGAGGTAAATTAAAACAATAATGATACATCAGTGTACAGGATAAACCCATAATTCGGATTGGTACGGTAGATCTATCTCACCAAAATAAGCGACACTGATAAGGATCTATCTCGCGACTCCCTGTCATTGATCCGTCAACCCAGCTGGAGCAGAAACGGAAGGAAAAGCCTCCGTAAAAACTGCCACCAATAGAGAGTGTGAGAACTACGTCAATCAGTAGTTCTCAGTGGGTACCGTCTCCAATCCCAACGGTCTACCCACTAAGTCTACTAGAGACATAAGATAACAAAAATACTGTAATAAAGAAAGGATAAACTGGAAAGAAATCTACAGCTATCATGCCTCTATCTAGATGTTCAAAGGGTGAAACAGATGATAATATGCAACCACTCAAACTCGAGGTGCCCAATCGACCCAATCGTAATGACTGTCACATAGGGCCCAGTCAAACGTGCACCTACCTACTACCACACATCCACACCGGGACGGAAATTACGTAGGGCGTCCCACAAGGACTACATCGATAAGTCGCGAAAGCAAAGTAATAGCCCAGCTCCAGAGCGGCACTCGAGGGGAGCGACCCCACCGAGAAAATTCGCGCATCTCTGTCGAGCTCAATATAGCTCATGCAAGCCATAGTCTAAATTCACGATCAATCAGATTGGCAAAACTCAACTCACAACACTAACTCGCTGGCCGGAGGTACTCAACAGCCGGGACCACCGTCAAACCGAACGGCTCCCAAAACAGGACACCCAACTCACTACACTAAACTCACTGGCCGAAGGTACCCAACAGCCAACAACAACGAAAGGTCCGAAAATTTCGAGAGACTAGCGCCTACAACCCCAATCAAGCAAGAACAGATTTCAGGCACAACCTCCCGTAGCTTTTGACCCAAAAGTGGAAACAACCCTTAGAACCCATATCACTCGAACCCTTTTTGGGGGAGGAGGTTTATATGAAGAGATGATATTTATTCCTTAAAACCATTTTCACTCGAACCCTCTCAGGGTGAGGACAAAAGGTAGCTCATTTTTAGAAAACATCTTGAATTGAGGAAACCTATTCTAATAAATTTTAGTTCTTAAGAAAATTAGTTAAAAACAAGTCTTATATCCCAAACCCCTAAGGGCTAGTGCCTTCACCTTAATCAAACAAGAATAGGTTCCGGGAACCCATCGAAATTCGAAAGAAAAATATTATTTTACTGAAATCATGTGTGTCAACAAATATTCTGGGTTCAAGGTCCTGCTATTACAAGCTCAACATCGCCACGAACTCAGTGGCAACGAAACCGGTCGGAGAATACTCGACGACCCAGGACCACCGTCTACCCAGATGGCTCCCGACACTAGCACAGAACTAGCCTCATCTACCAAACTCCACTCAGCTCCCAAGCACGAGCGCAATATGTGTCCTACACTGTGATGACCCGGATCTCCGCAGAGCTGCTGCGGTGCGTTGGGGTGGCTATTGGAGGCCTACATGGTGCATTGGATGTGTTTGGGGCACAATTGGGCACAAGTGTTGGACTTCGGGCTTATTTGGATCTTGTGGGTGACCGGAGGACCCCGGGGAGGGTTTAGAAGTGGTTTCGCGCGAATCAGATATTAAGTTTGGGCTCCGCGTGAAATTCGGGCTAAGAATACACTTCCGGAAGCCTCCGGCAAATTTTAGAGTTGGAATTTGGCAAAATGGACGTCAAATTCGGATTCAGCGCGCGAAAACGGTCAAAATGGACTACCCACTTGATGTTTTTGAGCTAAGGTTACTGTTCACCGCCGGAACAGTGATTCCGGCGATCGCCGGCGGCAGCGGCAGCGGCGGAGAGCGGCGGCGTGGCCTCGGGCAGGCGGAAAGCGGCGGCGGGCAGGGCGCGTGGGCGCGGGCAGGGCGCGCGGTTGCGCGGTCCACGCGGCAGGCGTGCACCGGAGCGGGGTGCCACGTGGCGGCTTCCCATTGGATGGTCCACAGGTCGCGGTCTACGGAGCTGTGCGGTGTACGGGGGACTGGGCGGGAAGACACGTGGCATCCTGGCATTGGTTCGGTGTTTGACGTTTCGTGCACCGGGTTCAGCGAGCGTGGGGCATTGACGCGTGGCGTGCAGGGATTAGCCGGGCCACTGTGCGCGTGCAGGTGGCAGGGTGGCGCGGCAGGTGGCAGGGGCGACTGGCGTGGCGGCGACGGCGCCGACGTGGCGCACGCGTGCGCCACGTGGTGGCCGGCCATTGGCCAGTGCCAACTGCCCCGTTGACCAGAGGTGCGCCACGCGGCGCGAGGTGATCGGCCGGATCGGCTGTCCCGTGTTCGGGGACACGTGTCGGCGCGATGAGCGGGTTGGACGGTTCTGCGGTCCGGCCGGATCGTGTACGCGGAGTGGGCCGGGCTGGGCCGGGCCACTGTGCGGGCCCGAATTCGGGGCCCGAAAGATTCGGGCGCCCGAATTCCGGGACATAGAGGGTATTTCTCCAAATGTTTCTTTGGGCCTATAAATACCTTTCCCCTCCTCTCTTTCTCCCTTTTTTCCGAAGCTTAGAGGGATAATGGGAGGGAGTGTCCTCTATGAAAGATATTCCCCTTGATGTTCTTGAGCTCGTGGTGGATCCCCGGAATTTCTGGAGGCTCGGCAACGGCGGTATCATTTTTACAGTTCGCCTCGGTTTTCCCCCATTTTGGCCCATTACCGTCGCAGATCATTCAAAAATTCATTGTGGGCAAACCAGGAGGAGTTTTTGGACGATTTCTTCGACAACGTGTTCCTAAGAGGTAAGGCTTCGATTTTCGTGTTGATTGCTTCGCTCCGTTTCGCATTTTTGGCACATTTCCCGAGGCATCTTTGACCCCTATTTTTCTGTGATGGATTTTGGACAGCATCGGCTTGTCGATTTTATGTCTCAGCCTAGGAACATCGGATCAAGGCGTTTCAGGACTCGATTTTGATCTACTCGTCGCGAGGAACACAGTGGTGATTTTTCTGAGATTTATGGAAATTGTTTCGAAGGTGATAATTAAGCTTTTCTTGGACAGATTGCTACAGGAATTTTGATTTGGAAGGTTTTAAGGTGCAATGGTGTTTTATTTTTATCTTGGTCTACAGGTATCAGATCTGGGCGTTTTAACAGTCGTTTTGGGGCTACTTTTCGCGAGGAACGCGACCGTGAATTTTCTGGATTTTCTTGAGGACTGGACAGAGGTGTTATTTACCCTTTTTGGGGGGGCTGATTTTCGACTGTAGGAAATTGTACAGTTTTGGGATTAATTGTGCGCAATGTTTTGTGCAGTGGGGCACAGTTTTCGATGGACTGCTGTGTTAGAGGACTGTGGGCAGCGAGACGTTTCTTTTGGTGCGGTGCGCGCTTTTCGAGGTGGGTGGTTGTTGCATGCCTCTACTTCTGACATGCTCACTAAGTTTATTAGAGAACCCCACTTTTGAGCATATTGATTGATTGTTATGCTTGATTGCCTGATATAAATGTGAGCTTATTATCGGAGATTAATTTTGTTGATATAGCATGTTGGGGATATTATTGGGATAATGTTGCTGTTGGAACGTGCTCATTGGAATAATTTAATAGTGATAATTAACAGGCGATAATAGCACCTAGATTTTATGAAAGGGGATTAAATGGATCAATTGGGGGGGGACATAGTGACATATCCATGTGCGGGTTTCACCTTGGGATTTATTATGGATCAGGGGTTATACATGTGTAGTCGACTGATGATTTTTGCCTGATGGTTATATTTATGGGGATATATTAATTGTTACACATGTAGAGCTATATTTGACTTTCTCTCTCTTTTACATTGCATGAGGACTTATGCATGCTTGTTTGGACATTTAGATAGGCCACTATTTTATTGCTACACTATCATATTGGGATTTGACTTAGGAGAAACCATGATTGCTTTCTTTCTCCTTTTATTTAGACTTTCGAGTCATGTTGCTCGAGTTTGAGCAGAGGTATGGGATAGTGTAGCCGGGACCTGAGGGTCAGTGACAGGGTGTACTTGATGTTGGATTGTGGGTTATTGCGGCAACCGCGGACAGTAGGCGGTTGACCGGATCTTGATTATTTTACCCAGTTGCGGGTTGTGGGTTATTGCGGTGACCGCGGACTTTGGGCGGTTGACCGGATGTTTACTATTGCATCAGATTGGGTATCAGTTTTCTCTAGTGGATGGTGTTTCCCACTTTTGAGTACTATTGCATTTGATTGGGGATTGAGGTTTCATTAGTGGACGGAGTTTCCCACTTTGATCATAGTCATGATCCAGTCCTGCTATTATGAGACAGTGGTTACAGAGATACTTGATACAGTGATACTTTACTCGTGTGGGTCGCTCCCCTCGAGTGCCACTCCGGAGTAGGCTTTAGACCGTGTTGGGTTCCGGTCATTTGGACAGTGGAGATACTGAGTTCTTGAGTTCGACAGTAGAGCAGGCAGTACCAGTTTTACTGGTGGCACTAGATTGGATCTAGTTGATCAGATACTGTTTTCTGATGCATTCATACCGTCATTTCCTTCGGTATTGCATTTAGAGGCATACTTGTTGTGGTTTCCCCCTTTTATTCAGTAGTTCTGTTTACAGCTTTACCACTTGCCCCTTTTCTTGCCTCTAGTAGACTTAGTGGGTACGCCGGAGCTTGAGGCTTTACCCACAGGGGGAGGCTACTGGTTTACTAGTGGTTCTCACCCCCATTGTTGTTTTCCCTTTGTTTTCTCCCCCCTGTTTTGCAGAGCCCTCTTCGGGAGTTGCTGATCTTCGATCGTTGTCCGAGGCGAGGGAGTCACGGGCTAGATCTTTACCACCCGAGGAGTGTAGCTGTATTCCCTGGATGGAGATTCCTGGTAGCTGTTGGCTGGTTTTTACTGTTTTATTTGGAGAGAGATCTTTTGTATTTGGTGAGACTGATGTTGAGACTGATGTACTATAGTTTTAGTTTATCTCATTTTATAGTGGAGAGATGCTGTACTGAGGACATTGTATGATGATCATCTGTATTTGAGGAAATGGATATTGTACTTTATTTCATGATGTACAGTGATTGGATTTTTTTATCTTACAGCATTTCATTTCAGCTCTGATATTTGTGTAGCTATAGTACTATCTTTTGCAGGTTAGACGCTTCGCCTATGCGGGTTTAGCATAGGTGGCGGATCTGTTGGCGGGCCCGGGTCGCAGTTTCGACCCCGGGGCGTGACAGATTAGGTTGGTATCAGAGCTTAGGGATAGATCAGTTGGGACTGTAGAAACCCTAGGCTTATGGTTGGACCCTAGGATGACTTCGTGAGAGTCGTGATTTTGCGAGAGTCCTGATTGAGTTTTATGTCTCTCCCGAGTGATGGGATGGGTGATTGGCATGTTTATTCTCCTAAGCAATTATGTTGGCTGCAGACAACATAATGCGGCGGAACGGTTGACATGCTCTAGACTCTCGCCGGATTGGGTCGAGTTTTGTTTTGTGCTGTGGTGTTGTTGGTCGGGGTGAGCGGTGTCTCCCCGACGCGTTGTGCGGATTGGTGTGCACTCGTCGCAGCGGTGGAGCTCGAGCGGATTGTTTTGGGGGCTGGATACCCGGATTGAGGTTAGAGAGCTTCAGGCCCCGATGGTAGGATTATTTGAGGTATATCAGCGGCAGAGTGAGCCGCTGGTCTAGGTGACACAGTTGTCGGAGCAGTGGGCAGTCCGACAGTGTTTTTCTCCTGAGACCACCTGGTTACAGTATCCTCAGCGGTAGTGATTTCTGAGGCGCCGTTGGCGCAAGTGGCCCCCTCCGTGCTAATGTTTTGTGTTGCAGCACCGAGGCGGCGTGGATTGCTGATAGTGGATAGGTTGTGGGACATCATTGATGGATGGAGCCAGTTTTGGCAGATGAACCACCCCGATTTATGGATTTGAGTTGGAGCCTTTGGAGGCAGAATCGTGGTTGGTGGTGATGGAGTGATCAATTAAGAGTCTCCCTGTGCTAGAGAGTTTATGCAGTTGTTGAACTGTGCGCCCCAGGTTTCGAGGGACGAAGCGCATAGGATGTGCGCGACTGGGAGTGGATTGCGCCAGGATACCCTTTTAGTTTATCTGATCCCTCTGTTTTGGATTTTGGATTTTGCATGCCTCGATGGAGTAGGCATTGTGTATGGAGAGTACTGTTGCAGTTCCTTTGGATAGGGATCTGCCGCCAGAGGCGAGTTCTGGATAGAGGCGCCTGGCGCTAAGTGTCGGAGGACAGATCGGCGGGTAGAGGCACTTTTGTTTTCCTTTCCTAGATGGTGGACATCTTTGTGGATGGATTATGTAAAGCTTACCCAAAGGAAGGTTACCCTTTGTGATTGATAACATTTGTGTTTGGGGTACAATGGATGTGTTTGAGGGGTGAGCTGAGTAAGGATGATTGAATGAGGAATTACAGGAATCAATTGCGTTTTGTCATATGACGATTGCAATAATGGATTTTCTGAGATGTCAGAGGTCAGGTGGACCCCGGTGACAGCATTCGCATCGTTATCAGAGTGGCGCAGCGGTAGCGTGGGTTTATTGTCTGCGGAAGACCGTATTCATCGCCTCAGTGTGAGCAAAGGCGGAGAATTGCGCTTCTTTGGTGGATAGCCTTGAATTTCAGGCAGATTAAGTGACGACCACCTACATTGAGCGGTTGAGACTGTGCTGCCTGGGTGGAGGGCGCCAAGGCAGTGGATTGGGTCGTCGCAGGTGTGATTTCATCACAGCAGTCGAAGTTTGGGCAGGTTGCATTCCTGCATGGACTAGAGGTAGATTTGTTACCACATGCACTAGGGCTACAGGTTCCTGTTGGGGTAGTGCATGTGGAGGAGGTTTGGGGATCATGTCCAGTGCTGTTGAGACCTCGAGTGGTATCGGCAGACTTATTGGTATTTGTACCTGGTCAGTGTTTGACCCAGTGCGTAGGATTGGTTGGCACAGTGCCACATGGTGTATGATTGCGGAGAGAGAAGGTTATGATCTTCTGCAAGCAGACATTAGGGACTTGTTCATTGAGATAGTCAGAGCACACAGGTTGCAGCGACTATGCGCGAGGTGCTCACGGCGGCACCGGGACGTGAGGATATCCCTGTTATCGTGAGATCCCGGGTGTGATTCCCCCGGAGCTGATGATAATGCCGCCGGTTTGGGAGATTGAGGTTGCGATTGACGTGGTTCAAGGAACCACGTCAATCCTGATAGCACCTCATTGGATATCACCTGTAGAGCTGAGAGAGATGATGGCGCAGTCGCAGGATCTGATGGATCGAGGGTCTGTTCGATCTAGTGCCACGTCGTTGGCACACGACAGTGAGGGTCCTTGTGTGGGGTGATCGCAGGCGGGTTTGGATATTATTTAGGACCATTTGTTGGAAATATACTCCGGCAGTTGTTGCTATTGATGCATGTATCTTTTGGGAGTATACAGCTGGGTGTTTCGCCAAGATGGTGTTCAGGACATGGTAGGGGCATTGTGAGTACAGTGAGGATGAATGGATGACTAATGCCCGGTCGTCTTTAAGATATGAGGGATTGTGTATTCTTGCTGCACTTGGAAGAATTATTTGAGATATTCTTCTAGGATATTTTGATTTTTACCCCATCTCTGTATGGTTTAGAGCTGGTGGAATACTTGTAGATGGTGTAACAAGGTCTGTGAGGAAGAAGCTGTATGCCAAGCTGTTGTGATACAAGTTTTAACTTTGGGAGCATATCTTCCTGGATTACTTGTTCTAGCCGTAAGGGGCAGCGGTGGTAATCTGACCTTAATGGACGCTATGCGAGAATGGCTGAGACCGGCAGTTATTTATTGAGGTAAGGAGCTTCTTGGACTGGGCAGTGTCAGGAGCGCTTGGCAATCGGATGATGAGATTGATACCAGCCCTGATTTCAGCATCGCCAGTGTGGGGAGATGGATTTGTGAGATACAGTGATGCCTCCCATGGTAGCTAGGAAGTTACAGTTGGATTTGTGGCAAGCATCCTATATCACCCCGATAGGGCCACTGTGGTGGCGGATACCCGGAGCAGGAGAGCTATTTGGGGTTGAGTTTGTTGACTCCGCAGCTGGCGCTGTCTGGACTGTCGAGACAAACGTGGCGTATGGTGGTGTCACTGAGGACTCTTTGGATGATAGACCGCGGCTGAATGGTTCGCTTGGATGGTCAAGATTTGGGAGCGACCGGGCGAGGACCCCTCCCTCCTGGTTAGGGCTCCTTTCCTTTCGGAGTCGCCTAGCATGTCACTGGTTTGGGAGTTGAGGACACAACTCCCGGAATTTGATGAAGTGATTGCCTGGAACAAATACCCTTTTTCGAGCCTGGAGGATTGGATTTACCAGCTGCAAGGGTACTGGATCTGCTCGAAGATTGATTCGCGAGCTGGTTCTCTCGACTGCTTATAGTTGTGTGCTGATGCCCGAGAGTTGAGGAGGTGTCGCTACACCCTGATGGTTTTGGATTAGAGATCAGAGTTATGTGATCAGTTGGAGGACTTATATTGGATACCTCGGGAGTGCAGAGGTATTCGGATCGAGCTTGTGTGCCGTGGACTTGTGGTTGGATTACCTGAGGCCCTCGGGAGTGCAGATTTCTTGGTAGCTCGAGCGGTTAGCCCATCTGTACTTGGTTGAGTTGGTACGGTTTTTCTGGAGTGCCCGCCTTTATTTTGTTCTAGTTAGAGACCCGAGGACCGCATCGCATCTTTGGTAGAGGTATTTGTCCGCCTTGGAAGCTCGAGTGGTGATGATTGGATATTTACCCCCCTTTATTTGGCTGAGATTCCGTGTTGAGGAACGACTTTAGTTTCGAGGACAAAACTTTCTTTTAGTGGGGGAGGATGTGATGACCCGGATCTCCGCAGAGCTGCTGCGGTGCGTTGGGGTGGCTATTGGAGGCCTACATGGTGCATTGGATGTGTTTGGGGCACAATTGGGCACAAGTGTTGGACTTCGGGCTTATTTGGATCTTGTGGGTGACCGGAGGACCCCGGGGAGGGTTTAGAAGTGGTTTCGCGCGAATCAGATATTAAGTTTGGGCTCCGCGCGAAATTCGGGCTAAGAATACACTTCCGGAAGCCTCCGGCAAATTTTAGAGTTGGAATTTGGCAAAATGGACGTCAAATTCGGATTCAGCGCGCGAAAACGGTCAAAATGGACTACCCACTTGATGTTTTTGAGCTAAGGTTACTGTTCACCGCCGGAACAGTGATTCCGGCGATCGCCGGCGGCGGCGGCAGCGGCGGAGAGCGGCGGCGCGGCCTCGGGCAGGCGGAAAGCGGCGGCGGGCAGGGCGCGTGGGCGCGGGCAGGGCGCGCGGTTGCGCGGTCCACGCGGCAGGCGTGCACCGGAGCGGGGTGCCACGTGGCGGCTTCCCATTGGATGGTCCACAGGTCGCGGTCTACGGAGCTGTGCGGTGTACGGGGGACTGGGCGGGAAGACACGTGGCATCCTGGCATTGGTTCGGTGTTTGACGTTTCGTGCACCGGGTTCAGCGAGCGTGGGGCATTGACGCGTGGCGTGCGGGGATTGGCCGGGCCACTGTGCGCGTGCAGGTGGCAGGGTGGCGCGGCAGGTGGCAGGGGTGGCTGGCGTGGCGGCCACGGCGCCGACGTGGCGCACGCGTGCGCCACGTGGCGGCCGGCCATTGGCCAGCGCCAACTGCCCCGTTGACCAGAGGTGCGCCACGCGGCGCGAGGTGATCGGCCGGATCGGCTGTCCCGTGTTCGGGGACACGTGTCGGCGCGAGGAGCGGGTTGGACGGTTCCGCGGTCCGGCCGGATCGTGTACGCGGAGTGGGCCGGGCTGGGCCGGGCCACTGTGCGGGCCCGAATTCGGGGCCCGAAAGATTCGGGCGCCCGAATTCCGGGACACAGAGGGTATTTCTCCAAATGTTTCTTTGGGCCTATAAATACCTTTCCCCTCCTCTCTTTCTCCCTTTTTTCCGAAGCTTAGAGGGAGAATGGGAGGGAGTGTCCTCTATGAAAGATATTCCCCTTGATGTTCTTGAGCTCATGGTGGATCCCCGGAATTTCTGGAGGCTCGGCAACGGCGGTATCATTTTTACAGTTCGCCTCGGTTTTCCCCCATTTTGGCCCATTACCGTCGCAGATCATTCAAAAATTCATTGTGGGCAAACCAGGAGGAGTTTTTGGACGATTTCTTCGACAGCGTGTTCCTAAGAGGTAAGGCTTCGATTTTCGTGTTGATCGCTTCGCTCCGTTTCGCACTTTTGGCACATTTCCCGAGGCATCTTTGACCCCCATTTTTTTGTGATGGATTTTGGACAGCATCGGCTTGTCGATTTTATGTCTCAGCCTAGGAACATCGGATCAAGGCGTTTCAGGACTCGATTTTGATCTACTCGTCGCGAGGAACACAGTGGTGATTTTTCTGAGATTTATGGAAATTGTTTCGAAGGTGATAATTAAGCTTTTCTTGGACAGATTGCTACAGGAATTTTGATTTGGAAGGTTTTAAGGTGCAACGGTGTTTTATTTTTATCTTGGTCTACAGGTATCAGATCTGGGCGTTTTAACAGTCGTTTTGGGGCTACTTTTCGCGAGGAACGCGACCGTGAATTTTCTGGATTTTCTTGAGGACTGGACAGAGGTGTTATTTACCCTTTTTGGGGGGGCTGATTTTGGACTGTAGGAAATTGTACAGTTTTGGGATTAATTGTGCGCAATGTTTTGTGCAGTGGGGCACAGTTTTCGATGGACTGCTGTGTTAGAGGACTGTGGGCAGCGAGACGTTTCTTTTGGTGCGGTGCGCGCTTTTCGAGGTGGGTGGTTGTTGCATGCCTCTACTTCTGACATGCTCACTAAGTTTATTAGAGAACCCCACTTTTGAGCATATTGATTGATTGTTATGCTTGATTGCCTGATATAAATGTGAGCTTATTATCGGAGATTAATTTTGTTGATATAGCATGTTGGGGATATTATTGGGATAATGTTGCTGTTGGAACGTGATCATTGGAATAATTTAATAGTGATAATTAACAGGCGATAATAGCACCTAGATTTTATGAAAAGGGGATTAAATGGATCAATTGGGGGGGGACATAGTGACATATCCATGTGCGGGTTTCACCTTGGGATTTATTATGGATCAGGGGTTATACATGTGTAGTCGACTGATGATTTTTGCCTGATGGTTATATTTATGGGGATATATTAATTGTTACACATGTAGAGCTATATTTGACTTTCTCTCTCTTTTACATTGCATGAGGACTTATGCATGCTTGTTTGGACATCTAGATAGGCCACTATTTTATTGCTACACTATCATATTGGGATTTGACTTAGGAGAAACCATGATTGCTTTCATTCTCCTTTTATTTAGACTTTCGAGTCATGTTTCTCGAGTTTGAGCAGAGGTATGGGATAGTGTAGCCGGGACCTGAGGGTCAGTGACAGGGTGTACTTGATGTTGGATTGTGGGTTATTGCGGCAACCGCGGACAGTAGGCGGTTGACCGGATCTTGATTATTTTACCCAGTTGCGGGTTGTGGGTTATTGCGGTGACCGCGGACTTTGGGCGGTTGACCGGATGTTTACTATTGCATCAGATTGGGTATCAGTTTTCTCTAGTGGATGGTGTTTCCCACTTTTGAGTACTATTGCATTTGATTGGGGATTGAGGTTTCATTAGTGGACTGAGTTTCCCACTTTGATCATAGTCATGATCCAGTCCTGCTATTATGAGACAGTGGTTACAGAGATACTTGATACAGTGATACTTTACTCGTGTGGGTCGCTCCCCTCGAGTGCCACTCCGGAGTAGGCTTTAGACCGTGTTGGGTTCCGGTCATTTGGACAGTGGAGATACTGAGTTCTTGAGTTCGACAGCAGAGCAGGCAGTACCAGTTTTACTGGTGGCACTAGATTGGGTCTAGTTGATCAGATACTGTTTTCTGATGCATTCATACCGTCATTTCCTTCGGTATTGCATTTAGAGGCATACTTGTTGTGGTTTCCCCCTTTTATTCAGTAGTTCTGTTTACAGCTTTACCACTTGCCCCTTTTCTTGCCTCTAGTAGACTTAGTGGGTACGCCGGAGCTTGAGGCTTTACCCACAGGGGGAGGCTACTGGTTTACTAGTGGTTCTCACCCCCATTGTTGTTTTCCCTTTGTTTTCTCCCCCCTGTTTTGCAGAGCCCTCTTCGGGAGTTGCTGATCTTCGATCGTTGTCCGAGGCGAGGGAGTCACGGGCTAGATCTTTACCACTCGAGGAGTGTAGCTGTATTCCCTGGATGGAGATTCCTGGTAGCTGTTGGCTGGTTTTTACTGTTTTATTTGGAGAGAGATCTTTTGTATTTGGTGAGACTGATGTTGAGACTGATGTACTATAGTTTTAGTTTATCTCATTTTATAGTGGAGAGATGTTGTACTGAGGACATTGTATGATGATCATCTGTATTTGAGGAAATGGATATTGTACTTTATTTCATGATGTACAGTGATTGGATTTTTTTATCTTACAGCATTTCATTTCAGCTATGATATTTGTGTAGCTATAGTACTATCTTTTGCAGGTTAGACGCTTCGCCTATGCGGGTTTAGCATAGGTGGCGGATCTGTTGGAGAAGGCCTCTTGAAATTTTCAGCTTAAAACTCCAAGGGGTTAGCTCAGGGGAGGCCGCGGACGAAACATCGACGGAGAAGACCACAGTCGAAGGAACGTCGAAGCTCGCAAAGTCGGGGAAGAAGATGATGAAACGATCCACAAATCCCTTCAAAAATCCTTGAGTGGTGGGAGGGTGTTCCTCCTTCTCCTCTGGTCAAAAAATTCCTTTGGAAGCCCTCAAAAATAGAAGAGGTGCTCAAATAAATAGCCTCCATGGAAAAACCCAAGTCTCAGCCAAATCCCTAGGTTTCGGGTGCCTGGAAATACCAACCTCGCGCCCGGACACGTGGTGGCCATTCGCACAGCGCCCAAAAGTTCGATCTCGCACCACGTGTCCTCTCCCCCGACCGAGTGGTTAGCGTCGGCCAACCAACGCGCGCCACGTGTCCCGCTCCCGACCGGGTGGTTGGCGCCGGCCAATGGAAGCCCACCACGTGGAAAGGCGGAATGGCGCCCGCGCCGGCTATGTGGGTCTTCTGCGCCCACACGCCCGGCCAATGGCGCGCCGCCATGTGTCCCGTGGCTGCCCGCGCCTACCCGCGCTGCTTGCGGCACAGTAAACCCGAAACCGTGTGCCCGAATCTGGTTCAGGGTGCCCGAAACAAGGCCCAAAAGCTGGAATTGCACTGTTTCAATCCGTTTTTCACGCTGAGTGCATTTTTCGTGTTCGTTTTGCGCGCAAACATCTCTAACACACGAAGATGGGCATCTACAAGCCACTGATCACGCTGCAATCATCTGCGCAGATTCAGGTCATCACAGTCAAAATCTGATTTGGATGGAAAGAATTATATTATGCAATGTAAGTTGATAAAAATTCTGATCAAGAACAACTTCGTAAATTTATAGTAGAAATAATATTTCAAAAATATTTTGTTATTATTATACTTGTGTGCAATGTAAGTGTTTTATTGTATATTATTAATTTCATTGTATACTAGTGTAACTAGACATAAAAGACATTTTTTGCGTGTTGGGGAGTATTACTAATCTAAATGCCACTGAATCAATACAGGGGTAATCTGTTGGATCATGCGCAATTCTTTTGAATAACACAATTTATACATTTTATTTGAGATGTATGTTGTATATTCTACTCATTTAAGAATGAAGATCTCTTTATTAAGGAAAAAGCTAAGTGTACATCTCATTTGAAGTGTACATCTTATACCCCATCCATTCTAGGATTGAGTGAATTCCACTCGTCACTTCGAAGTGACGAGTGGATGAATGCCCACCTTAGGATGGGCTAGGTGTAGGATGTACACCCCAAATGGGGTATACATGTAGCATAGCTCCTTTATTAATTATACTGATGTGACTAAAAAAAATTAATTCATTCTTGAATGGATGAGATATAAGATATACACTCTATTTAGAGTGTACAAATAATATTTTTTCTGTTTTTTGTGGTAAAAATGCATGGTGACCCCTCAACTATATGTGATTCTGAAGTAGCCCTATCGATTATTATTTTTATTGAGATAACACAATTTCTTTTTAAAAAAAAATTGAGTTTTTTTTTTACTTTTCGTTATCAAATTTATTAACTTGTTAGTTATTAATTATTAATTGGTCTAAATTTATTTGCTAAAAAGTGATTAAAATTATTAAATTTAATGAAATCATCAATGAATTTGATAAAATCTTCAATTCTTTTGACAAAAATCACTTAGTTCTAAAAAATTAAAAGTTGGGGGTTTCATTGAAAAAAAAAAAAAGTTGAGGAAAAAACTTACTAGCAATGCTATCCGTAGACCCACTTTTGGGTGTACGATGTACACTCCTCTCATCTAAGGGTGGAGTGTAATCCACTGCTCACTTCGAAGTGACTAGTGAAATTCATTCCATCCTGAGATGTGTCACGCCCCGGGGTCGGAACTGCAACCTGGGCTCGCCAACAGATCCGCCATCTGTACGGAAATCTTTGCACAAACGAAGCGTCTAACCTGCAAATCAGATCTATAGCTAAACATGTATCAGAGCTGTAAAAATAAAATAAGTAGCTACAGAATCCCAACACTGAACAGTTGAAGTAACACATCCAAAATAATGGTCATCTCCCAGACTAAAACATAATACATGATACATAAAACCTCTCAGACTGTTCAGTACACAAATAAATCTCTTAGACAGGGTACATTTACCTCTGACTCTCAAAATAAAGCTGGTAAGGAGCTACTCGGCCACGCCCTTACCTCGATCTGCTGCCTCCGCCCGAACCGGTGCCGGAACAGCTACCTCAGGAAAACCTATCACCACAGCGGGTGTGAGAACTACTGCAGAAGGTAGTTCCCAGTGGGTACCATCACCAAGATCCACGGTATGGCCACTAAGTCTACTGGAGGCAAGACAATAGGTATACAGATAGATAATATGAAAGCTGAAATGGAACTACAGCTAATATGCCTCAAGTATCATGCTCAAAGGAAAAACTCAACTAAGAACATGCAATGCATCCACTCGCTCACGAGGTGCTCACATCAACCAAAATCTCAATGACTGCCAAATCTGGTCCAGTCAAGCCTGAGCTCCCTAGTGTATCAACTAGGGCCCCTAGTGTATCAACTAGGGTGTCCAATCGGACTATCATAATATCACGCAAAGCAATCTCATCATGTCACGCCCCGGGGTCGAAACTGCGACCCGGGCTCGCCAACAGATCCGCCGCCTATGCAAAACCTCGCACAGGCGAAGCGTCCAACTTGCAAGAAAAGGTACTACAGCTAACAGATATCAGATCTATAAATAAAAAAATATGTTGTAAAACTAAAACCAGACAACTGTACAGCTGGAAATAAAAATAACAATGTCCATCTCCCAAAAAGACAATCATACAATATCCTCAAATACAAAACCCAGAACTCAACAGGGAGGTATCTCCAATAAAACATCAGTGTACAGGCTCTCAATACATATCATATCCTCACTACATCAGTCTCTCAAAAGAGGAAATAAAATAACTAATCTACTGAAGATCTACTCTGAAGGGGTACCGCTACTCTCCAACGACGGGTAGGGATCTAGCTCGCGACTCCCTCGCCTCGATCAACAACCGCAGAATCAGCAATGCCCGCTAAGACTATGCAAAACAAAGGAGAGAAAAGAAAAGGGAGGGGGAAAACCCCCAACGGGTGTGAGAACTATATCAAAAAGGGAGTTCTCAGTGGGTATCGCCACCAGGCCCGACGATCTGCCCACAAGTCCACTAGAGGCATAAGATAACCAAAGCAGTAAACACTGAACAAGAAAGCCGGAGACACTCAACAGCTACCATGCCTCTATCTAAATGCTCAAAAGGGGAGAAACAAAGAATGGTATGCAACCACTAGCATATGAAGTGCACAATCGACCCAATCGAGCTGACTGCCACATCTGGTCCAGTCAAACCTGCGCCCACCTACAACCACCTCCCACTGCCGGGCAGGAATTACGTAGGGTGCCCAAACGGACTAACTTGCTATCGAATAGTGGCTCATGCATGTTACGGAATTTGAGTTGGCGTATTTCGTGAATTCGGTTAAGTCTTGAAGATTGAAGATAAAGAAAGTTGGATCATTTAACTCAATCTCAAGAAAGAAGAATTCAAAAGGATCAGGTATGTTTAACTAATTATTTTTGGTGATCCGAATACTTCTTATAGTGTAGAAACACTTGGATGAATTTTTAATTGCATAAAAATCAAAAACTGGACATGGGACATGTTCAGGATCCGGATCAGACATTCCAATCCGGATTCCGAAGGGTGTTCGTTCATACGCAACTTCAATCCGGATCGCAGCCTCCTTTGATCCGGATCCCGAACACTGGTTTTACCATGATTTATGAACGATCCGGATCAGGCTTTTCAATCCGGATCCCGAACGTTGGTGTTTGGTGAAAGTGTATGAACGATCCGGATCAGGCACTTCGATCCGGATCCCGAACCTTGGTTTTTCTAGGAACTGTCTGTCTCGCTACTGCAATCCGGATCGCCGAAGTCCGATCCAGATCGCCGTCCTGAAAAATTCCAGAAAAGGTTAGTTTTTGATTCTTATCCTCTCCCAATGGTTTCTAACCTATATATAGACCCTTTAATTCATCTTTTAGGGTAACCACGAAAAAGGGAAAAAGACGACCGAAATAGATAGATCCACATATAGAGAAGAAAGAAAATCAATAGATTTATTCTTATGTTTCTTCATCTATATTGATTGATTTGATTCTAGGTTTTCATACTCACATTTTGAGTAGAATCAAATCAATGAATACTTAGATGGTATTTCCGATCTATTTCTAATCTAAGTATTCGGCGGATCATCACCACCCAAAAACAACGATTTATCCCAAAATCGGCGCGTGGACTCGCGTGGCCTTGTGGATTCAAGGTGCTACCGCTCTCGTGGATTCGGAGCGAGGTACATTCGTGGATTCGAAGCGTGCTACTGGGTGAAGACCGTGGATTCGGTCGGACGTCGTGGATTCGGCGTTGGACGCAGATCGTGGATTCGAGAAGCGTTGCGGAGCGAGCGGAGAAGATCAACTAGGAGCGTATGGAAAAGGTTGAGTCGTCTGTGAGTACGGTATATCACCTTGTACGTGTTTAATTCTAGTGGATTTCACCGTGTTATCGGTCCCGTGGTTTTTTACTCCGGTTTGGAGTTTTCCACGTAAAAATCTCTGCGTGTTATTTATTTTTCCGCATTGGGTTTTTATATCGCAAAGATTTTTGAGTGTTTATTGTTTACACCTATTCACCCCCCTCTAGGTGTTTTTTCCCCTATTTAGATCCAATTATACATAACCCAACAAGTGGTATCAGAGCGGGAATAGGGTTGTAAACAATGGTTGAAGGTGGAAACATCAACAGACCTCCGTTCTTCGATGGAACAAATTATGCGTACTGGAAAGTACGGATGAAAGCCTTTTTAATTTCCATCGACGAACGGGTGTGGCAATCAATTGAATTAGGATGGTCTAATCCAACTGAAATTCTTGCTGATGTTCGCACCATCAAACCTAGGTCGAAATGGACCAAGGAAGAGATAGATTCTTCTTCTTACAATGGCAAAGGGATTAACGCTTTATTTAATGCTTTGTCGCAAACAGAGTTCTCTCGCGTCTCGGCATGTGAGACTGCGAAAGAAATCTGGGATGTTCTTCAAGTTACGCATGAGGGAACTAACCTTGTGAAGATTCAGAAACTGCAAATGCTTACGAGCAAGTTTGACTCTATTTTCATGGCAGAAAATGAATCGTTCACAGACTATTACACACGATTGCAAGACATCGTAAACTCATGTGCTAACTTGGGAGAGAAGATTCCAGAATTTAAAGTTGTAAGAAAAATATTAAGAACTCTTCCCGAAAGATTTCGATCCAAGGTTACGGCCATTGAAACTATTAAACACCCGGACGAAATCCGTGTAGAAGAATTAGTTGGTTCATTACAAACTTATGAAATGACATTTTCTACTAACTATTCTTCTGGAAAAGCATCCTCTTCTAAGTCTTCAGGTTATGCGTTGAAAACAACAAAAGAAGAAGACGCGAATTCATCCTCCTCAGACGATGATGTAAACCTATCTATGGAGGACTTTGAGAAGCAGCTTGCTCTCTTGACAAGAAGATTTCGCAGAAACTTTCGAAGGGGTAACTCAAGCAAAACTCCATCCTTCGTAAAGTCAAAGAAAGGCAAAGGTTCTTCAAGTTTCAAACCAAGAAAGCAAGAGGGTTTTTCTAAGGATAAGAAAAGCTCAGAAGGACAAGTCCAATGCTTCAAGTGCCGAGGGTACGGCCATATCTCAACGGAGTGTCCTAATAAGAATCCGTCAAAGAAGAAAGCGATGCAAGCCGTCACTTGGGATGACACCTCATCGTCAAATGAGTCATCGTCAAGTGATGAAGAAGATAACGCAACGGCGTTCCACGCGTCCACATCTTCACCCTTCATGTGCTTAATGGCTAATACATCCGAGTTATTGTCCAACTCCACTGTTGAAAAGAATGCAACGGACGATGAATCGGATGATTCGGAAGGTGAAGATTTTGCTCTAGCCTATCACAGACTTTTGAGGGATTCAAAGAAACTGGCTAAGCAAAACAAGGGGTTGAGAGGGAGATTGTAGGATCTCGAAGAAGAACTAAAAAGGGTAACTTCTCTCTCGACCGATCTTGAAGTGGAAAGGGATAATCTGATAAAAGCAAATGCTTCACTTCAAGAGTCCAATGAGCAATTCGAGAAGAATTATGTAGATATGGTGAACAAAGCGAATTACTTCTTGAAGCTCAACGGCGAGGCTCGATAGGAAAAATTGGAAATGACAGAGACCATTCTCCAACTCAAGGATGACTTACAGCGATTTTCATCAGGAAGGAGTAAGTTGGATAAGCTTCTTGGTCTTGGTCAATCAAACAAGTTCGGCCTCGGATACAATCGAACTAAAGACAATTTTAGTTCGGTTGGGACAGTCTTTGTGCCCCAGTCGGTATCTCCTCCTCCGACACCGGAATTGACGACAAACAACGACAACAAACCTACTTCCCCCTCTTCGGAATCGTCAAGCATCAATGTATGTTTTCGTTGTGGTATTGCAGGGCATATAAGAAGAAATTGCAAGATGGGAGCCAAACGCTCAACTCAAGCACTTCTTGCAACAACTACCAAAAGGGTGATTCCTCGGAAATCAAATGCAAATTATTCGAAGGAAAAGAGCCTCGGTAGTTCATCAAACAAGACGACAACGTCAAGGAAAAGCGATGGATCAAACAAGACGCTTTCACCAAAGGTATCAACCTCACAATCATTTCCGACGTACACCAAAACTCGAAAGGTTTGGGTACGCAAAGGTGAAGTTTTCCCTTGTCTTGTTACAAATATTTCCTTGCATGCTTATGATAATTCGTCTTGGTATCTGGATAGCGGTTGTTCCCGTCACATGACCGGTGACAAAAACTGCTTTCAAAATTTTGAGAAAATCTCCGGAGGACTTGTAGTTTTCGGAGACGGTCAGTCTTCCAAAATTGTTGGAAAAGGAACAGTAGCTATTCCAGATGGCCCGATTCTAAATAATGTGTTATTTGTGGATGGCCTTAAGACTAACCTCATAAGTATCAGTCAACTTTGTGACAATGGTTTTTTCAGTTAATTTTTCATCTGTTGAATGCATTGTAACTGATAAGGACCATGTTTTCTTTTTAAAGGGGGTTAGATCTGAAAACAATTGTTATGTTGTTCCTAATAAAATTTCTGAAAATTGTAACTTAGCCTCTTTGAATAATGAAACACTTTGGCATGAAAGGCTAGGTCACATAAATTTTAAGGAACTTGCTAGAATTTCAAACAAAGACGTGGTCAAGGGGGTTCCAAAACTTTCACTTAAACAAAACATTGTGTGTGGTGGTTGTCAAAAGGGAAAACAATCTAGGACTGCACACAAGAACTTGAACCACGTTGGTACTAATCGGCCCTTGGAATTATTGCATATGGATCTTATGGGGCCGACACGTCAACCATCCTTGGGAGGTAAATGGTATATTTTCTTATTGGTTGATGATTTCTCTAGATACTCATGGGTAGCATTTTTAAAAGAGAAAGCTGATACTTTTGATTCTTTTCACGAGATTTGCCTTCGTATTATGATTGAAAAGAATGAAAAGATCATTCGTGTTAGAAGTGATAGAGGTGGAGAATTCATAAATTCTAAATTCATTGATTTTTGCACTTCCAATGGCATTAAACATGAATTCTCAGCACCCTATACACCTCAACAGAATGGTGTAGTCGAGCGCAAAAACAGGGTTGTACAAGAGATGGCACGTGTTATGCTTCACAGCCGGAATTTACCGCTACATTTTTGGGCTGAAGCTGTGAACACTGCAATCTATGTTATTAATTGAGTTTATTTGCGTCCGGGAACGTTAAATACACCATATGAACTATGGTGTTGTAGAAAACCCAACATCAAATATTTTCGCATCTTTGGGATTCGGTGTTACATTTTACGTGACCACGAAAATCTTGAAAAATTTGACTCTCGAAGTGACGAAGGGATTTTCATGGGTTATTCTACAAATAGTAGAGCATATCGGGTATTTAACTTGGAATCTAAAACGATCGTAGAATCCATAAATGTTAAAGTAGACGAAGCTTTCCACTTTGCATCTGAGAAATCTACCCCTGATATCTCTCTTGATGATGATACTCCTGTAAATGCATCATCTCATGACAATACTTCCAATATAAATGATGCATCTAATGGTTCTTCAAGTTTATCTGATGTGCAGGAATCATCTCAGGTACCTCTGAGTACTCCATTACCTCAAACGTTACGCATCTCCAAGGATCATCTTGAATCAAACATCATTGGAGACCCACTAGAAGGAGTCAAAACTCGGAGACAGTTGGTTTGTGGATTCGCTTGTTACGTTTCCATGATCGAACCAAAGAACGTCGATGAAGCTCTTCAGGATGACTACTGGATTGAAGCAATGCAGGAAGAGCTCCATCAGTTTGAACGAAACAAAGTCTGGGAATTAACGACGCCTCCGAAGCAACACAATGTGATCGGTACTAAATGGATTTTCAAGAACAAGAAAAATGAGGATGGTACCATCATCAGGAACAAAGCATGTTTAGTTGCTCAAGGCTACTCTCAAATAGAAGGTATAGACTTTGATGAAACGTTCGCCCCTGTAGCTAGACTCGAGTCCATTCGTATCTTATTCGCTATTGCTTGTCACTTTAAAATAAAACTCTTTCAAATGGATGTCAAGAGCGCGTTTTTAAATGGGTTTTTAAATGAGGAAGTTTATGTGGCTCAACCGAAAGGTTTTGTGGACTGTAAACGACCTAACCATGTTTTTCGTTTGAAAAAGGCTCTTTACGGTTTAAAACAAGCACCGCGAGCGTGGTACGAAAGGTTGACAAAGCACCTTTTGGAGAAGGGCTATACTCGAGGGGGAGCAGATCGGACTCTCTTTGTGAAGCATTATCAGGATAACTTCATTGTTGCACAAATCTATGTCGATGACATTGTATTTGGAGCAACAAAGGATAATGATGCTTCTAAATTCGCAGAAACCATGGAAAGCGAATTTGAGATGTCTATGATGGGCGAACTGACATACTTTCTTGGATTGCAAGTGAAACAAAATGGTGAAGGGATCCATCTGTGTCAATCCAAGTATGCAAAGGAGTTGGTAAAGAAATTCGGATTAGAAGATTCTAAAGATTTTCCTACTCCTATGGGAACTAGCAATAAGGGATTAGGAAGTGAATCTCTTAGTGAGAATGTAGACGAGAAACTTTATCGCAGCATGATTGGAAGTCTACTCTACCTCACAGCTAGTCGCCCAGATATATCCTTTAGTGTTGGGATTTGCGCGAGATATCAGTCAGCACCAAAGGAGGTTCACCTGAAAGCGGTGAAACGGATCATCCGGTACATCAAAGGAACAATTAATTTCGGAATTTGGTATCCTATGGGAACAAGTCTAGATATTATTGGATACTCAGATGCAGATTGGGCAGGATCTGTGGATGATCGGAAAAGTACGAGTGGTGTATGTTTTTATCTTGGCCATTGCCTTGTTGCATGGCATAGTAAAAAGCAAAACTGCATTGCACTCTCGACTGCCGAAGCGGAATATATCTCAGCGGGTAGTTGTTCAACTCAACTCATTTGGATGAAAAGCGTGTTGAGCGACTTCCGGATTTCAGCAACTTCGGTAACTGTTTTATGTGACAACACTAGTGCTATAAACATTTCAAAAAACCCTGTGTTGCACTCAAGAACAAAAACACATTGAACTTAGATATCATTTTCTTAGAGAGCTAGTTGAATCAAATATTCTTCAAATTTCCTATATTTCAACTGAAGATCAATTAGCTGACTTTTTAACAAAACCTTTGGATCAAAAATGTTTTATTCATTTGCGTAAAGCAATTGGAATGCTTTCCTTGAAATAACCTCTTTTTGAAACTCTTGTTTAGGTTAGGTTTTGTTTTTTGTGTTTTTGTTCATTATCTATGCTTAGACATAGAACATTAATTAAGCATTAGTTTTATTGACTTTAATTGCATCTTTTTATATGTTTAGAAATTTATTATGCTTTGGATATCATAATAATTCATTTGATGCATTGATCATTTATGTGAATTAAATCATCTTTGTTTTGATCAAAGTCAATTTCTCTCTCGATGATCTCTTGGTATAGTTTTTATCTTATTTGACTGTTTAGTCGAGTATGAAATCGAGATCAATATTTGGCTGAATACTTTATATCTTAAATAATTGATAGCCAATTGAGGGGGAGTCAAAGAAAAAGTGTTATGCTCAAAAGATGTGGAAAGAGTTACATCCCAATGAGGAGTGTGAAAACTACCACCACATGGAGGAAAGAGCTACCACCTCGGTCGTCCGAGTACTGTGTGCAGCTACCACATGTATACCAAGCAAGGTTTTTCAAGTTTGATTAAATAAAATGCATGTTGAAATACTTGACTCTGTCAAAATTTCAAGGTTGGTATAAGGTGGGAATTTTAATGAAAGATGCTCAAAGAGCCACTCTCTTCAATAAATTGACTAGATATATTATCTAACTTATCTGGGATTTCAGACATCTATTGATCTTTGTATTTCATTTTCTTTACCGAATTGATGATTTGATAAAGGCATTACTCATAAGATCAGTTAGATGTAATTGAAGTTGTTCAACTTTAAGAGATTTAATTTTTATAAATTTTCGTTTCATTTGTTGGATGTTATTGATAGATTTGGCATAATCTATTTCTTGTTGTATGAAACGATGATTTTCATTTAAAGTTGATACACAAAAGTGTTTACAATCTTTTTCTGGATTTTCTAGAATTTTTCTGAATATTTCTGAAGAAAAAGTTGGAGCCGATCCGGATTGGACAAGCCGATCCGGATTCCGAACGCAGGTATTATCTGCGGGTAGCCGATCCGGATCGAAATCACGAACTGATCCGGATCGCGGCTAGGGTTTTATATAGAACAAAAGGGTTTTGATTTCTTTTACTTCAATCTTTTGTTCAAAGTCTCCAGAGCTTCTCTCTCTAGAATTCATCCATCTTGGAAGCTTTCAAACTCAAGTTCTTCGATTCCAAGTAAGTTTTATTGATCAAAATCTCGGTTTTTCACAGTTTTTCATATTCTTCCTCAAAAACGTGATGAATTTCCGTATCTTTTTCGTTTGTGGATGGTTTTTGATCAAATTTCTTTTGAAATAAGAACTCTGGGTAGATTAGTTTTGATTATATGCTAGGTATTCTCATGATAAACGGATTTTTGGCCTTCGATTTCAAAAATTTCGATTTTAGGGCATATAATGGGAATTTTCTAAATTCATGCGATGATCTACTTTTAAAACTTCCTTTGCAAAATAATTTGATTTTAGTCTCTCTACACGATAATGATTGTTTTGTATAATTTTTCTAATTTTTGAAAATTAACAATTCTTTCGTGTTCTTGAGTTGTGCTCACAGGATTTCTTTCCTCACAAAAGAAATAGCAAACAATGACCGTTTTCATGGATCATCTGGTCCGCTAGTTGCCATGGTACACACTCGAGAAAAAAACAAACTGAAAGAGTAGCGAACTCACGGAAAAGGTGAGTGTCTTTGGTCGGACTCAGAGCTGAAGAGATAATCAAATAAGTTGATTGGGCCAAACTGTCGGAATGATGAATCAATGCCTGTTCAACCTAGCAAAAGACTTTCGACACATCAAAAGTAAAGCGCTAATGACCTCTCTATCTCAATGAAAGGAAAAAGACTGGCTCGACGGTTTGGCCGGCACGAGGTTTCGAGATTAACGACACCAATAGTTCCGGATTCTACACCTCGTGAGGAACAAGGTGTTCGTTAATGCGGATGCTAGGGCATTTGAAAGCGGAGTGCATTGGCGAGAGGCATGTTAATATTGAGGTTCC
>CM055070.1:39235856-39324590 GCA_029204045.2 Tillandsia leiboldiana | reverse complement strand
CCTTATGTTTCTTCATCTATATTGATTGATTTGATTCTAGGTTTTCATACTCACATTTTGAGTAGGAATCAAATCAATGAATATTAGATGGTATTTCCGATCTATTTCTAATCTAAGTATTCGGCGGATCATCACCACCCAAAAACAACGATTTATCCCAAATCGGCGCGTGGGACTCGCGTGGCCTTGTGGATTCAAGTGCTACCGCTCTCGTGGATTCGGAGCGAGGTACATTCGTGGATTCGAAGCGTGCTACTGGGTGAAGACCGTGGATTCGGTCGGACGTCGTGGATTCGGCGTTGGACGCAGATCGTGGATTCGAGAAGCGTTGCGGAGCGAGCGGAGAAGATCAACTAGGAGCGTATGGAAAAGGTTGAGTCGTCTGTGAGTACGGTATATCACCTTGTACGTGTTTAATTCTAGTGGATTTCACCGTGTTATCGGTCCCGTGGTTTTTTACTCCGGTTTGGAGTTTTCCACGTAAAAATCTCTGCGTGTTATTTATTTTTCCGCATTGGGTTTTTATATCGCAAAGATTTTTGAGTGTTTATTGTTTACACCTATTCACCCCCCTCTAGGTGTTTTTTCCCCTATTTAGATCCAATTATACATAACCCAACAAGTGGTATCAGAGCGGGAATAGGGTTGTAAACAATGGTTGAAGGTGGAAACATCAACAGACCTCCGTTCTTCGATGGAACAAATTATGCGTACTGGAAAGTACGGATGAAAGCCTTTTTAATTTCCATCGACGAACGGGTGTGGCAATCAATTGAATTAGGATGGTCTAATCCAACTGAAATTCTTGCTGATGTTCGCACCATCAAACCTAGGTCGAAATGGACCAGGAAGAGATAGATTCTTCTTCTTACAATGGCAAAGGGATTAACGCGTTATTTAATGCTTTGTCGCAAACAGAGTTCTCTCGCGTCTCGGCATGTGAGACTGCGAAAGAAATCTGGGATGTTCTTCAAGTTACGCATGAGGGAACTAACCTTGTGAAGATTCAGAAACTGCAAATGCTTACGAGCAAGTTTGACTCTATTTTCTGGCAGAAAATGAATCGTTCACAGACTATTACACACGATTGCAAGACATCGTAAACTCATGTGCTAACTTGGGAGAGAAGATTCCAGAATTTAAAGTTGTAGAAAAATATTAAGAACTCTTCCCGAAAGATTTCGATCCAAGGTTACGGCCATTGAAACTATTAAACACCCCGGACGAAATCCGTGTAGAAGAATTAGTTGGTTCATTACAAACTTATGAAATGACATTTTCTACTAACTATTCTTCTGGAAAAGCATCCTCTTCTAAGTCTTCAGGTTATGCGTTGAAAACAACAAAAGAAGAAGACGCGAATTCATCCTCCTCAGACGATGATGTAAACCTATCTATGGAGGACTTTGAGAAGCAGCTTGCTCTCTTGACAAGAAGATTTCGCAGAAACTTTCGAAGGGGTAACTCAAGCAAAACTCCATCCTTCGTAAAGTCAAAGAAAGGCAAAGGTTCTTCAAGTTTCAAACCAAGAAAGCAAGAGGGTTTTTCTAAGGATAAGAAAAGCTCAGAAGGACAAGTCCAATGCTTCAAGTGCCGAGGGTACGGCCATATCTCAACGGAGTGTCCTAATAAGAATCCGTCAAAGAAGAAAGCGATGCAAGCCGTCACTTGGGATGACACCTCATCGTCAAATGAGTCATCGTCAAGTGATGAAGAAGATAACGCAACGGCGTTCCACGCGTCCACATCTTCACCCTTCATGTGCTTAATGGCTAATACATCCGAGTATTGTCCAACTCCACTGTTGAAAAGAATGCAACGGACGATGAATCGGATGATTCGGAAGGTGAAGATTTGCTCTAGCCTATCACAGACTTTTGAGGGATTCAAAGAAACTGGCTAAGCAAAACAAGGGGTTGAGAGGGAGATTGTAGGATCTCGAAGAAGAACTAAAAAGGGTAACTTCTCTCTCGACCGATCTTGAAGTGTGAAAGGGATAATCTGATAAAGCAAATGCTTCACTTCAAGAGTCCAATGAGCAATTCGAGAAGAATTATGTAGATATGGTGAACAAAGCGAATTACTTCTTGAAGCTCAACGGCGAGGCTCGATAGGAAAAATTGGAAATGACAGAGACCATTCTCCAACTCAAGGATGACTTACAGCGATTTTCATCAGGAAGGAGTAAGTTGGATAAGCTTCTTGGTCTTGGTCAATCAAACAAGTTCGGCCTCGGATACAATCGAACTAAAGACAATTTTAGTTCGGTTGGGACAGTCTTTGTGCCCCAGTCGGTATCTCCTCCTCCGACACCGGAATTGACGACAAACAACGACAACAAACCTACTTCCCCCTCTTCGGAATCGTCAAGCATCAATGTATGTTTTCCGTTGTGGTATTGCAGGGCATATAAGAAGAAATTGCAAGATGGGAGCCAAACGCTCAACTCAAGCACTTCTTGCAACAACTACCAAAAGGGTGATTCCTCGGAAATCAAATGCAAATTATTCGAAGGAAAAGAGCCTCGGTAGTTCATCAAACAAGACGACAACGTCAAGGAAAAGCGATGGATCAAACAAGACGCTTTCACCAAAGGTATCAACCTCACAATCATTTCCGACGTACACCAAAACTCGAAAGGTTTGGGTACGCAAAGGTGAAGTTTTCCCTTGTCTTGTTACAAATATTTCCTTGCATGCTTATGATAATTCGTCTTGGTATCTGGATAGCGGTTGTTCCCGTCACATGACCGGTGACAAAAACTGCTTTCAAAATTTTGAGAAAATCTCCGGAGGACTTGTAGTTTTCGGAGACGGTCAGTCTTCCAAAATTGTTGGAAAAGGAACAGTAGCTATTCCAGATGGCCCGATTCTAAATAATGTGTTATTTGTGGATGGCCTTAAGACTAACCTCATAAGTATCAGTCAACTTTGTGACAATGGTTTTTCAGTTAATTTTTCATCTGTTGAATGCATTGTAACTGATAAGGACCATGTTTTCTTTTTAAAGGGGGTTAGATCTGAAAACAATTGTTATGTTGTTCCTAATAAAATTTCTGAAAATTGTAACTTAGCCTCTTTGAATAATGAAACACTTTGGCATGAAAGGCTAGGTCACATAAATTTTAAGGAACTTGCTAGAATTTCAAACAAAGACGTGGTCAAGGGGGTTCCAAAACTTTCACTTAAACAAAACATTGTGTGTGGTGGTTGTCAAAAGGGAAAACAATCTAGGACTGCACACAAGAACTTGAACCACGTTGGTACTAATCGGCCCTTGGAATTATTGCATATGGATCTTATGGGGCCGACACGTCAACCATCCTTGGGAGGTAAATGGTATATTTTCTTATTGGTTGATGATTTCTCTAGATACTCATGGGTAGCATTTTTAAAAGAGAAAGCTGATACTTTTGATTCTTTTCACGAGATTTGCCTTCGTATTATGATTGAAAAGAATGAAAAGATCATTCGTGTTAGAAGTGATAGAGGTGGAGAATTCATAAATTCTAAATTCATTGATTTTTGCACTTCCAATGGCATTAAACATGAATTCTCAGCACCCTATACACCTCAACAGAATGGTGTAGTCGAGCGCAAAAACAGGGTTGTACAAGAGATGGCACGTGTTATGCTTCACAGCCGGAATTTACCGCTACATTTTTGGGCTGAAGCTGTGAACACTGCAATCTATGTTATTAATTGAGTTTATTTGCGTCCGGGAACGTTAAATACACCATATGAACTATGGTGTTGTAGAAAACCCAACATCAAATATTTTCGCATCTTTGGGATTCGGTGTTACATTTTACGTGACCACGAAAATCTTGAAAAATTTGACTCTCGAAGTGACGAAGGGATTTTCATGGGTTATTCTACAAATAGTAGAGCATATCGGGTATTTAACTTGGAATCTAAAACGATCGTAGAATCCATAAATGTTAAAGTAGACGAAGCTTTCCACTTTGCATCTGAGAAATCTACCCCTGATATCTCTCTTGATGATGATACTCCTGTAAATGCATCATCTCATGACAATACTTCCAATATAAATGATGCATCTAATGGTTCTTCAAGTTTATCTGATGTGCAGGAATCATCTCAGGTACCTCTGAGTACTCCATTACCTCAAACGTTACGCATCTCCAAGGATCATCTTGAATCAAACATCATTGGAGACCCACTAGAAGGAGTCAAAACTCGGAGACAGTTGGTTTGTGGATTCGCTTGTTACGTTTCCATGATCGAACCAAAGAACGTCGATGAAGCTCTTCAGGATGACTACTGGATTGAAGCAATGCAGGAAGAGCTCCATCAGTTTGAACGAAACAAAGTCTGGGAATTAACGACGCCTCCGAAGCAACACAATGTGATCGGTACTAAATGGATTTTCAAGAACAAGAAAAATGAGGATGGTACCATCATCAGGAACAAAGCATGTTTAGTTGCTCAAGGCTACTCTCAAATAGAAGGTATAGACTTTGATGAAACGTTCGCCCCTGTAGCTAGACTCGAGTCCATTCGTATCTTATTCGCTATTGCTTGTCACTTTAAAATAAAACTCTTTCAAATGGATGTCAAGAGCGCGTTTTTAAATGGGTTTTTAAATGAGGAAGTTTATGTGGCTCAACCGAAAGGTTTTGTGGACTGTAAACGACCTAACCATGTTTTTCGTTTGAAAAAGGCTCTTTACGGTTTAAAACAAGCACCGCGAGCGTGGTACGAAAGGTTGACAAAGCACCTTTTGGAGAAGGGCTATACTCGAGGGGGAGCAGATCGGACTCTCTTTGTGAAGCATTATCAGGATAACTTCATTGTTGCACAAATCTATGTCGATGACATTGTATTTGGAGCAACAAAGGATAATGATGCTTCTAAATTCGCAGAAACCATGGAAAGCGAATTTGAGATGTCTATGATGGGCGAACTGACATACTTTCTTGGATTGCAAGTGAAACAAAATGGTGAAGGGATCCATCTGTGTCAATCCAAGTATGCAAAGGAGTTGGTAAAGAAATTCGGATTAGAAGATTCTAAAGATTTTCCTACTCCTATGGGAACTAGCAATAAGGGATTAGGAAGTGAATCTCTTAGTGAGAATGTAGACGAGAAACTTTATCGCAGCATGATTGGAAGTCTACTCTACCTCACAGCTAGTCGCCCAGATATATCCTTTAGTGTTGGGATTTGCGCGAGATATCAGTCAGCACCAAAGGAGGTTCACCTGAAAGCGGTGAAACGGATCATCCGGTACATCAAAGGAACAATTAATTTCGGAATTTGGTATCCTATGGGAACAAGTCTAGATATTATTGGATACTCAGATGCAGATTGGGCAGGATCTGTGGATGATCGGAAAAGTACGAGTGGTGTATGTTTTTATCTTGGCCATTGCCTTGTTGCATGGCATAGTAAAAAGCAAAACTGCATTGCACTCTCGACTGCCGAAGCGGAATATATCTCAGCGGGTAGTTGTTCAACTCAACTCATTTGGATGAAAAGCGTGTTGAGCGACTTCCGGATTTCAGCAACTTCGGTAACTGTTTTATGTGACAACACTAGTGCTATAAACATTTCAAAAAACCCTGTGTTGCACTCAAGAACAAAACACATTGAACTTAGATATCATTTTCTTAGAGAGCTAGTTGAATCAAATATTCTTCAAATTTCCTATATTTCAACTGAAGATCAATTAGCTGACTTTTTAACAAAACCTTTGGATCAAAAATGTTTTATTCATTTGCGTAAAGCAATTGGAATGCTTTCCTTGAAATAACCTCTTTTTGAAACTCTTGTTTAGGTTAGGTTTTGTTTTTGTGTTTTTGTTCATTATCTATGCTTAGACATAGAACATTAATTAAGCATTAGTTTTATTGACTTTAATTGCATCTTTTTATATGTTTAGAAATTTATTATGCTTTGGATATCATAATAATTCATTTGATGCATTGATCATTTATGTGAATTAAATCATCTTTGTTTTGATCAAAGTCAATTTCTCTCTCGATGATCTCTTGGTATAGTTTTTATCTTATTTGACTGTTTAGTCGAGTATGAAATCGAGATCAATATTTGGCTGAATACTTTATATCTTAAATAATTGATAGCCAATTGAGGGGGAGTCAAAGAAAAAGTGTTATGCTCAAAAGATGTGGAAAGAGTTACATCCCAATGAGGAGTGTGAAAACTACCACCACATGGAGGAAAGAGCTACCACCCTCGGTCGTCCGAGTACTGTGTGCAGCTACCACATGTATACCAAGCAAGGTTTTTCAAGTTTGATTAAATAAAATGCATGTTGAAATACTTGACTCTGTCAAAATTTCAAGGTTGGTATAAGGTGGGAATTTTAATGAAAGATGCTCAAAGAGCCACTCTCTTCAATAAATTGACTAGATATATTATCTAACTTATCTGGGATTTCAGACATCTATTGATCTTTGTATTTCATTTTCTTTACCGAATTGATGATTTGATAAAGGCATTACTCATAAGATCAAGTTAGATGTAATTGAAGTTGTTCAACTTTAAGAGATTTAATTTTTATAAATTTTCGTTTCATTTGTTGGATGTTATTGATAGATTTGGCATAATCTATTTCTTGTTGTATGAAACGATGATTTTCATTTAAAGTTGATACACAAAAGTGTTTACAATCTTTTTCTGGATTTTCTAGAATTTTTCTGAATATTTCTGAAGAAAAAGTTGGAGCCGATCCGGATTGGACAAGCCGATCCGGATTCCGAACGCAGGTATTATCTGCGGGTAGCCGATCCGGATCGAAATCACGAACTGATCCGGATCGCGGCTAGGGTTTTATATAGAACAAAAGGGTTTTGATTTCTTTTTACTTCAATCTTTTGTTCAAAAGTCTCCAGAGCTTCTCTCTCTAGAATTCATCCATCTTGGAAGCTTTCAAACTCAAGTTCTTCGATTCCAAGTAAGTTTTATTGATCAAAATCTCGGTTTTTCACAGTTTTTCATATTCTTCCTCAAAAACGTGATGAATTTCCGTATCTTTTTCGTTTGTGGATGGTTTTTGATCAAATTTCTTTTGAAATAAGAACTCTGGGTAGATTAGTTTTGATTATATGCTAGGTATTCTCATGATAAACGGATTTTTGGCCTTCGATTTCAAAAATTTCGATTTTAGGGCATATAATGGGAATTTTCTAAATTCATGCGATTGATCTACTTTTAAAATTCCTTTTGCAAAACTAATTTGATTCTTAGTCTCTCTACACGATAATGATTGTTTTGGTATAATTTTTCAAATTTTTGAAAATTAACAATTCTTTCGTGTTCTTGAGTTGTTGCTCACAGGATTTCCTTTCACAAGAAATAGCAACAATGACGTTTTCATGGATCATCTTCCTGCTAGTTGCCATGGTACACACTCGAGCAACAAACAAACTGAAAAGAGCTAAGAGAACTCAACGGAAAGGTGAGTTTCTTCTGGTCAGCGACTCAGAGGCTGAAGCAGATAATCAAGAAGTTGATTGGGACAAACTGTCGGATGATGAATCAATGCCTGTTCAACCTAAGCAAAAGACTTTCGACACATCAAAAGGTAAAGCGCTAATGACATCCTCTATCTCAATGAAAAGAAAAAGACTGGCTCGACGGTTTGGACGAGCACGAGGTTTCGAGATTAACGAACCAATAGTTCCGGATTCTCCACCTCGTGAGGAACAAGTGTTCGTTAATGCGGATCGCCTAAGGGCATTTGAGAATCGTGAGTGCATTGGCGAGAGGCATGTTAATATTGAGGTTCTACGAGATCACTCCTCTGAGTTTGGTGTTCTGATTGAACAAGCAAACTTCATTCAAGTATGCCGATTCCCAGAAATGCTTGGATACTGTCTGCATCACGTGAGGACCTTCTATACAAATGCACGACACCTTCGAGAAAATGAAAATGGTCCGATGGAGTTTTACACGAATATCCAAGGCACAAGGTTTAAAATTACTCCACAGTTAATTGGCGAGGTTCTGGGGATGCAAGCCAGCAAGACAGGAGTTAATTACTTGAAGGGAAAGGTTTTGACAAACACGTTGTGGCAAATGGTCATAAAAGGAATATGTTTGGAGGGAACTCAATCAACGGAGAAATCTATCAGATCCAAAGAACTTCGTCTTGAGTACCGGTTCCTAAATTTCATCACATGTTACAATATCCTTCCAAATATGCAGACGAAAGTCTTGAGATGAGATCGAATGCTGTTTTTGTATCTCTTAGGACATCCGTCAGAGGCAATGGGATTAAATATCAACATTCCATACATTATTTGGAATAGAATGACGAGATATGTTGAGCATCCTCATCCCACTGAAAGGATCCCATTTCCATTGATTATAATGAGGATCTTAAAGAGATTTCAAGTTGATATTAGTTCAACAACTTATCATCACTGCTTGGGCATGATCGATGAGTCCACCATTGTCAAGTCTCTTCACAAATTGCCTCATGTCGCTCCAGTTCCTCCATGCGGAACGAAACCCAGTACCGGCACTTCCGCATCACCATCACAACCAGCACCCGCACCAGCGGATGAAGCATCAGTCTCATCCATCTACAAAGAACAACAACGATTATCCTTTGAGCAGGAACAGATTTCGAAGGAACAAAAGAGAATTTCCAATGAGCTTGAGCTCATCACGGCAGCTCATATTACCATAACTAAGAAGATCAATTCAATGAACAAGCTGGTGAAAAAGATGTTCTCTAAGATGGGCTGCACGAGCTCTGAAGACTCTGACTCAGATGATTGATGTGTGCTCAAATTTTTCTCTTTCTTGTGCAGATTTTTCCTTTTAATCTTTTCCTGTGCAGGTTTTTTAGTGTTTAGTTTTAATTCTCAAACTTTTGGTTCTTGAACTTGTTAATTAACTTTTCTCTCCGTTTTGGTAATCTTGGCTGACTTTGTGACAAAAAGGGGGAGAGAATATTAGAACAGTTTGAACAATGAAACTTCAGTTTGAACAATGAAACTATGATCGATTACTTCGATTGTCCAGTTGTGAACCATGAAGGTAAGTAGAACTTCAACTTTTGGTTTTCTTTTGGTTTTCTTTTGTGATTGCATGCATGCCTCGACTAACTATTTGCTAACTATTTGGGCATGTAATATAATTAACAAGTTAATGTTCACTAACAAGTTTGTGACATTTGGATTTTGATTGCATAGAAGATATGTTGGTTTTTAACTATGATCCAGTTACATATCTGAATGTATAAATGTCATGGTAAGTATAAATGAGTATAAACTTCATCTCTGTATGTGGTTTTTGAATGATATAAAATTCTTGAGGTATCTAACGATTTCTTTTGTCAAGAATGATTTCTTTTGCAGAGAGTACAGATGTCTAAGTCTAGAGTCTGTTTTAGGAGTTTAACTCATGTATCTATTTTATTTTGGATCTCATTGTAAATTTTTGTTGTATGGTGATAGCAACAAAAATATCTTTTTGAATTTTCTTGAGTGGATTTGTGTTTTGTCACGAAACCGCCAAATGGGGAGATTGTTACGGAATTTGAGTTGGCGTATTTCGTGAATTCGGTTAAGTCTTGGAGATTGAAGATAAAGAAAGTTGGATCATTTAACTCAATCTCAAGAAAGAAGAATTCAAAAGGATCAGGTATGTTTAACTAATTATTTTTGGTGATCCGAATACTTATTATAGTGTAGAAACACTTGGATGAATTTTTAATTGCATAAAAATCAAAAACTGGACATGGGACATGTTCAAGATCCGGATCAGACATTCCAATCCGGATCCCGAAGGGTGTTCGTTCATACGCAACTTCAATCCGGATCGCAGCCTCCTTTGATCCGGATCCCGAACACTGGTTTTACCATGATTTATGAACGATCCGGATCAGGCTTTTCAATCCGGACCCCGAACGTTGGTGTTTGGTGAAAGTGTATGAACGATCCGGATCAGGCACTTCGATCCGGATCCCGAACCTTGGTTTTTCTGGGAACTGTCTGTCTCGCTACTGCAATCCGGATCGCCGAAGTCTGATCCGGATCGCCGTCCTGAAAAATTTCAGAAAATGTTAGTTTTTGATTCTTATCCTCTTCCAATGGTTTCTAACCTATATATAGACCCTTTAATTCATCTTTTAGGGTAACCACGAAAAAGGGAAAAAGACGACCGAAATAGATAGATCCACATATAGAGAAGAAAGGAAATCAATAGATTTATTCTTATGTTTCTTCATCTATATTGATTGATTTGATTCTAGGTTTCATACTCACATTTTGAGTAGAATCAAATCAATGAATACTTAGATGGTATTTCCGATCTATTTCTAATCTAAGTATTCGGCGGATCATCACCACCCAAAAACAACGATTTATCCCAAAATCGACGCGTGGACTCGCGTGGCCTTGTGGACCTCGTGGATTCGGAGCGAGGTACGTTCGTGGATTCGGAGCGAGGTACTTTCGTGGATTCGAAGCGTGCTACTGGGTGAAGACCGTGGATTCGGTCGGACGTCGTGGATTCGGCGTTGGACGCAGATCGTGGATTCGAGAAGCGTTGCGGAGCGAGCGGAGAAGATCAACTAGGAGCGTATGGAAAAGGTTGAGTCGTCTGTGAGTACGGTATATCACCTTGTACGTGTTTAATTCTAGTGGATTTCACCGTGTTATCGGTCCCGTGGTTTTTTACTCCGGTTTGGAGTTTTCCACGTAAAAATCTCTACGTGTTATTTATTTTTCTGCATTGGGTTTTTATATCGCAAAGATTTTTGAGTGTTTATTGCTTACACCTATTCACCCCCCTCTAGGTGTTTTTTTTCCCTATTTAGATCCAATTATACATAACCCAACAATGCAGGCTATAGTCGAAATCCACGCTCTCTCTCTCAGAACGGATAAACTCAAGATGCTCAACCTCTCGCACAACGGTCGAAAACTCACAACGACCACGGGACCACCGTTAACCCCAAACGGTTCCCAACAATACTAGCACTGATCTAACACAGCTACTAGACTCCACTCAGCCCTCTGACCCGAGTACAACAATAAAGTACCTGCCTGTAATAAACCCAATCTAATCACCAGTAAACACTGGTACTGCCTGCTGTGCCTGCCAAATCGGGTATGCTGGCCAACGCATAACACCGATAGGGAAAAGGAGTCTCAAGGACTCAAAGTCTGTCTATCGCACGCTCCGGAGTGGCACTCGAGGGGAGCGACCCACACGAGTAAAGTATCTCAGTAACAAGTATCATAAGTATCGTAAATCAGCAGGACTGGATCACGACTCTGATCAAGGTGGGAAAACCCATCCACTAAAGAAAACCCCGGTCCTCAAACGGATGCAATAATACTCAATAAGTGGGAAACTCCGTCCACTAGAGAAAACTGATACCCAATCTTATGCATAAGTAAATATCCGGTCAACCGCCCAATATCCGCGGTTGCCGCAATACCCTGCTGTCTATAATCAAGTCCTATAACCGACATCCGGTCAACCGCCCAAAGTCCGCGGTCACCGCAAAACCCTGCCAACCACAATCCAGCACAACCCATCCCTGACACCAATGTCCCGGCTACACTACCCCCAAACCCCTGCTCACACCCGAGCAACACAGACCGCCTGACTGACAAAAAAGGAGAAAGGAATAACATGGTTTCTCCTAAGTCAAGTACCAATAAGTAGTGTAGCAGTAAAAGATGGCCTAATTATATGTCTATACAAGCATGCATTTGTCCTCAAGAAAGATAAAAGAAAGTAAACTACATGCCAAAATCACTAATGAACTACGCTTGTCCATAATCCTGGATCCATAATGACTACTCAGAGTAATTCCCGCACATAGATAAATTATCCTACTCCATCAAGTAAATCCAATCCCATGAAAGTCTATGTGCTAACCTGGCATGCTAGTAACTTGCTATTATCATGAATCGATCTCGCATAAAGGTGTCAATAATAATCAAGCATGATCTCCATCTCATCAAGTATATAATAAATACAATCATCTACCTTATGTTAGATCTCAAATCCTTTAAGCATGTACAATAATCAAGTAAGCACCAATCAAATAATTAAGGCCATTTTCCATGCTTACATCTAAAATCTATTAATTGTACATTTAATCATGCATGCTTTCTAACATATAGAATTAGAGAACCGTCCACCAGTTCTGGGGAGAAGGCAACCCACCTGAAACGCTTTCCGCAAGCAAAGCTGAAGTCGGTAAAGAGCGTGGCCACTTGCTAACGAAATCTGCTGAACCCGCATCCTCGGTACATGTCGCGCAAGCCTCGGCTCCAAACAACATCACCCCAACAATGCACACCACAACAATCAACATCACACACAATCATTACCCCAAACATACACTTGATGTTTTTCCAAAAAAGCACATAGAAGGGAATTTCTCACCTTCAAGCAGTGCTCCAAAAATTCCAGAAAATTCACAGTTGCGATCCTTGCGACGAGTAGCCCCAAAACGAGTACTTATGCGCCCCATTCCGACACCTGTAGGCCAAGATACAAATTAAACAAGGTGGTGCGTCGGCAATCTACAATACTGTGAAAACTGCGGGATACAACCCCAAAGAAGCTTAAATCTCACCTTTAAAGAGTCCTTAGAAAAATCCAATAAAAATACGAGCGCGTTCCTCTCGAAGAGTAGATGTCAATCGACCTTAAACGCCTCATTCCGATGCTCGTAGGTCAAGATAGAAAATTGACAAGCCTCCGCTGTCCAAAATCTCACAACAGAAAAAGGGGTCACAAAACACCTCGGGAAACATGCTAAAAATCCAGAATGAGGTGAAACAATCAACATGGAAAATGAAGCCTTACCTCTCGTGAACGCGCTTCCGTAAAAATCGGCTCAAAAGTCCATCGGGGTGATCCGGTGTGTCTCGCGGACTGAAGAGTGACGGTAAAAGCCAAAAATCCAAGGTGGTCGATGTGCGCCGCGTCGCAGAAAATGTCGATGCCGCGGCCACCAAAAAACTCGGAAATCCATCGAAGGGTGAAGGGTACAGTAGGGAAGTGCTCTGCTCACAGGGCTCCTAGAAAACCACCAAAATCCGCACAGGAGGGCACCAAAAGCCTATTTATAGGCTGGAATCAGGACGAAAAATGCACTTTGGGGGACGTTTTCCGGGCGCCCGAAACATTCGGGCGCCAACAGTAGCGCCCGATCCGGCCGTTCATCACGCGCCCGGATGCGCCAGATCGCGCCACGTCAGCCCCGAATAGGCAACAGCCAGCTCCGCCAACCACCCTGTGCCGCGTGGCCTGCCGCGGAAGCTGACTCGTGGCGCGCCATCGCGCGGGAAACGCGGTCAACGCTGCCCACGTGCGCGCCTGCGCCGCCGCCTGCGCCCTCTGCACACATGCGCCCCGAGGCCGCCGCACCTGTTCCGTGGACCGAGTTCACTGCACCGACCAATCCACTGCGGCCACGTGTCCCAAGGCAAACCAACAGGAAGACGACACGTGGCAAGACGCTCCCGTGCACCGCGCGCCTGCCCGCGCGCCTGCCCTCGCCCACGCGCCGCCGCGCTCCGCCGCTGCCCGCCGCCGCCTGAACAGTGCCCAATGCCTCGAAATCCGTGCGCGGCGTCCGGGCTCTGAAAAATACAAATAAATAGTCCATTTTCATCATTTTTGCGCGCTGAATCCAAATTCGCTCTCCATTTTGCCAAATTCCATTCCTAAAAATTGCCGAAGGCATCCGGAAAGGTGTTCTTTTGTCCAAACTTCGCGCTGAGTCCAATTTTGATATCCGTTTCGCGCAAAACCACTTCTAAACATCCGACGGGGTCAACCGATTACCCACGTAATCCATTTAACACACTGAGTCCATCACTTGTCCCCTATTTGAGCACAAACACAGCCGATGCTCAACATAAGCCTCCGAAAGCTGTTGATCCAACAGTAATCCTTACGTGGGATTTTCGGGTCCTCACATCCTCCCCCACTAAAAGAAAGTTTCGCCCTCGAAACTAACATAACTCAAAAGGTGTCTCAAAATCAAGGGTAGGTACTCATAATCACCGTCTCTAGCTCCCAAGTCACCACTCACTCCCCGTGATTACTCCCCAATAGCAACAATAACCAGTACGGCATGGCCCGATTGCGCAATTCCCTCATCTCTCGAGCCAGAATTCTCAATGTGCGTCCCTCGTACTACAAACACTCGCGGACCTCAAATAGAGCGAGTCGATCACGGGCGAGGGATCCAAAAGCAAAACACTCCTGAGCTGAGTCGTGGAAAAGCCTCAGGGACTCCAACAAAAGGCTGGGGGAAAAAGGAAATAACCACCAGTGCAACACGCACCAAACCACAACCTGTGTCAACTCAACCAAGGCCACCCGAAGCATACCCACACTATCATCTAATAAGGAAAAGAGCCCTAACAAAGAGGGGTCCTCACTCGGTCGCTCCCGAATCTTGACCATCCGAGTGGACTACTCAACCGCGGTCTACCATCCAAAGGAACCCTCAGGGACACAACCACAAGCCCTGCTGACCACAATAGCCCCACACAGCGCCAGCTGTGGAACCATCAACTCAACCCCAGACAGCACTCCTGCTCCAGGTATCTGCCAACATAGTGGCCATGTCGGGATAATCCAGAATGCTCAATAATAAACGAACGGTAACTCCATAGTCACTATGGGAGGCATCACTATAACTCGCAGATCCCTCTCCCATCACTAGACAATACAAAAATTGGCGCTGGTATCAGTTTCATTATCCATTAGCCATGCTCTCCTGGCACTACCAAGTCCAAGAAGCTCCTCACCTCAAGAATAAATGTTGATTTCAGCCAATCTCGAATATCATCCATTTTGGTCGGGTTTCTACAGCCATCCCTACGGCTAAAACAATGCGACCCAAGAAATATGCTTCTGAAGCTAAAACTTATATCTCAATAACTTGGCATACAATTTCTTCCACACAGGCATTGTAGCACATCCATAAGTGCTTCCCTTACTCCAAGTCACTCAGGGAGTAATTCATAATATCCTTGGGGAACACCACTCCCAATCCATCCAAGTACAACTGGAACACACAATTCCTCAAATCTCAAAGGCGACAGGGTATTTGTCCTTCCATTTGGCCTTACTGTGCTCATAATGCCCCTACCGCGTCCTGAGCGCCGTCTTAGCAAAATACTCACCTGTATGATTCCAAATAGGTACATGCATCACAGTCGAACAGCTGCCGGAGTATAACTCCATCAAAAGGTCCTAGATACTACCCGGACCTTCCTGTGCTCAAGTCACAACGAACCCTCATCGTCGTGTATCCAAGACGTGGCATCACCACCGTGTATCAACGGCGTGGTAAGAGATAAACTTACCAAAAGAACCCTCGATCCATCAGATCCTGCAACTCCGCCGTCGGCTCTCTAACTGCTCCACTGGCGATATCCAATGAGGTGCTGTCGAGGGTGGCGCAGTTACTCGAACCACGTCAAACGCAATCTCTATCTCCCTAACCGGCGGCATCATCAACAGCTCAGGTGAAATCACACTCGGGATCTCACGGGCAACAGGGATATCCTTGAGTCCCGGTGCCGTCGTAAGCACCTCTCACACTGTCGCTATAACCTGTGTGCTCTGACAATCTCAACAACCAAGCCTCCTCTCGTCTGCCTCGCAGAAGGTCAAAGTCCTCTCTTTCCGCAGTCAAACATCCTGTGGCACTGTGCCAACCAATTCCAAGCACTGGGTCAAAACACCGAACTGCCACAATTACCAATAAGTCTGCCGGTATAACTCACGGCCTCAACTGCATTGGACATGATCCACAAGCCTCCTCCACATGCACAATACCAACAGGAACCTGTACCTCTAGTGCATGTGGTAACGACTCTACCTCTAGTCCATGCAGGAATGCAACATGCTCTAACTCCGACTGCTGTGATGAAATCACACCTGCGACAACTCGATCCACTACCGTGGCGCCCTCCAACCGGGCGGCACAGACTCATCCGCTCGATGCAAGTTGTCGTCGCTTAGTCTGCCTGAAAATCAAGACTATCCACATAGGGAGCACGACCTCCGTCTCTGCTCACATAGGGGTGACAAATGCGGTCCTCCGCAGATAACCAATCCATGCTACCGCCGCGCCACTCTGATGTAGATGCTGATGCTGCCCTCGGGGCCCACCCGATCTCTGGCATCTCGGGAACCCGTTACCCTAGAAAAAGAAAACAGAAATGCCTCTGCCGGCCGATCTGTCCTCCATCACTCGGCGCCAGGCGCCAAAATTTGGAACTCACCTCTAGCGGCAGATCCCTATCCAAAGGAACTGCAGTGCCAGCTCCAAACACAATGCCTACTCTATCGAGGCATCCAAAATCTGTACAGGAGGGACTGAATAAACTGAAAGGTATCCTGGCGTAATTCACTCCCAGTCACACATATCCTATGCGCCTCGTCCCTCGAAACCTGGAGCGCGCAGTCCAACAACTGCATGAACTCTCTGTTAAGAAATTTGTTTTGGCGTATTTCGTGAAAGTGGTTAAGTCTTGAAGATTGAAGATGAAGAAGCTTGAATCATATACCTCAATCTCAAGCAAGAAGAATTCAAAAGGATCAGGTATGTTTAACTAAATAAATTTGATGATCCGAATACTTCTTATAGTGTAGAAACACTTGGATGGATTTTTAATCGAATAAAAATTAAAAACTAGACGTGTTATAGGTTCAGGATCCGGAACAGGCAACCACAGTCCGGACCCCGAACATAGGGTAATTCATGCGCAATCCAGTCCGGAACACCCCTGATTTTGTTCCGGACCCCGAATGTGGGTTTTGCTGAAAATGCATGAACAGTTCGGACCGTGGCACTTCGTTCCGGACCCCGAACGTATGTTTTTCTGGAAATAGTATGTTTAGCCACGACAGTCCGGACCGACGATTTCTAGTCCGAACCGTCGTCCTGAAAAATTCCAGATAAGGTTAGTTTTTGATTCTTATCCTCTTCCAATGGTTTCTAACCTATAAATAAACCCTACGATTCATTTTTTTAGGGTAATCCAAAATACGGTCGAAAAAGAGAAATCCACCTATAGAGAAGAAAGAAAATAACTAGATTTAATTCTATGTTTCTTCATCTATATTAATTAATTTGATTCTAGGTTTTCATACTCAGATTTTGAGTAGAATCAAATTAATGAATACTTAGATGGTATTTCCGATCTATCTTTGATCTAAGTATTCGGCGGATCATCACCACCCAAAAACAACGAATTTTCCAAAATCGGCGCGTGGACTCGCGTGGCCTTGTGGATTCAAGGTGCTACCGCTCTCATGGATTCGGAGCGAGGTACGTTCGTGGATTCGAGACGTGCTACTGGGTGAAGACCGTGGATTCGGTCGGATGTCGTGGATTCGACGTTGGACGCCGTGGATTCGGCGTTGGACGCTAATCATGGATTCGAGGAGCGTTGCGGAGCGAGCGGAGAAGATCTACTGGGAGCGTATGGAAAAAAGTCGAGTCATCTGTGAGAACGGTATATCACCTTTGTACGTGTTATAATTCTAGTGGATTTCGCCGTGTTATCGGTCCCGTAGTTTTTTACTCCGGTTTTGGAGTTTTCCACGTAAAAATCTTGCGTGTTATTTTTCATTTCCGCATTGGGTTTTATTGCGCAACGATTTTTGAGTGTTTATTGTTTACACCTATTCACCCCCCTCTAGGTATTTTTTCCCCTATTTAGATCCATTATAAGCATAACCCATCACTCTCTAGCACAGGGAGGCTCTCAATTGATCACTCCATCACCACCAAACACAGCTCTGCCTCCAAAGGCTCCAAACTCAATCTTACGAGTCGGGGTGGTTCACCTGCCAAATATGGCTTAATAGATCGATCATGACCTACAGCTCATCTGCTGTCAACTGTCCACCCTACTTCGGTGCCTCGGAACTAAACATTGGCACGGAGGGGGTTACTCAGTGCTTCGACAACTGTGTCACCAAAACTAGCTGCTCCCTCTACTGCAGGTAGGCCTTAGACAATGCTGTCACCTGGGTCCGGAGCTCTCTGACCTCAATCCGGGAATGCGCCCCAAAACCAACCACTCAAGCTCAACTGCTGTGACAGGATGTACACGGGTCAAAATCCAGCGTCGGGGAGACACCGCTCGCCACGACGAAACAGCAAACAACACACAACAACACTCGACCCAATCCAGCGAAAGTCTAAGGCATGTCACCCATTCCACAGCATTATGTTGTCTGTAGCAAATATAATCACTTAGGAGAATAAACATGCCAATCACTCATCCCGTCCCTTGGGAGTGGTATAAAACTCAATCAGGACTCTCGCTATAAATCACGACTCTCACGAAGTTATCCAAGGGTCAAACCATAAGCCTAGAGTTTCTAAGTCCACCATGACCTACAACCTAGGCTCTGATACCACCTTAATCTGTCACGCCCCGGGGTCGAAACTGCGACCCGGGCTCGCCAACAGATCCGTCGCCTATGCAAAACCCCGCACAGGCGAAGCGTCCAACCTGCAAGAAAAGGTACTACAGCTAACAGATATCAGAGCTATAAATAAAAAAATCTGCTGTAAAACTAAAACCAGACAACTGTACAGTTGGAAATAAAAATAACAATGTCCATCTCCCAAAAAGATAATCATACAATATCCTCAAATACAAAACCCAGAACTCAACAGGGAGGTATCTCCAATAAAATATCAGTGTACAGGCTCTCAATACATATCATATCCTCACTACATCAGTCTCTCAAAAGAGAAAATAAAATAACTAATCTACTGAAGATCTCCTCTGAAGGGGTACCGCTACTCTCCAACGACGGGTAGGGATCTAGCTCGCGACTCCCTCGCCTCGATCAACAACCGCAGAATCAGCAACGCCCGCTAAGACTCTGCAAAACAAAGGAGAGAAAAAAAAAAAAGGAGAGGGAAAACCCCCAACGGGTGTGAGAACTACACCAAAAAGGGAGTTCTCAGTGGGTACCGCCACCAGGCCCGACGATCTGCCCACAAGTCCACTAGATGCATAAGATAACGAAAGCAGTAAACACTGAACAAGAAAGCTGGAGACACTCAATAGCTATCATGCCTCTATCTAAATGCTCAAAAGGGGAAAACCAAAGAATGGTATGCAACTACTAGTACATGAAGTGCACAATCGACCCAATCGAGCTGACTGCCACATCTGGTCCAGTCAAACCTGCGCCCACCTACAACCACCTCCCACTGCCGGGCAGGAATTACGTAGGGTGTCCAAACGGACTAACTCGCTATCGAATAGTGGCTCATGCAGGCTATAGTCGAAATCCACGCTCTCTCTCTCAGAACGGATAAACTCAAGATGCTCAACCTCTCGCACAACGGTCGAAAACTCACAACGACCACGGGACCACCGTTAACCCAAAACGGTTCCCAACAATACTAGCACTGATCTAACACAGCTACTAGACTCCACTCAGCCCCCTGACCCGAGTACAATAATAAAGTACCTGCCTGTAATAAACCTAATCTAATCACCAGTAAACACTGGTACTGCCTGCTGTGCCTGCCAAATTGGGTATGCTGGCCAACGCATAACACCGATAGGGAAAAGGAGTCTCAAAGACTCAAAGCCTGTCTGTCGCACACTCCGGAGTGGCACTCGAGGGGAGCGACCCACACGAGTAAAGAATCTCAGTAACAAGTATCATAAGTATCGTAAATCAGCAGGACTGGATTACGACTCTGATCAAGGTGGGAAAACCCATCCACTAAAGAAAACCCCGGTCCTCAAACGGATGCAATAATACTTAATAAGTAGGAAACTCCATCCACTAGAGAAAATTGATACCCAATCTGATGCATAAGTAAATACCCGGTCAACCGCCTAATATCCGCGGTTGCCGCAATACCCTGTCGCAGGGAAGTGCTATGCTCACATGGCTCCCAGAAAAACCACCAAAATTCGCACAAGAAGGCATCAAAAGCCTATTTATAGGTTGGAATCAGGACGAAAAATGCACTTTAGGGGACGTTTTCCGGGCGCCCGAAACATTCGGGCGCCAACAGTAGCGCCCGATCCGGTCGTTCATCACGCGCCCGGATGCGCCAGATCGCACCACGTCAGCCCCGAACAGGCAACAGCCAGCTCCGCCAACCACCCTGCGTCGCGTGGCCTGCCGCGGACGCTGACGCGTGGCGCGCCCTCGCGCGGGAAACGCGGTCAACGCCACCCACGTGCGCGCTTGCGCCGTCGCCTGCGCCCTCTACACGCACGCGCCCCGAGGCCGCCGCACCCGTTCCGTGGACCGAGTCCACTGCACCGACCAATCCACTGCGGCCACGTGTCCCAAGGCAAACCAACAGGAAGACGACACGTGGCAAGACGCTCCCGTGCACCGCGCGCCTGCCCGCGCCCGCGCGCCTGCCCGCGTCCACTCCGGCGCCTGCACGCGCCTGCGCCGCCGTCGCCGTCGCCGCCGCCGCTGCCCGCCGGCCGCCGGAATAGTGCCCAATGCCTCGAAATCCGTGCGTGATGTCCGGGCTCCAAAAAATAGAAATAAATAGTCCATTTTCATCGTTTTCGCGCGCTGAATCCAAATCCTCTCTTCGTTTTGCCAATTTCCATTCCTAAAAATTGCCGAAGGCATCCGAAAAGGTGTTCTTTTGTCCAAACTTTGCGCTGAGTCCAATTTTGATATCCGTTTCGCGCGAAACCACTTCTAAACATCCGACGGGGTCAACCGATTGCCCACGTAATCCATTTAACACACTGAGTCCATCACTTGTCCCCTATTTGAGCACAAACACCGCCGATGTTCAACATAAGTCTCCGAACGCTGTTGATCCAACAGTAATCCTTACGTGGAATTTTCGGGTCCTCACACATCAGGCGCATCATCATCATCGCATCCGGAGCGGCTCTCGAGGGTAGCGACTGTTACGGAATTTAAGTTGGCGTAGTTTCGTGAAGGTTTCAAGTCCTGAAGATTGAAGGTGAAGAAAGTTGGATCATTTAACTCAATCTCAAGAAAGAAGAATTCAAAAGGATCAGGTATGTTTAACTAAAGAATTTGTGTGATCCGAATACTTCTTGTAGTGTAGAAACACTTGGAAGAATCTTTCATTGCATAAAAATCAAAAACTGGACTTGGGACATGTTCAGGATCCGGATCAGGCTGTTCGATCCGGATCCCGAAGGTGGTTCGTTCATACATCAGTAAAATCCGGATCGTAGCCTCTTGATCCGGATCCCGAACATTAAGTTTACCATTTTCCTTGATCGATCCGGATCATGCTTCGCAATCCGGATCCCGAACGTTGATGTTTGGTAAATTATATGAACGATCCGGATCGAGCACTTCGATCCGGATCCCGAACCTTCGTTTTTCTGGAATTGGCTGACTCGTTATGACGATCCGGATCTCAGCTAAGCCGATCCGGATCGCCGTCCGTAAAATTTCCAGAAATGGTAGGTTTTTGATTCTTATCTCCTTCCTAGGGTTTCTAACCTATAAATTGACCCTATGACTCTTTTTCTAGGGTTAATCCACATAGCCGTCATTTTCATATATCATCTTTTACGGCTCTAGATCCACATATAGAGAAGAAAGGAAATCATTAGAGAATACTCTATGTTTCTTCATCTATATTGATTAGTTTGATTCTAGGTTTTCATACTCACATCTTGAGTTGAATCAAACTAATGAATACTTAGATGGTATTTCCGATCTATCTTTGATCTAAGTATTCGGCGGATCATCACCACCAAAAACAACGATTTATCCCAAAAATCGGCGCGTGGATTCGCGTGTCCTTGCGGATTCAAGGTTCAACCGCTCTCGTGGATTCGGAGCGAGGCACGTTCGTGGATTCAAAGGGTGCTATTGGGTGAAGACCGTGGATTCGGTCGGACGTCGTGGATTCGACGTTGGACGCCGTGGATTCGGCGTTGGGCGCAGATCGTGGATTCGAGAAGCGTCGTGGAGCGAGCGGAGAAGATCCTCTAGGAGCGTATGGAAAAGGTTGAGTCGTAAGTGTGTACGGTAAATCACCTTGTACGTGTTTTAATTCTAGTGGATTTCTGCCGTGTTATCGGTCCCGTGGTTTTTTACTCCGGTGATGGAGTTTTCCACGTAAAAATCTTGCGTATTATTTTATTTTCCGCATTGGGTTTTTATCGCAACGATTTTTTGAGTGTTTATACGTTTACACCTATTCACCCCCCTCTAGGTGTTTTTTCCCCTATTTAGATCCGTATTACATATAACCCAACAAGTGGTATCAGAGAGGGAATAGGGTTGTAAACAATGGTTGAAGGTGGAAACATCAACCGACCCCCGTTCTTCGATGGAACAAATTATGCGTACTGGAAAGTACGGATGAAAGCCTTTTTAATTTCCATCGACGAACGGGTGTGGCAATCAATTGAATTAGGATGGTCTAATCCAACTGAATTTATTGGTGATGTTCGCACCTTAAAACCTAGGTCGAAATGGACCAAGGAAGAGTTAGATTCATCTTCTTACAATGGCAAGGGAATTAATGCTATTTTTAATGCCTTATCTCAAACTGAATTCTCTCGCGTCTCGGCATGTGAGACTGCGAAAGAAATCTGGGATGTTCTTCAGGTTACACATGAGGGAACTAACCTCGTGAAGATTCAGAAACTGCAAATGCTTACGAGCAAGTTTGACTCTATCTTAATGGCAGAAAATGAATCTTTCACGGACTACTATACACGATTGCAAGACATCGTAAACTCATGTGCTAATCTGGGAGAGAAGATTCCAGAATTTAAGATTGTAAGAAAGATCTTAAGAACTCTTCCTGAACGATTTCGCCCAAAGGTTACTGCCATTGAAACTATTAAACACCCGGACGAAATACGTGTAGAAGAATTAGTTGGTTCATTACAAACTTATGAAATGACATTTACTACTAACAATTCTTCTGGAAAGGCATCCACTTCTAAGTCTTCAGGGTATGCGTTGAAAACAACTAAGGAAGAAGACGCGGATACATCCTCCTCAGACGATGACGAGAACCTTTCTATGGAGGAATTTGAGAAGCAGCTCGCTCTCTTGACAAGGAAGTTTCGCCGCAACTTTCGAAGGGGTAATTCAAGCAAATCTCCATCCTTCGGAAAGTCGAACAAAGGCAAGGGTACTGCAAGTTACAAGTCAAGAAAGCAAGAAAACTTCTCAAAGGATAAGAAAAGTTCAGAAGGACAACTACAATGCTTCAAATGTCGAGGCTACGGCCACATTGCAACGGAGTGTCCTAACAAGTATCCGGCAAAGAAGAAGGCGATGCAAGTCGTCACTTGGGATGACAACTCAACGTCAAATGAGTCGTCTTCGAGTGATGAAGAAAAGAGCTCCACCGCATTCCACGCGTCCGTATCTTCACCATTCATGTGCTTTATGGCAAGTACATCCGAGTCGTTGTCCAACTCCACTGTTGAGAAGATTGCAACGGACAACGAATCAGATGATTCGGAAGGTGAAGATTTTGCTCTAGCCTACCACAGACTTTTGAGGGATTCAAAGAAAGTGGCTAAGCAAAACAAGAGTTTGAGAGGGAGAGTGCATGATCTCGAAGAAGAAGCAAAAAGAGCGACTTCTCTCTCAAACGCTCTTGAAGTGGAAAGGGAAAACCTGATAAAAGCAAATGTTTCCCTTCAAGAGTCCAATGAGCAACTTGAGAAGGAACATACAAATCTGGTGGATAACGTGAATCACTTCTCAAAGCTCTACAACGAGGCTCGACACGATAACCTGGAAATGACAAAGACCATTTTCCAACTCAAGAATGACTTACAGCGATTCTCTTCAGGAAGGAGTAAGTTGGATAGACTTCTTGGTCTTGGTCAATCAAATCGGTTCGGCCTCGGATACACTCAAACTGGAAACAGTCCAAGTTCGAGTGGGACAGTTTTTGTGCCTCAGTCGGTATCTCCTCCTCCGACACCGGAATTCAAGACAAACAACGACAACAAACCTACTTCATCCTCTTTGGGATCGTCAAGATCTAAGGTATGTTTTCGTTGTGGTGTTTCAGGGCACATAAGAAGATATTGCAAGACGGGAGTCGAACGCTCATCTCAAGGACCTCTTGCAACAACTACCAAAAAGGCTCCTCCCCGAAAATCAAAGCAAAACTTTTCAAATGAAAAGAGACTTGGTAGTTCATCGCGCAAGACGATTTCATCAAGGAACAACAATCACTATAACAAGACGCCTTCACCTAGGCATATAACTTCACGACCATTACCGACGCACTCCAAAAGGGTTTGGGTGCGCAAAGGTGAAATTTTCCCTTGTCTTGTTTCCAATGTTTCCTTGCATGCATATGATAGTTCGTCTTGGTATCTGGATAGCGGGTGTTCCCGTCACATGACCGGTGACAAAAATAGTTTTCAAAATCTTGAGAAAATCTCCGGAGGACACGTTGTTTTCGAAGACGGTCGATCTTCCAAAATTGTTGGAAAAGGGACGGTAGCTATTCCAGATGGCCCGATTTTGAAAAACGTCTTATTTGTTGATTGCCTTAAGACTAACCTCATAAGCATAAGTCAACTTTGCGACAATGGTTTTTCAGTTAACTTTTCATCTGTTGAATGCGTTGTAACTGATAAGGACCATGTCTTCTTTTTAAAAGGGGTTAGATCTGAAAACAATTGTTATGTTGTTCTTAATAAATTTTCTAAAAATTGTAACTTAGCCGCTTTGAATAATGAAACTCTTTGGCATGAAAGGCTAGGTCACTTAAATTTTAAGGAACTTACTAGAATTTCAAACAAGGACGTGGTCAAGGGGGTTCCAAAACTTTTATTTAAACAAAACGTTGTGTGTGGTGGTTGCCAAAAGGGAAAACAGTCTAGGACTGCACACAAGAACTTGAACCACGTTGGTACAAAACGGCCCTTGGAACTTTTGCACATGGATTTAATGGGGCCGACCCGTCAACCATCTTTGGGAGGTAAATGGTATATTTTCTTATTGGTTGATGATTTCTCTCGGTTTTCTTGGGTTTCATTTCTAAAAGAGAAAGCTGATACATTTGACTCTTTTCATGAGATTTGCCATCGTATTATGATTGAAAAGAATGAAAAGATCATTCGTGTTAGAAGTGATAGGGGTGGAGAATTCATAAATTCCAAATTCATTGATTTTTGCACTTCAAATGGCATTAAACATGAATTCTCGGCACCCTATACACCTCAGCAGAATGGTGTTGTTGAGCGCAAAAACAGGGTTGTTCAAGAGATGGCGCGTGTGATGCTTCATAGCCGGAATTTACCGCTACATTTTTGGGCTGAAGCCGTGAACACCGCTGTCTATGTCATTAACAGAGTGTATTTGCGCCCAGGAACTTTAAATACACCATATGAGCTGTGGTTTAGTAGAAAACCGGATATCAAATACTTTCGTATCTTCGGGAGTCGATGTTACATTTTACGTGACCGTGAAAATCTTGGAAAGTTCGACTCTCGAAGTGATGAAGGGATCTTTTTGGGTTATTCTACGAATAGCAGAGCATATCGAGTATTTAACATTGAATCTAAGACGATCGTAGAATCTATAAATGTTAAAGTAGATGAAGCTTCTCACTTTGGATCTGAAAAATCTACCCTCGATATCTCTCTAGATGATGATTCTCCTGCTAGTGCATTCTCTCATGATAATACTTCCAATATTAATGATGCATCTAATGGCTCTTCTAGTTTATCTGATGTGCAGGAATCATCTCGTGTACCTCCGAGTACTCCGTTTCAACAAACGTTACGAATCTCCAAGGATCATCCGGAATCGAACATCATTGGAGATCCACAAGAAGGAGTTAGAACTCGGAGGCAGTTGGTTTGTGGATTCGCTTGCTACGTATCTTTAATCGAACCAAAGAACATAGATGAAGCTCTTCAGGATGACTACTGGATTAAAGCAATGCAGGAAGAGCTCCATCAATTTGAGCGAAACAAAGTCTGGGAATTAACGAAGCCTCCAAAGCAACATAATGTGATAGGTACCAAATGGATCTTCAAGAACAAGAAGAATGAGGATGGTACTATCATCAGGAACAAGGCACGATTAGTTGCTCAAGGCTACTCTCAAGTAGAAGGTATAGACTTTGACGAAACATTCGCCCCTGTAGCTAGACTCGAGTCCATTCGTATACTGTTTGCTATTGCTTGTCATTTTAAAATCAAATTATTTCAAATGGACGTTAAGAGCGCATTTCTAAATGGGTTTTTAAATGAGGAAGTTTATGTGGCTCAACCGAAAGGTTTTGTAGATCATAAACAACCTAACCATGTTTTTCGTTTGAAAAAGGCTCTTTACGGTCTGAAACAAGCACCGCGAGCATGGTACGAAAGGTTAACAAAGCACCTTTTGGAGAAGGGCTATACTCGAGGGGGAGCTGACAGGACTCTCTTTGTGAAGCATTATCAAAACAATTTCATTGTAGCACAAATCTATGTCGATGACATCGTATTTGGCGCAACAAGAGATAATGATGCTTCTAAATTCGCGGAGACCATGGAAAGCGAATTTGAGATGTCCATGATGGGCGAATTGACTTATTTTCTTGGATTGCAAATTAAACAAAATGATGAAGGTATTCACTTGAGTCAATCCAAGTATGCACTGGAGTTGGTCAAAAAGTTTGATCTAGAAAATTGTAAAGATTTTCCAACTCCAATGGGAACTAGCCACAAGGGACTTGGAAGTGAATCACATAGTGAGAATGTAGACGAGAAACTGTATAGAAGTATGATTGGAAGTCTACTTTACCTCACGGCTAGTCGCCCGGATATATCCTTTTGTGTTGGGATTTGCGCGAGATATCAATCAGCACCAAAGGAGGTTCACCTGAAAGCGGTGAAACGGATCATCCGGTACATCAAAGGATCAATTAACTTCGGAATTTGGTATCCTATGGGAACAAGTCTGGATATTGTTGGATACTCAGATGCCGATTGGGCAGGATCGGTGGATGATCGGAAAAGCACGAGTGGTGCTTGCTTCTATCTTGGCCATTGCCTTGTTGCATGGCACAGTAAAAAGCAGAATTGCATAGCACTCTCGACTGCCGAAGCGGAATACATTTCAGCTGGAAGTTGCTCAACTCAACTCATTTGGATGAAAAGCGTATTGAGCGACTTCCGCATTTCAGCATCTTCGGTAACAATTCTTTGTGACAACACAAGTGCAATTAACATTTCTAAAAACCCTGTGTTGCACTCTAGAACAAAACATATTGAACTTAGATATCATTTTCTTAGAGAGCTAGTTGAATCAAATACTCTTCAACTTTCATATATTTCAACTGAGGATCAATTAGCTGACATTTTAACAAAACCTTTGGATCAAAAACGTTTTATTCATTTACGAAAAGCAATTGGTATGCTTTCTTTGAAATAAACTTCTTTTTGAAACCTTTGCTTAGGATAGGTTTTGTATTTGTTTTGTTTTGTTCATTATCTGTGTTTGTACATAGGACAGTAATTGAGCATAGATCATAATTGACTTTAATTGCATCTTTTCGCACATTTAGAAATTTATTATGCTTTTGCCATCATAATATTTCACTGTTGCAATGATCATTTATGTTAATTAAATCATCTTCTAAGTGATCAAAGTCAATTTCTCTCTCTCAATGATCTCTTGGTATAGTCATTATCTTATTTGACTGTTTAAGTCGAGTATGAAATCGAGATCAATATTTGGTTGAATACTTTATATCTTAAATAATTGATAGCCAATTGAGGGGGAGTCAACGAAAAGTAAAATGCTCGAAAGATGTGGAAAGAGTTACATCCCAATGAGGAGTGTGAAAACTACCACCACATGGAGGAAAGAGCTACCACCTCGGTCGTCCGAGTATTGTGTGCAGCTACCACATGTATACCAAGCATGGTTGTTCAAATTTTTGATTAAGTAAAATGCATGTTGAAATACTTGACTCCGTCAAATTTCAAGGTTGGTATAAGGTGGGACTTTAAAGAAAGATGCTCAAAGAGCCACTCTCTTCAACAGATTGTCTAGATACATTATCTACTATATTTGGGATTTCAAACATCTATTGATCTTTGTATTTCATTTTCTTTACTGAATTGATGATTTGATAAAGGCATTACTCATAAGATCAAGTTAGATGTGATTGAAGGTGTTCAACTTTAAGGGATTTAATTCTTGTAAATTTTCGTTTCATTTTTGGATATTATTGATAGATTTAGCATAATCTAGTTCTTGTTGTATGAAACGATGTTTTTTGTTTAAAGTTGATACACATTTGTGCTTACAATCTTTTTCTGGTTTTTCTTGAATTTCTCTGAATTTTTCTAAAGAAAAAGTTGGAGCCGATCCGGATCGGACAAGATGATCCGGATCCCGAACGCAGGTTCTCTCCTGCGGGCTGACGATCCGGATTGGACCTGCCGATCCGGATCCCGAACGCAGTTTCTCACTGCGGGTTAGCCGATCCGGATCGCAAGCACGGGATGATCCGGATCGCGGCTAGGGTTTTATAAAGAACAAAAGGGTTTTGATTTCTTTTACTCCAATCTTTTGTTCCAAAGTTTCCAGAGCGTCTCTCTCTAGATTTCATCCATCTTGGAAGCTTTCAAACTCAAGTTCTTCGGTTCCAAGTAAGTTTTATTGATCAAAATCTCGGTCTTTCACCGTTTTTCTCTTTTCCTCCTCAAACGTGATGAATTTCTTGGATCGATTTAGTTTGTGGATGGTTTTTGATCAAATTTCTTTTGAAATAAGAACTCTGGGTAGATTAGTTTTGATTATATGCTAGGTTTTCTTCTGATTAACGGATTTTTAGGTTTCGATTTCTAAAATTTCGGTTTTAGGGCATATAATAAGGATTTTCGAAAATCATGCAATTGATCTATTTTTAGAAGTCCTTTTGCAAAACTAATTTGATTCTTAGTCTCTCTACATGATTATGATTGTTTGGGTACAATTTTTCAAATCTTTGAAAATTAACAATTTTTCATGTGTTCTTGAGTATTGCTCACAGGATTTCTTTTCTCAAGAAACCATTAGCAATGGTGATCACTTGGATTGTTTTCCTACTTGCTGCTATGGTACATACGAGAGACACTGTCAAGCCCAAGAGGGCTAAGAAGGCTAAGAAAGCTAAGAAGACTAAAGATGATTCCGATACTGAATCTGAAACGGAATCAATTGACTGGGATGATCTGCTAGTTGAAGCAACGACTGTTCCCACTGCTTCAAAGGGAAAAGCGCCTGCGGAAACATCGAAGGCTCCGCCTACTGCTGCTGAAAAGGGCAAAGCTCCAATGGAAGAAACTTCTGGGAAGACAAGAAGAAAAAGTGTTGCTCGCAAGAGAGGAAGTGCTCGAGGAATTACCATTGAGCAACCAGCTGTTAGCGAACCATCCCCACAAGACTTTGTCAGCTCAGGTAGGATAAAGGATTTTGAAAACAGAGAATGCATTGGCGAAAGGCATGTTGATGTCAAAGCCTTGAAAGAGCGTTCTCGGGCATTTGGGATTTTATTTGACCAGATAGGTCTTGCCCCCATTTGCGACTTCCCGGAGACCACTGGGTATTGTCTTCACTCAGTGAGGATGTTTTATCAGAATGCCTGCTATCTAGTTGATCAGGAAAGCGGGCGTCGGGATTTTCAGACATTAGTCAAGAATGTCAGAATAAAAGTAACGCCTCAGCTAATCGGAGAGGTATTAGGGATGGACGCCCGAGCCGATGGCTCCCATTACTTGAAGAATCAATCCTTCAACACCGACTCCTGGAGAGTGGTAGTTGATGGAATCTGTGTTCCAAATACTCGATCGACAGGAAACTCCGTTTTCTCGAAAGAACTACGACCAGAGTACCGCATCTTAAACCTCATTGCTTGTTATAATATCACCCCAAACATGAACACAAAGGTTCTTCGGTGGGAAAGGATGATATTCCTCTATCTTCTTGGAAACTCCACAGCAGCAATGGGAGCTAACTTAAGCATTCCTTACGTCATCTGGTCAAGGATGGCACGATATGTGGAGCAAGCTCATCCGTCAGAGAGACTACCTTATCCTATGATCATCATGCGCATTCTTCGCAAATTTAAAGCTGACACTAATGCGAGTTCCTATATGCACAGTCTAGGAACGATCAATGATACAACAATTGTAAAGTCTCTTTCGACGAAGCCAGATGAACCCTTCATCCCCCCTCAACGACTACGAGCACAACAACAACAACAACAACGACAACAACAACAACAACAACAACAACAACAACAACAAGCGACAACCTCTGCACAGGCAGCAACTCCTCCAGTCCAACCAGCACATCCAGCACAACAAGCACCTCCATCGACTTCTGATGATGATGCATCAGTTACCTCAATCTTCAAAGAACAACAAAGGCTCTCCAACGAGCAAGAACGTATATCAAATAAACTCATTGAGGTAAAGGAAGAAATAAAGAAGGTAAATAAGAATCAGTCATCCATGAACAAACGCCTAAAGAAAATCTTTCAACTTCTTGGCTGCGTCAGTTCAGATGACTCTGAATAATCCGTATCCTTCTAAGTTTTGTTTAACACGACCTTTTTTTTTTTTTTTTTTTTTTTGTTTGTGCATATTTTTTTTTAAGTTTTCGTTCTCAAACACTTGATACTTGGACTGCTAACTATTCTCTCCACTCTTTAAAATTTTTGGCTATATTTTGTGACAAAAAGGGGGAGAGAGTTTAGAGTTTAGAGAAAACTTGAACAATGTTGATAGAGAAAACTTGAACAATGTTGATATGATTGACTACATCAAGGTAAGTATAACTCCAACTTCAACTTGAGGGTTTTTCAGTTGGTTGAATGCATGCCTCGACTAACTATTTGCTAACTATTTGGGCATGTAATATAACTAACAAGTTGATGTTCACTAACAAGTTTGTGACATTTGGTTTTTGATTGCATAGAAGATATGTTGGTTCTTAACCTTGATCAAATTACATATCTATATATATATAAGATGTTCGCAAACATGTTCATGACATTTGGTTTTTGATTGCAAAAAGGATATGTTGGTGTTTTAACTATGATCAGTTTACATATCTGAATGTATAAATGTCATGGTAAGTATAAATGAGTATAAACTTCATCTCTGTATGTGGTTTTTGAATGATACAAAATTCTTGAGGTATCTAACGATTTCTTTTGTCAAGAATGATTTCTTTTTGCAGAGAGTACAGATGTCTAAGTCTAGAGTCTGTTTTAGGAGTTTAACTCATGTATTGTATTTTGGATCTCCATTGTAAATTTTTGTTGTATGGTGATAGCAACAAAAATATCTTTTTGAATTTTCTTTAGTGGATCTTTGTTTTGTCACGAAACCGCCAAAGGGGGAGATTGTTACGGAATTTAAGTTGGCGTAGTTTCGTGAAGGTTTCAAGTCCTGAAGATTGAAGGTGAAGAAAGTTGGATCATTTAACTCAATCTCAAGAAAGAAGAATTCAAAAGGATCAGGTATGTTTAACTAAAGAATTTGTGTGATCCGAATACTTCTTGTAGTGTAGAAACACTTGGAAGAATCTTTCATTGCATAAAAATCAAAAACTGGACTTGGGACATGTTCAGGATCCGGATCAGGCTGTTCGATCCGGATCCCGAAGGTGGTTCGTTCATACATCAGTAAAATCCGGATCGTAGCCTCTTGATCCGGATCCCGAACATTAAGTTTACCATTTTCCTTGATCGATCCGGATCATGCTTCGCAATCCGGATCCCGAACGTTGATGTTTGGTAAATTGTATGAACGATCCGGATCGAGCACTTCGATCCGGATCCCGAACCTTCGTTTTTCTGGAATTGGCTGACTCGTTATGACGATCCGGATCTCAGCTAAGCCGATCCGGATCGCCGTCCGTAAAATTTCCAGAAATGGTAGGTTTTTGATTCTTATCTCCTTCCTAGGGTTTCTAACCTATAAATTGACCCTATGACTCTTTTTCTAGGGTTAATCCACATAGCCGTCATTTTCATATATCATCTTTTACGGCTCTAGATCCACATATAGAGAAGAAAGGAAATCATTAGAGAATACTCTATGTTTCTTCATCTATATTGATTAGTTTGATTCTAGGTTTTCATACTCACATCTTGAGTTGAATCAAACTAATGAATACTTAGATGGTATTTCCGATCTATCTTTGATCTAAGTATTCGGCGGATCATCACCACCAAAAACAACGATTTATCCCAAAAATCGGCGCGTGGATTCGCGTGTCCTTGTGGATTCAAGGTTCAACCGCTCTCGTGGATTCGGAGCGAGGCACGTTCGTGGATTCGAAGGGTGCTATTGGGTGAAGACCGTGGATTCGGTCGGACGTCGTGGATTCGACGTTGGACGCCGTGGATTCGGCGTTGGGCGCAGATCGTGGATTCGAGAAGCGTCGTGAAGCGAGCGGAGAAGATCCTCTAGGAGCGTATGGAAAAGGTTGAGTCGTAAGTGTGTACGGTAAATCACCTTGTACGTGTTTTAATTCTAGTGGATTTCTGCCGTGTTATCGGTCCCGTGGTTTTTTACTCCGGTGATGGAGTTTTCCACGTAAAAATCTTGCGTATTATTTTATTTTCCGCATTGGGTTTTTATCGCAACGCTTTTTTGAGTGTTTATACGTTTACACCTATTCACCCCCCTCTAGGTGTTTTTTCCCCTATTTAGATCCGTATTACATATAAGCCAACTACGACCCCACCGAGGAATAAGCGTGTCTCATCTGGCTCAATAAGCGGCATCTGCAGGCTATAATCTACGATCGAACAGATCGAAAACTCGAAATGCCAACTAACCCATAAACAGGTCGGAGAACCCTCCACGACTCAATCTGATAGTGCACACAAACCCCCAAGACACTAGGAAACCCATCCACTGAGTTAATACAAATTCCCTTGGCCCCAAGGCACGAGAGTTCATGCATCCTAAACCTATCCAACCCCTCTGGGTGATCACAATGTTTAAAACTATTTTTGAAGCCACTTTTTATATTAAAACGGGTTCAATAATTTTAAAACGGTTCAGATGCAGTTCGGAAGTCAACTAATCATGCAATCTAGTGTCAAATAGTCTCAAGATCATACTGATGATAAATGGGGTTCAGGTCTGTCATTTAAAAATAATCTAGATATCTATCAGATTTTACCATCTATACAAATAACTAAACTAGGCATGCTAACATGCTTTCAACAGAATTAGAAGGCATTCCATAAAGTTTGAAAGAAATCCAACCCACCTGGATGTGCGCATTACTCCTGAGTCCAAAAGAGCTAAAATTTAACGGGTGCAATCCTCAAGTTCTAACGATTCCAACGCACCAAAAATCGACCAAAAATTCCACCCGGTCGCTGAGATATAAGCCGAACATCGTGGTAAGCTCAAATCACTCAAAACAGTAATTTTATCGCACATATGTCCACAAAATAGGAAATTACCTCCTGTGAGATGCTCTCCAAAAATTCCAAGAAAAATACGACAGCGATCCTCGCGAAGTGTAGATAGAAATCGAGTCCTTAAACACCAAATTTCGCCTCTCGTAGGCCGAGAAATTGCAAGATTACTCCTCCGCTGTCCAGAACATGCAACAGCAAAAAGGGGGTCTAAAGATACTGCACGCACTCCTATAAAAACTTAAAACAGTGAAAAGAGATGAATATCAAAGTCGAAGATCTACTTGTCATGAAAACGCTGCCGCAAAAATCGGCGTAAAATTCCAAGAACTCAGCTCGGGGGAGTCCGCGGACGAAGAGTCAATGAAAACTATCGATATCGGAATAGCGTCTAAGCTCGCGAGATCGGGGAGGGAAAATATCAAACGGCCTCCAAAATTTCTCCAAAACCCCAAAAAGTGTAGAAAACTCGAAGTAGAAACTCGCTGTCAAAAACGACACTCAAAAAGGATCTCAGAAAGTCCAGAAATGAAGCTCTCAATGGCCTATTTATAGCCAAAAGTCCAAATAGTGGGCTGTCGGATTCGGGCCCAAAAACCGGGCGCCCGAACAGTACTGTAGCCGCCCGAAATCACGAGATCACGCCACGTGTCCTGCCCGAATCCACCGGATCGCGCCACCTGTCCCGCCGCCCCGCGTTCTGCACGCCTCGCGCACGTGGGCGGCGTGCGCCCGCCAATGGAATAGTGCCACGTGTCCCCACATGGTTCACGCGGCGCACGCGCCCGGCCCACGCGCCGGGTCTTCTGGAATCTGTCGGCCAATCACATGACTGTCACGCCCCGGAGGTTCTAAAAGAGCGGAAACGTATCCATTTTTTTTTCTTAAATGAACCTCGCCTTCGGTGCGCACCAGACCCGCCACATATACAAATTCACTCTCCAAACGGGCGGAGCCTCCTTTGTATATGCACGGCGTTTCGAGCACAACAAATACTTTAACCATGCGAACAATGAACGACTATAAGGAGAGACTATACTTAACCATACAGTCACATTTATCATATTGAAACTACACCATAAACCCATAGGTTTGAAAGTCGGTGTCCACTCGACACCCGGTTTTAGAAAATATTTTCGCATACTCTTTTAAGCGGCCACCTTACTTGAAAGGATAAATCCACAGGTTTTGAAATCAGTGCCCACACGACACTTGGTTTGAAAATACTTTTGAAACCATGTTTGTATTTGAAAACGAGCCGCAATCATACATCTTAACGTTCACAGATAAGAGAAGATAATGCTACACTAAGTCCTTAATCCAACATCCACGACAAACAATGCACAAGTAATCACAGCTAGGCTAACCAAACACAATAAAAGATAACCATAAAACAATAAAGTTTAATAGCCTCAAGGGCTAGGGTCCTCTAACCGTTGCCTCACCGTCGTCCCGGTTCCCACCCCTGCTCGGACCTGTCACAACGTGGGTAGTCAGTGACTGATAAAGTAGAAATAAACAGTAAATGCAATAACTGAAAAGACAAACCGATACACCGGAGCATTTACTTCCCCCTCATGTACCGCTAAATCCCTGTCACAAAACAAGCTGGGCACCAACCCTAGAATTAAAACAAGTTGGGCTCCAACCCCAAATAGCTATTGGGCTCCGACCCCAAATAGCGTGCTCATTTTCTTGGTGCCACCAATCCCCTCCACTGCCCAAGTAGCAGTCGCCTCTCCTTGAGGGATCCCCATCATCACGAGTCGTGGGGTACACGGGTAATCCTTACCATCTTTTCAAAAAAATACACTCTGTGCGGTGGCCAAACCGCCGGTGTGCGTGCAAGCAATATGAGCATATAAACTGCCATGCGACCTCAGCCGCCTCAGTTAGAACATAAAATAGTATTGCGACCTCAGCCACCTCAGTTACAATATAAAACAGGATTTACATGCAATGGGGTTAGACAGTTTACCAAAACATCTACTTTATCATGCAAAATACTCGGGAACGACATTACACCGAAAATAACCAAAGGTACCCACCTGAACGAAGATAAACGACCGCGCCCATGACCCTCCTAGGCAAATCAGAAATTCACACGGCCTAATAAAATAACCAAAAACACCATTTAACACTTTTACCCTAAACAGGCAAAATCAGTGGTCCCGACCACTGTAACAATAGACCGACGAAAAACCAAAATCATTGTGCCAAGTGGACCGTGTCGTCCAAAAAAACCGTCGAACCAAAAACTGTCCCGAAAAAACTACATCGTTGTTAAAAATATCGTCGTGGTAAAAAACACTCAAAAACGAGGCGAAACGGGCCGAAAACGGGGGCTACCGGACTCTTCCGTTGGAGGCTGGTGCAAGAAGCCGGCCGTGGACCGGGTCTGCGGCCAAAGGTGGCGGCGTCGCAGACCGGGCGCGCGCTATGCGGTAGATCGCAGCGACTTGGGCCGGGCTGCGCTTGGGCAAAAGGCGCGCGCCGGGTTCACGAGTCCCCGGTCGCGGCGGGAAGCACTGGGTGCACGCCCAGGCATGGACCGCGCTTGCGGGCTGGGCTGGCGTACGCGCCCGTGCGCCGGGTCTGCGCCTTCGGGCTGCGGAGGCGTGCGCCGGGTGCACGCCTCGGGCGTGGACCGCGCCTACGGGCTGGGCTCTGTCAACAGTAAATCCCAGATTTTGATTTAATTTTCCAATTTCGTCGTCTTTTCCGGCTCCGGTTGCGACCACGCGACCACGGCGGCTGCGGCGACGACCTCGTGAACATGATAACGGCGGCAGCGGCCTCCCGTTTAACAACGGCGGTGGCTTCCCGTTAATTCCCCTATGCTCCAACGGAACACCCAAAAACCCAAACAAATCCGTGGCAACTCTAATGATAAAACCATTGATCGGAGACCAAACGAAACATCGATCGGAAACCCGATCAAACCTCCGATCAAGACCGATTAAAAACCATCGATTAAACCCAGTCAAGAACACGAACAAATCACCGATCAAAACCAATCAAAAACCCGTGATCAATTTACCGATTAAACCGATCTCAAAGAACACGGAAAAACCCATGATTAAACCGACGAAAGAGAAATAACGATTCCTAACCTTACTCCGATGGAGGAGGCAACGCGATCCCGATCTCCGTTCTTTGCGGTGGTGAGAATCCGGATCCGCCCTCCGATGGCGGTGACGTCTCGTTCTCCGGTCTCCGGCACGTCGATTGGGGCGATCGGGTTCCTTCGCTTCCTCCTTCTCTATTTCTTTTTCCTCCGGTTAGGGTTTCCTTTTCTTTTCTCTTTTCGAACTAGGGTTTCGTTTGGTTTTCGGCACGCACAAGAGGGAAGGGTTTGAGGAGGCGATCTTTTAAAACTAGGGTTTTCCTTTCAGTATACGGGAAATAAATAAATCTTATTATTAATTTATTTCTTTTATTTTCTCTTTTCATATGTACGTACCGTCAAAATCCACATCGGGTATTTCAATCTCTAATTAATTAATTATTTAATTAATCCTTGGAGATAATTCCTTAGAGATAATTCCCTAAAGATAATTCCTTAAAGATAATTCCTTAGAGATAATTCCTTAAAGATAATTCCTTTAAGATATTTTCTTAGAGATAATTCCTTAAAGATAATTTCTTTAAGATAATTCCTTAGAGATAATTCCTTATCTCCTCAAAAAGCATGCACGATCCCTTGCACGGATTTCGATGCACATCCCGGTTACCGTGATCCTAACAACCCCGGTCTGGGGGATCCGTAAGTCGGAATCCGGATCCGGTCACACCGCTGTTCACCGTTTTTCGAGCTCTATCTCAGAAAAATACCCGCACCTCAAGATCATCAACTTAAGTAAACCCGTTAATTCAGTTTCCCATAACTTACACTTTATTAGCAGGAGGGTAAAACGTTAAATGAAAACTGTGATATTACAACGACGCCACGTGTCACAGCCGCCGCCGCCTCATTTGACGCCGTCCAACCAATAGGGTGCTGCCACGTGGCATGACCAATCCTCGGTGCTCCCGGTGCACGTGCCTGCTCGTGGACCCGCCGCCTGCGCCGCGCCTGCGCCGCGCCTGCCCGCGCTGCCCGCGGCCGCGTTCCGCCGCTGCACCGCCGCGCTTCGCCACCTGCCCGTCGCCGCCAGTTGCCGGAACAGTGTTTCCGGTCGGTGAACAGTAACTTTTTGCTCCGAAGTCCGAAAAATACAAGTAAATAGCCCATTTTCATCGTTTCCGTGCGCTAAGTCCAAATTCGCTCACCGTTTCGCCAAATTCTCTTTCTAAATTTTGCCGGAAGCCCCCGCAAAAGCAAACTTGATCCGCCTCCCTAGTGTATCAACGTAGGGTGTCCAATTGGACTAACTCGCTAACGAACAGTGGCACATGCAGGCTATAGTCGAAATCCACGCTCTCTCTCAGAACGAAAAGACTCAAGATCCTCAACATCTCGCACAACGGTCGAAGTACTCACAACGATCCATGACTACCGTCAACCCAAACGGCTCCCAACAACACTAGCACTGGTCTAATCCCAGCTACCAGACTCCACTCAGCCCTCAGGCACGAGTGCAACAATAAAAGTATCTGCCTGAATAAACCCAATCAATGGACCAGTAAAAGCTGGCACTGCCTGCTCAAACTGTCTCAAGTATCTGCTAACAGATCAGCACTCATCTGTCCGGTACTCACTGGCCGTTGTGTAAATCACCTACTTTGGAGTGGCACTCGAGGGGAGCGACCCACACGAGTAAAGTATCTCTGTCACAAGTATCACGATATAGCAGGACTGGATCGCGACTCTGATCAAAGTGGAAAAACCCATCCACTAAAGAAAACCCTGGTCCTCAATCAGATGCAATAGTACTCAATAAGTGGGAAACTCCGTCCACTAGAGAAATCTGATACCCAATCTGATGCACAAGTACATATCCGGTCAACCGCCCAACATTCGCGGTCGCCGCAATATCCCACTATCCACAACCTGGTACAACAACCAACACCCGGCCAACCGCCCAATATCCGCGGTCGCCGTAATCCTCTAACACCCACAATCTGTGTGAGGACCTGAATCCCCGCGATAGGATTACTATTGGATCAGCAGCTTTTGGAGGCTTATGTTGTGTATTGGAGGTGTTTATGCGCAAATTGGACATAAGTGATGGACTCAGTGTGAAAAATGGATCACGAGTGTATTTGGATGCCCCACCAAATTCTAGAAGTGGAGTTGGGCAAAACGGACATCGGATTTGGACTCAGCGCGTGAAAACGATGGAAATCGACTACTTGCTTATATTTTTCTGAGTCCGGACGCCCAAAAACGGACACCCGGAAGATTTCTAGTGTTTTGGGTGCACGGTGCACCGGTGGACCGAGTAGCGTGCCACGTGGCGGCTTCTGATTGGTGTCGTACGCCACGTGGCAGTGCAGGAGTCGCGGCGCAGTGGGCCCGGCCCACGGGAGCGGGCGCGGGCTGGCGCGCGGTGCAGCGGGAGGAGTGTGCCACGTGGCGTTTTTCTACTGGTTCGCACTGGACACGTGGCAGCAAGAGGGTGATAATTCCTTAGGTAAGCTTTTACTATTCATCACCATGAATCTCCAAATCTTGCAAGTCCTCATAATATCTAACATGAATATTAATCATGCAATTCCCTCATACAATCATCATTATTAAGCTTACCTCCCAATAACATACAATGTACCCTAAACATGCATGCATTCTATCAGATAGAATTAGAGAACCGTCCACCGGTTCTGGAGATGAAGCAATCCTCCTGAATAACTTTCCGCAGGCAAAGCCGTAGTCGGTGAAGTGCGTAGTCACTCACTTAACAAAATCCGCCGAAACTGCACCCTCGGTACACGGTCGCGCAAGCCTCTGCTCCAACCAACAACACAGCCAACAACACAATAAACAACTCCACAAACAAAACAAACAACACCCGTTGTTTTTACCAACCAGCACAAATAAAAGGTTTTTTCACTTGCGTGCAGTCCTCTGAAAAATCTAGAAAAATCATGGTTGCGATCCTCGCGACAATTAGATACAAATCGAGTACTTATACTCCTTATTTCGACACCTGTAGGCCAAGATACAAATAGAACATCGCGGTAAGCCAAACTATCCACAATCGTAAATCTGCGGAAAATCAGTCCCAAAGAAGCTTAAATATCACCTTCGAAGAGTCCTCCAAAAATTTTGATAAAAATATGGGTGCGTTCCTCTCGAAGCGTAGATGTCGATCGAGTCCTCATACGTCTCGTTCCGATGCCCGTAAGCCGAGAAATCCCAACAATACTCCACCGCTGTCCAATACCTCGCAGCGGTACAAGGGGTGAAAAGATACCTCGGGAACCATGCCAAAAACCCAAAATGAGGTGAAATGATCAACACAGAAATCAAAGACATACCTCTCATGAACGTGTTGCCATGAAAATCGGCTCAAAACTCCATCGAGGTGATCCAGGGGGCCTCACGGACTGAAATGCAACGGTAGAAGCCAAAATCGAAGAAGAGTCGAAGTGCGCTGCGTCGAAGAAAACACCGATGTCGCGGCCTCCAAAAAATCCGAGAATCCATCAAAGGGTGGAGGAGAGGGAGAGGAAGAACTTCTCTTAAGGGTGCCATAGCAGGGGAGCTCGGGAAAAGGGTCAAACGAGCTACAAAGGGGGCTATTTATAGCCAAAACCCAACAATTCAAAGAATTCCGGCTGGGTCCCCACTTTCGGGTGCCCGAAAGTTTTCGGGTGCAAACAGTGCCCACACAGTGCGCCCATTTCGCGTGCGCCCGAAACCGCCTGGTTGCGCCACGTCGCTCGAACAGCGAACAACAGGATCCAGCGAACCGGACCGCCCCGCGTGGCCCGCACAGTGCGCGTGGGTGGTTGGCGCTAGCCAACCACGCGCCGACATGTGGCGCGCCCACGTGCGCCCGCCTGCCCGCGCGGTACGGCCACCTGCCGAGCGCGGTACGGCCACCTGCCCGCCTGCCGCGCTCCGCGCGTGGACCGAGCGCAGGTGGACCGGCCAACCCGGGGCCGCCACATGGCCCCGCCCCGGTCCACAGCTCCCCGCGCGCTTCCGTGAACCGCGCCTCGCGAGTCGGCCAACCGGGAGCCGCCACGCGTTTGCCCCCCAGTGCACGCCAGCCCCGTGGACCGGTCGGCCCGCCAGCTGCCCGCGCCGCTGCCCGCAGCCGCGCAGCCGTGCTCCGCCGCCTGCCGTCGCCGCCGGCGCTGCCCTAGCCGTCGGAACAGTATCCTTTGCCTCGAAATCCGTACTTAGGCATCCGGGCTCCGAAAAATACAAGTAAATAGTCCATTTCCATCGTTTTCACGCGCTAAATCCAAATCCGATGTCCGTTTTGCCCAATTCCACTTCTAAAATTTGTCGAAGGCTTCCGGTTAGGCAAACTTGCCCCCGTTTTCCACACTGAGTCCAATTCTTGGGTCCGATCCGCGCACAAACACCTCTATCACACAGCAAGGGCCCCCAGAAGTCGCGAAACACACTACAAAAGCTCTGTGGAGATCCGAGTCATCACAGAGTACTTAAACACCAAAATCCACCACCCGTAGACTGAGAAATTACAAGATTACCTCAGTCCTGTCCAGAAAAGTGTCGTAGAAAAAGAGGGTCTAAAGATGCTGCACGCACTCCCATAAAAACTCAAAATAGAGTAGAGCGATGAGTACCGAAATCGTAGGCCTACCTGTCGTGAAAATGTCGCCGCAAAAAATCGACGAAAAATTCCAAGAATACAGCTCAGGGGAGTCATCGGACGAAAAGTTGACGAAAAAGATCGGTATTAGAACAGCGTCGAAGCCCGCGAGATCGGGGAGGAAAAATATCAAACGGTTTCCAAAATTTCTCCAAAACCCCAAAAAGTGTAGAATACTTAAGGTAGAAGCTCTCTGTCGAAAATGGCTTGAAAATCGGATCTAAAAAGTCTTCAAACCGAATTCACAATGGCCTATTTATACTCAAAAATCCAAATAGTGGGTTGTCAGATTCGGGCCCAACTTTCGGGCGCCCGAAATGCACTGTAGCCGCCCGAATTCATCGGATCACGCCACGTGTAGAGCCCAAATCCACCAGATCACTCCATGTGTACCCTGCCGCCCTGTGCTCCGTGCGCCTGGCGCACGTGGGTGGCCCGCGCCCGCCAATGGAACAGTGCCACGTGTCCCACGTGGTTCACGCGGCGCACGCGCCCGGTCCACGTGCCGGGTCTTCCGGAATTTGTCGGCCAATCACACGACGCCACGTGTCACAGCCGCCACCGCCTCCTTTGACACCGTCCAACAAATAAGGTGCTGCCACGTGGCATGACCAATCCTCGGTGCTTCCGGTGCACGCGCCTGCCTGTGGACCCGCCGCCCGCGCGGCGCGCCTGCCCGCGCCTGCCCGCGCTGCCCGCGCCTGCCCGCGGCTGTGTTCGGCCGCGCTCCGCCGCGCGCCGCCGCCTGCCCGTCGCCGTCGGCGATGCTCTAGCCGCCGGAACAGTAACATGTGCCTCGAAATCAGTGTTTTGGCATCCGGGCTCCGAAAAATACACGTAAATAGTCCATTTTCATCGTTTTCGCGCGCCGAGTCCAAATCCGCTATCCGTTTCGCCAAATTCCCATCCTAAATTTGGTCGGAAGCCCACGGAAAAGCCAACTTGATCCGATTCTCGCGCCGGTTCCAAATTTGGGATCCGATTCGATCAAAACCAACTCAAACACGCAACATTGGCCTCCAGAAGCCACTACTCGCCCTGCAAATCCATCATGGAGATCCGGATAATCACACTTTTGAAGCCAAGAAACGGAAGAGGATCGCAAGGGAAGAATCTTGGGAGGAAGAAGAACCCTTCTCTACCTCTTTTGAGCAAGAAAATAAGAGGTGAGTTTTTAAAATTTTTGAGATATTAGGGTTTTTGGGATTTTTGAGTTCTAAAAGAGTTTCTAATGATTTCTTTTGATTTCTAAACCTTGGTTTAGGGATTTTTCTTGGAGATTTAGAGGTCAAGCACTCCTCTCTTCCACAAGAGAACTACAAGGTGGGGGATTTCACCGAAAAGGATGATTTCATCTCTTTTCCTTTGCTTTATCTTTGATTAGAAGTATTGTTGTAAGAGTAGTGTGTAGAGACACAAGAAACTCTTGAGGAAATTAGGGTTTAGTCCTAAGTAGCATAAAAGAAAAGCTTTCAAGGTTTAGTCTTGCATGAACAAAAAGGGGTTTAATGAACCAAGTTTGTAGGTTGTTTTGTGGATTTGGACTTAGGAGAAAACCTAGGTCAAGTGGAATGTGTGGCATAAAATCTAGGAGAAAACTAGGTATTGATGAGTGGCATTTAACTTAGGTTAAAACCAAGGTGGAAATATAGAGTTTTAATATAGGGTTAAAGAACTCTAAGATTAGAGTGGTATGGTTGGTACCTCGGTATTCTTGGAGTACTTCGTAATCCTAGAGTCATGGACTTAGGGACGAGTGAGCAAATTAGAGAACTATAACCTAAAATGGTGTCCTTGGGGCACCCTTGCAATCCTAGGGATGAGTGAGCAAATTAGAGAACTATAACCTAAAATGGTGCCCTTGGGGTACCCTTGCAATCCTAGTGTAAATCACCTAGGGTAAAAGAGAGATGTATAAATGGCACCTTCGGATTTGAGACTCGTCAATTGGGAGTGCGACTCCTAGGGCAGGGGCCCATCGGATGAGGTGCTTCCGGATGGATTAAAAAAAGCAAACAATGAGCAAGTTGGCACCCAGGAGGTATACAAAGTGACCTTGGGGTAAAAGTAAAAGTGAATATACATGTACCCCTGGATTTGAGACTCGTCGAATGGGAGTGCAACTCCTAGGGCAGAGGCCCAGCGAACGAGGTACTTCCGGAAGGGGTTGAAGCGAATGCAAATGGCGCCTTTGGATTTGAGACTCGTCAAATGGGAGCGCGGCTCCTAGGGCGGAGGCCTGGTGGACAAGATACTTCTGAAAGGCTTAAAGATAGAAGAAATGTAAATTGACGAATGTACTTGGGTTAGATGTAACCCTTACATAGCGGCATAGTGGCCGGGTTGTGATATAGTAGTCTTGTGGGGCGTGGCACGGTAGCATTATGGACTAGTATGTAGTGATTTCATATCAACATAATAGTGTATCGTTTACAGTTTTCTATATATATATCTTGCTACTAATATTTTCATTGGACCAAGAGGTGTAGAGTATGTTTCTCGGTGGATGAACCCACTGGGAACTATTCGTAGTTCTCACACCCCATTGGTTTTCACTTTTTGCAGGACTATGTACAGTTGGTGAGGCACTCAATAAGGGCAAGAGCCTGCAGCCTAGTAGACCTAGAGGGTCTAGCGATACTTTACTATTTTGTGTCCTCAAGTGAACATTGTATTTTGTAAGGAGAAACAAGAAAAAAATTTGTAACTAATTGTTATATATATACCAATGTTCATTCTAGCACTTTATTTCAGCTTTATACAATTGTATGTATATGTTTAAATTTGGATGTTTAGTTTAGTAGTAGTTTTACTCTGATATACTTGTATTCTCATTGTGCTTTTGCCGTTTGAGATGATTACCGTTCCTTTTGGGTATGGAGAGGTCATACCCGATTGGCGGGTCTGTTAGTAAGACTGAACCGACCAAATTGGCGGTCTTAGGGCGTGACATCCAAGATGTTTGGAGAGGTTATGTGGACTTACGGTGGGTCCCAGTTCTAAATCGGCACTTTTTGGGTACTCGGCGAAGCTAGTTTTGCATTTTTATGCGCCCGGCTCGCACCACTTGGCGTGCGACTGTTCTAGCACTCAAAAGGGAGTGCCTTGGAATAGTAGGGACAGTTGGATAATGTTCGGAGCATTTCAAAGTGCTTTAACTGGACCCAAAAACTACATTCCGGGCAATACCAGGCTCGGATTCATGTCATGCGAGATGCTGTTGTTCTCATAAGTTAATAGGCTTCATTTGCTAGTTGTTTGGTGTGGTTCGATACCTTTGATCACAATGAGAGTGCTGCGGGTGGTTTCGGTGCCGAAATAGGCATCCCGGGGACCAAATTGGCAAAGTTCGGGATTTTAAAGTCCCGTTTTGGCGCACTAGTTGTGCGGATGACCCAACATCATAATTTTTGGTGTTTGGGACAGCGTGTGATTCACTGATAACTAAGGCATGATTTTAAACATTTCGGAGCACTTGTTGAGTCTTGGTGGCTTTAGTGATACTTATTGCGTAGTTCGAAAATTGGTTAAAGAAACTGATGTCTCGATTGTTGTTTGGGTTAGGTATTGGTGACTTAGGGTCGTAGAGTGATGTCGGTCATTGAGGGAGCCTGCTGGACTCTAAATAAGTTGGCTCGTTGGATGGTTGAGTCGTTAGTGATCGGTTACTGGATAGACGCTTCCAGTGTTTCATATTGCACTTTAGTGTTGTGTTAGGCGTGTCGTTTGCTTAGTTGACTCGTGAGGGGTTTTGTTGACAAATGGTACATTATGTCTAGGTTTCCTTGGCACCTAGAGATTTTGGCGGAGTTGTGGACTTGGACTGTCGTCATTCAGGTCGGTACTTCGATCCGGGCATTAGCATAGTGAAACCTCACTGGGTACCATACTCGATTTAGACCCTTTGATCTTTACTTGGCTTTTGACCCCATAATCGGATAGTTATATCATTACACTTGGATTCTGATCATGCTTGATTGATGCCCCGATTCTTGTGTTCCACTAGTTATCCTGATTTTCAGTTTTAAGGCTTACATCAGTTTATATGCCTACGATTATGATCATGATCGGTTGTTAGTAGTGGATTGATTTTATACTATCCTATTATTATGCTTTTTGCTCATATATATATATATATATATATCTGGTCAGATGTTTTTGCCGCACCGTGACTATTTTGCTTCACCTACACATGACTTTGTAGACTTGATTTGCCCTGGATTCTTTATTCTAGTTTTTGCATGATTCGTAGAGTAGATGATTGTGGTTGTACAGTTGATTTAATGTCTCTTATTGAGCGTTTCTCGGTATAGTACCGATTGTCAGTTGTCGAACCATGAGATTATGATAGTTATGACTTCACACAGTGGTATTTGACACTCTAGTCTGTTTATTGACCTACCTCCTACTGATGACTAAACGTATACATTATTCTCGCTTGACTAGCGTGCTTAATAGAGTAGGTGTGGTGACCTGAAATTCTAGGATGCTTGGCCACGTTGTCAGTGACATGTAGACACCTATCTTTGTGTGTCAAGTGCGTTTGCGGGCCAAACAGACGCAAAAAACAGACTCAGTGCAAAAAAAGGATCAAAAACATATAAAATTATGTTTTTGGCAAGTTTCGAGAGCCCAAATGTGGGATTCGGGCGCCTGGGAGTAGGTGTACGGGAGACACTGACTCGGGTCAACGTTCCACGTGTTGCGCCGCTATTTGCGCGGGTGGAGCCACGTGTTGCCATGTGATTGGGCGTGCGTGCACACACGGTAGACCCAGTGTAATCAACGTGGCGTGCGCCCTGCCTTTCCACGTGGCGCCGCTTGATTGGCCGGCGCCAACCACCGGTCGAGGCGGGGGACGCGTGGCACGCGATGGGCGATTCGGGAACTGCGCGGATGCCTGCCACGTGTCCGAGTGTGCCACTATGGATTTCGGGCATCCAAAAGTTGGGCCTTGACCCGAAAGTTGGGTTTTTTCTAATTTTTTTTATAAATTTGCCCCTTCCTCCTCTTTTTCTATTTTTTTGGGAGATCACCTTGGAGCCCCCTTTGGCTGAGAAGAAGTTTAACAAGTCCCATACACTTCTAGGGATCTTTGGAGGATTTCGGAGACCGTTTCATCATCTTCTTCCCCGACTCCGCGAGCTTCGACGTTCCTTTGACTGCGGTCTTCTCCATCGACGTTTCTTCCGCGGATTTCCCTGAGCTAACCCCTTGGAGTTTTCGGCTAATTTTTAGTTTGGAATCTTCATGAGAGGTAGGCCTACAACTTTGGTATTTATCACTCCCCTCCATTTTGGCTTTTCATAGGGTTTCTCGCAGCATCTTTGGATCCCTTATGCACTGTAGCAATTTCTGGACAGCGTGGAGTATTTATGCATTTTCTCAGCTTTTTGTTGGCGGATTTGGAAATTTAAGGTCTTGAACTCCATCTAGACTTCGAGAGAAATGTAACCGTACCCTTCTTTGGGATTTTTGAAAGTATTTCGGATATGAACTTTACCTATTTTTGGAGCCCTTTGATAGGATGGTAATGCTGGATTTTGTGATTGAACTCATCGCGATGTTCGACTTGTGTTTCAGTTTTCGTGGGGAGTTTGGAGTTTATCGGAGAAAGTAAAAGTTGGAGCACTTTCTTACGATCTAGGTGAGCATGTTTTCTTTTGGTTCTGGATGAAAATTGTGTATGGATTGGCTTCTACACTCCATTGACGCGCATGCTGTTTTTGCATGGGGCAGTTTGGGCATCACTTGGTGTCTTGACCGTTGCCGATTATCCTGGAGTTTTTGGGAGTTTTTCAGTTCGTTGGAACCGTGGGAGCCTAAGGAATGCGCACGTCCAGTTTCAGCCCGATCGGACTTCGGATCGACGCGTTCCAGGTGGGTTGGATTTCCTCCAAAATTTGCGGGCTTCCTATTAATACTATCATTATAGTCGCAAAGCATGCTAGAGTTAGTGCTATACTTGATGTTTATGATAGATGTAGAATTGTGGATTATTGACTAGCACCCTGCCATATGATTGCATGTTATTTAATCAGACTATTATAAAACTCTCACATGGGTTAGTCTTTATTATTTTGGTCATTCCTACACTTTACATTCTTGTTTTCCTGGACTTAGATTTTCTCCTCGCCCGGGTAGTGGGCCGAGTGATCGGGATAGTGTAGGATGCATGTTGCGCTCGTGCCTGGAGGCTGAGTGGAGTATGGCAGATGAGGTTAGTTCTGTGCCAGTGTCGAGAGCCGTTTGGGTAGACGGTGGTCCTGGGTCGTCGACTATTCTCCGACCGATTTTGTTGCCACTGAGTTGTGGCAGTGTTGAGTTTGTGATAGTAGGACCTTGAACCCAGGATATTTTTTGGACACACATTATTTTAGTAAACCAATGTTTTTCTCCAGACATCAATAGGCCGCCGGAACCTATTCTTGTTTGATTAAGGTGAAGGCACTAGACTTTCGGGGTTTGGAAAATAAAACTTGTTTTAACTGATTTCCTAAAAACTAAAAATTTGACAAAAAGGGATTTCCTCAAATCCAGATGTTTTCTAAAAATAGCTACCTTTTCTCCTTACCCGAAGAGGGTTAGAGTGAAAATAGTTTTTAGGACTAAATGCCACCTTTTCATATAAACTTCCTCACCCGAAGAGGGTTCAAGTGATCTGGGTTTTAAGAGATGTTTCCACTTTTGGATCGAGAGTTATGGGAGGCTGAGTCTCGAATTTGTTTTTGTTTGATTGGGATTCTAGGCACCAGTCTCCAGAAATTTTCGGATCCGTGGTTGTTGTTGTCTGATTTGTTCTAGACTGAGGGTATTGTTAGTACCGTTTTCCTATTACCATGAGCGTGTATTTGAGCATATTGTCGATCTGGTTGATCGTGGATTTAGACTATAGCCTGCATGAGCCATATTGAGCTCGACAGAGATGCGCGGATATTTCCTCATTTGGGTCGCTCCCCTCGAGCGCCGCTCGAGAGCTGGGCCTGTTACTTTGCTATCGCGACTTGTCGACGCAGTCCGTGTGGGACGCCCTATATAATTCCCGTCCCAGTGGGGATGTGTGGTAGTAGGTGGGCGCAGGTTTTATTAGACCCTATATGGCAGTCAGTGTGATTGGGTTGATTGAGCATATTGAGATCGAGTAGGTGCATGTTATCATCTGTATCACCCTTTGAGCATGATAGATAGAGGCATGATAACTGTAGAGTTATTTCCAGCTTTTTATTTTCAGCTATACTGTATTGTTATCTTATGTCTCTAGTAGACTTAATGGCAGACCGTTGGTCTTGGAGACGGTATCCACTGAGAATTACTATTTGATGTAGTTCTCACACCCTTTGTGGTGACTATTTTCCAAAGGCATCTCCTCCAGTTCTTACTCCTGCTGTTGTTGCTTCTACAGATCGAGGTAAAGGAGTCGCGAACTAGATCCCTACGTGTCCTTGGAGAGTAGCCGTACCTTTTTTTGGAGATTTATAGTACAGTTAGTTGGATTATTTTATATTTTACTTTTGAGAGTTTTATTTTGAGAGACATATGTATTGTGAGGATCTGACATGTACTATTTGGAGTTGTACTTTTATATTTCAGCAGTTTACTTTCCAGCTCTGATATTTGTACAGCTGTTAGTACTATTTTTTGCAGGTTAGACACTTCGCCTATGCAGGGCTTTCCGTATGGGTGGCAGATCTGTTGGCGAGCCCGGGTTGAAGTTTCGACCCCGGGGCGTGACAGTAGGAGGTTATGGCATTATCTGGCACCTTTATACACTATGAGTGACATTTGCGCCATATGATAGTTGACATTACTAGTTCATTATTGATATGCCTCCCGTTGATGCTTCCTATGCATTTTATTATCTCCTCATTATTATGCATGATAGAGTAGGAGGTTACTGTTTCTTTATGTCATTGTTGGCATTGAGATTGACTTTTGATCCTGTTTGGGAGTTCTGGCTACTTGCCGTTTTTCGGTTTCTAGATCGCGAGCTTGAGCATCAACATTATGATCGCCATAGCACCAGCTGTCATTTTCACGTACGCCTGTGGATTGATTCCCCACATTGGTGTTCTTTACTAGTAGAGTGATCTGATCGACCCATGAGCCCGTCATGTAGCTGCACCTGCAAGACCCGGGTGATATTGAGCCCTATTCTCTGTTAGGTCCTGCAGGTGTGGGGTTTATGTCAGTTCTGGTCAGGCACTAGCCTGAGCTCCTAGGGACCAACAGTGGCACCCAATTGGGTTGATTTGGTTATCATTTCAGTTGACACATTTATTTGCTTATTTAGTCATGTTATCTGATTTACAGTATTTTGCCCTTAGTTATTGCTTATTATATTACCTGTCAGTCATTGCTTTCATACCAGTATCATTTACCTAACATATTACGTTTTCACTGTGCAAGGTTTATCTATCTGTTGATTATTGTATACCAGTAGGTACGACTTGCTGGTCCCCGGCTCATTGTACCCACTGAGATACATTCAGTTGTATCTCACGCCCTCTGGTGACACCATTTTCAAGTTTGTCAGGTGGTGAGATGTGGTGACCCAGATCTCTGCAGGGCTTCTACAGTGCGATCAGCAGCTTCTGGAGGCCTATGTGGCGTGTCGGCGGTGTTTCTGCACCAATTTGGACACAAGTGATGGACTTCGGGTGTATAATGGATCACGTGGGTAATTGGGGGACCCCGTCGATTGTATAGAAGTAGTTTCGCGCGAATCGGGCAGGGTTTTGGCGGGGACCGCGAACTTTGGGCGGTTGACCGGAGGTCGGTTATAGGACTTGATTATAGATGGCAGGGTATTGCGGCAACCGCGGATATTGGGCGGTTGACCGGATATTTACTTATGCATCAGATTGGGTATCAGGTTTCTCTAGTGGACGGAGTTTCTTACTTTTGAGTTCTATTGCCTCTGTATGAGGACCGGGGTTTTCTTCAGTGGATGGATTTTCCACTTTGATCAGAGTCTTGATCCAGTCCTGCTCTTTTACGATACTTATGTTACTGGTTACTGAGGTACTTTACTCGTGTGGGTCTCTCCCCTCGAGTGCCACTCCGGAGTGTGCGTCAGACAGACTTTGGCACGGTGCACGCCTTCCGCGGTGGACCGAGCAGCCGCGCCTCTGCCCGCCGCCGCGCTCCGCCGCCAACCGCAAACAGCCAAAAGGGGCAATGGCGTTGCGCCGCGTGGCCAAAGCTGGTGCCGACACGTGGCGTCCACGCCGGGAGCCGCGGGTCAGCGCGCCCACGCGCGCCTGTCGGGCACGCAGCCCGAGGCAACCACTCCCCACCCCGTGGACCGCGCGCACAACACCCCTCCGACCAAGAGCTGCCACGTGTCCACCCCCGATTCACCGTGCACCCGCGCCATTCCATGGACCGCGCCTGCCGCGCCGGCCAATAGGGAGGCGCCACGTGGCCAGCGCCCGGTGCACGCCTTCCGCGGTGGACCGAGCGGCCGCGCCTCCGCCCGCCGCCGCGCTTCGCCGCCAGCCGCCGCCGCCGGCGCCTCTCCGGCCGCCGGCGCCTCTCCGGCCGCCGAAACAGTGCCACCGAACCTCGAAAATCGTGGCAAGTCATCCGGGCTCCGAAAAATACAAGTAAATAGCCCATTTTCACCGTTTTCGCGCACTGAATCCAAATCCGCTGTCCGTTTTGCCAAATTCTAATTCCAAAATTTGTCGAAGGCATCCGGAAGGGCATTTTTAATCCAAATTCCGCACTGAGTCCAATTTTGATGCCCGATTCGCGTGAAACCACTTCTAAACAATCGACGGGGTCCCCCAATTACCCACGTGATCTATTATACACCCGAAGTCCATCACTTGTGTCCAAATTGGTGCAGAAACACCGCCGACACGCCACATAGGCCTCCAGAAGCTGCTGATCGCACTGCAGAGGCCCTGCAGAGATCTGGGTCACCACATCCTCCCCCACTAAAAGAAAGTTTCGTCCTCGAAACTAAAGCAACTTACACGGAGTCTCAGAAACCAAGGATAGGTACACAACACCGCCGTCTCCAGCTCCCAAGTCACCCGTCACTCCCCGTGATTACTCCTCAACAACAACAACAACCGGTACGGCATGGCCCAATTGCGTAATTCTCTCATCTCACGAGCCAGAATTCGCAACGGGCTTCCCTCGTACCACAAATACTCGCAGATCTCAAAGGAAACGAGTCCATCACGGGCGAGGAATCCACAAGCCTAACGCTCCTGAGCTGAGACGTTGAAGGACCAACAAGAACTCCAACAAAAGGCTGGGGGGAAAAGAAAGAACAACCAGTGTAACACACACACAAAACTGCTCCCTGGTGCCAGCACAACTAGGCGATCCGAAAGATACCCACACCAGCAACCAAAAGAAAAGAGGCCCTAATAAGCTGGGGTTCTCACTCGATCACTCTCAAAACCGACTACCCGAGGGGACTGTTCAGCCGCAGTCTAATCATCCATTCGTCCGGCTCTACTAGCACTGCCCAGTCCAGGAAGCTTCTCGTCTCAACAATAGATGTCAGTCTCGGCCAATCTCAGATAGCATCCCTCTTGGCCGGATTTCCACCGCCGCCCCTACGGTTAAAATATGTAATCCAAGAAGATATGCTATCGAAGCTAAAACTTGTACCACAACAACTTGGCATAAAGCTTTTTCCTCACAGACCTTGTCATACCATCGACAAGTGCTCCACAAGCTCTAAATCACACAGGAAGGGGGGTATAATCAAAATATCCCTGGAGAATACCGTCATCAATCCGTTCAAGTCCAACTGGAACCAAAATTCCTCAATCTTAAAGGTGACGGGGCATTAGTCAATCCATTTGGCCTCAGTATACTCATAATGCCCCTACCGTGTCCTGAACATCATCTTGGCGAAATACTCAGCTGTATGATTCCAAAATCTGTACCTGCATCAGTCGAACAACTGCCGGAGTATAACTCCATCAAAAGGTCCAAAATAATACTCGGACCTGCCTATGCTCAAACCACAAAAGAGCTCTCACAGTCGTGTATCAACGACGTGGCACGAGGTCAAACAGACCCTCGATCCATCAGATCCCTGCACCTGTGCCATCAACTTTCCCAGCTCTTACAGATAATATCCATGAGGTGCTGTTGAGATTGGCGCGATTTCCAGAACCACGTCAATCGCAATCTCCATCTCCCTAACTGGCGGCATAATCATCGGCTCGAGTGGACTCACACCCGGGATCTCACAGCGATAGAAATATCCTTTAATCCCGGTGCCACCATAAGCTCCTCTCATACTGTCGCTATAACCTGTGTGCTCGAACAGTCTCAATATAACAAGCCTCCTTTAGTCTGCCTCGCAGAAGGTCACAGTCATCACTCTCCACACTTAATCATCCAATGGTACTGTGGCAACCAATCCCAAGCACTGGGTCAAAATACCGAACTGCCACCCATACCAATAGGTTTGCCGGTATAACTCATGGTCTCAACGGCACTGGACATGATCCACAAGCCTCCTTCATATGCACAACATTGATAGTAACCTGTACCTTTAGTGCGCGTGGTATCAACTCTGCCTCTAGTCCATGTCGGAATGCGAAGTGCACTAACTACGACTGCTGTGAAGAAATCACACCTGCGACAACTCGATCCCCTGCCGTGGTCCCCTCTAACCAGGCGGCACGAACTCATCCACACGATGCAAGCGGTTGTCGCTCAGTCTGCCAGAAAATATCTGAACCAATCACAAAGGGAGCACGACCTTTGTCTCTGCTCACGCTGAGGCGACAACTGTGGCCCTCAGCAGATAACATATCCACGCCATCGCTGCGCTACTCTGATATAGATGCTGATGCTGCCATCGGGGTCCACCCGATCTCCGACATCTCAGAAATTCATTATTGCAACCGTCATATGACAAAACACGATTAATCCATGCAATTCCTTATACAATTATCCTTACTAAGCTCACCCCTCGATCCCATATAATATATCCCAAACATGCATGTTATCAATCACAAAGGGTAACACTCCCTTGGGTAAGCTCTACATTAACCATCCACAAGGATATACACCAACCAGGAAAGCAAAACAAAAATGCCTCTGCCGGCCGATCTGTCCTCCATCACCTAGCGCCAAGCGCCTCCATCCAGAACACGCCTCCAGCGGCAGATCCCCATCCAAAGGAACTGCAGCGCCCAGCTCCAACACAATGCCTATAGCAACGAGGCGTCCAAAATCCAAAATCTGTACAGGAGGGACTAAATCAACTGAAAGATATCCTGGCGCAATCCACTCCTAGTCACACAAATCCTATGCGCCTCGTCCCTCTAAAATGGAGCGCGCAGTTCAACAACTGCATAAACTCTCGGCACAAGGGAGCTCTCAAATAGTTTCTCCATCACCACCAACCACGATTCAGCCTTCCAAGGCTCCAAACTCAAACCTACGAATCGGGGTGGTTCGACTGCCAAAACTGGCTCAATAAACCGATCATGCCCCACAGCTCAATCCGTTGTTAGCTATCCACCCTGCCTCGGTGCCTCGGCACTAAACATTGGCACGGAGGGGGCTACTCGCTCCATCGGCGCCACAGAAATCACTGCCGCTGAGGATACTGCAACCAGGTGGTCTCAGGAGGAAAGCACAGTCGGGCTACCCACTGCTCCGACAACTGTGTCACCAAGACCAGCTGCTCACACAGCCGCTGGTAAGCCTCTGACAATCCTGTCATCTGGGTCCGGAGCTCTCTGACCTCAATCCGGGTATCCGGCCCAAAACCAACCGCTCAAGCTCAACTACTATGACAGGGTGCACAAGGGTCCCAAACCCAGCATCGGGGAGACACCGCTCGCCACGATGAAACCAGAAATCAGCACACAACAACACTCGACCCAATCCAGCGAAAGTCTAGAGCATGTCACCCATTCCGCAGCATTATGTTGTCTGCAGCCAACATAATCACTTGGGAGAATAAACATGCCAATCACTCATCCCGTCCCTTGGGAGAGGCATAAAACTCAATCAGGACTCTCACCATAAGTCACGACTCTCACGAAGTTATCCAAGGGTCAAACCATAAGCCTAGGATTTCTAAGTCCACCATGACCTACAACCTAGGCTCTGATACCACCTAATCTGTCACGCCCCGGAGTCGAAACTGCGACCCGGGCTCGCCAACAGATCCGCCACCTATGCAAAACCCCGCATAGGCGAAGTGTCCTACCTGCAAGAAAGGGCTACAGCTAAACAGATATCAGAGCTATAAAATAAAAGTGCTGTAAAACAAAAACCAACCATCTGTACAACTGGAATAATGATACAATAATCATCTCCCATAAATGATAATCATATAATTTCCTCAGATACAAAACCCAGAACTCAACAGGGAGGTAACTCCAATAAATACATCAGTGTACATGCTCTCAATACATATCATAACCTCACTACATCTGTCTCTCAAAAGAGGAAAATAAAATAGCTAATCTACTAAAGCTCTCAACAGAAGGGGGTACCGCTACTATCCAACGACGGGTAGGGGTCTAGCACGCGACTCCCTTGCCACGATCAACAACCGCAGAATCGGCAACATCCGCTAAGACTCTGAGAGGAAGGAAAAAAGGGAGGGAAAACCCCAATGGGCGTGAGAACTACACCAAAAAGGGAGTTCTCAGTGGGTACCACCGCCAGCCCGACGGTCTGCGCACCAAGTCCTCAAGAGGCAATAAAGTAACTAATGCAGTAAGAATTAAACAAGAAACCCGGAGACTCTCCACGGCTACCATGCCTCTATCTAAAGGCTCAAAAGGGGAACAACTCTGATAAAGATATGCAACACTCGTACACGAGGTGCTCAATCGACCCAATCGAGCTGACTGCCACATCGGGTCCAGTCAAGCCTGCGCCTCCCCCGTGTATCAACGTAGGGTGTCCAATCGGACTAACTCGCTATCGAATAGTGGCACATGCAGGCTATAGTCAAAATCCACGCTCTCTCACAGAACGGATAGACTCAAGATGCTCAACCTCTCACAACAACGATCAAAGTACTCACAACAACACTGGACCACTGTCAAACCAAACGGCTCCCAACAACACTAGCACCGGTCTAAACACAACTGCCAGCCTCCACTCGTCCCCCAGGCACGAGTGCAAAAGTAAAAGTATCCGTCTGAATAGACCCAATCGATGGACCAGTAAAACTGGCACTGCCTGCTCCGCCTGCCGCAACGGGTATGCCAGCCTATGCATAACACCGAAGCAAAGGAGTCTCAAGGACTCAAAGTCTGTCTGACGCCTGCTGGCTGCAACGGGTATGCCAGCCTATGCATAACACCGAAGCAAAGGAGTCTCAAGGACTCAAAGTCTGTCTGACGCACACTCTGGAGTGGCACTCGAGGGGAGCGACCCACACGAGTAAAGTACCTCAGTAACCAGTAACATAAGTATCGTAAAAGAGCAGGACTGGATCAAGACTCTGATCAAAGTGGAAAATCCATCCACTGAAGAAAACCCCGGTCCTCATACAGAGGCAATAGAACTCAAAAGTGAGAAACTCCGTCCACTAGAGAAACCTGATACCCAATTTGATGCATAAGTAAATATTCGGTCAACCGCCCAATATCCGCGGTTGCCGCAATACCCTGCCATCTATAATCAAGTCCTATAACCGACCTCCGGTCAACCGCCCAAAGTCCGCGGTCCCCGCCAAAACCCTGCCAGCCGCAATCCGGCACAACCCGTCCCTGACACCAATGTCCCTGCTACACTACCCCAAACCCCTACTCGCACCCGAGCAACACAGACCGCCTGACTAACAAGAAGGAGAAAAGAATAGCATGGTTTCTCCTAAGTCAAGTTCCAATATGTAGTGCAACAGTAAAAGATGGCCTAACTACGTGTCCATACAAGCATGCTTTTATCCTCAGGAACGATGAAAGAGAGTGAAACATAAAGTAGCATAGCATGCTAAAACATTTCTACTATGATACACCAATATGAAATAAGTAGGTCAATACATGAACATGCATGATCTCTATATCATCTAGTGTGGGAATAAATAAAGCCGTCTGTCAGAGATAAGACTCTAATTCACCAAACGTGAACCATGATCAGGTATGCATCAATCCCCAAAATCTAGGCCATTCCCTGCTTACCTCTCATTCATATCAGTTGAACATTAGTTCTGCATGCTATCATTCGTAGGGGGGGGGGGGGGGGGGGTGACATTCCAACAGGTATACTTACATTAACCATAACAACCCTATCATTTCCTTATACAGTTACCAATATTATGCTTACCCACCTGAAGAGCTTAATCCAAGGCAAACCTGAGGTCGGTGAAGAGCGTGGCCATTTGCCAACAACAACTGCTGAACCCGCACCCACGGTACACGTCGCGCCAGCCTCGGCCCCTAACAGCTGAAATACCCGAAAACCATCATCTCCAGTTCCAACAGGTTCAAAGACACTAGCAAACCTTCCTGGGTAGAACAATAAGGTCCAAAGTTACACTTTATTCCCAAAAATTAGCTAAACACACACGATCTGAAAATCAGTCCCAAAGATGCCATTATTTCACTTACTGAAAGTTCCCCGAAAAGTCCAATAAAAATATCACTACAATCTTCGCGTCGAGACCTTCGAAACGGGTATCTGCACGTCCAATTCCGAGCCCCGTAGGCCGAGTTACAAATTCCACAGTACAGGCGCGCAAAAACTCATAACCACCCAACTGTAATAATCTGCACAGTAAAAGGGGAAACAGTATACCTTTGGGCAAGACTCAGAAAAATCCCAAAAAAATACGATGGTAATCCTCGCGATGATTAGATGCAAAAAGTGTACAGGCTCGTCTCGATCCGACGCTCGAGCGCGGAGATAAAATTCCGGCAAGGGGCTACTGTCCAAAAACTCCACCAGCAAACAGTAGCTTAGAAATGTCTCGAAAACCGTGCCACAAATTCATAATCCAGCAAGGTGTTCAACACAAAAGTCGAAGACGTACCTCTCGTGAATCCAACGCCGCAGAAATCATCCAAAAATACTGTCGGAGCAGCTCTGTGGACCTCACAGACTAAACAGCGACGATAACGGGCCTCCGATGAAAAATCGTCGCTCTGTGCTACGAAGCCGAAGTCGTCGACGCCGCGGCTTCCAAAAAAATTCCGGGCCTCTGCCAAAGATGCGCAACACTAAGATCTCCAACTTTGCTGAAGGGTCCAAGGGCAGGGGAGCTCGGGAAAAGGGGTAAAAAGCCCAAGCAAACAGCCTATTTATAGGCCCAGCCCGAAAAATCCAACAATTTGGACTTTTGGCCCAAAATCGGGCGCCCGGGCATTCCGGGCTGCTACATGCGGGGTTTTGCATAGGTGGCGGATCTGTTTGCGAGTCCGGGTCGCAGTTTCGACTCCGGGGCGTGACATGAGATGTCGGGATGGTGATGTGAGGCTTTGCGGTAGAGTTGTCCCTATATGCTAGCTAGAGAGCTGGTCTGACATGATTATTATTCTAGATTTTACTTGCATTTACTTTTAATTTAGTAGTATGCCACTGTTGACTTGATCATGTCGATTTGACTCTTAGTTATGGTGGTTTTTGATTATTGTAGTTGATTTTATCATGCAGATTAGTTATCAAATTTGGTGGGTTTATTATGTTTTCGATTATTGTTTAAATTATTTAAGATGTTCTAGATAGTACTCTTATTCTATTATTATACATTGCCTAGCCGTGCGTGTATATATAAGAAAAATTTTATCCGTTTTGACCGAGAAATTCTTTATGCACTTGGCGGATTTGCTCACGTCCCGGGAATTAATATTTTGAACTCTGATTTATATAAAAATAAATTTAGACCGTTTTTAAATTCTGGAGCGTGATACTAGGCTCAAGAGGTTAAGAGGGTTAAGTATGCTAGAGCTAGAGTAGTTCTAGAATAGATGATTCCATAGGAAGTGGGACGTCACATCTAGCAATACAACGACCACAAGCTATCCTGTCAGTAGGTAGCGCTATACAAACTAAATAGGCATGCAGATCGAGATCGAGCAAATAGAGTAAAAAGTTAAGTTTAGAGAAGGTTAGTATAAAGCCCAGAGTAGTAGTATATATAAGAAGAAGATCATGTACCTTTCTTGCACACTTCCCTATATAGAGGTAGTCGCCACCGCGTGCAGCAAATGAGAGCTGTTGCAACAGGTAGCCAGTAGGAGATTGGGTCCAACGATTATTTTGACCACTCTTAGGTTAGCCGTTGGACCATACTTAGATAAAGTTAAACACAGGTTAATCTCCCCTCCCTCCATCCAAGAATAAAAGATAAGGTTTTAGTGTAGGTGAATTAAATTAAACCAAGTAGCCAATACCGCAGGCCACAGCCCGCTCGGCCGACTTGACTCATGCTGCGTGGTTGCACTATTCTTATTATCACCTTTGTAGGTAACTTAAATATGGTGGAGTAAATAAAACCTTACAACATCTCATGAGTTTTCTATATAGGACTAAACTCATAAGTTGTATAAGTTGATGCACAAGCTCTCAAGCAAAGCCCATAATTGGTTTTGGAGCACCCAGGAGGTTCATGGGCCAAAATGAAAATTTAAATCATAATTTTAAAATAAATACCAACTATTTGTGCATTTTAAACCTCTTGTACTATTCTGTAAATCCACTTCTATAGAAACATTGGGATAATTAATCTTATATAATCTTATATATATAAGTTGATGTTAAACCTGAGACTGTTTGGTCAGAGTACTGTTGTGCATTATTGTTATATATTTTTATGGACTGAGAAGGAAGATAGTGATATTGAATTGTTTAGCTATTTCGAATCGTTTCAAGATTGAGACGTGCTTATGCAGTATATTTATCTAGCATTGACAGCTATTACACAATCAATGCTCTATTTTTTTAAAAAAATTTGGGTCGTTTTGTCAAAGAGAATTAGTGATCTTCTTCAGCTTCATATAATTTAACTATGTTTGACGGCAAATGTTTTATACATAAGAGATAAATTTAAGGACATTCTTCGCTCATCTGTATAGAACTAGAAGGTGCCTTGATTTGTGTGTGTGCACATGGTTTTTTTATTTTATTTATTTATTTTTTTTAAAAGGGGAACACTAACTGGGAGGTGCCAGAGTCCTATGGTGGTACTTCAAGCAAATTCTTAGTTAGTTATAAACATAATCCTTGGTACAAAATTTTAATTATATATGTTGCTATTCAAGTACATAACTTAGGTACTCATTAATATAGTTTGCTAATACTAAACAAGAACGTAAATCACACTTTAAACAAGAAGTCCAGTCACATAAATAGTTTTAGAAAGAAACTACATGATAATCTAATCATAAAAGATTTTAGACAAGAAGTCCAGTCACATACTTTTGAACATAAATCACACTTTAGACAAGAAGTTCAGTCACATACATAGTTTTGAAAAGAAATTACATGATAATCTAATCATAAAAGACTTTAGATAAGAAGGCCAGTTTACAAACTCTGTTTCTGTCTATCCATCTGAACATAATCACACTTTAGACAAGAAGTCCAGTCACATACTTTTCTTATTTATTAGATCACCTTCAGAAAAGTAACTATTTTCTAAATAATTATGTATACTTGCATACAAAGATTATTACTTGTCTAATTTTTGCTCAAATGGATAGACAGAAGAAATAGACTTCAAGCACTCAAATAGTAATTGGCTGCACGAACAACAACGAGATGTATTTTTCAAGATAAGTAGAGTATGTGTACCCGTCTGTGTACTTATATATCAATTCGATCATTCGAGTGAAATTATGAACTCGTTCAATTAGAGGGATTGGAATATCAGTTGGCTTCAGGAACGCTTTGTGTATTGTTTTCCATGCATCTTCTATTATGAAGCAAAGTTTTGCAATGGCTACTTCCCTAGTTGTGTTGTGTTCTTTCATGTAGGACTCCAATGTAGAGACACAGTGTCCCATCTTTTGTTCTCGCTGAAGAAAGAAAGTTGTTAGAGATCAGCGATCATTATGAAGTAAAGAAATAAATTTGAAACTAATGCTATAAAACATAGTCAAAGGATGAAGCGAGACAGATAGATGGTAATGACTTGTTTGTCCCTTCTAAACTTTCACTGAAGTGTTGTTTTCAGTAGAGTTACATGGAATTAATGTATTAATTCTTTGTAATAGTTTAATACAGTAAGAAGTGAAAAATTTTAAATGGAGCTTCTGCTTTTAGGACAAGAAGTGCATTTTGCTTTGCTAAGGCATCCACATTGTAACACATATATACATCAAGAAGTATGTGAAAACATACATATTTTTAGAGATCACCCGCATATTTTTGTTATAGTGTGTGTGTGCGCGTGAGAGAGAGAGAGAGAGAGAAAGAGAGAGAGAGGGAGAGGAAGGGATTACCTCAAATGAAGTGATATCATTCATGAGTCGGGAGATGAGGGCTGAAGCTTTAACTGCTTCAGGTATACTAATAATCCACTCAAATGTAGCCCTTGTTGCAATTTTATCCATGCCGACGAAGGAGGCACAGATTAGCATTGGATAAACTGAGGAAATCAATGTGGTTTGCAAATGTTCTTCAAAAGTTGGCACATAATCATGCGCATACCATTCATTCTCCTTTAGATAAGCTCTAACTACTTCTTTAAGCTACAATTACAAAAATAATGCCTTCATTAGTTTAATTTCTAGTATCACAAAATACACACACACGCGCGTGCACACACACACACTCACACTCACACCCACACACAAACATATATATATATATATATATATATATATATATATATATATATATATATATATATATATATATATATATATATAGAGAGAGAGAGAGAGAGAGAGAGAGAGAGAGAGAGAGAGAGAGAGAGAGAGAGAGAGAGAGTTCGGTTGTGATACTATCAATAGTACCAAGAACTTGGTATTATTGAGTTTTCAGCCCTTGATGCGGTTAGGATGATAGTGATCCCATAGGATTTATACTATTTCACCAACCACTCACTAAACCATAGGGGACCACTATCATCCTAACCGCATATTCCTTCATCTTAGGGCCGAAAATTCAATAGTACGAAGTGTTTGGTACTATTGATAGTATCTATTAATAGTACGAAGTGCTTGGTGTTATCAAGTTTTCTGCAGTTAAATCTACTCTTTTGACCATTTCTATCCTTTAGAACTTACTATTCTACCAACCACCCATTAAATTCTAGAGGATCACTATCATCCTAACTACACTTCTTTTCATCCAATGGCTGAAAACCTTATAACACTAATGACACTTGGTGCTATTAATAGTATAGTAGACTAGTTTTATACATCTCTTCATCAAACTCAACTATATCTATATATATATATATATATATATATATATATATATATATATATATATATATATATATATATATATATATATATATATATATATATATATATATATATATATATATATATATATATATATATATATATATATATATATATATATATATATATATATATATATATATATATATATAGTCCAGCTACTATACTATCGATAGTACCAAGCACATGGTGCTACCAAGTTTTTAGCCGTTAGATCAACACCTTTTATCATTTTCACCCGTTAGATCATACTATTTTTCCAACCACCAACTAAACCGTAGGGGCCCACTATCATTGTGGTGCCCTGGCTTTTGCTAAAAGGGTAAAGTGCGGATAAGACGCCCTAAACGTGTTAAAAATACGTTTAAAAAGAGTTAGAGCAAGTTTGGTTCGAAGCAAAACACGTTCGGGTCAAAAGTGAGTTGAAATTGGAATTCAAAATAAGTTACGAAATAGAAATTGGGTTAAAATCGACCCTGAAACAGTTAAAATGGTTGTGGATATGTTAGAAATGAATTCCGAGCATGTCGGAATGATTCTCTAGGGTTTAAGGCCTTGTAGAGCAAAAACGAAAAATTTGAAGAATAGTTGTTGTTACGGATTTCGTTTTGGCGCATTTCGTGAAAGTGTTAAGTCTTGAAGATTGAAGATGAATGAAGTTTGGATCATATACCTCAATCTCAAGAAAGAAGAATTCAAAAGGATCAGGTAAGTTTAACTAAATATTTTTGGTGATCCGAATACTTCTTGTAGTGTAGAAACACTTGGAAGAATTTTTTATCGCATAAAAATCAAGAACTAGACATGGGACATGTTCAGGATCCGGATCAGACAGTCCAATCCGGATCCCGAAGGGTACTTGTTCATTGGCAAATCCGATCCGGATCATAGCCATTTCGATCCGGATCCCGAACATGGGAATTTGCTGAAATTCATGAACGATCCGGATCGTGGATTACAATCCGGATACCGAACCCTGTTTCTCTGGAATTGGCTGACTCGTTACGACGATCCGGATCACAGCTAATCCGATCCGGATCGCCGTCGTGAAAATTTCCAGAAACGGACAGTTTTTGATCCTTATCTTCTTCCTAGGGTTTCTAACCTATATATAGACCCTATGATTCTTTTTCTAGGGTTAATCCAATAATCCAAAAAATCCATAGAATAGAAAAAGGAGCCGTCATCTTTTATACGGCCCTAAGATCCACATATAGAGAAGAAAGGAAATCATTAGATATTACTCTATGTTTCTTCATCTATATTGATTAGTTTGATTCTAGGTTTTCATACTCACATCTTGAGTTGAATCAAACTAATGAATACTTAGATGGTATTTCCTATCTATCTTTGATCTAAGTATTCGGCGGATCATCACCACCCAAAAACAACGATTTACCCCAAAATCGGCGCGTGGACTCGCGTGGCCTTGTGGATTCAAGGTGCAACCGCTCTCGTGGATTCGGGGCGAGGTACGTTCGTGGATTCGAAGCGTGCTACTGGGTGAAGACCGTGGATTCGGTCAGACGTCGTGGACTCGACGTTGGACGCCGTGGATTCGGCGTTGGACGCAGATCGTGGATTCGAGACGCGTTGCGGAGCGAGCGGAGAAGATCAACTAGGAGCGTATGGAAAAGGTTGAGTCGTCTGTGAGTACGGTATATCACCTTGTACGTGTTTAATTCTAGTAGATTTCACCGTGTTATCGGTCCCGTGGTTTTTTACTCCGGTTTGGAGTTTTCCACGTAAAAATCTTGCGTGTTCATTTATATTTCCGCATTGGGTTTTTATTGCGCAATGATTTTTTGAGTGTTTATTGTTTACACCTATTCACCCCCCTCTAGGTGTTTTTTTCCCCTATTTAGATCCATTATTACATATAACCCAACAAGTGGTATCAGAGCGGGAATAGGGTTGTAAACAATGGTTGAAGGTGGAAACATCAACAGACCCCCGTTCTTCGATGGAACAAATTATGCGTACTGGAAAGTACGGATGAAAGCCTTTTTAATTTCCATCGACGAACGGGTGTGGCAATCAATTGAATTAGGATGGTCTAATCCAACTGAAATTATTGGTGATGTTCGCACCATCAAACCTAGGTCGAAGTGGACCAAGGAAGAGTTAGATTCATCTTCTTACAATGGCAAGGGAATTAATGCTATTTTTAATGCCTTATCTCAAACTGAATTCTCTCGCGTCTCGGCATGTGAGACTGCGAAAGAAATCTGGGATGTTCTTCAGGTTACACATGAGGGAACTAACCTCGTGAAGATTCAAAAGCTGCAAATGCTTACGAGCAGATTTGACTCTATTTTCATGGCAGAAAATGAATCTTTCACGGACTACTATACACGATTGCAAGACATCGTAAACTCATGTGCTAACCTGGGAGAGAAGATTCCAGAATTTAAGGTTGTAAGAAAGATCTTAAGAACTCTTCCTGAACGATTTCGCCCAAAGGTTACAACCATTGAAACTATTAAACACCCGGACGAAATACGTGTAGAAGAACTAGTTGGTTCATTACAAACTTATGAAATGACATTTACTACTAACTATTCTTCGGGAAAGGCATCCTCTTCTAAGTCTTCAGGTTATGCTTTGAAAACAACAAAGGAAGAAGACACGGATTCATCCTCCTCAGACGATGACGAGAACCTATCTATGGAGGAATTTGAGAAGCAGCTCGCTCTCTTGACAAGGAAGTTTCGCCGCAACTTTCGAAGGGGTGATTCAAGTAAAACTCCATCCTTCGGAAAGGGGAAGAAAGGCAAGGGTTCTTCAAGTTACAAGTCAAGAAAGCAAGAGGGTTTTTCTAAAGATAAGAAAAGCACAGAAGGACAAGTCCAATGCTTCAAGTGCCGAGGATACGGCCATATCTCAACGGAATGTCCAACTAAGAATCCGTCGAAGAAGAAAGCGATGCAAGTCGTCACCTGGGATGACAACTCAACGTCAAATGAGTCATCCTCAAGTGATGAAGAAGAAAGTGCAACGGCATTCCACGCGTCCACATCTTCACCCTTCATGTGCTTAATGGCAAGTACTTCAGATTCATTGTCCAACTCCTCCCGGGTTGAAAAAACTGCAACGGATGATGAATCAAGTAACTCTGAAGGTGAAGATTTTGTTTTAGCCTACCACAGACTTTTACGGGATTCAAAGAAACTGGCTAAACAAAACAAGGGGTTGAGAGGGAGATTACAGGATCTCGAAGAAGAAGTAAAAAGTGTAACTTCTCTCTCGACCGATCTTGAAGTTGAAAGGGATAATCTGTTAAAAGCAAATGTTTCCCTTCAAGAGTCCAATGAGCAACTCGAGAAGAATTATGTAGATATGGTGAACAAAGCGAATTACTTCTTGAAGCTCAACGGCGAGGCTCGACAGGAAAAACTGGAAATGACAGAGACCATTCTCCAACTCAAGGATGACTTACAGCGATTTTCATCAGGAAGGAGTAAGTTGAATAAGCTTCTTGGTCTTGGTCAATCAAACAAGTTCGGCCTCGGATACAATCGAACTGAAGACAATTTTAGTTCGGTTGGGACAGTTTTTGTGCCTCAGTCGATATCTCCTCCTCCGACACCGGAATTCACGACAAACAACGACAACAAGCCTACTTCTTTCTCTTCGGGATCGTCAAGCACAAAGGTATGTTTTCGTTGTGGTATTACAGGGCACATTGAAAGAAATTGCAAGATTGGAGCTCAAAGATCAAATCAATCACATCTTGCAATTGCTACCAATGAGTTCACTCCCCGGAAATCAAAGAAGGATTTTTCAAAAGAAAAGAACATTGGTAGTACTTCAAGCAAGACGATGACAAAAGAAAAAGATCAATCATACAAGACGTCTTCATCAAGGAAAATTTCTCAACCATTGCCAACATACTCTAAAACTCAAAAGGTTTGGGTATGCAAAGGTGAAATCCTTCCTTGCCTTTAATCTTCCAACGATTAAATGTTGTGTAGTTTATGTAGACTATTTTTTTCCTTTTTGGACCGACCCGTCAACCATCTTTGGGAGGTAAATGGTATATTTTCTTATTGGTTGATGATTTCTCTAGGTTTTCATGGGTAGCATTTTTAAAAGAGAAAGCTGATACGTTTGATTCTTTTCATGAGATTTGCCATCGTATTATGATTGAAAAGAATGAAAAGATCATTCGTGTTAGAAGTGATAGAGGTGGAGAATTCATTAATTCCAAATTCATTGATTTTTGCACTTCCAACGGCATAAAACATGAATTCTCGGCACCCTATACACCTCAGCAGAATGGTGTTGTTGAGCGCAAAAACAGGGTTGTTCAAGAGATGGCGCGTGTGATGCTTCATAGCCGGAATTTACCGCTACATTTTTAGGCTGAAGCTGTGAACACCGCTGTCTATGTCATTAATCGAGTGTATTTGCGCCCAGGAACTTTAAATACACCATATGAGCTGTGGTTTAGTAGAAAACCGGATATCAAATACTTTCGTATCTTTGGGAGTCGATGTTTTATTTTGCGTGATCGCGAAAATCTTGGTAAGTTCGATTCTCGAAGTGACGAAGGGATCTTTTTGGGTTATTCTACAAATAGCAGAGCATATCGGGTATTTAACATGGAATCTAAAACGATTGTAGAATCTATAAATGTTAAAGTAGATGAAGCTTTTCACTTTGCATCTGAAAAATCTACCCTTGATATCTCTCTTGATGATGATACTCCTGTAAGTGCATCTTCTCATGATAATACTTCCAATATTAATGATGCATCTAATGGTTCTTCAAGTTTATCTGATGTGCAGGAATCATCTCATGTACCTCCGAGTACTCCGTTACAACAAACGTTACGCATCTCCAAGGATCATCCTGAATCAAACATCATTGGAGACCCACAAGAAGGAGTCAAAACTCGGAGACAGTTGGTTTGTGGATTCGCTTGCTACGTATCCTTGATCGAACCAAAGAACATCGATGAAGCTCTTCAGGATGACTACTGGATTAAAGCAATGCAGGAAGAGCTCCATCAGTTTGAGCGAAACAAAGTCTGGGAATTAACGAAGCCTCCAAAGCAACACAATGTGATAGGTACCAAATGGATTTTCAAGAATAAGAAAAATGAAGATGGTACCATCATCAGGAACAAAGCACGTTTAGTTGCTCAAGGCTACTCTCAAGTAGAAGGTATAGACTTTGATGAAACTTTCGCCCCTGTAGCTAGACTCGAGTCCATTCGTATATTATTCGCGATAGCTTGTCATTTTAAAATAAAATTGTTTCAAATGGACGTTAAGAGCGCGTTTTTAAATGGGTTTTTAAATGAGGAAGTTTATGTGGCTCAACCGAAAGGTTTTGTAGACTGTAAACTACCTAACCATGTGTTTCGTTTGAAAAAGGCTCTTTACGGTTTAAAACAAGCACCGCGAGCATGGTACGAAAGGTTGACAAAGCACCTATTGGATAAGGGCTATACTCGAGGGGGAGCTGACAGGACTCTCTTTGTGAAGCATTATCAAAATAACTTTATTGTAGCACAAATCTATGTCGATGACATTGTATTTGGTGCGACAAGAGATAATGATGCTTCTAAATTCGCTGAAACCATGGAAAGCGAATTTGAGATGTCAATGATGGGCGAATTGACTTATTTCCTTGGATTGCAAGTGAAACAGTGTGACGAAGGCATCCATTTGTGTCAATCCAAGTATGCTTTGGAGTTGGTCAAAAAGTTTGATCTAGAAAATTGTAAAGATTTTCCAACTCCAATGGGAACTAGCAATAAAGGATTAGGAAGTGAATCTTTTAGTGAGAATGTAGACTAGAAACTTTATCGGAGTATGATTGGAAGTCTACTTTACCTCACGGCTAGTCGCCCGGATATATCTTTTGGTGTTGGGATCTGCGCGAGATATAAATCTGCACCAAAGGAGGTTCACCTGAAAGCGGTGAAACAGATCATCCGATACATTAAAGGAACCATAAATTTTGGAATTTGGTATCCTATGGGAACAAGTCTAGATATTATTGGATACTCAGATGCCGATTGGGCAGGATATGTGGATGATCGGAAAAGTACGAGTGGTGCATGTTTTTATTTAGGCCACTGCCTTGTTGCATGGCATAGTAAAAAGCAAAACTGCATTGCACTCTCGACTGCCGAAGCGGAATATATCTGAGCGGGTAGTTGTTCAACCCAACTCATTTGGATGAAAAGTGTGTTGAGCGACTTCCGGATTTCAGCAACTTCGGTAACAATTCTTTGTGACAACACTAGTGCTATAAACATTTCCAAAAACCCTGTGTTGCACTCTAGAACAAAACACATTGAACTTAGATATCATTTTCTTAGAGAGCTAGTTGAATCAAATACTCTTCAACTGTCATATATTTCAACTGAAGATCAATTAGCTGACATTTTAACAAAACCTTTGGATCAAAAATGTTTTATTCATTTGCGTAAAGCAATTGGAATGCTTTCCTTGAAATAAACTTCTTTTTGAAACTGTTGCTTAGGTTAGGTTTTGTTTTTGTGTTTTTGTTCTTTATCTATGTTTATACATAGTACATTAATTGAGCATGTGTATTATTGACTTTACTTGCATCCTTTCATATAATTAGAAATTTATTATGCTTTGGATATCATAATAATTCAGTTGATGCATTGATCATTTATTTAAATTAAAATATTTTTTAATTGATCAAAGTCAATTTCTCTCTCAATGATCTCTTGGTATTGTTTTTATCTTATTTGACTATTTGGTTGAGTATGAATTCGAGATCAATCCTTGGTTGAATACTTTATATCTTAAATTAATTGATAGCCAATTGAGGGGGAGTCAAAGAAATGTAAAATGCTCAAAAGATGTGGAAAGAGTTACATCCCAATGAGGAGTGTGAAAACTACCACCACATGGAGGAAAGAGCTACCACCTCGGTCGTCCGAGTACTGTGTGCAGCTACCACATGTATACCAAGCATGGGTTTATAATTTTTGATTAAATAAAATGCATGATTGAAATACTTGACTCCGTCAAATTTCAAGGTTGGTATAAGGTGGGATTTTTAAATGAAAGATGCTCAAAGAGCCACTCTCTTCAACAGATTGACTAGATACATTATATAATTTATTTGGGATTTCAAACATCTATTGATCTTGGTAATTCATTTTCTTTATCATTTTAATGATTTGATAAATGCCGTACTCATAAGATCATGATGGATGTGTTTGATCTTGATCAACTTTAAAGGTTTTAATTTCTGTAAATTTTCATGTCATTATTTGAATGTTATTGATAGATTTAACATAATTTATTTCTCTTGACATGAAACGATGATTTTTGTTTAAAGTTGATGTGCTATAATGCTTACATACTTTTTCCGGATTTTATTGAATTTTTTCTAAATTATTCTGAAGAAAAGGTTGGAGCCGATCCGGATCGGACATGAATGATCCGGATCCCGAACGCAGGTGTTTCCTGCGGGTAGCCGATCCGGATCGAAATCTCGATCCGATCCAGATCACGGCTAGGGTTTTATTAGAACAAGAGGGATTTTGATTTCTTTTATTCCAATCTTTTGTTCTTAAGACTCCAGAGTTTCTCTCTCTAGAATTTCATCCTTCTTGGAGTCTTTCAAACTCGAGTTCTTCGATTCCAAGTAAGTTTTATTGATCAAAATCTCGGTTTTTCACTGTTTTTCCTTGTTTACTCAAAATATGAGTAGAAATCATGGAACTTTTTCATTTGTGAATGGTTTTTGGTCAAATTTCTTTTGAAATAAGAACTCTGGGTAGATTAGTTTTGATTATATGCTAGGTATTCTCTTGATTAACGAATTTTTGGGCTTCGATTTCTGAAAATTCGGTTTTAGGGCATATAATGGGAATTTTCCAAAATCACGCAATTGATCTATTTTTAAATTTCCTTTTGCAAAACTAATTTGATTCCTAGTCTCTCTACACGATAATGATTGTTTGGGTACAATTTTTCTAATTTTTGAAAATTAACAATTTTTTCGTGTTCTTGAGTTGTTGCTCACAGGATTTCTTTTCTCAAGAAACCAATAGCAATGGTGATCACGTGGATCATTTTCCTTCTAGCTGCTATGGTACATGCGAGAGACACTGTCAAGCCCAAGAGGGCCAAGAAAGCGCAGAAAACTAAGGATGATTCTGACACTGAATCAGAGACGGCCTCGATTGACTGGGATAACATCGAAATCGAGGCAACTATTCCAATTATCTCCAAAGGGAAAGCCCCTGCTGAAACCTCAAAGGCTCCGGCCACTGCAGCTGAAAAAGGTAAAGCGCCAATGGAACCAAGTCCAATTGGAACAAAAAGAAAAACCGGTGCAAGAAAAAGAGGCAGTGCTCAAGGAATTTCCATTGAGCAACCAGTTGCCAGCCAGCCTCCTCCACAGGATTTCATCAGCTCCGCAAGAATCAAAGATTTTGAGAAGAGGGAATGCATTGGCGAAAGACATGTCAATGTCAATGCAATGAAGGAACGGTCTACACTCTTTGGGACTTTGTTTGACCAGGCCGGTCTTGGTCCCATATGCAACTTCACTGAGAATACTGGGTATTGTCCTCACTCAGTACGGATGTTCTATCAGAACGCTTCTAGTCTAGTCAATCAGGACCAAGGACGTCGAGAATTTCACACATTGGTCAAGAATATCAAGATCAAAGTCACCCCTCAATTGATTGGGGAGGTGTTAGGGATGAAGGCCAGAGTTGATGGAGCTCATTATCTGAAAACTCAAGTCTTCAACGACAACTCTTGGAGAGTAGTGGTTGATGGAATATGTCTTCCAGATACTCGGTCGACAGGAAACTCTGTTTTCTTAAAAGAACTTCGAACAGAGTATCGCTATATAAACTTCATTGTCTGCTACAATATCCTTCCAAACATGAATACGAAGGTTCTTCGATGGGACAGGATGTTATTTCTTTATCTTCTTGGACACCCCGCAGCATCAATGGGAGCAAACTTAAACATTCCTTACCTCATTTGGTCGAGGATGGCGCGTTATGTGGAACATTCTCATCCCACAGAGAGACTCCCCTATCCAATGATAATTATGTGCATCCTTAGAAAGTTTAAAGTCGACACCAGTACAAGCTCATATATGTACAGTTTGGGCACAATCAATGAGACGACAATTGTGAAGTCCCTCTCGACGAAGCCAGATGAACCCATAATACCTCCTCACCGACAGAGAGCACAACAACAAGCAACAACCTCTGCACCGGCAGCGCAACCAGCACCACCATCAACGTCTGATGATGATGCGTCGGTTAGCTCAATCTTTAAGGAACAACAGCGACTCTCAAACGAGCAAGAACGCATGTCTATTGAGTTCGCTGAAATGAAAGAGGATCTCAAAGAAGTTAAGAAAGAACAAGCTTTGATGGTCCAAGATCTTAGAGAAGTTAAGAAGGAGCAAGCTTCTATGAACAAACGGATCAAGAAAATGTTTCAGAAGCTTGGGTGTATCAGTTCCGACGACTCTGCATAAAGTTTTTGTTTCTAATCCTTCTTTTGCAGGTTTTTAAGTTTTTAGGTTTTAATGTTTTCTTTTTTTTTAGTTTTAGTTCTCAGGTTTTTCTTGATTTTGAACTTTTTAACTCTCCTTAAATTTTGAATTTTTGGCTTAGTTTGTGACAAAAAGGGGGAGAGAGTTTAGAGTGAACTCTGTGAACTCTATGAGAACTTTGAACTTTTGGTGAGAACTCTTTACAAACTTTGACTTTGGTGAAAGGTAAGTATCACAACTTCTGGTTTTATCTTGTGATTTGTTGCATGTCCCTACTAACTATTCGACTAACTATTTGGACATGTATTATTACTAACAAAGCAAAGTTATGACATTTGGAATTTTATTGCTTAGAAGATATGTCAATGTTTGATTGTGATCTTATTACATATCTGAATTACTCAATGTCATGGTGAGCATAAACTCTATCTCTGTTAGGTTTTGAATGCTAAATATTCTTGAGGTATCTAACGATCTCTTTTTGTCAAGAATGATTTCTTTTTGCAGAGAGTACAGATGTCTAAGTCTAGAGTCTGTTTTAGGAGTTTATCTCTTGTATTGGATCTCCATTGTAAATTTTTGTTGTATGGTGATAGCAACAAAAATATCTTTTTTGAATTTTCTTTAGTGGATCTGTATTTTGTCACGAAACCGCCAAAGGGGGAGATTGTTACGGATTTTGTTTTGGCGCATTTCGTGAAAGTGTTAAGTCTTGAAGATTGAAGATGAATGAAGTTTGGATCATATACCTCAATCTAAAGAAAGAAGAATTCAAAAGGATCAGGTAAGTTTAACTAAATATTTTTGGTGATCCGAATACTTCTTGTAGTGTAGAAACACTTGGAAGAATTTTTTATCGCATAAAAATCAAGAACTGGACATGGGACATGTTCAGGATCCGGATCAGACAGTCCAATCCGGATCCCGAAGGGTACTTGTTCATTGGCAAATCCGATCCGGATCATAGCCATTTCGATCCGGATCCCGAACATGGGAATTTGCTGAAATTCATGAACGATCCGGATCGTGGATTACAATCCGGATCCCGAACCCTGTTTCTCTGGAATTGGCTGACTCGTTACGACGATCTGGATCACAGCTAATCCGATCCGGATCGCCGTCGTGAAAATTTCCAGAAACGGTCAGTTTTTTATCCTTATCTTCTTCCTAGGATTTCTAACCTATATATAGACCCTATGATTCTTTTTCTAGGGTTAATCCAATAATCCAAAAAATCCATAGAATAGAAAAAGGAGCCGTCATCTTTTATACGGCCCTAAGATCCACCATATAGAGAAGAAAGGAAATCATTAGATATTACTCTATGTTTCTTCATCTATATTGATTAGTTTGATTCTAGGTTTTCATACTCACATCTTGAGTTGAATCAAACTAATGAATACTTAGATGGTATTTCCTATCTATCTTTGATCTAAGTATTCGGCGGATCATCACCACCCAAAAACAACGATTTACCCCAAAATCGGCGCGTGGACTCGCGTGGCCTTGTGGATTCAAGGTGCAACCGCTCTCGTGGATTCGGAGCGAGGTACGTTCGTGGATTCGAAGCGTGCTACTGGGTGAAGACCGTGGATTCGGTCAGACATCGTGGACTCGACGTTGGACGCCGTGGATTCGGCGTTGGACGCAGATCGTGGATTCGAGACGCGTTGCGGAGCGAGCAGAGAAGATCAACTAGGAGCGTATGGAAAAGGTTGAGTCGTCTGTGAGTACGGTATATCACCTTGTATGTGTTTAATTCTAGTGGATTTCACCGTGTTATCGGTCCCGTGGTTTTTTACTCCGGTTTGGAGTTTTCCACGTAAAAATCTTGCGTGTTCATTTATATTTCCGCATTGGGTTTTTATTGCGCAATAATTTTTTGAGTGTTTATTGTTTACACCTATTCACCCTCCTCTAGGTGTTTTTTTCCCCTATTTAGATCCATTATTACATATAACCCAACAGTTGTGTTTTGAGGATTTGATTATTTCGAAAAGAAATAATCATAAAATTTTAATATGAAAGATTTTTATAAGTGTTGGAAATATGTAGGAAGAGTTTCGGTTGTGTAGGATTTGATTCGGAGAGAAAATGGAATGAAAATCGAAGTTCCAGAGTGAAAATGAGGGGAAAAATAAGGTGCAGAAATGCTGTCACTGCAAAAGAGTCCGGACCGTGGAAAAAGAGTTCGGACTATTTTGGTGCGCTGAAAACCTACTGTTGAGACCAGATTTTTCACCACCTGAGGGAGTGGCGCGTGGCGCTTACCATCGGCTAAAGATATAAGCCAACGGGGGTTTGAGGCAACAAAGAGGGACTAGCGTCTCGATTGAGACCGGCCTCAGGCGCGGAAAAGTGCAGCACGCGACGTACGCCAGTCAACCAAAGGCATCAGTCGACAGGAGAAGCGGGCGATGTAAGGAGATCATTGCCTCATTCTAGGCGGACTTCGACTAAAGATGTAAGCTAGATCGCTTGGTCAAGCGACAAAGAAGGCGGAATCGGAGCCTGCCTTCGGTTGATCAAGCCGGAGAAGGAAGGTTTCGGGAAGGAAGTGTACGAGATTCGAGGCGCGAATCTCGTAACGGACTCCGAAATGGTATGCAACGCCCAGCATTGGAAAGCGCCGAGGATCACGCTTCGGTGCAATAAGTCAAACTATGCTTATATACTTTTTAAAGTATAAGTCAAACTATGCTTGTGAATTTTTTACCATTGAATTTGTATTGAGATTTTTGCTATTGTATTTTCTCTTTCTTTATCTTTAGTTGACTTTACAATAGCACAAATCTCAATGCAAATCCAATGGTAAAAATTTCACAAACATAATTGGGCTTGTACTTTGAACTACATATATAATTTGTACTACATATATATATATAGAGAAGGACTTGTGTGCTTTTAAGAAGTACGGAGCCCCCGTGCTCACAAGTTGTTTTTAATGTTAGGACTTCTAAATGGACGGTCGGCTCCGTTAAATTTGATATAAAATATTTGAAATATTTAGAAACTAAATTTTGCGATATCATTTACCTATATAGTGATCGAAATGGCTCAAAATCAACGGCTGAAAATAAAAATCTCACAAAATATGATGATATGACACTAAAATTTTAGATCGATCTTGTTCTATATAGTATAAACAATTTTATATCAAAATTTTACGTGATTTGGATATTTCTATACCGTTAATTTTACAAACGGCTCACCACAACCATTAAAATTATTGATTTTGAGCCACTTTGATCACTAGGCAAATAATATCGAAAATTCGCGAAATTTAATTTCTAGGCCTTTTAGATACTCTACATCAAGTTTAATGGAGTCGATCGTCTATTCGGAAGTCCCAATATCAAAAACAACTTGGGAGCACGAGGGCCTCCGTGATTTTAAAAGCACACAAACCTAGCGCTCTCTCTCTCTCTCTCTCTCTCTCTCTCTCTCTCTCTCTCTCTCTCTCTCTCTCTCTATATATATATATATATATATATATATATATATATATATATATAGTCCGACTACTATGCTATCTATAGCACAATGCACTTGGTGCTACCAAGTTTTCCGCCATTAGATCTACTCATTGGATCATTTTTACCCCTTAGATTATACTATTTTTTCAACAACCCACCAAACCCTAGGGACCCACTATCAGCCTAACCGTACATCTCTTCATTCAAAGGTCAAAAACTTAATAGTACCAATGACTTGGTAGTCTAGGTCGATATATATATATATATATATATATATATATATATATATATATATATATATATATATATATATATATATATATATATATATATATATATATAAGATGGGATTCATTCACTTGCATTCCTGCTAGCACTACAAAAAGCTCCGGTCTTAATGCCCCTACGGAAGCTGTGCAGCCTTTCCTCGGGTTCGTAGAGTCGGGTTTCCCGTTTACCCACAACGGAGGAGCCGCCCCCACCAACCAAAGCAGGCAGGCGGCCACGGTTCATAACGCACTCTTCGCACAACAGATCCACTTTGAAGTTGACTTATTCGCTCGGCCAATCGTCGGAATGTGTACGAGATACCATAAGGGCCCAATATCTCAATAGCACCCTTGTCTAAAGCTTCGAATGAGACTGAATATCCGAAACACAGGAACGATCTGACTATAAAGTCATTCAAAACTTGATCGAAGAACCAGCGTTTATTGAAGAAGCAATAGAGTCGATTACAAAAAGTACTAGTTTGAAAGGCTCGTTGGAATTGATCCGCTACGGGATTGACATTATACGCTAAAGAAACACCTAAAGTACTAAACAGAATAGGTATTAGTTTAGTAATGGTTGGAGCAGCAAACTCGGATTCGGCAAGAATCTCATTTTTTGGTAGTACGAAGGGGGAATTGGCCCAAAAATTGGATAGGGGTAAAGACGCAGCCGGGCGCCGGCGGCTTATTCAAGTGCCCCCCGAACCGCGCGAAATGGTCGCCTATTACACGACTCACTAACTCTGCCTGGGGTGGGGGTACCTATTATTCGTAGGCGGTACGGCGCACGCAGGGCCTCGGTTTGCTGCGTGGACTTCCTATGCATTTCCTACAGAGTGTAATGGAACCCAGCTCAGCTCCGCCGAGCCAAAAGGAAAGAACAGAGCCGCCGGAGGCGAAGAGTAGAGTATAGCCAAGAGGCTTTCGTCGTCTGTAAAGGACCTAACGGAAGACCGTGCTCCGAAGTGCACTGAGAGTTTTGTTTTAAGAACACTTGACCTTACCCCTTCGTTTTGAGCGGTGGAATCGGCAAGATTGAATCGAGGCCCGCCCGGCCACCTAGGGGGGACAACCAGACCAACCTATAGGCTTTCTTTCCGAAGGGGGCCAAAAAATCATAGAATTCATAGGCATAGGGGCGTCCCAGGCAGTGGTTCATTCAATGAGAAAGAAAGACAGGAGGGCAGGATTCGTCGTGGTCGGGCGAATTCATTCTGGAAAAAAAAGGGAAGGGAGTCACCTGAGCTATGCGAAGGGAAGGAAGTCGTGGGCATCACCGGTATATATATATATATATATATATATATATATATATATATATATATATATATATATATATATATATATATATATATATATATATATATATATATATATATATATATCTATATATATATATATATCGACCTAGACTACCAAACCAAGTCACCTAGACTACCAAGTCGATATATATATATATATATATATATATATATATATATATATATATATATATATATATATATATATATATATATATATATATGACTTGGTAGTAGTCTAGGTCGATATATATATATATATATAGTAGAGCACCCGTGCTTGTACAAGCACAAGAGCTCTTGTGCTGTAAGTTTAAATCCATTAGATGAGAGCTAATTCGGGATTCGTGAAACATAGTGAAGGATGCAAAGGTAACGCCGTTACTCCTCTCACCTGACACAACACACTCTCTCTCTTTCTTTTTTCCTTGGCCACTAGCAATAATAATGTAACGACCCAGCCCATTAGCAATAATAACTCGTTGGGTCCAAACCACACCCCAAAATGTTTAAGCCTAATTATTATTACTAGTTTCTATGTGTCTTATATACCCAATCACAACCCCATTCCCATCCGATGTGGGACTATTGGGATGTTATAGACTCCCCCATTTAGGCCTGATGTTCTCGTCACCCCAAACACACACACAACCCAAAATCACCAGGCAATGTGAGACTTGTTTTGCTAACCCTGTCATCTAGACCCATGCTCAGCCTAGACTCGTCACACACTTCCGACTGGTGATCGGCTTTGATACCAAATGTAACGACCCGGCCCACTAGCAATAATAACTCGTTGGGCCCAAACCATAGCCCAAAATGGTTAAACCCAGTTATTATTAGTAGTGCCCATGTCTCTTATATATCCAACCCCATTCCCATCCGATATGGGACCATTCGGGTGTCACACACACACACACACACACATAGAATTTTGAGCTCCTATGCATTTAAAAGCACCCAGCCATTAGTGCTTGTAAGTTTTTAGTCGTTGGATGAAATAATGTGCGGTTAGGATGATAGTGGGCCCCTTGGGTTTAGTGGGTGGTGTTTAGACTAGATTTTTCGCCGCACAAGAAAGCGACACGTGGCGTATACCGTCGGCTAAAATCATCAGCCGAGAAAGAAAGAGTCAACCGAAGAAGCGTCCAGATCTGGATCGATTTCAGTCGAAGCATAACATGCGACACCCGCCATCGGCTGAGGTTATCAGCTGGTAGGAGAAACAGCCGACAGAAGAATCTGCTGATGAGAAAAATCATGGATCACTCAAGACCAAATTCGGCTAACAACATCCACTAGACCTCTCCAGTCTATCTCGATGGAAGAGGCAGGAATTGGAGTCAGCGTGCGAGGATTCGAACCGATGTAGGAAAGACTTCAAAGAAAAGGAATGCGAGATTTGAGCGCAAATCCCGCAACCAACCAAAAGCGGTAGGCGACGCCCAGCATTGGAAATCGCCAGGAATCACGCTTCGGCGCAATAATTGGGGTTGAACACAGACGGGAATCGGGTGATATCTTATTAAGGATAATCAGCTGAGAAGGAAACGGTTGAGGTTTTCACGCTGATTCCCCTAAGTCACGCCGATATTCCAACAACAGCGCTCAAGAACCTTGGTTCAAAAACTGTATAAATACTCGAACCAACGAAGGAAAAGAGGTCCGGCAACCTCATAAACCCGGTACCACCTCAGCTTCTTCATTTATCTAGGAGTAGGTTACTTAACTTTTCATACCTGCATTTACTGTTTTCCTAGGAGTAGACTTAATTGTAATCCTTCTATCCCTACGTTCTTCCTTGTATCCCCTTCTTTAAATTAATATAAAGTGTAAATCGGTCTATTCGGCCGTGTCTTTATTTGTGCATTTAGAGTGTAAACCGGCCGATTAGCCGTATCTTTATTTGCTTTTCTTGTACTTTAAAGCTACAATCGGCTCTTTAGGAGTACATTTATCTCTTACTCGGTTCGGCTGTTTTAAGTCGAAACTGGCGATCCCTTTATACCTCCGTAAACCCGCTTCGGCTGTCACCGGTCTTTGTGGTCGAGAGAGTTACCAGCGGAGAACCCGACCGAGCGAATCCCTCCTCGGCCCGTTTGCTTGATTGTTGGCACGCGGCGCACTTCGACACCTCCGGAGGGTCACCCAGGGACCAATCGCGCACAAGCCACATTTTGGCCCCAACAGGTGGTTGGTGGAATAGCATGATCTAAGGGGTGAAATTAGATAAAGGGCTAGATCTAATGGTCGAAAACTTACAAGCACCAATTTTTTGGTTCTTTTACAAGTATAGTAGCCGGAGTATATATATATATATATATAGTTAAGCTGGCAATGACTCGATGATTCTAACCGTACATCCCTTCATCCAATGGTCGAAAACTTTCAAGCACTAATGATTTGGTGCTTCTAAAAGCATAGGAGCTCATATAAGTACGATCAACTTCGTACTCATAAGTTTTTCGATAATGGAGTTTTCAAATCGATGATCCATATTGTTAAACATGATTTAGAGTATTTGAAATTTTTAAAAACTAAATTTCATAAATTTTCGACATCATTTACCTTATGATCAAAGTATCTCAAAATTGATAATTTTTTATGACCGGTATAGGATGCTTGCTAGTTTAAGACTTGGAATAGGTTGATTTTCTAATAGAAAATTGTATTCACTTTGTAGATAGAGATCCAGAACTACGATCTTAAATTGAAGAGTCCGATCCACTATTTTTAGAAGGTCGTTCGATTTTGACCGTTCATTTTATGTCCACCTGATAGATTTTATTATTGTGATATCCCTAGAATTGGAAAGTCCTAGATATAAATGATATAATAGAACTAAAACTCTTAACTCGGCTATAGAATTTTGGATGATAGCTAGGCCCAAGAGATTAAAAGGGTTGAGTGTGTTAGAGTTAGAGTATTCTAAGATGGGTGGTCCCCTGGGAAGTTGGGGCGTTACAATTGGTATTAGAGTCAATCACTAGCCAGAAATATGAGATGAGTCTCGGCTGAGCCTTGGTTATGCAGCGGGTAGAGCGCGGCTCCCCGGCTAATGACCGTTGCAGATGGAGCGTGGCTCCCCACAATGTCGGTTAAGGCTAGCAAGACGAGTCTCACATCGTCTGGTGCTTGTGAGTGTATTTGAGCCTCACGAGAACGTCAGGGCTTAAAGGGGGGAGGAATGTGACACCCACAGAATTCGAAATAGTCCTATATATAAATGATATAATAAGACTAAATCTCTTAAGCCGACTTTGACATTTTGGGTGGTAGCTAGGCCCAAGAGGTTAAGAGGGTTGAGCGTGCTAGGGCTAGAGTAGTTCTAGAATGGGTGACCCCCTAGGAAGTTGGGACGTCACAATTATATTGAAAAGTTATAAAATTTAGTTTCTAGAAATTTAAAATACTCTAGATCATATTTAATGGTATGAATCATCGATTCGGAAGTTGCATCATTGAAAACAACTTATGAGTACAAAAGTATAGTAGCCATACTCTCTCTATCTTTATATATATATATATATATATATATATATATATATATATATATATATATATATATATATATATATATATATATATATATAGAGAGAGAGAGAGAGAGAGAGAGAGAGAGAGAGAGAGAGTTAGGTTGGAATGCTATCAGTAGCAAACCGGCTTGTTTGCCATCCATTTGTTTTCGATGATAGACCTTCCAAATTGATGATCGGAACCGTTGAATATGACATAGACCATTTAAACTATTTAAAAATTAAATTTTATACATTTTTTATATTCTTTTCTAATCCATCAAATGGGCAAAAAATGAAAGGCTGAAAATAAATATTATTCAAAAAGTGATGATAGGAGTCTTGTAATCATGATCAAGAATATAGATTTTTTTAAAAAATAGTTTAAAAAATTTTCTAACAAAAATTTAATTAATTTAGATCTCTTTACACCGTTAAACGAGCAAAAAGCTTATATCTACCATTAAAATTATAAAATTTATAATCTTTTGATTATAAGGTCAATGATGTCAAAAAAAATTTGAAATTAATTTCTAAATATACTTCTAGTGGTCTAGATCATGTTCAATAGTGGCGATCATCGATTTGAAAGCTCCATCATTAAAAACAAATGGATGGCAATCGAGCCAGTTTGCTACTGATAGCATTTCAGCTCAACTCTCTCTCTCTCTCTCTCTCTCTCTATATATATATATATATAGTCTGGTTACTATATCAATAGTACCAATCACTTGGTATTATCGAGTTTTCGACCCTTGAATGAAGATATGTGTGGTTTGGATAATAGTGATTTCCTAAAATTTATACTATTTTTCTAGCTACTCACTAAATCCTACGGGATCACGATCATTCTAATCGTATAGCCTTTCATCCGTGGACCGAAAACTCAATTGTTCAAAGTGTTTGGTACTATTGATAGTATAATAGACCCCCCCCCCTCTCTCTCTTTCTCTCTCTCTCTCTCTCTCTTTATATATATAGTTCGACTGCTATACTATCGATAGCACCAAGCACTTTGTGCTACCAAGTTTTTCACTGTTAGATCTACCACTTTAATCATTTCTACCCCTTAGATCATACTATTTCTCCAACCACCTATTAAATCCTAGGGGCCCACTATCTTCCTAACCACACATTCTTTATTGCAAGGGCTAAAAACCTAATAGCACCAATGACTTTGTGCTATCGATAGCATAGTAGCCTAGCTCTCTCTCTCTCTCTCTCTCTCTCTCTCTCTATATATATATATATATATATATATATATATATATATATAGAGAGAGAGAGAGAGAGAGAGAGAGAGAGAGAGAGTCTGGCTACTATGCTTGCACAAGCACCAAGTACTTGGTGCTTGTAAGTTTTCTACGACTAATTTTATCCTTAGATTATTCTATTCCACCAACCACTCACTTAATATAAGGGGCCCACTATCATTCTAATCACACATCTTTTCATCCAATGGCTAAAAATCTACAAACACCAATAATTGGTACTTTTAAAAACATAGAAGCTTAATTATATAATATAAGACAAAATTATTTAATCTTGTATAATATGAGACAAAATTATTATGTCTTTATCTTTTGTTTTCATGGTTCAAATAATTGATGCAATATTTTTGCAAATACATAAACTAGATCATTATGGAAATTGCATGGTGATGTCAGGTATAAGTATAGGAGTATTTTACATTTTTCATAATGTGATAATGTAACTATATGCATCTTTGGACACAAATTTTGAAATCGCGAGAAATTAATTAAACGAAGTCAAAAGGAATAATTTACCATTTCCCTAAGATAAGAAACGCGATATTTATCTTCCCGTGCAAGCTCATCCTCGAATTCTTTGAAGGTGTCGACAAATTTGAGAAAAATATATTCCATATTTGCAGGCATTTGATCAGCAGATTTTTTGTCCCACCTGCATGCATATAAGTGCCTCTTTTAGAATTTATCTAGTGAGATGAAATATGTATACAACAAATATTAATCTTTTATTTGTGCGGCATATATACTAATATTTCTAGTATGGTGAATATAGATAGAGTATCCTCTTCTTTTTCTGTTCCACGGTTTTATGTATGCCAATTGCATAGGGTTGTACAAAAAAGAGTTGTTGATTCAGGTCATCTTTACATGGGCGCGCTATAGGCAAAAATTAGGCCTACGTATTAACGTTTAGTATATATAATAATGAAAAAAATATTGGATGGTTTCCTCAAACCTACTCAAAGCTTGAAAAATTAACTAGATTGAACAATGAAAGTAAGTTTGAGTCATATATAATACCTTTGTATTGCATCGGTGAGCACTTGACACTCCTCCCAAGTGGCGTGGACATCATAAGTATCATCTAAAACGGACATGAGTGCTATCATCTTTGTCGTTATCATACGGGCACGAGAATAATGAGGCTCAAAATATACTCCTAAAATCCAAAAGTAGAGCTCGACGATTCTGTTCCGCATATAATAAAATTTATTTTCGAGTTCAAAATCATTCCACCATCTGCAATACGAATAATATATAAAGTATTATATATTGCATATATTTAGCATCTAATCTTGTATCAAAATATGGCATTATGAAGTCCTACGGCATCAAAATAAAATTATAAAACTAAAGAAAGTCTTTCTTTAATTTGTTCTCAGGATTTTGAATAATTATGTGGATCAGAACAAGGATTGAAAAAAATAAGTTATGGTATGCATCCGAAATTCATTGGCTTTTGCAAGAGAGAGAATAGAAGCAACTGACAATGAGATACTCTTGAGCTCTTCACGATGAAGAGATTGCAACAAATTAAAATCCAATTTTGCAAGCTCAAATATAGTATCATCCCGTTTATCCTCCATCTCGTAGTCAGATATGTAATATCTTGTCTCTAGTCTCTTCATGCTCCTCGACAATGGCGACACTAGTGCGCGCGATACCTGCTTTTCCAGTGGAGGCTTCAAGTTGTTTGCCATCGATTCTAGATGACTTCTCGCAAATGAAATGGCTTCTTCAAGTATGTTCTCGTCATGAACTCCGAGATAAGACGCATTATATAGGCTCAATAAGCCCCTCGGATCATTACTTAAGGTTTCAACGAAGTTCCCTTTGTCATCTTTGAACTTGGTGAACTCATCTGTACAAGCAATTCAATTCTGATCATTGATACTACATTTCAAGTTAAACTAATATGTAAGATAGGCTTAATTATAATTTTTCTTTTCTTCTCATTAAACGTCCAAGAAATGAAGAACAAATATTAGTTGTCCTTACATCTTAATGCTTTGAGCAACCATTGTAATGTTTTTTGTCAGAAATTATATATAATGTATACTTGGAAAGTTTGAAAGTGTCATGTATGGTAATAATAATGCTCTAACTACAACTGTTTTATATATAGAGGCGTGAAATAAGAGAACAATCAAATCCACACACATATATACTATTTAAAGCAATATTTATAGTCTAACATATTTAATATTTTTGCCAAATATTTTGCATATATCATTTTTCATATTGTAATTATGTTTTCGGGATTGAAATTGTAAAAAAGCTTCATTCAACTTCACTTCCGAGTAGAAAGATCCAAAAGTAGTATCAATCAAATGTGTGATAATAATTAAATTAAATACCGGCAGAGACACGAAATCCGTGCTGTCTAAGCAACCGAAATCGGAGAGCAACTTCATGAAGATCAAAGCTTTCTAACTTTGAATTGTAGAGGCGGTCTAATGCCTCGTTGATCTCCTCTTCAAAGTGATAGTCGATTCCAAGGTGTTGGATTGCATCTATCAAACTCATACTTTCGTGCAAATCCGTAGTACTACTTAGTTTTGTCTTTACTTCTTCCTTCAGTTCTTCAACTTTCTGCTGCATCCATGACTTCTGTATTATTCATAGAATTGAAAAGTCAACACCATATAAAGTATATATGGGATGTAGGAACTCTACAAAAAGTTTAATATTTAAGGATGTTTTATTTATGAGCAATGCTACATGTACACCCAGAAGGGGTGTACATCATACATCTCCACCATTTTAATGGTGGCGATATTATTTACGGGTCACATCAAGTGACCCATCATCACACCCTCATCCTTAGATGGATGGGGGTGTGAGATGTACACCCCTTACGGGTGTACACATAGCATTTTCCTTTATTTATACTTATTGTTTAAAAGTGTCTCATCATTTTGTCTAGTTCGTATTCATGATCTTTCATAAACGGAAAGTTTGTATTAACTTTTTAACCGACGCTTTTAAATGCGACGCTAGACTGTATTGATAAATATTTTAATGAGGCACAATTATTATTATTCGTGTCCATGATATCTTATAAATCAATCACAACTCCATACAAACTCTCCGTGTCCATGGTCTCTTATAAATCAATCACAACTCCATACAAACTCCATTCGTTTAGACCTGACGGTCTCGTCAGCCCAAACACACACAACCCAAGATCACCAGGCGATGTGAGACTTGTCTCACTAGTTTTATCATTCAGACCCCCTGATATAGCCCGTCACTTTATCTTTCAGATCCTCACTCAATCAAAACTCGTCACATACTTTCGGCTTGTGATTGGCTTTGATACCAAATGTAACGATCCGGCCCACTAGCAATAATAACTCGTTGGATCTACACCACAGACCAAAATACTTAAACGCAATTATTATTACTCGTGTTTATGGTCTCTTATAAACCAATCACAACTTCATTTCCATCCGATATGAAATTATTGGGGTGTCATATTGCTTTAGTCTAGTGATCAATGGTGTAATTTGACTTTATCACCATCTATTTTAGCTAATGGCGTGACAAACACTAAATTTCCAATTCCTTTATCTCTATCTTTATAAGTTAACACGACTATAATTACATAACTAAATTTTATTAATTTTCTTTTATCATAAATACTCACCAAAGTGAAAAAATAAAATAAAAAATAAATAACATCTCAGTCTAGCTCCATATAAGTGGAGCTATGTTGCTTGTTCTCATCAAAAGAAAAGGCAAAATAATAAAAAAAATTTAACATGTCCATACCTTTTGTGAAGAAAATGTTGGATTGCAGGTAATGAAATAATCACCCCAAAGTGAGGGGTGATACTCTCCTGATTTGCGCCCAACTTTTTCAGGATTGAACTTACTCTTCTCCATTCGCACTCTCCTTGCAATCCCACAAAACTAGTGTTTTTTAGAAGCCTAATACAAAGCGCAACACTCACGCATATTTATAGGGTTTGAGTATGGGTTTTACAGAGGGTACTTTAAGGGCCCGTTTGATAATGGGTTAAGGTAGAACTAGCTAATCCTGAGATAAGTATAAAGTACGGAACTAGGGTAAAAAAGCATTTGGGATGGTTCAAGGAATAAGAGATTTTATGTTTGATAGGAGAATGGGAATAAGAAAAATAAAGAGGTTAGGTTGAAGTAATTTACCTTTTTGCCCTCAAGATTTAATATGTGATAAAAGTTGTTAAAATCTAATTAGTTCGTTTTAATTAATGGATTAAAGATTTAAAAAATTTAAGATAAAATCAAAATCATAATCAAATTATATTTTTTAAAAATAATATTTAATTTAATATTTTATTTTCTCAAATTAAATTTAAAATTTAAAATATAAAATTTTAACATTTAAATTTTAAATTTTAAAATTTTATAATATTAATTTTAAATTATAAATTTTAAACATAAAATTTTTTAATTTTCAAATAATAACTTTTACTTTCTTCGTTTTAATTAATGGATTAAAGCCTTACAAAAATTAAGATAAAATTAAAATCAAAATCAAAATCAAAATCGAAATCAAATTATATTTTATGAAAATAATATTTAATTTAACATTTTATTTGTTTAAATTAAAGTTAAAATTTTGAATATAAAATTTCAAGATTTAAAGCCTTACAAAAATTATGATAAAATCAAAATCAAAATAAAATTTTTAAAATTTTGAAAATAATATTTAATTTAACATTCAATTAAATTAAAAAGAGAGAGAGAGGAGAGAGAGGGATTTGTGATGATGAGAGTGTATTGGGAAGAAGGAAAAGAGAGAGAGGGGAGAGTTAAAATTTTGAAAATAATATTTAATTTAACATTCAATTAAATTAAAAAGAGAGAGAGAGGAGAGAGAGGGATTTGTGATGATGAGAGTGTATTGGGAAGAAGGAAAAGAGAGAGAGGGGAGAGAGGGATTTGTGATGATGAGAGTGTATTGGGAAAAAAGAAAGAAGACGAGGAGAGTAGTTTGGTAAAAAAAAAAAATTATAAAATAATAGGTAAGAACTGTTGTTCCAGCTTATTCTGTTTGTACTAGAACTACTGTACCGAATAATTCTTGATGCGTTTGGTAGAATAAGGAGGATATCCCTCTTATTCTTTGTTCTGGTCCCGTTCCAAACGGAGCCTACCACAATTATATTTGAACGTCCAATCACAGCATGATATGTGTACTTCATAACAGAGCATCTATATATTCACCATAGAATAAATTAGCTAGATAAGATTAAAAATAGGGCAAATTGCTCCTTTGTTCTCAAACTTTGCCGTTGCCGCTTAACATTTAAACCATAGCAACTGCGGCGTGCCGATAAAAATTTTGGATGCGGCAATTGGACCGTAAATAAATTTTAAAATATTTATTAAAAATAAATTTTTATAATATAATAAATTATTTAAATATTTTATATTATATATATTATACTATATTATATTTTATAGTATTAATTATAAAATATTTTATTAATTATTTTATATTTGTGTATGGAGCATTTGTATGTATCAGGTTTAAAAAAATATTTTCCACCTTCTTTGAAATTAGGAGTTTGCAATATATATCCGCGCGTCAATAAAATTTTTGGATGCACCTGTTACAACTATTACACCGTAAACTGATTATAAAATATTCAATAAAAATAAATTTTTATAGTACAATAAATTATTTAAATATTTTATATTATTATATATATTATATTATATTATATTATATAATATTAATTAGTAAATATTTTATTAGTATGCACAAAATATTAGTATGCACCGGCTTCAAAAAAAAAATTTCTTCTATCTGGATCTTAGAATTAAGAGCTTAACACATGTGGAATAAAAATTTTATATTCACCTATTATACCGTAAGCTGACTCTAAAACACTACAACAATTTTATGATTTAACAGCATCTTATTTGAGATATATATATAAATGATACTAAAATTTATTTTTAGCAACATAATTTTATAAATATTACTAAATATATTTTATTAGTAATATTTGGACCATAATAATGCTAAATTTAAGAATGACAAGTTATGTTTTTAAATGTTGCAGTGATTTATCAACATATCATAATAAATATTAGTATTAATCTAATATTTTTAAAATTAATATTTTTAAATTAATAATTCTCTCAATATACATGTTCACATTCCGCATTTTACGTTCTTCTCACGCACACACAACACTTGAAATTTTTTTTTTATCTCAAATTGTTCAGCTTCTCCATCATACACGGTAGTTAATTAAGGTTTCGCTTGGTTGAGATATAAAAAAGAATTAGTTGTACCAGAGATAAGTATAAATTTTGGAACAAGTTAGAACTAATGTAAATTTATGTTTGGTTGGATTTTAGATTAGTAAAAGGTATAAAAAAAATAGTGTTTGAAAATAATTGAAGAATAAAAAGAATAAAGAATTGACTTTTGTGTTAAAAGCTTAAAATGTCCTTCCTTTTTTAGTTTCTTTTTTCAAAATTAAAGTTTCAAAATTTATTCAAATTTTAATATTTATTAATTTTAATTTTTATAAAAATTTTAAGTGGAGCAAAAAAAAGTTAATTTTTAAATTTTAAATGGGAGTAAAAATTTTAATTTTTAAATTTATATAAATTTAAAAAAAAATTATAAAAAAATTATGTAAATTTTAAAATTTTAAAATTAATATTTTTTTTAAAAGAAAAATAAAATAAAATGTTTAGATTTATTAAAAAATAAGATTAAAAGAATTAAAATTTATAAAATAAAAAATTTAAAATTTAAATATTTTTTAAAATTTAAAAATTCTAATTTTAAAAAATAAAAAAATAATAAAGTCAAAAGAAGTTTGCAAAAAAAAAAAAAAAAAAAAAAAAAAAAAAAAAAAAAAAAAAAAAAAACACTCTGCCTTGGAAAAAGGGGGCCCAAAGGGGCTTGTTCGGAGAGGGGGGGAATAGGTGTACCAGTCTATTCCCCTCCTTAACCCAACCCCCTTAACCCAATAGTATTTGAGTATAAAGAAGGCTTATTTTTCTTTTGTACCCAAACTGAAGAGGGTGTAAAAGAAGCAATTAACTACTCAACCACATCACCTTCCACTTTACTATTTCTGTACATTTTTCTAGTATCTTATCACTTCCTACCCGGTCACCTTCCACTTTTTGCGGCTTTGCCGTGTGCCACTTATCATCGTCCATGCTTCTAACCACATCGTTGTCCACCTCGTCGTGTGCCACTTAGATATCGTTTGGTTCGTGGATAAGAGAGAATTAGTAGTATCAGGGATAAATATAAAATTAGGTATAAGCTAGGTATTATGTAAAATTGTGTTTGGTTGGGAATTAGGTTAGTACCAAATATAAGAAAATTTATGTTTGGTAGTGATTGAAAAATAAAAGGAATAAAGAGTTGACTTTTGTGTTAAAAGATTAAAATATCTTTTTCTTTTTAATATTTGTTTTAAAATTAAAATTTCAAATTTTATTCAAATTTTAATATTTATTAATTTTAAATTTTTTAAAAATTTTAAGTGGGAGAAAAAAAAAGTTAATTTTAAAATTTTAAGTAGGAGTAAAAACTTAAATTTTTAAATTTATATAAATTTTTAAAAAATTATAAAAAAATTATATAAATTTTAAAATTTTAAAATTAATATTTTTTTAAAACAAAAAATAAAATTTTTAGATTTATTAAAATATAAAATTAAAAAAATTAAAATTTATAAAATTAAAAATTAAAAATTTAAATATCTTTTTAAATTTTAAAATTCTAATTAAAAAAAATTTCAAAAAAAACATAAATAAATAAAAAAAATAAAAAATAAAAAAAAAATAAAAAAAAAAAATAAAAAAAAAAACCAAATTGCCCCTTCCCAAGGCTCTGGCAGAGCCT
>CM055070.1:39214968-39235756 GCA_029204045.2 Tillandsia leiboldiana | reverse complement strand
CGTTGTTGGTCGTGAATTCCGGTGCGGTCGGAGGAACTATACCGACTGAGGCACAAAAACTGTAGCCAAGCGAACTTGGACTGTTTCCAGTTTGAGTGTACCCGAGGCCGAACCGATTTGTTTGACCAAGACCAAGAAGCTTATCCAACTTACTCCTTCCAGAAGAAAATCTCTTTAAGTCATCCTTTAGTTGGAGAATGGTCTTTGTCATTTCCAGTTTATCTTGTTGGGCCTCGATGTAGAGCTTTGAGAAGTGATCCGCTTTATCCACCAGTTTTGTATGTTCCTTCTCAAAAAGCTCATTGGACTCTTGAAGGGAAACATTTGCTTTTAACAGATTATCCCTTTCCACTTCAAGATCGGTCGAGAGAGGAAGTTACCCTTTTTACCTTCTTCTTCGAGATCCTGTAATCTCCCTCTCAACCCTTGTTTTGTTTAGCCAGTTTCTTTGAATCCCGTAAAAGTCTGTGGTAGGCTAAAACAAAATCTTCACCTTCAGAGTTACTTGATTCATCATCCGTTGCAGTTTTTTCAACCCGGGAGGAGTTGGACAATGAATCTGAAGTACTTGCCATTAAGCACATGAAGGGTGGAAGATGTGGACGCGTGGAATGCCGTTGTGCTTTCTTCTTCATCACTTGAGGGTGACTCATTTGACGTTGAGTTGTCATCCCAGGTGACGACATGCATCGCTTTCTTCTTCGACGGATTCTTAGTTGGACACTCCCGTTGAGATATGGCCGTATCCTCGGCACTTGAAGCATTGGACTTGTCCTTCTGAACTTTTCTTATCCTTTGAAAAGTTCTCTTGCTTTCTTGACTTGTAACTTGAAATACCCTTGCCTTTCTTCGACTTCCGAAGGATGGAGTTTTACTTGAATTACCCCTTCGAAAGTTGCGGCGAAACTTCCTTGTCAAGAGAGCGAGCTGCTTCTCAAATTCCTCCATAGATAGGTTATCGTCATCGTCTGAGGAGGATGAATCCGTGTCTTCTTCCTTTGTTGTTTTCAAAGCATAACCTGAAGACTTAGAAGAAGATGCCTTTCCCGAAGAATAGTTAGTAGTAAATGTCATTTCATAAGTTGTAATGAACTGTAGAGTACCGGTTTTTGGCTTGAGCTTTCTGACTCCACCGGCGAGCCTTTTGACTGGAAAAAGGCGTGAGCGCGTGTATTTTCGATTTACAGCGGGGTTCGGGTGGTTCCGGACGGCGGCGGAGGCGCCGGGGTCGAAAAGTGAGTTGTCGTGACCCTATTTATTATTTTATTTATTTAATTTCCTTATTTAATTAAGTGTTTTGTTTCATTTCCTTAGTGCTGCTGGTGGAGGGAGTGTGTTGGCTGGTGCTAATTAATTAGTAGTGGGTGTACTAATTAATTAGCGTGGCTGCTGTTGTTTAATTAATAGTGGGTAGGTGGATTTCATTTCCTTTCCCCTATTAATTAACTCCCCCTCACTCTCTCTCTCGCACCACCTCTCCACCCACCTTCCTGCTTTTCTTTTGGTGGTCTGAAGCAAAAGGTGAGAAGAAGAAGAGGAAGAAGAAGAGGAGTTGGAGGAGGGTTCTTGGGCTTGTATTTTTCCCTCGCTGCGACGGTGTGGAGTCGAGCGGAGCTTGCGGGCCGACAATAACAAGGTTGGTGTTTCGTTATTGTTGCAAGTTGGGTTTTGGCTTCTCCCCTCTTTTCTTTTTCCTTTTCCTTTTCTTTTCCTTGCTGGCTGCGGCGCGTCGCCTTGCCGGCTGTGTTGCCGGGTGTCGCCGCTGCGCGGGCGCGCATGAGCGACGCGCGCAGCGTGCGCGCTGCTGCTTGGTTAAGCGGCAGCGCGCCAGGCAGTTTGGGCGTGCGGCGGGGAGGAGGCTCGCGCGGCCCCTGCAGGCCGCGCGCTGGGCGCGCGGCACTGCAGGGATGCCGCGCGGGCGGCCCGTGCAGCGCGGCACTGCAGGCCGCGCGCTAGGCGCGCGGCACTGCTGGAGTGCCGCGCGGGCTGGCCTGGGGCCCCGCGGCCCTGCAGACCGCCGCGCCAGGCGCGCGGCACTGCATGGCACCGCGCGGGTGCCCCCTTGGGCCCCGCGGCCCTGCAGACCGCGCGCCAGGCGCGCGGCACTGCAGGGCACCGCGCGGGTGCCCTCTTGGGCCCCGCGGCCCTGCAGACCGCGCGCCAGGCGCGCGGCACTGCAGGGCACCGCGCGGGTGCCCCTTGGGCCCCGCGGCCCTGCAGGCCGCGCGCTAGGCGCGCGGCGCTGCAGAGGGCCGCGCGGCGGCCCTCTTGGGCCCCGCGGCCCTGCAGACCGCGCGCCAGGCGCGCGGCACTGCAGGGCACCGCGCGGGTGCCCCTTGGGCCCCGCGGCCCTGCAGGCCGCGCGCTAGGCGCGCGGCGCTGCAGAGGGCCGCGCGGCGGCCCCTTGGGCCCCGCGGCCCTGCAGACCGCGCGCCAGGCGCGCGGCACTGCAGGGCACCGCGCGGGTGCCCCTTGGGCCCCGCGGCCCTGCAGGCCGCGCGCTAGGCGCGCGGCGCTGCAGAGGGCCGCGCGGCGGCCCCTTGGGCCCCGCGGCCCTGCAGGCCGCGCGCTAGGCGCGCGGCGCTGCAGAGGGCCGCGCGGCGGCCCCTTGGGCCCCGCGGCCCTGCAGGCCGCGCGCTAGGCGCGCGGCGCTGCAGAGGGCCACGCGGCGGCCCCTTGGGCCCCGCGGCCCTGCAGGCCGCGCGCCCGGCGCGCGCGGCGCTGCAGGACCTTGCGCGGGCAGTTTTGGGGCCGCGCGGCGCTGCCGGCCGCGCGGCTGGCCGTCTCCACGCAGCGCGTGCGTTGGACTTCGCAGCCGTGGGCTGCTCTGGGCCGCAGAGTTGCGGCCCGGCGACGCGACGTGGCGGTTGCGCGAGGGGTGTTCCGCGCAACGCCCAACGTTCGCCGTCGCCGGTTGGGTTTCCCGCCGCTTGAGGGCGGGTCGTTACCTTGGGTTTTTCCTTCTGACCCCGATTTTCTCCGATTTTACAGTGTGACTTAGTGTTGGCCCGATAGCGAGGTCGGCGGTGCGCGTTGTACTATTTCGAGCTGTAGGATCGCACCGGGACTGCTTTTTGGCGCACGATTTTGCGATCTCTTCACAGGTGGGTTGGTTTCCTCCGAGAGTGCTACGGACTGTCCATTTTGACTTGCAAATGCAAGGGTGATGTCTCCTTGGGATGTCAGGTAAATGCGCAGCAGTCGTGTGAGTCGATGGTTATGGTTCCGACCAAGACACGTGATATACTCTTGGGGTTCGTTCTGGGATACACAGTGGTGTTCGACGCCCCTGGCTGAGTTACCAGGAGGGCGCTTCTCTCCGGCCGAGTTACCGGGAAGCTTAGTTCCCTGGCTGAGTTACCAGGAGGTAGTTGCCTGGCCGAGCTACCAGGTGGGTAACTCCCTGGCCGAGATACCAGGTGTGAGTTCGCCCCTGGCCGAGTTACCAGGTGGCTGCGGGGGAAGTGGCATGAGCGGGTGGTCATCGTGGATCATGTTAGATGTCATTTCATATTGCATTGCATTACCGCATACAGTGATAGATGTATTTACAGCTTTCCTTTCTGTATCTATCTATCTATCTATCTATCTATCTATCTATCTGCTTTACTTCCAGGGGACTTGGTGGGTTACCGTGGATTGGATACCGGTACCCACTGAGATCTGACTTTTCAGTTGATCTCACACCCGCTGTGTGTGGCAGGTGCTTCTGAGGCGGCCGCTTCTGGGTCGGTTCGTGCGGAGTCTTCCGACCGCGGCAAGGGCTTGGCCGACTAGTGGCGCTTGGGTCTGTTGAGTCGCAGGTAGAGCTACTCGGGTGTTTTTGGTTCCCACTTTTGTATATGTTAGTGGTGGTGTACCCCCTTTTTGGGAAGTAGCGGATGTTGTACCTGGACTATGTACTTAGTGACTCTTGTATGCAGTTCACTTTCTTTTAGTGTTGCTTCTCCCTTGCTCTGATACTTGTATGGCTAGATCCCTTCTTGCAGGTTGACGCTTCGTCTGTGCGGCAGTTTCCGCACAGACGGCGGGTCTGTTGGCGAGCCCGGGCCGCAGGTTCGACCCCGGGGCGTGACAGATTTAGGTGGTATCAGAGCCTAGGTGTTTAGGTCTTTGGGGACTTAGGAACCCTAGGCTGTTTGGGCAGTTGTGTGACTGCCGTGACTGTTTTGTGGTAGCGAGAGTCTTGGTTGTGTTGTGACTCCCCCGGGGTTTTCGGGCGAGTGACTTTACATGTTAGCTCTCAAAAGTAGTTCTGTTGGCTGCAGACAACACAACACTTTAGAGCTGGAAACATGTTTTGGACTCTCGCTGGCTTTGAGTTGTGAGGTTTTGGTTCTCTGACACCCTGTTTTCCTTGTCGCAGTTGCCTGACATGCCTCCTAGACGTCGTGTAGCGACGAGGGCGCACTCCGCGTCGGAGGACAGGCCCGAGCGGGAGGAGGCTGCGCAGGGTGAGGTTCTTGAGCTGCGGGCCCAAGTGGCCCAGTTGACTGAGGCGTTGCGGCGCCAGGAGGAGGCTGCCAAACGCCATGAGGAAAACTTGGAGCGGATGATGAGGTTATTTGAGCAGAGGACATCGGCGGCACCACCAGCTGCGACTTCGTCGACCTCGTCACAGATTGTCCCACTGACGGAGGCAGAGCAGAGGGAGCTCACAGACCGACTAGCTTATGTCAGCCAGTTCCGTCCTCCACGTTTTGCTGGGCAGAGTACTGAGCCACGGGAAGTAGAAAACTGGATTTCTGCGATTGAAAAGTTGTTCGAGAACCTGTTTGTTAAGGAGCAGCATCAGGTGTTCATAGCCACTCACTTTCTGGAGGGAGACGCCGAGACCTGGTGGCGTCGGGTCCGACCGGTTGGACCGCCGGGATCCCAGTTGATGTCTTGGCAGGATTTTCGTGCTTTGCTACTCGGGGCCTACTTTCCCGACAGCGCAAAGCATAAGTTAGAGGGGGATCTCCGCCGACTGCAGCAGGGTAGTCGGCCTCTTCCTGACTATATTCGAGAGTTCCAGAGACTTTTGAGCAGTGTGCCGCATATTGCCCCTGACGAGGCTCAGCGCGTGGATTTATTTGAGAGGGGGCTTCACCCTGATATCTATCACCTTGTTCACGCACACCGATCTCCGACACTTGATGCAGCCATGGAGCATGCTCGGTGGGTCTCTCGGGGGAGGGTGATCATGGCGGAGAGGGGCGGAGCGCCTGGGAGTAGTTCCGGGGAGAAGCGCCCCGCACCGCAGGACCTTGGGCAGACGAGCAGGCCGAGGCCCCCGAGACCGCCGGAGACACCGACTCGGGGCCGCGGGACTCAGAGGAGACAGAGATCGGGGGGCTCCCGATCTTCTAGGCGGCAGCAGCAGCAGCCGATTCGCACGGACAGCTGTGTGATTTGTGGCGGACCCCACGCCCCTCAGCAGTGCGATCAGCGACAGGGCCGGTGTTACCGGTGTGGGCAGGCAGGACACAGAGCGTGGTCTTGTCCTTCAGCTGGGACATCAGCAGCTTCGGCAGTTGCGGCACTTCCTGCACCGCCCTATCAGACGGGCGGATCTTCGACAGGTGCTGGCCTAGTGGACAGGGCCACTTCGACACGGCAGTCTGACAGACGACCACCCCCGAGCGGCAGGGTGTACACCGCCCAGGTCGATGATGTGGAGGCAGCGGGCCACGTGGTGGCAGGTATTATCCTTATTTCCTCTACTCGCACTAGAGCCTTATTTGACACTGGAGCATCTCATTCATTCATCAGTAGGACCTTTGCATCCATGCATGGGCTAGAGATAGGACTGTTGCCTTGTGCTCTTGAGGTTCAGGTACCCGATCATGTTCTACACGTTGATGAGTGTTGTTGGTCCTGCCCTGTGCAGTTAGGGCCTTGGGTTTTACCTGTAGATCTTTTGGCCCTTCGCCAGCTTCAGGATTTTGACGTAGTGTTGGGGATGGATTGGTTGACTCGGTATTACGCTGCTATTGATTGTCGGGCGAGGACTGTGACCCTCAGGGAGCCGGATCAGGAGGAGTATGTGTTCAGAGGTTGTCAGAGTACGCTGTTTGCGGCGACGATCTCTTCTGCTAGAGCCCGACAGCTGATGAGTCATGGTTGTGTTGCCTTCTTGGCTACTGTTGTTGAGGCGCCTTCGGCGATGCCTGGACTCGAGGACATTCCTATCGTCCGAGAGTATCCAGATGTGTTTCCTCCCGAGCTATCGACTATGCCGCCGGATCGAGAGATTGAGTTCGTGATTGACGTGGTCCCTGGAACCACGCCAATCTCTAAGGCACCCTACAGAATGGCACCAGCAGAATTGAGAGAGTTAAAGGCTCAGCTTCAGGATCTCTTGGATCGCGGGTTTGTGCGTCCTAGTGTTTCTCCTTGGGGAGCCCCGATTCTTTTTGTTAAGAAAAAGGACGGGTCACTTAGGCTTTGTGTGGACTACAGGGAATTGAATAAAGTGACCGTCAAGAACAAGTATCCACTTCCTCGGATTGATGATTTATTTGATCAGCTTCAGGGAGCCACGGTTTTCTCGAAGATAGATCTGCAGTCCGGTTACCACCAGCTGAGGGTGAGGGCCGAGGATGTGTCCAAGACGGCGTTCCGATCTCGGTATGGGCATTACGAGTTTACAGTGCTACCTTTTGGGTTGACGAATGCCCCGGCAGCGTTCATGGATTTGATGAACCGAGTCTTTCAGCCGTACTTGGACCGTTTCGTGGTGGTTTTCATTGATGGCATCCTGATTTACTCCCGTAGCGACCTTGAGCACGAGGAGCACTTGAGGTTAGTGCTGCAGCTTTTGAGGGAGAAAAAGCTGTATGCGAAGTTAAAGAAGTGCGCCTTTTGGCTTCGGGAGGTTTCTTTTCTTGGCCATATTGTTTCAGCCGCAGGAGTGGCAGTGGACCCGGCAAAGATAGCTTCGGTTCGGGATTGGCCTAGACCTACGACGGTGTCAGAGATTCGGAGCTTCGTGGGCCTTGCGGGCTACTACCGTCGTTTTGTTGAGGGCTTTGCGAAGCTCTCTTCTCCCCTCACCAAGTTGACCAAAAAAGGGGTAAAATTTGTTTGGACAGAGCAATGCCAGCAAAGCTTCGAGGATTTGAAGCAGAGGTTGATTTCAGCTCCAGTTCTTGCACTACCGGTTATGGGAGAGGGGTACGTGGTTTACAGTGATGCCTCCCACAGCGGCCTTGGTTGCGTGTTGATGCAACATGGGAGGGTGATTGCCTATGCTTCTCGCCAGTTAAAGGACTATGAGAGGAATTACCCTACCCATGACCTTGAGCTCGCTGCTGTGGTTTTTGCCTTGAAGCTCTGGCGGCACTATTTGTATGGCGAGCGCTGTGAGATTTTTACCGATCATCAGAGTTTGAAGTACCTGTTCACCCAGAAGGAACTCAACCTGAGGCAGCGCCGGTGGCTTGAGTTATTGAAGGACTTTGACTTGAGCATTCTCTATCATCCCGGCAAGGCTAACGTGGTCGCGGATGCTTTGAGCAGGCGAGCAGGGCAGACCTTGAGTATGCTCATTACCCAGCAGAGACCACTGAGAGAGCAGCTGAGGAGTTTAGAGATAGAGGTTGTGTCCCCGGGGGTTTCGGCAAGACTTATGTCTATGGTCTTGCAACCCACTCTACTGGACAGGATTAGAGAGAAGCAGAGTGGGGACCCCTATCTTCTCAGGATTCGAGACCAGATCCGACTTGGTCAGGGCGGGGACTTTTCTGTGGATGACGCGGGAGTACTCAGGTACAGGGACCGCATTTGTGTACCGGCGGATGTGGATATTAGAGAGCTGATCCTGAGGGAGGCTCACTATACACCTTACACCCTCCATCCTGGGGGAACTAAGATGTATAGGGACTTGAAGGCTCAGTTTTGGTGGCAGGGCTTGAAGAGGGATGTTGGTAGGTTTGTGGCTCGTTGTCTAACTTGCCAACAGGTTAAGGCGGAACATCAGGTTCCTGCTGGCAAGTTACAAAGCCTACCAATCCCTGAGTGGAAATGGGAATGTGTCACCATGGACTTTATTGTGGGTCTGCCAAGGACTCAGGGAGGAGCCGATGCCATTTGGGTGATCGTTGACAGGTTGACTAAATCTGCTCACTTTTTGCCGATTCAGTCAGGTTGGGCCTTGGAGAGATTAGCGCAGTTATACCTTGACGAGATCGTGAGGCTTCATGGAGTGCCAGCCTCTATTGTATCTGATAGGGATCCCAGATTCACCTCTCAGTTTTGGAGGAGCTTGCAGACGGCTATGGGAACCCAGCTTCAGTTCAGCACTGCCTTTCACCCACAGACCGACGGACAGTCTGAGCGGACGATTCAGACTTTGGAGGACATGTTGAGAGCTTGTGTCCTGAGTTTTGGTGGCAGTTGGGATCGACACTTGAGACTTGCAGAGTTTGCCTACAACAATAGCTTCCAGGCGAGTATCAAGATGGCGCCCTTTGAAGCATTGTATGGTAGGAAGTGCCGATCGCCTCTTTGTTGGAGCGACGTGGGTGAAAGAAAAACCTTGGGGCCTGACTTGCTCTTGGAGGCTGAGGAAAAGGTTAGGGTTGTTCGGCGCCACTTGGTCACTGCTCAGAGCCGACAAAAGAGCTACGCCGATAGAAGGAGGCGAGACTTGGTGTTTCTGGTAGGAGACCATGTGTTTTTGAAAGTCTCGCCCTCTCGAGGGATTCGGCGCTTTGGGGTACGCGGGAAGTTGAGCCCGCGTTTTATTGGCCCTTTTGAAGTTCTAGAGCGTGTTGGACCTGTCGCCTATCGTGTTGCTCTACCGCCGCGGCTAGCCGGTACTCATGATGTTTTTCATGTGTCAGTTTTGAGGAGGTATGTCTATGATCCCTCTCACATTGTGGACTTCACTGCTTTGGAGCTGGACGATGAGCTGCATTTCCGCGAGCGCCCGATTCGAATTCTTGCTCGAGAGACGAGAGAATTGCGAAGTCGGGTCATACCTTATGTGAAGGTACTGTGGAGCCACCATGATGAGAGAGAGGCCACTTGGGAGCCCGAGGATGAGTTGAAGACTACCTACCCACACTTATTTGAGGCCCCCTCCTGACTTGTGAGCTTTTGGGGTTTCGAGGGCGAAACCGTTTGAAGGGGGGGAGAGTGTAGAGTACCGGTTTTTGGCTTGAGCTTTCTGACTCCACCGGCGAGCCTTTTGACTGGAAAAAGGCGTGAGCGCGTGTATTTTCGATTTACAGCGGGGTTCGGGTGGTTCCGGACGGCGGCGGAGGCGCCGGGGTCGAAAAGTGAGTTGTCGTGACCCTATTTATTATTTTATTTATTTAATTTCCTTATTTAATTAAGTGTTTTGTTTCATTTCCTTAGTGCTGCTGGTGGAGGGAGTGTGTTGGCTGGTGCTAATTAATTAGTAGTGGGTGTACTAATTAATTAGCGTGGCTGCTGTTGTTTAATTAATAGTGGGTAGGTGGATTTCATTTCCTTTCCCCTATTAATTAACTCCCCCTCACTCTCTCTCTCGCACCACCTCTCCACCCACCTTCCTGCTTTTCTTTTGGTGGTCTGAAGCAAAAGGTGAGAAGAAGAAGAGGAAGAAGAAGAGGAGTTGGAGGAGGGTTCTTGGGCTTGTATTTTTCCCTCGCTGCGACGGTGTGGAGTCGAGCGGAGCTTGCGGGCCGACAATAACAAGGTTGGTGTTTCGTTATTGTTGCAAGTTGGGTTTTGGCTTCTCCCCTCTTTTCTTTTTCCTTTTCCTTTTCTTTTCTTGCTGGCTGCGGCGCGTCGCCTTGCCGGCTGTGTTGCCGGTGTCGCCGCTGCGCGGGCGCGCATGAGCGCCGCGCGCAGCGTGCGCGCTGCTGCTTGGTTAAGCGGCAGCGCGCCAGGCAGTTTGGGCGTGCGGCGGGGAGGAGGCCGCGCGGCCCTGCAGGCCGCGCGCTGGGCGCGCGGCACTGCAGGGATGCCGCGCGGGCGGCCCGTGCCGCGCGGCACTGCAGGCCGCGCGCTAGGCGCGCGGCACTGCTGGAGTGCCGCGCGGGCTGGCCTGGGGCCCCGCGGCCCTGCAGACCGCGCGCCAGGCGCGCGGCACTGCAGGGCACCGCGCGGGTGCCCCCTTGGGCCCCGCGGCCCTGCAGACCGCGCGCCAGGCGCGCGGCACTGCAGGGCACCGCGCGGGTGCCCTCTTGGGCCCCGCGGCCCTGCAGACCGCGCGCCAGGCGCGCGGCACTGCAGGGCACCGCGCGGGTGCCCCTTGGGCCCCGCGGCCCTGCAGGCCGCGCGCTAGGCGCGCGGCGCTGCAGAGGGCCGCGCGGCGGCCCTCTTGGGCCCCGCGGCCCTGCAGACCGCGCGCCAGGCGCGCGGCACTGCAGGGCACCGCGCGGGTGCCCCTTGGGCCCCGCGGCCCTGCAGGCCGCGCGCTAGGCGCGCGGCGCTGCAGAGGGCCGCGCGGCGGCCCCTTGGGCCCCGCGGCCCTGCAGACCGCGCGCCAGGCGCGCGGCACTGCAGGGCACCGCGCGGGTGCCCCTTGGGCCCCGCGGCCCTGCAGGCCGCGCGCTAGGCGCGCGGCGCTGCAGAGGGCCGCGCGGCGGCCCCTTGGGCCCCGCGGCCCTGCAGGCCGCGCGCTAGGCGCGCGGCGCTGCAGAGGGCCGCGCGGCGGCCCCTTGGGCCCCGCGGCCCTGCAGGCCGCGCGCCCGGCGCGCGCGGCGCTGCAGGACCTTGCGCGGGCAGTTTTGGGGCCGCGCGGCGCTGCCGGCCGCGCGGCTGGCCGTCTCCACGCAGCGCGTGCGTTGGACTTCGCAGCCGTGGGCTGCTCTGGGCCGCAGAGTTGCGGCCCGGCGACGCGACGTGGCGGTTGCGCGAGGGTTGTTCCGCGCAACGCCCGACGTTCGCCGTCGCCGGTTGGGTTTCCCGCCGCTTGAGGGCGGGTCGTTACCTTGGGTTTTTCCTTCTGACCCCGATTTTCTCCGATTTTACAGTGTGACTTAGTGTTGGCCCGATAGCGAGGTCGGCGGTGCGCGTTGTACTATTTCGAGCTGTAGGATCGCACCGGGACTGCTTTTTGGCGCACGATTTTGCGATCTCTTCACAGGTGGGTTGGTTTCCTCCGAGAGTGCTACGGACTGTCCATTTTGACTTGCAAATGCAAGGGTGATGTCTCCTTGGGATGTCAGGTAAATGCGCAGCAGTCGTGTGAGTCGATGGTTATGGTTCCGACCAAGACACGTGATATACTCTTGGGGTTCGTTCTGGGATACACAGTGGTGTTCGACGCCCCTGGCTGAGTTACCAGGAGGGCGCTTCTCTCCGGCCGAGTTACCGGGAAGCTTAGTTCCCTGGCTGAGTTACCAGGAGGTAGTTGCCTGGCCGAGCTACCAGGTGGGTAACTCCCTGGCCGAGATACCAGGTGTGAGTTCGCCCCTGGCCGAGTTACCAGGTGGCTGCGGGGGAAGTGGCATGAGCGGGTGGTCATCGTGGATCATGTTAGATGTCATTTCATATTGCATTGCATTACCGCATACAGTGATAGATGTATTTACAGCTTTCCTTTCTGTATCTATCTATCTATCTATCTATCTATCTATCTATCTGCTTTACTTCCAGGGGACTTGGTGGGTTACCGTGGATTGGATACCGGTACCCACTGAGATCTGACTTTTCAGTTGATCTCACACCCGCTGTGTGTGGCAGGTGCTTCTGAGGCGGCCGCTTCTGGGTCGGTTCGTGCGGAGTCTTCCGACCGCGGCAAGGGCTTGGCCGACTAGTGGCGCTTGGGTCTGTTGAGTCGCAGGTAGAGCTACTCGGGTGTTTTTGGTTCCCACTTTTGTATATGTTAGTGGTGGTGTACCCCCTTTTTGGGAAGTAGCGGATGTTGTACCTGGACTATGTACTTAGTGACTCTTGTATGCAGTTCACTTTCTTTTAGTGTTGCTTCTCCCTTGCTCTGATACTTGTATGGCTAGATCCCTTCTTGCAGGTTGACGCTTCGTCTGTGCGGCAGTTTCCGCACAGACGGCGGGTCTGTTGGCGAGCCCGGGCCGCAGGTTCGACCCCGGGGCGTGACATGAACCAACTAGTTCTTCTACACGCATTTCGTCCGGGTGTTTAATAGTTTCAATGGCTGTAACCTTTGGGCGAAATCGTTCAGGAAGAGTTCTTAAGATCTTTCTTACAACCTTAAATTCTGGAATCTTCTCTCCTAGGTTAGCACATGAGTTTACGATGTCTTGCAATCGTGTATAGTAGTCCGTGAAAGATTCATTTTCTGCCATGAAAATAGAGTCAAATCTGCTCGTAAGCATTTGCAGCTTTTGAATCTTCACGAGGTTAGTTCCCTCATGTGTAACCTGAAGAACATCCCAGATTTCTTTCGCAGTCTCACATGCCGAGACGCGAGAGAATTCAATTTGAGATAAGGCATTAAAAATAGTATTAATTCCCTTGCCATTGTAAGAAGATATATCAATCTCTTCCTTGGTCCATTTCGACCTAGGTTTGATGGTGCGAACATCACCAATAATTTCAGTTGGATTAGACAATCCTAATTCAATTGATTGCCACACCCGTTCGTCGATGGAAATTAAAAATGCTTTCATCCGTACTCTCCAGTACGCATAATTTGTTCCATCAAAGAATGGGGGTCTGTTGATGTTTCCACCTTCAACCATTGTTTACAACCCTATTCCCTCTCTGATACCACTTGTTGGGTTATATGTAATAACGGATCTAAATAGGGGAAAAAACATCTAGAGGGGGGTGAATAGGTGTAAACAATAAACACTCAAAAAATCATTGCGCAATAAAAACCCAATGCGGAAATATAAATGAACACGCAAGATTTTTACGTGGAAAACTCCAAACCGGAGTAAAAAACCACGGGACCGATAACACGGTGAAATCCACTAGAATTAAACACGTACAAGGTGATATACCGTACTCACAGACGACTCAACCTTTTCCATACGCTCCTAGTTGATCTTCTCCGCTCGCTCCGCAACGCGTCTCGAATCCACGATCTGCGTCCAACGCCGAATCCACGGCGTCCAACGTCGAGTCCACGATGTCTGACCGAATCCACGGTCTTCACCCAGTAGCACGCTTCGAATCCACGAACGTACCTCGCTCCGAATCCACGAGAGCGGTTGCACCTTGAATCCACAAGGCCACGCGAGTCCACGCGCCGATTTTAGGGTAAATCGTTGTTTTTGGGTGGTGATGATCCGCCGAATACTTAGATCAAAGATAGATAGGAAATACCATCTAAGTATTCATTAGTTTGATTCAACTCAAGATGTGAGTATGAAAACCTAGAATCAAACTAATCAATATAGATGAAGAAACATAGAGTAATATCTAATGATTTCCTTTCTTCTCTATATGTGGATCTTAGGCCGTATAAAAGATTATATTTTATAATGACGGCTATTTTGCTTAACCCTAGAAAAAGAATCATAGGGTCTATTTATAGGTTAGAAACCCTAGGAAGAAGATAAGGATCAAAAACTGTCCGTTTCTGGAAATTTTCACGACGGCGATCCGGATCGGATTAGCTGTGATCCGGATCGTCGTAACGAGTCAGGCAATTCCAGAGAAACAGGGTTCGGGATCCGGATTGTAATGCACGATCTGGATCGTTCATGTATTTCAGCAAATTCCCATGTTCGGGATCCGGATCGAAATGACTATGATCCAGATCGGATTTGCCAATGAACAAACACCCTTCGGGATCCGGATCGGACTGTCTGATCCGGATCCTGAACATGTCCTATGTCCAGTTCTTGATTTTTATGCGATAAAAAAATTCTTCCAAGTGTTTCTCCACTACAAGAAGTATTCGGATCACCAAAAATATTTAGTTAAACTTACCTGATCCTTTTGAATTCTTCTTTCTTGAGATTGAGGTATATGATCCAAACTTCATTCATCTTCAATCTTCAAGACTTAACACTTTCACGAAATGCGCCAAAACAAAATCTGTAACAGAATCTATGATTTCCTTTCTTCTCTATATGTGGATCTTAGGCCGTATATAAGATGACGGCTTTTAGGTTTAGCGGCTTCTTTTTAGATTAGCCCTAGAAAAAGAATCATAGGGTCTATTTATAGGTTAGAAACCCTTGGAAGAAGATAAGGATCAAAAACTATCTTTTTCTGGAATTTTACATGACGACGATCCGGATCGGAGTTCGGCGATCCGGATTGCAGTAGCGAGAAAAACAGTTTCCAGAAAAATGAAGGTTCGAGATCCGGATCGAAGTGCCTGATCCGGATCGTTAATACAGTTCACCAAACATCAACGTTCGGGATCCGGATTGAAAAGCCTGATCCGAATCGTTCAAATAAAATGGTAAACCCAGTGTTCGGGATCCGGATCAAGGAAGGCTACGATCCGGATTGAACTGGTGTATGAACGAACAACCTTCGGGATCCGGATTGCAAAGTCTGATCCGGATCCTGAACATGTCCCATGTCCAGTTTTTGATATTTATGCAATTACAAGTTCATCCAAGTGTTTCTACACTATAAGAAGTATTCGGATCACCAAAGATATTAAGTTAAACATACCTGATCCTTTTGAATTCTTCTTTCTTGAGATTGAGTTATATGATCCAACCTTCTTTACCTTCAATCTTCAAGACTTAACCGAATTCACGAAATACGTCAACTTAAATTCCGTAACACCGACTTCGATTCTCGGCGTGCACAAAGAGGAAAAAGAAGAAAACCGATCTTGCAAAAAACGAGAATTAGGGTTTTCTCATGTACGTATGAAAATCCCAAATTCCCTAATTATTTATAAAAGATTCTCGCCCGCTTTCCTCGAAATGTGTGCCAAATATCTGAAACGTCTCATAACCGTTAGCATGGATTTCGATGCACTGATAAGCCTTAATGGGTGTCACAAATTCTGATTCTTGCCTTTTCGGACCCGTTAACATCAAATCGTTATTCTGGGAGATCCGTAAGTCAGATTTTCAATCCGATCGCACCGCCGTTCTCCATTTAACGAGCTCTACAATGTGACGACCCTAACGACACGAAAAAACCTACAACAACACAGCTAGCAGGAACCGAAAGAAACAACTACTTTAATCCAAAACGAAGTTAAAGTCCACTGCTAAAACACCTACCCGTCAAAATCCTATTTTTTACGCTTTCCGGTGCAACCGGCACTCCGAATTTAAAAATGGATCTGACCATTCCCTTAAGCCACTTCTCACCAATAACCCGATGAAAGTCACTCCGAGGAATGAACCCTCAAGAAGCTAACAACAACACCCTCTTTAAATTCCGAAAGAACCAATTTCATTCCAAAGACCGGAATTCCATACAAATTTTGAAATTCAAAATTGTAGTTATTACAGCGTCAATCGCGGCGCAACACGTGGAATGCGGCCAGGTCCAGCAGCTACAGTGCACCAACATTCTGGCGCCCGGATCCAACTTCTGGGCACCCAAAACATGCCCAAAAACACAAAAACAGTATTTTTTTCATGATTTTTCGCACTGAGCCCGTTTCTCGCGTCCGTTTGACGTGCAAACACACTCGATACACAAAATAGGTGTCTCAAAGCTGCTGACTACGTAGCTAAGCATCCTAGGGTTTCAGGTCACCACAGAGACACAGCTGAATGTATCTCAGTGGATGAAAGGCAGTGAAGTAGGTATAGAAGCAATATAAAAGCAGGTATGAAAAGCAGGTATATGAACTGATAAACATATACTGAAATTGTAAATAATAGGAAGTAATAACTATCAACTATAATCATGCATCAACATAGCAGTAATCAAATATACTAATCATATGCCACTGTTGGTCACAAGGAACTCAGGCTAGTGCCGAACCAAGTCTGACATGTACTCCACACCTACTGACTATAACAAGAGGCTCAGTATCACCCGATTTGCCGACTATAAATGGGCTCAATATCACCCGGTCTGCTGACTATAACAAGGGGCTCAGTATCACCCGATCTGCCGACCATAAAGGGGCTCAATATCTCCCAGTCTACTGACTATAAAAAGAGGCTCAATATCACCTGGTCAGTCGACTATAAAGGGGCTCAATATCACCCGGTCTGCCGACTATAAAGGGGCTCAATATCACCCTATCCCACAGGTGCAGCCATATACAACGGGCTCACGGATCGCATAGACCACTCTACTGGTAAAGAACACCATTGTGGGGTATCAACCCACTGGTGTACGTGAAGATGTACAACTGGTGCATGGCGATCTCACTACAGATGCTCAAGCTCACAGTCAGAAGACCGGAAACACGGCGAATAGGCGAGAACTCCCAAACAGGAACTAGAATAAATCTCTATGACAACAAATACCATAGCGACAATAATATCCTCCTACTCTATCATACATGGTAATCCAGAGATAATAACAAGATACAAATGTAGCAGTAGGAGATATATCACTAAGCGACGTAAGTCATAACTAACTCATGAAACAAAAACGAGTCAAGATCTAGAAAATCGTAGACTACCAAACTAGATCATCTATATTCTCGGTGCCAAGCAATATCATAATGATAATGATATCCTCCTGCTCTAACATGTATAAAAATTCAGACATACAACAGGTGACCAAATATAGCAGTAGGAGATATATAGCAAGAATGAATAGAAGTGTCTACTAACACTAATCTTGGCATACATGTGCAAAACAGGTATGAATCACAAGGATGCTAAGAGTGTCAACTACACTAAACATCATGGTATGCCACAATAAGCAAGATAGATCATAGAGCAGAAAAACTAAAGAAGGGCTAGCAAGATAACCAAAGGGTCCAATCAACTACGATACCCAAAAGGTTACACTATGCTAATGCCCAGATCGAAGTACGCACCTTAACCCAGACGGTCCTGAAATCCGCTGCTCAACTGGCGGGAAGGCTCCTAAGTGCTAGGGCTTATAACATAACCAACTATCAATAAAGAACTCTCTTATACCCAACTCATAGACAAACACTGTGCAAAAAGACTAAATCACTATATTAGATCAAGGTCTCGGGATCCGCCGGAGATTCCGGTAATATGCCAATCGACCGATATTGGTCCGATCAGAGCCTATAGGCTAGCGAATCTAATGAAACTTGGCGTGCTGCCCCAAAATGCTTCACTTAAGATGTCCGGGCAACCACAGTCTGCTAGGTATAACCCTAAGTTCAAATAGTGCCATATATACTTAAGTCCGATACCGGAATTGCCGTTTTCGGCTCCGGGATTCACTGATACAAACCAAGGTCACTGGGCCAGCCAGGACAGTGTCAGGAACAACCAAAGACACCTAGGACTCATAACTGGTCATTTAATTTCCTCGATTTGCGTGATTTGCGTCGAACGGTCGATAAACCGACGGTTTTGTTGATTTACGAGTCGTTAATCAAATTTCGCTTAACGGAAGCCAACGGATCTCGAACGAAAAGTTCAGAGATCGTGTGCACACTGCCCAGGGCAGTCCACAGTGCTACAATTTCATTTGGGCCCCAAGGTTTGTAAGAAATTGCATAATAATACTAAATTGCATATGTTTTGGCTTGCTAGAATTAATCATAAGCTTTTGGATAAATCCGAGGGTTCTAGCGTAAAGGCCTCGACTTAACAAAACCCGTGTTCGCTATCTGAAAGTGACACAAAGCCCGAGGACAACTAGGGTTCAACATTTAAGCATGCTACATAGACCAAGTTGCTATTTACATAAAACTACTCAACCAAACTCAGAAGTAAGATGAGCACCATGCTCAGGAGATTGAGGGGGTTCAGGAGCTCACCATTGGGTGGCCGGAATGCTTCCGGAATAATGACAGAGACAAGGTGGTCCAAGATACATTTAACCCAGAGCTTGGTTGATTAAGCAAGTAGTATTTGGAGTTATTATGGCCAACTAGGCCAAGCATCATGTACAGGGGCTTGAGGGCACTGCTAGGAGTGCACTGAAGTTCGGCGCCGGTGTGTGGTGGCGGCAGTTGGCCCGAGAAAGCCCATGCGGCCATTAGAGTGCAGCAAGTTCGGGAAGGCATAAACCAAAGGGTTACAGTCTCGAGTAATTAGGATACCTACAGGGTTGTCTTGACAAGAGGGAACCAATCATGAGTATGGCCGACGGCTGAGAGCAGCGCAGACGGCGTGCGACCATGCTTGGCCAAGGCACAACAACCTGAAACTAGGGTTTCATGCAGCGGCCTCTACACTTAACCATTCACCATGAAACTTTGCAGGACCAAAAGAATATGCCCAACATCTTAGATCTGGCCCTAAGCCATTGGATGTGGCGTACGGCAGCGGCGACACGATTTAGGGTTCCGGCGGGTCTATTATTCCCGTCAACAGCCCGATGCATCCCCGATGTCAGGACTTTGCAGGGAGAGTCCTAGAGAGGTGCAAGAAAGGATGGAAGTGTCCATGAAGCAAGAAAAAACCAAACGAAGATAACTCACCTTGGTCGGATCCGAGGAAGAAGATAATGGCCAAAGACTCTTTTCCGACGTTGTGCGGCGGAGTCCGGTGACCAGGCTCTTCGAGTTTGGTCTCTTGGTGAAGAAGGAAGCCGTAGAGAGATCCACGTACAATGCTATGGAGTTTGGAGCCTTCTCCTACTCCTCAACCCGAGATCTAGGAACTTCCTTGTCCAAAATTACTGTTCCAGCGAGGGGAGGCGGCTACCAGCGGTGCAGTTACTCAGGGAAGACAAAGGAGGGAGAGGAGAATTCGTGGGTGGCTGCAGTTTCAAGAGAGGGGCGGCTAGGGTTTGCTAATGGAACCCTAGTTGCATTCTTATACCACTTGCTGCAAAATGCTAAGTAATCCCTCTACAATGCACTCTTTGACCTAAGTCCTTCACTGTAGATTCAAATCACATAGAGGTCCCTCCCATTTAAATTTGAAAAGATTTGGTGCATAAAATATCAAGCTTTTTAAGAAAATACACTTAAATCTACTGTATTTTGCACTTTTCGAGGTTTTCCAGTCGTCAAACAGAAAAACGGACGACGTCACGACGTTCGGCTCGACGAGACCTATCAAGTAGCAATTTTTGTTCGTCGCATTTGAGCTTCGTTAGATCACTCAAACCATGAATACAGTGAATACTATTATTTTGTACGCTTTTCGATAACTTAGGCTCGTCAGACATAAATTTGGAATGTGCCATTGTGCTTAGATGGACGAGACAATTCAAATTGTGTATTTACATCGTCGAGTTTGAATCCAAATAGATCAAATTAACCAACTTCTTAGAAAAAAATTCAAAATTTATAAGTTACTATTTATAACTTTAAGTCATAACTTTTATATATATATATATATATATATATATATATATATATATATATATATATATATATATATATATAGCTAGGCTGGAATACTATTAATAGCACCAAATCATTGGTGTTATTAAGTTTTTAACCGTTGAATTAAAAGATATGTGGTTGAGATGATAGTGGGCCTCTTGAGTTTAATAGGTAGTTGGAAAAATAGTAAAATCTAACGGGTGAAAATAATTAAAGAAATTGATCTAAGAATAGAAAATTTAATATATAGCACCTAATATTTGGTGCTATCGATATCATAGTAGCCCAACTATATATATATATATATATATATAATATATATATAAATTTTTATTAAAATTTTAAATTTAAAATTCACAAGTATTCTAAGGTATCGTTTGGTTTGGTTACAAAGGGGGGATATCCTCCCTTTGTACCCAAACCAAAATGGGATAGGGGGGAATGGAAATATCGCGGCCCCCCCCCCCCCCCCCCCCCGCCGAACAGATAACCCCTTCCCAAGGCTCTGCCAGAGCCTTGGGAAGGGGCAATTTGGTTTTTTTTTTATTTTTTTTTTATTTTTTTTTTTAGTTTTTATTTATTTATGTTTTTTTTGAATTTTTTTTTTTAATTAGAATTTTAAATTTAAAAAGATATTTAAATTTTTAATTTTTAATTTTATAAATTTATATTTTAATAAATCTAAACATTTTATTTTTTGTTTTAAAAAAAATATTAATTTTTAAATTTTAAAATTTATACAATTTTTTATAATTTTTTAAAAATTTATATAAATTTAAAAATTTAAAATTTTTATTCCTACTTAAAATTTAAAATTAACTTTTTTTTTCTCCCACTTAAAATTTTAAAAAAACTTTAAAATTAATAATATTAAAATTTGAATAAATTTGAAATTTTAATTTTGAAAAAAATATTAAAAAGAAAAGATATTTTAATCTTTTAACACAAAAGTCAACTCTCTATTCCTCTTATTTTCAATCACTACCAAACATAAATTTTCTTATATTTGGTACTAACCTAATTCCAACCAAACACAATTTTACATAATACCTAGCTTATACCTAATTTTATATTATCTCTGATACTACTAATTCTCTCTTATCCACGAACCAAACGATATCTAAGTGGCACACGACGAGGTAGGACAACGATGTGGTTAGAAGCATGGACGATGATAAGTGGCACACGGCAAAGCCGCAAAAAGTGGAAGGTGACCGGGTAGGAAGTGATAAGATACTAGAAAAATGTACAGAATAGTAAAGTGGAAGGTGATGTGGTTGAGTAGTTAATTGCTTCTTTTACACCCTCTTCAGTTTGGGTACAAAAGAAAAATAAGCCTTCTTTATACTCAAATACTATTGGGTTAAGGGGGTTGGGTTAAGGAGGGGAATAGACTGGTACCCTATTCCCCCCCTCTCCGAACAAGCCCCGTTGGGCCCCTCTTTTTCCAAGGCAGAGTGTATTTTTTTTTTTTTTTTTTTTTTTTTTTTTTTTTTTTTTTTTTGCAAACTT
>CM055070.1:39188433-39214868 GCA_029204045.2 Tillandsia leiboldiana | reverse complement strand
GGGTTCTAGAGTGCAACACAGGGTTTTTAGAATGTTAATTGCACTTGTGTTGTCACAAAGAATGTTACCGAAGATGCTGAAATGCGGAAGTCGCTCAATACGCTTTTCATCCAAATGAGTTGAGTTGAGCAACTTCCAGCTGAAATGTATTCCGCTTCGGCAGTCGAGAGTGCTATGCAGTTCTGCTTTTTACTGTGCCATGCAACAGGGCAATGGCCAAGATAGAAGCATGCACCACTCGTGCTTTTCCGATCATCCACTGATCCTGCCCAATCGGCATCTGAGTATCCAACAATATCCAAACTTGTTCCCATAGGATACCAAATTCCGAAATTAATTGATCCTTTGATATACCGGATGATCCTTTTCACCGCTTTCAGGTGAACCTCCTTTGGTGCTGATTGATATCTCGCGCAAATCCCAACACTAAAGGATATATCCGGGCGACTAGCCGTGAGGGTAAAGTAGACTTCCAATCATACTTCTATACAGTTTCTCGTCTACATTCTCACTATGTGATTCACTTCCAAGTCCCTTGTGGCTAGTTCCCATTGGAGTCGGAAAATCTTTACAATTTTCTAGATCAAACTTTTTGACCAACTCCATTGCATACTTGGATTGACTCAGTGAATACCTTCATCAGTTTGTTTAATTTGCAATCCAAGGAAATAAGTCAATTCGCCCATCATGGACATCTCAAATTCGCTTTCCATGGTCTCCGCGAATTTAGAAGCATCATTATCTCTTGTTGCGCCAAATACAATGTCATCGACATAGATTTGTGCTACAATAAATTGCTTTGATAATGCTTCACAAAGAGAGTCCTATCAGCTCCCCCCTCGAGTATAGCCCTTCTCCAAAAGGTGCTTTGTTAACCTTTCGTACCATGCTCGCGGTGCTTGTTTCAAGACCGTAAAGAGCCTTTTTCAAACGAAAAACATGGTTAGGTTGTTTATGATCTACAAAACCTTTTGGTTGAGCCACATAAACTTCCTCATTAAAAACCCATTTAGAAATGCGCTCTTAACGTCCATTTGAAATAATTTAATTTTAAAATGACAAGCAATAGCAAATAGTATACGAATGGACTCGAGTCTAGCTACAGGGGCGAAAGTTTCATCAAAGTCTATACCTTCTACTTGAGAGTAGCCTTGAGCAACTAATCGTGCCTTGTTCCTGATGATAGTACCATCCTCATTTTTCTTGTTCTTGAAGATCCATTTGGTACCTATCACATTATGTTGCTCTGGAGGCTTCGTTAATTCCCAGACTTTGTTTCGCTCAAATTGATGAAGCTCTTCCTGCATTGCTTTAATCCAGTAGTCATCCTGAAGAGCTTCATCTATGTTCTTTGGTTCGATTAAAGATACATAGCAAGCGAATCCACAAACCAACTGCCTCCGAGTTCTAACTCCTTCTTGTGGATCTCCAATGATGTTTGATTCCGGATGATCCTTGGAGATTCGTAACGTTTGTTGAAACGGAGTACTCGGAGGTACATGAGATGATTCCTGCACATCAGATAAACTAGAAGAACCATATAGATGCATCATTAATATTGGAAGTATTATCATGAGAAGATGCACTAGCAGGAGAATCATCATCTAGAGAGATATCGAGGGTAGATTTTCCAGTTTCAAAGTGAAAAGCTTCATCTACTTTAACATTTATAGATTCTACGATCATCTTAGATTCAATGTTAAATACTCGATATGCTCTGCTATTCGAGAATAACCCAAAAAGATCCCTTCATCACTTCGAGAGTCGAACTTTCCAAGATTTTCCACGGTCACGTAAAATGTAACATCGACTCCCGAAGATACGAAAGTATTTGGTATCCGGTTTTCTACTAAACCACAGCTCATATGGTGTATTTAAAGTTCCTGGGCGCAAGTAAACTCTATTAATGACATAGACAGCGGTGTTCACGGCTTCAGCCCAAAAATGTAGCGATAAATTCCGGCTATGAAGCATCACACGCGCCATCTCCTGAACAACCCTGTTCTTGCGCTCAACAACACCATTCTGCTGAGGTGTATAGGGTGCCGGAGAATTCATGTTTAATGCCATTTGAAGTACAAAAATCAATGAATTTTGAATTTATGAATTCTCCACCTCTATCACTTCTAACACGAATGATCTTTTCATTCTTTTCAATCATAATACGATGGCAAATCTCATGAAAAGAGTCAACGTATCAGCTTTCTCTTTTAAAAATGCTACCCAAGAAAACCTAGAGAAGTCATCAACCAATAAAAGAATGTACCATTTACCTCCCAAAGATGGTTGACGGGTCGGCCAAAAGAAAAAGAAGAAAAGAAAATAGTCTACATAAACTACACACGATTTAATCGTAGAACGATTAAAGACAAGGAGGGGTTTCACCTTTGCATACCCAAACCTTTGAGTTTTGGAGTATGTTGGCAATGGTTGAGAAGTTTTCCTTGATGAAGACGTCTTGCAAGATTGGTCTTTTTCTTTTGTCATCGTCTTGTTTGAAGTACTACCAATGTCCTTTTCTTTAGGAAAATCCTTCTTTGAATTCCGGGGAGGTGAACTTATTGGTAGCAGTTGAAAGATGTGGTTGATTTGATCTTTGCGCTCCAATCTTGCAATTTCTTTCAATGTGCCCTGCAAAATTACAACGAAAACATACCTTTGAGCTTGACGATTCCGAGGAGGATGAGGTAGGTTTGTTGTCGTTGTTTGTCTTGAATTCCGGTGTCGGAGGAGGAGATACCGACTGAGGCACAAAAGCTGTCCCACTCGAACTTGGACTGTTTCCAGTTTGAGTGTACCCGAGGCCGAACCGATTTGTTTGACCGAGACCAAGGAGTTTATCCAACTTACTCCTTCCTAAAGAGAATTGCTGTAAGTCATCCTTGAGTTGGAGAATGGTCTCTGTCATTTCCCGTCTTTCCTGTCGGCCCTCGCCATAGAGCTTCAAGAAGTAGTTTGCTTTGTTCACCATATCTATATAGTTCTTCTCGAGCTGCTGATTGGACTCTGAAGGAAAACATTTGCTTTTATCAGATTATCCCTTTCCACTTCAAGATCGGTTGAGAGAGAAGTTACCCTTTTACTTCTTCTTCGAGATCCTGCAATCTCCCTCTCAACCCCTTGTTTTGCTTAGCCGGTTTCTTTAAGTCCCGTAAAGATTTGTGATAGGCTAGAGCAAACTCTTCACCTTCCGAATCATCCGATTCGTTGTCCGTTGCGTTCTTTTCAACAGTGGAGTTGGACAACGACTCGGATGTACTTGCCATAAAGCACATGAGGGGTGAAGATACGGACGCATGGAATGCGGTGGAGCTCTTTTCTTCATCACTCGAAGACGACTCATTGACGTTGAGTTGTCATCCCAAGTGATGACTTGCATCGCCTTCTTCTTTGCCGGATACTTGTTGGGACACTCCGTTGCAATGTGGCCGTAGCCTCGACATTTGAAGCATTGTAGTTGTCCCTCTGAACTTTTCTTATCCTTTGAGAAGTTCTCTTGCTTTCTTGACTTGTAACTTGAAGTACCCTTGCCTTTGTTCGACTTTCCGAAGGATGGAGATTTGCTTGAGTTACCCCTTCGAAAGTTGCGGCGAAACTTCCTTGTCAAGAGAGCGAGCTGCTTCTCAAATTCCTCCATAGAAAGGTTCTCGTCATCGTCGGAGGAGGATGTATCCGCGTCTTCTTCCTTAGTTGTTTTCAACGCATAACCTGAAGACTTAGAAGTGGATGCCTTTCCAGAAGAATTGTTAGTAGTAATGTCATTTCATAAGTTTGTAATGAACCAACTAATTCTTCTACACGTATTTCGTCCGGGTGTTTAATAGTTTCAATGGCAGTAACCTTTGGGCGAAATCGTTCAGGAAGAGTTCTTAAGATCTTTCTTACAATCTTAAATTCTGGAATCTTCTCTCCCAGGTTAGCACATGAGTTTACGATGTCTTGCAATCGTGTATAATAGTCCGTGAAAGATTCATTTTCTGCCATTAAGATAGAGTCAAACTTGCTCGTAAGCATTTGCAGTTTCTGAATCTTCACGAGGTTAGTTCCCTCATGTGTAACCTGAAGAACATCCCAGATTTCTTTCGCAGTCTCACATGCCGAGACGCGAGAGAATTCAGTTTGAGATAAGGCATTAAAAATAGCATTAATTCCCTTGCCATTGTAAGAAGATGAATCTAACTCTTCCTTGGTCCATTTCGACCTAGGTTTTAAGGTGCGAACATCACCAATAAAATCAATTGGATTAGACCATCCTATTTCAATTGATTGCCACACCCGTTCGTCGATGGAAATTAAAAAGGCTTTCATCCGTACTTTCCAGTACGCATAATTTGTTCCATCGAAGAACGGGGGTCGGTTGATGTTTCCACCTTCAACCATTGTTTACAACCCTATTCCCGCTTTGATACCACTTGTTGGGTTATATGTAATACGGATCTAGATAGGGGAAAAACACCTAGAGGGGGGTGAATAGGTGTAAACGTATAAACACTCAAAAAATCGTTGCGATAAAACCCAATGCGGAAAATAAAATAACACGCAAGATTTTTACGTGGAAAACTCCATCACCGGAGTAAAAAACCACGGGACCGATAACACGGCAGAAATCCACTAGAATTAAAACACGTACAAGGTGATTTACCGTACACACTTACGACTCAACCTTTTCCATACGCTCCTAGAGGATCTTCTCCGCTCGCTCCGCGACGCTTCTCGAATCCACGATCTGCGCCCAACGCCGAATCCACGGCGTCCAACGTCGAATCCACGACGTCCGACCGAATCCACGGTCTTCACCCAATAGCACCCTTCGAATCCACGAACGTGCCTCGCTCCGAATCCACGAGAGCGGTTGAACCTTGAATCCACAAGGACACGCGAATCCACGCGCCGATTTTTGGGGTAAATCGTTGTTTTAGGGTGGTGATGATCCGCCGAATACTTAGATCAAAGATAGATCGGAAGTACCATCTAAGTATTCATTAGTTTGATTCAACTCAAGATGTGAGTATGAAAACCTAGAATCAAACTAATCAATATAGATGAAGAAACATAGAGTATTCTCTAATGATTTCCTTTCTTCTCTATATGTGGATCTATAGCCGTATAAAATGATATATGAAAATGACAGCTATTGACTATGTGGATTGACCCTAGAAAAAGAATCATAGGGTCTATTTATAGGTTAGAAACCCTAGGAAGGAGATAAGAATCAAAAACCTAACATTTCTGGAAGTTTTACGGACGGCGATCCGGATCGGACTAGCTGTGATCCGGATCGTCGTAACGAGTCAGCCAGTTCCAGAAAAACGAAGGTTCGGGATCCGGATCAAAGTGCACGATCCGGATCGTTCATACAGTTTACCAAACATCAACGTTCGGGATCCGGATCGCGAAGCATGATCCGGATCGTTCAAGAAAAATGGTAAACTCACTGTTCGGGATCCGGATCAAGAGGCTACGATCCGGATTGAACTGGTGTATGAACGAACCACCTTCGGGATCCGGATCGAACAACCTGATCCGGATCCTGAACTTGTCCCAAGTCCAGTTTTTGATTTTTTATGCAATGAAAGATCCTTCCAAGTGTTTCTACACTACAAGAAGTATTCGGATCAACCAAAATCTTTAGTTAAACATACCTGATCCTTTTGAATTCTTCTTTCTTGAGATTGAGTTAAATGATCCAACTTTCTTCACCTTCAATCTTCAAGACTTGAGACTTTCACGAAACTACGCCAACTCAAATTCCGTAACAAACCCGACAACACTACAAGGTCATAATGATACCAGTTTGAATACTATTTCGACTCGTACTTCCAAACCAGAAGGTTTTAGACAGCGTCGTAACTTACAGTACGTAGTTCTCGACACGACAAAGCTCGTGCTCACAAGTTTGGGCTGGCACGAGGCCCGAGGGCAAAGTTGGCCCAAAAACACTAAGTCCTCAATAACATACTTGGCTAATACAATTAAACTATACACTATACATGCAACCTTGGATTTAATATGAGCACCATGATCTGGATGAGTCGCTGAGTCGAGGGCTCACCTTTGGCACGTCGGAGACTGGCCGGAGAGCACGCCGGAGCAAAGTGGTGCAACCACCTATTAAGCTAGAGCTCGGATTAAACCAAAGCTTGAACAAACTAAGGTCAGGCTGCAATCAAATGTGAGCACTAATTAGAACACCCTCACAGAGAAAGTTTGGTCACGGCCAGGCTTGGCGCCGGCAGCCGGAGGCGGCGATTGGCCGGAAAAACCCAACACAAACACTTAAAAGCAAGGTTGGGAAAACTTATTTTTTAGAGGCTTTTGACCCAAACTAATTTGATGGAATTTGTCCAAATGGTGTTTAAGGCTTACTTGGTTGGTTGGTCGGCGACCAAAGGCGGCGACGACGGCCGGAGACCGAGCTCGGCAACACCCTGGTGCAACTACATAGGTAAGCATACTTCACGTAAAACCCTTCATGCAATTGCATGAGAAACTTCTAAACAACCCTACGAACTCACCTGAGCCACCAGACGGCGACTGGGAGCGGCGGCGATGGCCGGAGCACTAGCTCGGGCAACCTTGAAGTGCTCTAATGGCGAAATCCAACCCGAGGCTCTTGAGGTCTTGCAACTTGGACCAAATGGGTCCCCACGATGCCGTGAAGCTTTCCAACACGATGGCCGGCGGCGTGGGGGAGCGACGGCACCGGGCGGCGAAGCTTGGCCGTGAGGAAGACAACCCGAAAGCTAGGGCACGACCGCAAGACTTCGATCCTCAACCGATCGTGCTCAAACTTTGTGGAGGCTTCCCTGGCGACCAACAGAGGATTTCCAACGTAGCTGATCTTAGTTTCGACGGTCGGATGGAGCCCGCGCGCAGATCTGGCCGGAACTTGGTTTTCGGCGGCTTGGTTGCTCCCGCCGGTTAACCGGAGCACGGGAGGGCCCCAGGCTTCACAAGGATGATCTTCTTAATGTCAGAAGATGATTGGATGGGTCCAAGGTCCATCAAAAACAAAGGAAAGAAGAAGCTTACTTCGTCAGAAAGAAGAAGAAGAGATGAATCCCCGCCGGCGGCTCGCGGCGGTGCTGGACGTCGAGCGCTCCTCGGTTGAGTCTCAAAGGCACCGAGGAGGTTCCAGAAGATACTAGGAGCAACCAGAAACCTTCTGGCTACAAACTTCTTCACCCAACCCGATATCAAGCCTTCCCTTTACTTCTCCGTCTTCTCCGGCGACGGAATGGCGGCGGCCCGCGGCGTAACGCCCGTGGAGAGATGCAGAGGGAGATGAAGGGGTCTGTGCTGTGCGGCTAGGGCTAGGGCTTTAAGATTAGGGTTGCAAAAGAGTAACCCCAATGCAAAACTATACAAATGCAACAAAATGCATTTTGGTCCCTCTACACAAGATATTTAGACCTAGGTCCCTCACAGCAGCTGTGTCTCACACTTAAGTCCTTTTCCGTGAAGTAGCATGGATTTCGGAGCATAAAATATAAGGGTCTTTGTGCAAAATACAGTAATTTTTTGCTATTTTCACGCTTTTCGAGGGTCTAGGATCGTCAAACGTAAATTCCGTCAGCGCCATTGCGCTCGGATCGACGAAACCGTTAAAATCGACTATTTGGATCATCGGAAACGAATTCCGATCGGTCGATCGGGCCAACGTTGATCGGAAAAATCTCGAAAAATATAGGTTACTATTACAACTGTATCGGTTAATACAGTCGTCAAAACCACTGAAGTCTCCAAAACTTTATTTTTATTATTTAAATTTCAAATAAAAATATCTTGATTATTACATCACTCCCACCTAAAAAGAAGTTTCGTCCCCGAAACTTAGTACAACTATGAATCCCAATTTGATTTCATTGTAATTAATTAACCTCCAGATTCGTTACTACCAATTGAAGCAATAAATTCAATTTGTTGAACAATAAATTCAATTAAGCTTCATGTTTAGGCTTTTGGGTTAAGGTAGTTTGTTGAACAATAAATTCTAACCAAAACTTAATTGCTCTTAATGAATCATGTTTTACCTTGTTGCGATAAACGAGTGATGCAGCTAGCTTTTCAAATTCGACGTCTAAACCAGCTGATGGAACATGTAAATTCTAAATTGTTATTGCAGTGTCCCAGTCTTCCCTTTGCAGCAAACCATTGACTACCTATAATTACAAAATAAGTTATTAAGTTGAGAGAGAAAGAAGGAGAGTAAAAAACAAAACAATAAAAAAAGGATCAATAAAATATACAGGATGATAGAGATCTACAAATTACACAAACAATTAATTAAGTCTGCTCAGTTGAGCTTATAAAGAAGCTACAACAGTTAAATCGAAGCTCAGTTATAGCTTCTTTATAAGCTCAGTTGAGCTTATATTGTACAACTTATAAAGAAGCTAATTAAATAGAATTTTTGTCACACTCCAAGTCTCTTTAACTATATATATTTGTAAAAAAAAAATTAAAATTTCTTTAATGAAGATATAAAAATATATAGAAGATAATTTTGATTTCGACTATTTTATTCTTCAAAACATTAATTTTAATACCTAAATTTTAAATTTATTTTATTAAATTATTTAAAAATTCTTTCACAATAAAATTTAAACTAATAATTACTTATTTTAATTTTAATAAATTTACAGTTATTTAAATTATGTAAAATATACTAATCAAGTATATAAAGATAAAAACATATTCAAAAATTAAAGTTAAAAATTATTAAAATTAAAATAAGCTTGCGGAGGGGCGACGCGCTTCAGCTTGCGGAGGGGGCGACGACCTTTAGCTTGCGGAGGGGCGACGGGCTTGAGCTTGCGGAGGAGGGGCTATGGGCTTCAGCTTGCGACGGAGGGGCGATAGGCTTGGCACAGGATTTAGGGAAGGGGAAGGAGAGAGAGAGAGAGAGAGAGAGAGAGAGAGAGAGATGGGTTAAATAGCTAGCGTGCACTAGCTAGTGTCTAGGCATCCCAAAAAAAAACAAAAAAACCTAGTGTTGGTTGGTGAAAAAAAAGGAGGGAAGTGATGGTAGGACCGAAAATATTTCGTGGCGACAATAGTCGCCACTAAATCTTTCACCTTTTTCCGCGGCGACAAACATTGCGCGTGTGTCCGCAATTTTGGAGAAAAATCCAACCTACCTGGAATGCGTCGATCCGGGGTCCGATCAGGCTAAAACTAGACGTGCATGTTCCTAAGGCTCCCACGGTTCCAACGAATTGGAAAACTCCCAAAAATTCCTCCCGAATAAACGTCGACGATCAAAACACCAAGTGCCGTCCAAACCGTCTTACGCAAAAACAGTGTGAGCGTCAACGAAGTGTAGATAGCCAAATCATACACAATTTTTATCCGAAACCAAGAAGAAAGATGCTCACCTCGATCGTAAGAAAGTGCTCCAACTTATACTTTCCCTGAAAAGCTCCAAACTCCCCACGGAAACTGAAACACAAGACGAACACCGCGATGAGTTTCAATCATAAAATCCAACACCACAATCCTGTCATAGAGCTCCAAAAATTGGAAAAGTTCACCTTCGAAATGCCTTCAAAAATTCCAAGGAAAGGTACGGCTGCCTTCCTCTTGATGTCTAGATGGAGATCGAGTCCTTAAACTTCCAAATCCGCCAACAAAAAGCCGAGAAAATGCACAAATACTCCACGCTATCCAAAAAATGCTACAACAAATAAGGGATCTAAAGATGCTACGAGAAACCCCATAAAAACCCAAAATGGAGAGGAGTGATAAATACCAAAGTTGTAGGCCTACCTCTCGTGAAGATCCCAAACCAAAAATCAGCTAAACACTCCAAGGGGTTAGCTCAGGGGAGTTCGCGGACGAAACGTTGATGGAGAAAACCGCAGTCGAAGGAACGTCGAAGCTCGCGAAGTCGGGGAAGAAGATGATGAAACGGTCTCCAAAGTCCTCCAAAAATCCCTAGAAGTGTAGGGGACTTGTAAAGGATCACCTCAGCAAAATGGGGGCTCCAAGTAGATTGCTCAAAAAATCAAAAATGAAGAAGGGAGGGGCCAATTTATAGAAAAATTTTGGAAATCCCAACTTCCGGATCAAGGCCCATTGTCACGCCCCGAGTTTTAAAAATTAGGTCTGAAATTTTTTTTTTTTTTTTTTTTTTGAAATAAATCAGAGTTTGCAAAACGGGCGTAACAGAACGCCACACATATAGGAAGCCCCTATACATGCACGGCTAGGCTAATCCAATCATCAATCAGAGATCATCAATATCTAAACTAAACAATGACCAATCAGTAGGAATAATCCAAATAATCATGCTAACATCAATCTGAAATACTAATAAACTGGAAGCTGAAATAACATAAACAAGAGTCAGCTACAGATCATCGGGGATCTCAATCATCAATCTATATCATCAGGGGGACAGCTCTATCGTGACAGCCTCACTGGATCGTCCCGACACCCCTCTACCCGAACGACCTGAAAAATGGTCACCCAGGGGGTGTGAGATACACTGTACATGTATCCCAGTGGGCACGACGAGCCTAGAAATAGCAGATCGTACCTACTGGCATACAATACTAGAGGATAGTAGAAAATCAATACATTAGGTAAGCATGATTATGAAGTGAATGATTAATCCATCTATAAGACATATATGGGTCTCAACAGGAGTATACTGAAGAAGCAAATAAACAGTCAGCAGGTCTACTGATAATCAAAGAATACTGTGCAATAATAGATACTGAGTTAAGCATGCTGAGTAACTGTATAGGCAGGTATCAAACAAATGCTGATGGTAAATGACTGTAATCAAGCAGGAACTGAACAAGATGGGTACAAAATGAAAAGCTACATGTAGATGAGTCATGGAGATAATAAAAGATATGCATCAATCACAATAGCATAAAGTACCCAATCAATGCCACTATTGGTCACGAGGACCTCAGGCAAACTGCCCACCTGGCAACACCTGGTTGACATTCCCCCCTGGGGGTCACGGGTCGCCACTGCTGACCACTTTACCGGTAAAGTACACCACTGCGAGGGATCAGCCCGCTAGTGTACGTGAAGTACAACGGTGCGGGCGATCATAATGCAAATGCTCAAGCTCTCGGTCCACTGACCGGGTAATCGGCAACAAGTCGGAAAAATCCCCACTGGGATGCAACAATAGTATGCCAACAGAAACTCAACTCAAATGATCAACAACAAGCCAAAACAATCCCAACAAGGATGCAATATCAGAACCAACTGAATCTCAACTCATATGCAGGAATAATCATTAACTACTATAGCATGGATCAGATATAATCAGGGAGTACTGATAATCAGATATGCAAACTAGCTAATGACCAAGCATGCATGGCAATGTCCAGAATAATGTCATAATTACTGGAAGCAACTAAGATCAATCATGCAAGGTATCATATAATCAATTTGTAGATAAGGATCATATAGCAGAGTAAAACTGATCAATAAAAAGGCAGGCTCAAATGCATCTAGGCTACAAGAACAGGGGTCCAACCAATACTATACCACAGAGGGCCGAAATGATAAAGCCCGGACCGAAGATAACCCACCTGGATGTAGGCAAATCCCCGAACTCCCGCACAGCTACTGGGAGGCTGGTGCTGAACAACTGGGCCCTGAATAAGAAGTTATAATCAGTAATAGACTCACACATACCCATCCCGACGACACGACAGTAACGGAGTGCTTAAGCGGGAATAATACGCCGATTTACGGGACAACAACCGATTCCCGCCCAATAGAAATCCACGGAACTCTAACACGATGCCTAGTAGGTGTGTAAACACTGTCTAAAGACAGCCATCACGTCCAATTTGCAATTTGACCCATAACAACTTCTTAATTTGCATAAAAACCTAACATTATCGCTCATTTCGACTCGTTCTTGAAATCCGGGGGTCCAAAAGCTGCGCCGTAACTTTCAGCGCGTCCGTTACAACAAGACCAAGGCCGTGCTCACAAGATTTGGCCGAGACCAGGCCCATTAACAAAGTTGGCCCATAACTATTTTGGGTCCAATTAGCAACTTGTTACAACTTAACTTATACTTGATCAAAATAGGATCTAATTAGAGCATGGTACTGAGGGATGATCCAGAAGAGTGGTGCTCACCTGCGGCTTGCCGGAGATCGGCCGGAACAGTGGCCGGAGCAGCACCACCAAAATGCCCAAGCTCGGGTTGGGGTGTTCTTGGATCAACCCTGCTCAGACCTGCACCAGAGGGGAGCATCAGCTAAAAAGGGGTCCCAGAAGAAGTTTGGTCCATGTGGGGTCGAGCCCCGGCGGCCGGAGGCGGCGGCGGGCGGAGACAAGCCCGAAAAGGTAGTTTCGGGAGCCACCATGGAACCAAGCTACATGAGAGTTCTCTGCCCAAAATAAAATCATGGGGATCCTTCATTTAATATTTAGAGCTTACCTGTGAGGTTGGCCGGAGCCCGAGACGCCGGGGATTGCCGGAGGTGAAGCTCGGATGCAGCCTCGGGTGCAACTGCAGAGAGTAAGAGCTCGACGTTAAACTCCGCATGCAAGATGACGGGAAAGCTCCTAAGGGTCAAAGAAGCTCACCTGGGCGGTTTTCCGGTGCCGGGGATCGTCGGCAAGGCGCGGCGGCGGAGCTCGGTGGAGCTCCAATGGCCGTTAATGGCGGATTCCGGCCGTCGAGCTCCGGGCCGGTGCAACTTGGACCAAAAGGTCCCTCTCAGTTCCAGGAGTCTTCCGATGGTGATGGCCGGCGGTGGGAGGCCGCGGCGGCGCCGGACGACCGAGATCGGCCGAGGTTGAAGAAAGCCCGAAACTAGGGCAACTCCGATTGGCCTCGATCTTGTTCTAATCGTCCCCAGCTTTGGTGGAGAGGTTCCAGTCGACAAGAAGACCCGGTTCAACGGTGCTGATCTTAAGTTGGACGGTCGGATCACGGCGGCGCTTGGCGGCGGCCCAAAAATAATAATTCCGGTGACAGGGCTCCCGCCGACGATCGGGATAGCGGCAGCGGCTCGGCCTGCACCCGGATGACCTCCACGGTGTCAGGAGCACACTGGTCTTGCCCAAAAACCACAACGATGAGAAAAGTTTCACAAACTCACCTCCACCGGAGTTTGGAAGAAAAAGGAGAGGTCCCGCGGCGGCGCACGGCGGCGGCTGGCGTCGGTTCACCCCGGGCTCGGCTGCGGCTTCACCGAGGATACCTCAGAGAATGACTTGATCAACTTGAGTCCCTCCCAACACCTTCCTCACCAAGACTCCCGAGAACAAGATATATCTTGATCTTATCTTCTCCAGCGACGTGGTGGCGGCGGCCGGTGCGGGGAGGCTCCGGGAAGCGCTGCAGAGAGAAGGGATTTTCGTTGGAGGTGCGGCTAGGGCAGAGCTCGGGTTTAGGGTTTGTGAAACCCTAACTCGGGATAACATGTATTTATAAGGTTTTGGTAACATTGCATTTTAGTCCCCCCCAAGCACTTCCTTTGCAACCCAGTCCCTCACAACAAAGATATCTCACATCCCAGTCCTTCTCCAAGCCGTGGCACGCAATTCGAGGCAGGTTGTATAGGGTTTACTTATGATTCAAAATTTCAACTTGACTTTTATTCATCTTCTTTTATTTATTTACGATAAAAATTCAAATTCTTACACCCATCTTTCGGGCGCCCGAAACTGCACAGTGGCATGTTTGAACACGTGGCAGGCATCCGCGCAACGCCCGAATCACCCATCGGGTGCCACGCATCTCCGCCCAACTGGTGATTGGCGCTAACCACTGGGAGGTCGCCACATGGAAAGGCGGGGTTCACGTGGCGTTGACTGCGCCGGGTGTACCGCGCCCGCACGCCGGCCAATCCCGCTGCGCCACGTGGCTCGACCTACGTCTGCCACGCCCTGGGAGCAGTTTGAAAGCGAAAAACAACCCTATTTTTTTAAAAAAAAGTCTCCCGCCTTGTCACGTGCACAGACCCGCCACATATACAAGATCTCTCTGTATAAACGGACAGAGTCTCCCCTGTACATGCACGACGTCCCCATGTACAATATACATATACAATCAATACACATCAACCACACTCACCATTTGATTTACAAATAACAGAGTATGAACTTTAAAGACACTAATATCTTATTTCATAAAACGACGCACACCCGGCGCATCAATATGTTTGAAAGGATAAATCCACAAGTTTTGAAAACAATGCCCACACGACACTTAATTTTCTAAAACCATTTTCGCAAATCCTTTTTAAGTTTGAAACCCGCGTCCACACGACGTATCCATAAAATCATAAACCGAAAACATAGTTTCAATGAATATGTTCATCCAACAAAATCCAAGACCATCTCAACATCCACACCACCCACAATATTCACGTCCACATGCACAGTATCCGACCATAAAGGAAATAACCAACTATAAACAAAAGAATAAGAACCTAACCGAGGAAAATCCTACATCTCACTAGGTAGCATCCTCACCACCGTCTTGGTCCCCACTCCCGACCGAACCTGTTACACAGTGTTAGTCAGTAACATAAACTATGATAAGATAAAATATATCAACAATAATCATAATACTAGTAAAGTATCCAAAATACCAAACCGTATCCAAGATACCAGAAACTGAGTTTCTACCAATATCCCACAAGTAAGTACTACATCACTGTCACACTATCACAGCCGCCATTTCGGTCCCGCAACCTCAGGCACTAACATAATCTCGCTCGATAAGTCGGTGCAAACAAACCCCAACCGCAATAGCCACAATACCACAATGTCCGCAGGGGTCCCCTCACGCAATTGCCACGTAGGGATCACGGGTCAATCAGACCACCTCTTTGAAAAAGTACACCCATTCGATAGCCAAACCGCTGGTGTGTATGAAAGCGCCAAGAGCATGACGATAACATAATCAAAGCCAATAATCTCGTCTCGCGACTAGCAGTCGCCCAAGTGATGTATAAAAGAAACCGACCCTCCTGTCAAATGTGATACTAACACATAAATCTACCAAAAGTGCCATTTGTTCTATCACCATATGACATATGTTGTTTAATCACCGAAAAGTGCACTTTCCTTGCTTAAGCCGCCCAACGGTCGAATAAGCTACACAATGTCCGTGTTCAGTGCACACCCTTCGGTAAAAAGATGTATTATAATGTACTACATCGTCAGGATAGCCGTGACTGACGACCATCCTATTGACAAACACTAGTCATGGGGAAATAATAATAAAAGAATTAAGGTCAGATGTTACCGATTTGACAAAGTTTCCGACTTCAGATCGGGGGGTACCCACCTCTACCAGAAGTTCATCCTGAGTTCGTGGCTCCTCTACGAACTCCTGTAAAACACCCGGACCTACCCAAGGTCAACAAATAGCAAATATCTAATTTTGCGTTAGCCGGCAATTCAGTTGTCCCAACCACTGTGCCAAAGTTCCCTTGGTTCCAATTTACCGGAACCACCTCCCGATTTCCGAATAGTCGCACCAATCACTGTACCGATCGTAGATATGCCCCGAACAACTATACCGTTGTTCGAATACGGACAAACTGCCCACCAAGTCTCTAACCGTGACATTCATTTATCCGGGGCTCAAACCATATATTAACACACCCATAACCACTCCCGTTACCAAAAATCATACAAAATATTGAATTATGCAACAAAGGGGTTCTAAGGGTGTACCCACCTCTAACGGAGATAATCGAACGCACTCGCGATCCTCCTGAGGTTCCAAAACCTTGCTTGGACCTATCCAGAGTTCAAAATAAAACAATTAATAATTTCACCATAAGCGGCAATTCAGTGGTCCCGGCCACTGTGCCAAAAATCCCATCCGTTCTAAATTACAGGAACCGTCTCCGATGTTCGAACTGTCGCACCGATCATTTTACCGATCTCTAAAAATATCCCGAACGACTCCACCGTCGTTCAGATGCGAACAACACTCCGCCGGATCCTTTACCGCGACTAACAATCATCGAAGGGTGAAAACCAATAAAATTACCCCTAACACTAACTGATAGGAAAAATCGTGCGAAAACACTAAACAAAGGGAAAAGGGAATTTTATAAGTGTATCGAAAATAACAGATGAAGCCACGGTTATGAAGGAAAAGACCGAACCCAAAAACGATACACAGCTGTGCCAAAACAACGAACCGACGAAAAACCCACGTCACAAACTCCTCAGGTCGTGGAAATTGTCCTCCGACGCGATCCGACCGTCGATGAGGCAACGAACCAAGACCCGGCTCCTGCCGTCGCCCTGACGAAGTCCACGATGAAAAACGACCTAGCGGAAACACTCCTGACGGAAAACGAAACCAACTCCGTCAAACGAAGACCAACCAAAAAACCCTGACGGAATCGACACGGTTAGACCGTACGGGCAGCGTGCGGCACACGGGCGCAAGCCACGCGCGGCACACAGGTACGGGCAGCGCAACCTGGCTGCGCGCGCGGCGGCACGGGCGCTGGCAGCGGCGCGGGCAGCGGCCTGGTAGCAGCGCTCGGGCGGCCTAACAGCGGCGCAGGCGGCGGCCTAGTAGCGGTGCGGGCGGCGGTCTGGCATGGCGCTGCTCGGGCGGCACGTGGTAGCGCACGTCGGCAGCCTGGCGGGGCGCTGCTTAGGCGGCACCTGGTAGCGCGCAAGTGGCGGAGTGGCTCGGCAACACGCGCAGCAGTAGCGGCGCGACTTTGCAATGCGCGCGGCGTCGAGGCTAGGGCACGGCGGCGGCGGCCTTGCGGCTAGGGCAATGGCGGCGGCGGCCTTACAACTAGGGCAGCGACGGCGGTGGCCTTGCCCACCGACGAAAAACTCCGTCCACCCTCTCCGCTCCGACGGAATACCAAACAAAACATAAACGAACAAAACGCAACGAACGAAACCCGAGAACTAACCTTGCTCCAACGAGGAAGACGATGCGACTCCGATCTCCGGCGACGGTGGCGTTTTCTTATCCGATCTCTGGCGATGATAACGTTTCCGACTGTTGGGTTATGTATAATTGGATCTAAATAGGAAAAAAAACACCTAGAGGGGGGTGAATAGGTGTAAACAATAAACACTCAAAAATCTTTGCGATATAAAACCCAATGCGGAAAAAATAAATAATACGCAGAGATTTTTACGTGAAAAACTCCAAACCAGAGTAAAAAACCACGGGACCGATAACACGGTGAAATCCACTAGAATTAAACACGTACAAGGTGATATACCGTACTCACAGACGACTCAACCTTTTCCATACGCTCCTAGTTGATCTTCTCCGCTCGCTCCACGACGCTTCTCGAATCCACGATCTGCGTCCAACGCCGAATCCACGGCGTCCAACGTCGAGTCCACGACGTCCGACCGAATCCACGGTCTTTACCCAGTAGCACGCTTCGAATCCACGAACGTACCTCGCTCCGAATCCACGAGAGCGGTAGCACCTTGAATCCACAAGGCCACGCGAGTCCACGCGCCGATTTGGGATAAATCGTTGTTTTTTTTTTTTGGGTGGTGATGATCCGCCGAATACTTAGATTAGAAATAGATCGGAAATACCATCTAAGTATTCATTGATTTGATTCTACTCAAAATGTGAGTATGAAAACCTAGAATCAAATCAATCAATATAGATGAAGAAACATAAGATAGAATCTATGATTTCCTTTCTTCTCTATATGTGGATCTTAGGCCGTATATAAGATGACGGCTTTTAGGTTTAGCGGCTTCTTTTTGGATTAGCCCTAGAAAAAGAATCATAGGGTCTATTTATAGGTTAGAAACCCTTAGAAGAAGAAAAGGATCAAAAACTATCTTTTTCTGGAATTTTACATGACGACGATCCGGATCGGAGTTCGGCGATCCGGATTGCAGTAGCGAGAAAAACAGTTTCTAGAAAAATGAAGGTTCGGGATCCGGATCGAAGTGCCTGATCCGGATCGTTCATACAGTTCACCAAACATCAACGTCCGGGATCCGGATTGAAAAGCCTGATCCGGATCGTTCAAATAAAATGGTAAACCCAGTGTTCGAGATCCGGATCAAGGAAGGCTACGATCCGGATTGAACTGGTGTATGAACGAACAACCTTCGGGATCCGGATTGCAAAGTCTCATCCGGATCCTGAACATGTCCCATGTCCAGTTTTTGATATTTATGCAATTACAAGTTCATCCAAGTGTTTCTACACTATAAGAAGTATTCGGATCACCAAAGATATTAAGTTAAACAAACCTGATCCTTTTGAATTCTTCTTTCTTGAGATTGAATTATATGATCCAACCTTCTTTACCTTCAATCTTCAAGACTTAACCGAATTCACGAAATACGCCAACTTAAATTCCGTAACAATCTCCCCCTTTGGCGGTTTCGTGACAAAACATAGATCCACTCAAGAAAATTCAAAAAGATATTTTTGTTGCTATCACCATACAACAAAAATTTACAATGGAGATCCAAAATAAAATACATGAGTTAAACTCCTAAAATAGACTCTAGACTTAGACATCTATACTCTCTGCAAAAGAAATCATTCTTGACAAAAGAAATCGTTAGATACCTCAAGAATTTTATATCATTCAAAAACCACATACAGAGATGAAGTTTATACTCATTTATACTTACCATGACATTTATACATTCAGATATGTAAATTGATCATAGTTAAAACACCAACATATCTTCTATGCAATCAAAATCCAAATGTCATGTTAGTGAACATCAACTTGTTAGTTATATTACATGCCCAAATAGTTAGTCGAATAGTTAGTCGAGGCATGCATTCAAACACAAATGAAACCCAAAAGTTGAAGTTCTACTTACCTTTCAAGTTGAGGTTATACTTACCTCTTTCAAGTTGACCTTTAGAGTTTCAAGTTTCTCACAAACATTGTATCATTGTTTATACTTCTCTCTCCCCCTTTTTGTCACAAAAGTTAGCCAAAAATTACCAAAATGGAGAGAATAGTTAACAGTTCAAGTACCAAAAGTTTGAGAACTAAAAACTAAAATCTAAAACTTAAAAACCTGCACAAGAAAAGATTAAAAATCAGCACAAGTCAATCATCTGAGGCAGAGTCTTCAGAGCTCGTGCAGCCCAGTTTTTTCAAAATTTCTTTAAGCATTCCCGAAATCGTAGAACACTCTTGTTTCATCTGATGTATGTCCTTGGACATCTTTCTGAGTTCTAAGCCATTTTATCTTGTTCTTGGTTGATGGAAGATTCTAAGTTTGCCTTTTGGTCAGTTCTTCTGGAAGTTGAAGAACGTTGTGTGACGACTGACGGAGCAGTCTGACCTTCATTCCGAGGAGATCTTCTTGGCAGAGAATGTGAATTGTCAAGAGGTTCATTGCTTGGCACATTCTTTTTCCTTGCTTGCTGCTTAAGTATTGAGGAAGACTTCAGTAGCTTCTTGTTCTTTAGGTAAACCTTATTTTCTTCATCAATACCTTGTTGTACTTCAGTAAGAAATGTGTCTCAATCTTCTTCGTCTTCAGATTCATTTTCAGTTTGAGGGATATTCTTTGTTTCATCTTGACATGTTTCATTTATTTCAATACCTCGAGCTCGTCCAAGTCGTCGAGCAAGTCTTTTTCTTTTTGTCTTCCCAGAAGTTTCTTCTATTGGAGTTTTGCCCTTTTCAGCAGCAGTAGGCGGAGCCTTTGCCTTTGAAGTCTCTGCAGGGGCTTTTCCCTTTGAAGCAGTGGGAACAGTTGTTGCTTCAACTTGAAGCTCATCCCAATCAATTGATTCCGTTTCAGATTCTGTATCGGAATCATCTTTAGTTTTCTTCGCTTTCTTAGCCCTCTTGGGCTTGACAGTGTCTCTCGTATGTACCATAGCAGCCAGAAGAAAAATGATCCAGGTGATCACCATTGCTATTGGTTTCTTGTGAAAAGAAATCCTGTGAGCAACAACTCAAGAACACGAAAAAAAATTGTTAGTTTTTAAAAATTAGAAAAATTGTACCCAAACAATCATTATCGTGCAGAGAGACTAAGAATCAAATTAGTTTTGCAAAAAGAATTTTAAAAATAGATCAATCGCATGATTTTCAAAAATTCCCATTATATGCCCTAAAACCGAAATTTTTGAAATCGAAGGCCAAAAATTCGTTTATCTTGAGAATACCTAGCATATAATCAAAACTAATCTACCCAGAGTTCTTATTTCAAAAGAAATTTGATCAAAAACCATCCACAAACGAAATAGATACAAGAATTTCATCACGTTTTGAGGAAAAATATGAAAAACTGTGAAATACCGAGATTTGATCAATAAAACTTACTTGGAGTCGAAGAACTTGAGTTTGAAAGCTTCCAAGATGGATGAATTCTAGAGAGAGAAGCTCTGGAGACTTTTGAACAAAAGATTGGAGTAAAAAGAATTCAAAACCCTTTTGTTCTATATAAAACCCTAGCCGCGATCCGGATCAGTTCGTGATTACGATCCGGATCGGCTATCCGCAGAGAAAATCTGCGTTCGAGATCCGGATCGGCATGTCCAATCTGGATCGGCTCCAACTTTTTTTTAGAAAATTTCAGAGAAATTCTAGAAAAACCAGAAAAAGATTGTAAACACTTTTGTGTATCAACTTTAAACGAAAATCATCGTTTCATACAACAAGAAATAGATTATGCCAAATCTATCAATAACATCCAACAAATGAAACGAAAATTTATAAAAATTAAATCCCTTAAAGTTGAACAACTTCAATTACATCTAACTTGATCTTATGAGTAATGCCTTTATCAAATCATCAATTCGGTAAAGAAAACGAAATACAAAGATCAATAGATGTCTGAAATCCCAGATAAGTTAGATAATATATCTAGTCAATTTATTGAAGAGAGTGGCTCTTTGAGCATCTTTCATTAAAAATTCCACCTTATACCAACCTTGAAATTTTGACAGAGTCAAGTATTTCAACATGCATTTTATTTAATCAAACTTGAAGAACCTTGCTTGGTATACATGTGGTAGCTGCACACAGTACTCGGACGACCGAGGTGGTAGCTCTTTCCTCCATGTGGTGGTAGTTTTCACACTCCTCATTGGGATGTAACTCTTTCCACATCTTTTTAGCATAATACATTTTCTTTGACTCCTCCTCAATTGGCTATCAATTATTTAAGATATAAAGTATTCAGCCAAATATTGATCTCGATTTCATACTCGACTAAACAGTCAAATAAGATAAAAATCATACCAAGAGATCATCGAGAGAGAAATTGACTTTGATCAAAACAAAGATGAGTTAATTGACATAAATGATCATTGCATCAAATGAAATATTATGATATCTAAAGCATAATAAATTTCTAAACATATAAAAGGATGCAGTTAAAGTCAATAAAACTAATGCTCAATTAATGTTCTATGTCTAAGCATAGATGATGAACAAAAACACAAAAACAAAACCTAACCTAAACAAAAGTTTCAAAAAGAGGTTATTTCAAGGAAAGTATTCCAATTGCTTTACGCAAATGAATAAAACGTTTTTGATCCAAAGGTTTTGTTAACAAGTCAGCTAATTGATCTTCAGTTGAAATGTAGGAAATTTGAAGAATATTTGATTCAACTAGCTCTCTAAGAAAATGATATCTAAGTTCAATGTGTTTTGTTCTAGAGTGCAACACAGGGTTTTTTGAAATGTTTATAGCACTAGTGTTGTCACATAAAACAGTTACCGAAGTTGCTGAAATCCGGAAGTCGCTCAACACGCTTTTCATCCAAATGAGTTGAGTTGAACAACTACCCGCTGAGATGTATTCCGCTTCGGCAGTCGAGAGTGCAATGCAGTTTTGCTTTTTACTATGCCATGCAACAAGGCAATGGCCAAGATAAAAACATGCACCACTCGTACTTTTCCGATCATCCACAGATCCTGCCCAATCGGCATCTGAGTATCCAATAATATCTAGACTTGTTCCCATAGGATACCAAATTCCGAAATTAACGGTTCCTTTGATGTACCGGATGATCCGTTTCACCGCTTTCAGGTGAACCTCCTTTGGTGCTGATTGATATCTCGCGCAAATCCCAACACTAAAGGATATATCCGGGCGACTAGCTGTGAGGTAAAGTAGACTTCCAATCATGCTGCGATAAAGTTTCTCGTCTACATTCTCACTAAGAGATTCACTTCCTAATCCCTTATTGCTAGTTCCCATAGGAGTAGGAAAATCTTTAGAATCTTCTAATCCGAATTTCTTTACCAACTCCTTTGCATACTTGGATTGACACAGATGGATGCCTTCACCATTTTGTTTCACTTGCAATCCAAGAAAGTATGTCAGTTCCCCCATCATAGACATCTCAAATTCGCTTTCCATGGTTTTCTGCGAATTTAGAAGCATCATTATCCTTTGTTGCTCCAAACACAATGTCATCGACATAGATTTGTGCAACAATGAAGTTATTTTGATAATGCTTCACAAAGAGAGTCCTGTCTGCTCCCCCTCGAGTATAGCCCTTCTCCAAAAGGTGGTTTGTCAACCTTTCGTACCACGCTCGCGGTGCTTGTTTTAAACCGTAAAGAGCCTTTTTCAAACGAAAAACATGGTTAGGTAGTTTACAGTCTACAAAACCTTTCGGTTGAGCCACATAAACTTCCTCATTTAAAAACCCATTTAAAAACGCGCTCTTAACGTCCATTTGAAAGAGTTTTATTTTAAAGTGACAAGCAATAGCGAATAAGATACGAATGGACTCGAGTCTAGCTACAGGGGCGAACGTTTCATCAAAGTCTATACCTTCTATTTGAGAGTAGCCTTGAGCAACTAAACGTGCTTTGTTCCTGATGATGGTACCATCCTCATTTTTCTTGTTCTTGAAAATCCATTTAGTACCGATCACATTGTGTTGCTTCGGAGGCGTCGTTAATTCCCAGACTTTGTTGCGTTCAAACTGATGGAGCTCTTCCTGCATTGCTTCAATCCAGTAGTCATCCTGAAGAGCTTCATCGACATTCTTTGGTTCGATCATGGAAACGTAACAAGCGAATCCACAAACCAACTGTCCCCGAGTTTTGACTCCTTCTTGTGGGTCTCCAATGATGTTTGATTCAGGATGATCCTTGGAGATGCGTAACGTTTGTTGTAATGGAGTACTCGGAGGTACATGAGATGATTCCTGCACATCAGATAAACTTGAAGAACCATTAGATGCATCATTAATATTGGAAGTATTATCATGAGAAGATGCACTTACAGGAGTATCATCATCAAGAGAGATATCAGGGGTAGATTTATCAGATGCAAAGTGGAAAGCTTCATCTACTTTAACATTTATAGATTCTACGATCGTCTTAGATTCCAAGTTAAATACCCGATATGCTCTACTATTTGTAGAATACTCCAAGAAAATCCCTTCGTCACTTCGAGAGTCAAACTTTCCAAGATTTTCGCGGTCACGCAAAATGTAACACCGACTCCCGAAGATACGAAAATATTTGATGTTGGGTTTTCTACAACACCATAGTTCATATGGTGTATTTAACGTTCCCGGGCGCAAATAAACTCGATTAATAACATAGATTGCAGTGTTCACAGCTTCAGCCCAAAAATGTAGCGGTAAATTCCGGCTATGAAGCATAACACGTGCCATCTCTCGAACAACCCTGTTTTTGCGCTCGACAACACCATTCTGTTGAGGTGTATAGGGTGCTGAGAATTCATGCTTAATGCCGTTGGAAGTGCAAAAAATCAATGAATTTAGAATTTATGAATTCTCCACCTCTATCACTTCTAACACGAATGATCTTTTCATTCTTTTCAATCATAATACGAAGGCAAATCTCGTGAAAAGAATCAAAAGTATCAGCTTTCTCTTTTAAAAATGCTACCCAAGAATATCGAGAGAAATCATCAACCAATAAGAAAATATACCATTTACCTCCCAAGGACGGTTGACGTGTCGGCCCCATAAGATCCATATGCAATAATTCCAAGGGCCGTTTGGTACCGACGTGATTCAAGGATGAAAGAAGAATTCACCTTTACGTACCCAAACCTTTCGAGTTTTGGTGTACGTCGGAAATGATTGTGAAGTTGATACCTTTGGTGAAAGCGTCTTGTTTGATCCGTCGCTTTTCCTTGACGTCGTCGTCTTGTTTTGATGAACTACCGAGGCTCTTTTCCTTCAAAGAATTTGCATTTGATTTCTGAGGAATCACCCTTTTGGTAGTCGTTGCAAGAAGTGCTTGAGTTGAGCGTTTGGCTCCCATCTTGCAATTTCTCCTTATGTGCCCTGCAAAATTACAACGAAAACATACCTTAGTGCTTGACGATTCCGAGGAGGGTGAAGTAGGCTTGTTGTCGTTGCTTGTCGTGAATTCCAGTGTCGGAGGAGGAGATACCGACTGAGGCACAAAAACTGTCCCAACCGAACTAAAATTGTCTTCAGTTCGATTGTATCCGAGACCGAACTTGTTTGATTGACCAAGACCAAGAAGCTTATCCAACTTACTCCTTCCTGATGAAAATCGCTGTAAGTCATCCTTGAGTTGGAGAATGGTCTCTGTCATTTCCAATTTTTTCTGTCGAGCCTCGCCGTTGAGCTTCAAGAAGTAATTCGCTTTGTTCACCATATCTATATAATTCTTCTCGAGTTGCTCATTGGACTCTTGAAGGGAAACATTTGCTTTTATCAGATTATCCCTTTCCACTTCAAGATCGGTCGAGAGAGAAGTTACCCTTTTTACTTCTTCTTCGAGATCCTGCAATCTCCCTCTCAACCCCTTGTTTTGCTTAGCCAGTTTCTTTGAATCCCTCAAAAGTCTGTGGTAGGCTAGAGCAAAATCTTCACCTTTCGAATCATCCGATTCATCGTCCGTTGCAATCTTTTCAACAGTGGAGTTGGACATGACTCGGATGTACTTGCCATTAAGCACATGAAGGGTGAAGATGTGGACGCGTGGAACGCCGTTGCGTTATCTTCTTCATCACTTGACGATGACTCATTTGACGATGAGGTGTCATCCCAAAGTGACGGCTTGCATCGCCTTCCTTCTTGGACGGATTCTTATTTGGACATTCCGTTGAGATATGGCCGTACCCTCGGCACTTGAAGCATTAGACTTGTCCTTCTGAGCTTTTCTTATCTTTAGAAAAAACCCCTTGCTTTCTTGGTTTGAAACTTGAAGAACCTTTGCCTTTCTTCGACTTTACGAAGGATGGAGTTTTGCTTGAGTTACCCCTTCGAAAGTTTCGGCGAAATCTTCTTGTCAAGAGAGCAAGCTGCTTCTCAAAGCCCTCCATAGATAGGTTCTCGTCAACAGCCTGAGGAGGATGAATCCGCGTCTTCTCTTTTGTTGTTTTCAAACGCATAACCTGAAGACTTAGAAGAGGATGCCTTTCCCGAAGAATAGTTAGTAGGAAATGTCATTTCATATGTTTGTAAAGAACCAACTAATTCTTCTACACGGATTTCGTCCGGGTGTTTAATAGTTTTCAATGGCTGTAACCTTGGAACGAAATCTTTCAGGAAGAGTTCTTAATATTTTTCTTACAACTTTAAATTCTGGAATCTTCTCTCCCAAGTTAGCACATGAGTTTACGATGTCTTGCAATCGTGTGTAATAGTCGGTGAACGATTCATTTTCTGCCATTAAAATAGAGTCAAACTTGCTCGTGAGCATTTGCAGTTTCTGAATCTTCACAAGGTTAGTTCCTCATGCGTAACTTGAAGAACATCCCAGATTTCTTTCGCAGTCTCACCATGCCGAGACGCGAGAGAACTCTGTTTGAGACAAAGCATTAAATAGAGCATTAATCCCTTTGCCATTGTAAGAAGAAAAATCTATCTCTTCCTTGGTCCATTTCGACCTAGGTTTGATGGTGCGAACATCACCAATAATTTCAGTTGGATTAGTCCATCCTAATTCAATTGATTGCCACACCCGTGTCGTCGATGAAAATTAAAAAGGCTTTCATCCGTACTTTCCAGTACGCATAATTGGTTCAAGTCGAAGAACGGAGGTCTGTTGATGTTTCCACCTTCAACCATTGTTTACAACCCTATTCCCTCTCTGATACCACTTGTGGGTTATTGTAAAATTGGATTCTAAATAGGGGAAAAACACCTAGAGGGGGGTGAATAGGTGTAAACACAAAACACTCAAAATCTTGGCGATATAAAACCAATGCGAAAAAAAAATAACACGCAGAGATTTTTACGTGGAAAACTCAAAACGGAGTAAAAAACCACGGGACCGATAACACGGTGAAATCCACTAGAATTAAACACGTACAAGGTGATATACCGTAACACAGAAGACTCAACCTTTCATACGCTCCTAGTTGATCTTCTCCGCTCGCTCCACGACGTTCTCGAATCCCCGATCTGCGTCCAACGCCGAATCCACGGGTCCAACGTCGAGTCCACGACGTCCGACCGAATCCACGGTCTTCACCCAGTAGCACGCTTCGAATCCCACGAAAGTACC
>CM055070.1:39152042-39188333 GCA_029204045.2 Tillandsia leiboldiana | reverse complement strand
TGACCAAGCAAGTTCACCAACTAAATCCGGGACTTCAAAGGCTTTCAAACCGGTTCCAAGAAATTTGATTGTTGTCCGGATTAGGTCAAACAAGCAAGGGTGGTTGGGATTTAAAAGAACCAACACTATGCATGAAGGCTTAAAGTTCCACAACTAAATTGAGAGAAAGACTTGTCACCAATGTGGATGAAGGACACACTTGATGAAGAGTGCAAAAAGAGAAAGAGGATTCTTCGGCAACTTCATCTACGGAAGCGAACTCAACGGAATCAAAAGACTAATCAGTCCAAGGAGTTCACTCAAACCACCAAAGGTCCGAGCCACAACATCAATCATACAAGTGGATCATTGCGAGGCAAAGACCTAAGGTGGATCAACAGTCAAAGTTATCATCTCCCAACCACAATGAATCAAGCACAACCCAAAATCCGACGATTTTGGATTCGGAAAGGTGATATCTTTCCTTGTCTTAAGTTCTAATGTAGGTTTTTATAGGATCCACAAGGATCTAAATAGGTACTATCAAACAACTAGAGGGGGGGGGTGAATAGGTGTAATACTTATAAAACCAAAACTCAGTGCAAAATAAAAACTAATGCGGAAAATAAAAACAGCACACCGAGATATTACGTGGAAACTCCAATCCAGGAGAAAAACCACGGGACCAACACGCAATAACAATCCACTAAGAATAGAAGAATAACAAGGTGATTACCGACTCCACGGACTCAACCCCTCCTTCAGCTTCTTCGGACCTTGCGCTGACCGGTTGGATATCCACGCAATAACAATCCCTAAGAAAAGAAGAATAACAAGGTGATTACCGTCTCCACGGATTTAACCCCTCCTTCAATTTCTTGACCTCGCGCTCCACCGATTTTGCACGTCCACTGCACACATTCGAATCCACGAACGCCACTCGAATCCACGAGCACACGTTTCGAATCCACGAAACGCCTTTAGCACACCGAATCCACGATGCCACGTCGAATCCACGACGCAAACTCAGTCGATAAGAATATTGACTTCGATGGTGATCCTTCGCTTAGATTATCAATGAAGATCCATGGGAAAATCTCTAAGCAAAGATTAGATCAATTCGACAAAAAACAGATCTTGGAAGAACCGCCGAATTGACCTAAAAGAGGCTATTAAGAAGAACAGTGAAACCTAGCCTCTAGGGTTGCTCTCAAGTGTTTTATAAATTAATCGGCCGTAGCTCCCACGTTTTTGAGAAACCCTAAACGTCTATTATAGTTTAGAAACCTTTGGAAAGAGATAAGAATCAAAACATACCTTATATGGAAATTTTCAGGACGGCGATCCGGATCGGATTTACTGCGATCCGGATCGTCGTAACGAGATTGACGATTCCAGAAAAACAAGGGTTCGGGATTCGGATTGCAACTTCCCGATCCGGATCGTTCATGAATTTCAGCAACATCCAATGTTCGGGATCCGGATCAGAATAGGCTTGGATCCGGATTGGATTTGCACATGAACTAATACCCTTCGGGATCCGGATTGGATCATCTGATCCGGATCCTGAACATGCCCCATGTCCAGTTTTTGATTTTTATGCAATTAAAAATTCTTCCAAGTGTTTCTACACTATAAGAAAGTATTCGGATCACCACAATTATTTAGTTAAACATACCTGATCCTCTTGAATACTTTCTTCTTGAGATTGATGTAACTGATCCACAATTCTTCAACTTCAATCTTCAAGACTCAAGACACTGAGTGCCAACTTGAGCTCTTGTTGAATCTTTTCTAAGTCTTTGATTGCTGATTGACAATTTGATCCCTTTAAGACTCCGACTCAACTCACTGACTTGACTCACGAAATATGCCAACACCAAAATGCCGTAACAATCTCCCCCTTTGGCAATTTCGTGACAAAACCAAAAATACATAAATGCGCTCAAGTCACTCATCTTAAACCAAAAAGTCGAAATTCAATGTTATCACCAAAACATTGATTTTCTTTGCGTGAAAGATCCAATAAATACAAAATTACATTTCAACCAAACAGTCCTAGAACATACTCTATGACTTAGGACTTGGAGTCTTAAAGTGATGTAATTCCTGCAAAACAAAACTCCAAAACAAAATCAAACGTTAGTCGTTAGAAATTAAAATCCTACATTTGATTCGTCCTTTTGGTTCTTTTGTTTTCCGCTCTTTCAATCTTTCTTTATCTCCCCTATCATGAGCATCTCTAACATGCTCTCCATGTTCTCCATGTTCTCCCCCTGTCTTGAGCATTTATGTTCTCCCCCTTTGTGATCATTTATGTTCTCCCCCTTTGTGATCATTTATGTTCTCCCCCTTTGTGATACGATCATTATTTTATGTTCTCCCCCTTTTTGTCACAAATTGTCAAACAGTGAACATACTAGACAAAAAGGAAATCACTAACAGCATTAGTTCATAGAGAAAGAGAGATAAAGGCTCAGTTCCGGTATATAACAAAAATGCAGATTGCGTACCTGTACCAGAAAGCAAAATCAAATAATTTTTTGAAACAATCCAGATTTTGAAATATTTGAATTACCGATTTGTATTCCATCAAGAAAACAATTTAAGTGCTTTAAACAATGAATTCACACAGATGCCATTCAATCAAATTAATTTCACAAAATTAAAAAGATTTACTCCAAAATCATGAAAAATAAAGGTAAAACATTATAAACCGTTTTTTCATGTTATATTAATCAAACACAAGTCATCAAAAATAATCTTGAGATCCAAAGTCTATCAAGATGTAACGGATGTATAAAGATGACTTACAGAGATTTTCAAATGACATCAATTTGATTTCTTACCCTTTCAAATTTGAGATAAGCACTAAAATACCTAAGGGTGGCTCTTTGAGCATCTTTCAACTATCCCACCTTATACCAACCAGGAGATTGTTCAAAATATAAGAACTTTGCATATAAATCTCCAATGCTTCAACTAAAAATTTCAAGAAATATTTTTCAAGCATCAAAACATGTGGTAGCTTCACACACAGACCGGACGACCGGGGTGGCAGCTCTTTCCTACATGTGGTGGTAGTTTCACACTCCTTTCGGATGTAACTCTTTCCACATCTTTTGCAAATCATTTCAATACCCTTGTAAGAATGCAATCTCTTACGTGAAAGAATTAAATCCCAAATTTTAGTCTATCGGTTGTCTCATGTTTATCACAATGAATTCACACAACCGAGATAGATTAAGCATCTAAAGATCACACATGATTTCTAAAATTTGATACTTATAATATCAAAAACTCCTATAATGAAGTATCTTCAAGATTATGATTAAGGAGTAAAGTTGATAATCCAAATAAAATTAATTTGGAGAGAATAAAAGTGAAGCCCTTTTTATTCAATGCACTTGTTCAGTAAAAACCCTTTTGTTCAAAAACAAAGTATAAAAACGAAGAGCATTGAAAAACATGTAATGCAAAGATTAAGAAAGATATGAAGGGAAAACCAATCAAAGCATTACATACAGTCATAAGCTATTTAGAACTTAAGACAAGAAAAGATATCACCTTTCCGAATCCAAAATCACTGGATTTGGGTTGTCTTGATTCGTTGTGGCCGGGGGTTGTCCGCTTTGACTGTTGGTCCACCTTAGGTCTTTGCCTCGCAGTGATCCACTTGAATGATTGATGTTGTGGCTCGGACCTTTGGTGGGTTGAGTGAACTCCTTTGACTTGATGTGTCTTTTGATTCCGTTGAGTTCGCTCCGTAGATGAAGTTGCCGAAGGGACTCTTCTTTCTCTTTTTCGGGCAATTCTTCACCAAATGTCCTTCAAGTCCACATAAGTGACACGTTCTTCCTTTCAATTTGAATGTGGAACTTGAAGCATGCACAGTTTGATCCTTTTTAAATCCCAAACCAACCTTACTTGTTTGACCTAATCCGGACATACAATCTAGTTTCTTGGAACCGGTTGAAAGCCTTTGTATGTCGAATTTGAGTTCATGAACTTGCTTGGTCAAAGCTTGGTTGGTGATATGAATCTCCTCAAACTGCTTTTCAAGAAAATCAATCTTGTTAATATGGGAATTAACGATCGTTTCTGATTGATTTATTTTTTCCTGGAGGATTTTATTATTATCCAATAAAAGCTCTCGTTCCTCCTCGAGATCATGAAGTTTGATCTTTAAAGCATGATTCTCGTCTTGATTCTCAAGTCGTTGCTTCCTCAACTTCTTGATATGCTTGGCCATCTTCTTAGATTCCGCAAGAAGTTGTTGATATGCCTCAACGAGTTCTTCTTCGTCCGACTCCCCCTCACTTGATAACTCTCCGCCGGATGTTGATGTTTCATGCAAAATCAAAGGAGTAGAGTCAGTGACTAAAGATGATAAACACAAATTAGAAGAGGGAATTTTAGAGGCATGAAAAGCAACGGCGTTTTCCTCTTTACTTGAGGTCGATTCATTAGAAGTAGAATCGTCCCAAGTTTTCGCTTGCAAAGCCTTCTTTTTATATAATTTCGGAGAAGGACAATCCGTTGAAATATGGCCGTAGCCTTTGCATCTATAGCATCGGATTTCCCCTTCGAATTCATCTTTTTCCTTAGAAGGTTTTGCAAAGCTTTTGAGGTTAGAGGATTTAGAACCCGATGATCCTTTAGATGGTTTCGTGAATGAAGATCCATCGGTTCGATTCTTCCAAAATTTCCGACGAAATTTCTTTGTGATCCGCGCCAATTGTTCTTCAAAATCGGCAAAAGAGATTTCATCATCGGAACTTGATTCGCTATCTTCTTCCTTTGTTGATTTGAATGCAATACCTGTAAGCTTAGAAGAAGACTTGGAAGAAACTTGATTAGTAGGAAAAGTCATTTCATAAGTTTGCAAAGCACCTACTAATTCCTCTACACTCATCTCATCCGGATGACTAACGGTTTCAATGGCGGTAACCTTTGCCCTAAACCGTTCCGGAAGGGTCCGAAGTATCTTTCTTACAATTTTCGACTCCGGGATCTTTTCTCCTAAATTAGCACATGTATTAATTACATCTTGAAGTCTAGTGTAATAATCTGTAAACAATTCATGCTCTTCCATATAAATAGAGTCAAATTGACTTGTAAGCATCTGGAGCTTTTGAATTTTTACAAGATTAGTACCCTCATGTGTAATTTTGAGACAATCCCAAATTTCCTTTGCGGTTTCACACACGGAAATTCGTGTAAATTCAGTCGAGGAAAGAGAATTAAATAGAGCGTTCATACCTTTCCCATTGTAAGAAGATCTTTCAAATTCCTCTTTGGACCATCTAGAGCGAGGTTTTGGGGTAGTAGAATTTCCTACTTCCTCAACAGGATGCACCCAACCGTCTTCCACGGTTTGCCAAACTCGCTCATCAATTGAGATGAGAAAAGCTCTCATCCGTACTTTCCAATACGCATAATTAGTCCCATCCAAAAGAGGAGGTCTATAAATATTACCACTTTCACCCAACATGATACATAAACCTAAAACCCTCTCTGATACCAATTGTAGGTTTTTATAGGATCCACAAGGATCTAAATAGGTACTATCAAACAACTAGAGGGGGGGGTGAATAGGTGTAATACTTATAAAACCAAAACTCAGTGCAAAATAAAAACCAATGTGGAAAATAAAACAGCACACCGAGATATACGTGGAAACTCCAATCCAGGAGAAAAACCACGGGACCAACACGCAATAACAATCCACTAAGAAAAGAAGAATAACAAGGTGATTACCGACTCCACGGACTCAACCCCTCCTTCAGCTTCTTCGGACCTTGCGCTGACCGGTTGGATATCCACGCAATAACAATCCATAAGAAAGAAGAATAACAAGGTGATTACCGTCTCCACGGATTTAACCCCTCCTTCAATTTCTTGGACCTCGCGCTCCACCGATTTTGCACGTCCACTGCACACATTCGAATCCACGAACGCCACTCGAATCCACGAGCACACGTTTCGAATCCACGAAACGCCTTTAGCACACCGAATCCACGATGCCACGTCGAATCCACGACGCAAACTCAGTCGATAAGAATATTGACTTCGATGGTGATCCTTCGCTTAGATTATCAATGAAGATCCATGGGAAAAATCTCTAAGCAAAGATTAGATCAATTCGACACAAAACAGATCTTGGAAGAACCGTCGAATTGACCTAAAAGAGGCTATTAAGAAGAACAGTGAAAACCTAGCCTCTAGGGTTGCTCTCAAGTGTTTTATAAATTAATCGGCCGTAGCTCCCACGTTTTTGAGAAACCCCTAAACGTCTATTTATAGTTTAGAAACCTTTGGAAAGAGATAAGAATTAAAAATATACCTTATCTGGAAATTTTCAGGACGGCGATCCGGATCGGATTTACTGCGATCCGGATCGTCGTAACGAGATTGACGATTCCAGAAAAACAAGGGTTCGGGATCCGGATTGCAACTTCCCGATCCGGATCGTTCATGAATTTCAGCAACATCCAATGTTCGGGATCCGGATCAGAAGAGGCTTGGATCCGGATTGGATTTGCGCATGAACTAATACCCTTCGGGATCCGGATTGGATCATCTGATCCGGATCCTGAACATGCCCCATGTCCAGTTTTTGATTTTTATGCAATTAAAAATTCTTCCAAGTGTTTCTACACTATAAGAAAGTATTCGGATCACCACAATTATTTAGTTAAACATACCTGATCCTCTTGAATACTTTCTTCTTAAGATTGATGTAACTGATCCACAATTCTTCAACTTCAATCTTCAAGACAATAGACACTGAGTGCCAACTTGAGCTCTTGTTGAATCTTTTCTAAGTCTTTGATTGCTGATTGACAATTTGATCCCTTTAAGACTCCGACTCAACTCACTGACTTGACTCACGAAATATGCCAACACCAAAATGCCGTAACACTAAATAGCTTATGACTGTATGTAATGCTTTGATTGGTTTTCCTTTCATATTTTTCTTAATCTCTGCATTACATGTTTTCAATGCTCTTCGTTTTTATGTTTTGTTTTTGAACAAAAGGGTTTTAACGAACAAGTGCATTGAATAAAAAGGGTTTCACTTTCAATCACTCCATTTTAATTTTATATGAATTATCAACTTTACTCCATAATCATAATTCTTGAAGATACTTCATTATAAGTGTTTTTGATAATTATATTCATCAAATTTTAGTAATCTTGTGTGATCTTTAGATTATTAATCTATCTCAGTTGTGTGAGTTCTTTGTGATAAACATGAGACAACCGATAGACTAAAATTTGGAATTTAATTCTTTCACATAAGAGATTGTATTTTCTTACAAGGGTAATGAAATGAATTACAAAAGATGTGGAAAGAGCTACATCCGAAAGGAGTGTGAAAACTACCACCACATGTTGGAAAGAGCTGCCACCCCGGTCGTCCGGTTTGTGTGTGAAGCTACCACATGTTATGGATGCTTGAAAAATATTTTTTTGAAATTTTTTTTTAGATGAAGCTTTCGGAGATTTAAATTCAAAGTTCTTATTTTGAACAATCTCCTGGTTGGTATAAGGTGGGATAGTTGAAAGATGCTCAAAGAGCCACCCTTAGGTATTTTAGTGCTTATCTCAAATTTGAAAGGGTAGAAATCAAATTGATGTCATTTGGAAATCTCTGTAAGTCATCTTTGTAAATCCGTTACATCTTGATAGAGTTTGGATCTCTAGATTATTTTTGATGACTTGTGTTTGACGTATATAATATGAAAAACGGTTTATAATGTTTTATCTTTGTTTTTCATGATTACGGAGTAAATCTTTTAAATTTTTGTAAAATTAATTGGATTGAATGACATCTATGTGATCTCATATTATTTTCAAGCACTTAAATTATTTTTTTGATGGAATACAAATCGGTAATTCAAATATTTCAAAATCTGGATTTGTTTCAAGAAATTATTTGATTTTTTCTTTCGGCTACCGGTACGCAATCTGTGTTTATGTTATATACCGGAACTGAGCTTTTATCTCTCTTTCTCTATGAACTAATGCTGTTAGTGATTTCCCTTTGTCTAGTATGTTCACTGTTTGACAATTTGTGACAAAAAGGGGGAGAAGAGAAATGACGGAGATGAGATCATCGAGATAGGGGGAGACGGAGATGAGATCATCGAGATAGGGGGAGAAGATGAAAAAGGAGCCGAAAAATAAAAAGAACCAAAAGGACGAATCAAATGTAGGATTTACATTCTATTTCTGACAACTGCCTTTTGATTTGTTTGGAGTTTTGTTTTGCAGGATCTACATCACTTTAAGACTCCAAGTCCTAAGTCATAGAGTTTGTTCTAAGATGTCACGCCCCGAGTTCAAAAACCAGTGTATAAATTTTTTTTTTTTTTTTTCAGAGTTGCAAAAACAGCCAGGGCAATGACAGACCGCCACATATATAGAAGAGTCCCAATCCCCTTTGTATTGGGACTCTTCTATATATGTGGCGGTCTGTCATTGCCCTGGCTGTTTTTGCAACTCTGATTAAAAAAAAAAAAAAAAAATTTATACACTGGTTTTTGAACTGGGGCGTGACATAAGACTGGTTCAAATGTATTTTTTGTTTATTGGATCTTTCACGCAAAGAAAGTCAATGTTTTGGTGATGACATTGAGTTTCGATTTTTTGGTTTAAGATGAGTGTCTTGAGCGTTTTATGTATTTTTAGGTTTTGTCACGAAATTGCCAAAGGGGGAGATTGTTACGGCTTTTTGTGTTGGCATATTTCGTGAGTTGAGTTGTTGAGTTGAGTCGGAGTCTTGAAGTGATCAAATTGTCAATCAGCAATCGAAGACTTAGAGAAGATTCAACAAAAGCTCAAGTTGACACTCAGTGTTTTGAATCTTGAAGATTGAAGTAAAAGAATTGTGGATCATATACATCAATCTCAAGGAAAATGGATTCGGAATAATCAGGTACGTTTAACTAAATAATTTTGGTGATCCGAATACAATTGAGTAGTTTAGAAACACTTGGATAAGTTTTTATTGCTTAAAAATCAAAAACTTGAGAAATTGGATGTTCAGAGTCCGGATCAGAATTCCAGTCCTGAACCAGTCCGGATCAGAATTCCAGTCCGGACCCTGAACTGTTTTTCAGGAAAATTGCTGAAAAAAGACGACAGTCCGGATCAGCCAATTCCAGTCCGGACCGAAATCCAGTCCGAACCGTGGATTCCAGTCCGGACCCCGAACCTTGTTTTTTCAGGAATTGCTGAAAAAAAGACGACAGTTCGGATCAGCCAATCCAGTCCGGACCGTCGTGCGGGAAAATTTCTGTTAAGTCAGTTTTTGATGCTTATCTCTTTCCAAAGGTTTCTAAACTATAAATAGATATTTAGGGTTTCTCAAAAATTACCGATTAATTAATTAAATACTTGAGAGCAACCCTAGAGGCTAGGTTTTTTATCGTTCTTCTCTTTAGCCTCTTTTAGGTCAATTCGACGGTTCTTCCAAGATCTATCTTTTGTCGAATTGATCTAGTCTTTGCTTAGAGATTTCCTCTACGGTTCCTCAATGATAATCTAAGCAAAGGATCACCATCGAAGCCAATATTCTTACCGGCTGAGTTTGCGTCGTGGATTCGACGTGGCATCGTGGATTCGGTGTGCTAAAGGCGTTTCGTGGATTCGAAACGTGTGCTCGTGGATTCGAGTGGCGCTCGTGGATTCGAGTGGCGTTCATGGATTCGAACGTGTGCAGTGGACGTGCAATCGGTGAGCGCAAGATCCGAAGAAGTTGAAGGAGGGGTTTGAGTCCGTGGAGTCGGTAATCACCTTGTTATTCTTCTATTCTTAGTGGGTTGTTATTGCGTGTTGGTCCCGTGGTTTTTCTCCTGGATTGGAGTTTCCACGTATATCTCAGTGTGCTATTTTTATTTTCCGTATTGGTTTTTATTTTGCACTGAGATTGGTTTTATAAGTATTACACCTATTCACCCCCCCTCTAGTTGTTTGATAGTACCTATTTAGATCCGTGTGGATCCTTAAATATATTAAAAACCTACATTATATATATACCAATGTTCATTCTAGCACTTTATTTCAGCTTTATACAATTGTATGTATATGTTTAAATTTGGATGTTCAGTTTAGTAGTAGTTTTACTCTGATATACTTGTATTCTCATTGTGCTTTTGCCGTTTGAGATGATTGCCGTTCCTTTTGGGTATGGAGAGGTCATACCCGATTGGCGGGTCTGTTAGTAAGACTGAACCGACCAAATTGGCGGTCTTAGGGCGTGACATCCAAGATGTTTGGAGAGGTTATGTGGACTTACGGTGGGTCCCGGTTCCAAATTGGTGCTTTTTGGGTACTCGACGAAGCTAGTTTTGTATTTTTATGCGCCCGGCTCGCACCACTTGGCGTGCGACTGTTCTAGCACTCAAAAAGGAGTGCCCTGGAATAGTAGGGACATTTGGATAATGTCCGAAGCATTTCAAAGCGCTTTTGGGTTGAATTGGACCCAAAAACTGCATTCCGGGCAATACCAGGCTCGGATTCATGTCATGCGAGATGCTGTTGTTTGCATCAGTTAATAGGCTTCATTTGCTAGTTGTTTGGTGTGGTTCGATACCTCTGATCACAATGAGAGGGCTGTGGGTGGTTTCGGTGCCGAAATAGGCAACCCGGGGACCAAATTGGCAAAGTTTGGGATTTTAAAGTCCCGTTTTGGCGCACTAGTTGTGCGGATGACCCAACATCATAATTTTTGGTGTTTGGGATAGCGTGTGATTCACTGATAACTAAGGCATGATTTTAAACATTTCGGAGCACTTGTTGAGTCTTGGTGGCTTTAGTGATACTTATTGCATAGTTCGAAAATTGGTTAAAGAAACTGATGTCTCGATTGTTGTTTGGGTTAGGTATTGGTGACTTAAGGTCGTAGAGTGATGTCGGTCATTGAGGGAGCCTGCTGGACTCTAAATAAGTTGGCTCGTTGGATGGTTGAGTCGTTAGTGATCGGTTACGGGATAGACGCTTCTAGTGTTTCATATTGCACTTTAGTGTTGTGTTAGGCGTGTCGTTTGCTTAGTTGACTCGTGAGGGGTTTTGTTGACAAATGGTACATTATGGCTAGGTTTCCTTGGCACCTAGAGATTTTGGCGGAGTTGTGGACTTGGACTGTCGTCATTCAGGTCGGTACTTCGATTCAGGCATTAGCATAGTGAAACCTCACTCGGTACCATACTCGATTTAGACCCTTTGATATTTACTTGGCTTTTGACCCCATAATCGGATAGTTATTGTTGGTTTTAAAAGGATCCACAAGGATCTAAATAGGTACTATCAAACACCTAGAGGGGGGGTGAATAGGTGTAATATTCAAAATACCAATCTCAGTGCAAATTAAAAACCAATGCGGAAAATAAAAATAGCACACCGAGATTTACGTGGAAAACTCCATCACAGGAGTAAAAACCACGGGACCAACACGCAATAACAATCCACTAAGAATAGAAGAATAACAAGGTGATTACCGACTCCACGGACTCCAACCCCTCCTTCAACTTCTTCGGATCTTGCGCTCACCGACTGCACGTCCACTGCACACGTTCGAATCCACGAACGCCACTCGAATCCACGAGCAACACGTTTCGAATCCACGAAACGCCTTCAACACATCGAATCCACGATGCTACGTCAACTCCTTGACGCAAACTTGATAAAAGCTTCGATGGTGATCCTTTGCTTAGAATATCATTGAAGAACCATGGATGGAATCTCTAAGCAAAGATTAGATCAATTCGACAAAAAGGATTGCTTCAAAGAACCGTTGAATTGACCTAAAAGAGGCTAAAAGATGAACGATAAAAACCTAGCATCTCGGGTTGCTCTCAAGTGTTTCTGAATTGGTCTGTACCTCTTGAGAAACCCTAAGTATCTATTTATAACCTTTGGAATCTAATTAGAGTCGGTTTATCATTATTTCCATAACCTGACATTGCGTACCGGTACTCAAAGTTGGGTTCCGGTACTCAATGACGCAAAACACAGATTTTCCTATTGTGTTCCGGTACTCCAAGATGGGTTCCGGTACTCAATGAAAATTCCAGAAAATCCTGTGTCGGGTTTGAGGAACTCAAAGTGGGGTTCTGGTACTCAATGTAAAAACTGATTTTTCCAAGATAAACTTTATCAAAAACAAACCATGTACCAGAATCCAAACTTAAAATAAGTTGTGAGTTAAAAACCAAGTTCCCAAACCCACGTCTAAACCGGGTTTCAATAAATTCCTGATTCCAAAGATTGTAAATGTACTTAAATCCCCATGATTAATTTAATCATACCTGAGTGTCAACTTGAGCTCTTGTTGAATCTTCTCCGAGTCTTCGATTGTTGATTGACAATTTGATCACTTCAAGACTCCGACTCAACTCACGAAATATGCCAACACAAAAAGCCGTAACAGTTATATCATTACACTTGGATTCTGATCATGCTTGATTGATGCCCCGATTCTTGTGTTCTACTAGTTATCCTGATTTTCAGTTTTACGGCTTACATCAGTTTATATGCCTATGATTATGATCATGATCGGTTGTTACTAGTGGATTGATTTTATACTATCCTATTATTATGCTTTTTGCTCATATATATATATATATATATATATATATATATATATATATATATATATATATATATATATATATATATATATATCTGGTCAGATGTTTTTGCCGCACCGTGATTATTTTGTTTCACCTACACATGACTTTGTAGACTTGATTTGCCCTGGATTCTTTATTCTAGTTTTTGCATGATTCGTAGAGTAGATGATTGTGGTTGTTCAGTTGATTTAATGTCTCTTATTGAGCGTTTCTCGGTATAGTATCGATTGTCAGTTGTTGAACCGTGAGATTATGATAGTTATGACTTCACACAGTGGTATTTGACACTATAGTCTGTTTATTGACCTACCTCCTACTGATGACTAAATGTATGCATTATTCTCGCTTGACTAGCGTGCTTAATAGAGTAGGTGTGGTGACCTGAAATTCTAGGATGCTTGGCCACGTTGTCAGCGACATGTAGACACCTATCTTTGTGTGTCAAGTGCGTTTGCGCGCCAAACAGACGCAAAAAATAGACCCAGTGCAAAAAAATAGATCAAAAACATATAAAATTATGTTTTCTGCAAGTTTTGAGAGCCCAAATGTGGGATTCGGGCGCCTGGGAGTAGGTGTACGGGAGACGCTGACTCGGGTCAACGTTCCACGTTTTGCGCCGCTATTTGCGCGGGTGGAGCCACGTGTTGCCATGTGATTGGGCGTGCGTGCACACACGGTAGACCCAGCGTAGTCAACGTGGTGTGCGCCCTGCCTTTCCACGTGGCGCCGCTTGATTGGCTGGCGCCAACCACCGGTCGAGGCGGGGGACGCGTGGCGCGCGATGGGCGATTCGGGAACTGCGCAGATGCCTGCCACGTGTCCGAGTGTGCCACTATGGATTTCGGGCATCCAAAAGTTGGGCCTTGACCCGAAAGTTGGGTTTTTTCTAAATTTTTTTATAAATTTGCCCCTTCCTCCTCTTTTTCTATTTTTTTGGGAGATCACCTTGGAGCCCCCTTTGGCTGAGAAGAAGTTTAACAAGTCCCATACACTTCTAGGGATCTTTGGAGGATTTTGGAGACCGTTTCATCATTTTCTTCCCCGACTCCGCGAGCTTCGACGTTCCTTTGACTGCGGTCTTCTCCATCGATGTTTCGTCCGCAGGTTTCCCTGAGCTAACCCCTTGGAGTTTTCGGCTAATTTTTGGTTTGGAATCTTCATGAGAGGTCGGCCTACAATTTTGGTATTTATCACTCCCCTCCATTTTGTCTTTTTATAGGGTTTCTCGCAGCATCTTTGGATCCCTTTTGCACTGTAGCAATTTCTGGACAGCGTGGAGTATTTATGCATTTTCTCGGCTTTTTGTTGGCGGATTTGGAAATTTAAGGTCTTGAACTCCATCTAGACTTCAAGAGAAACGTAACCGTACCCTTCTTTGGGATTTTTGAAAGTATTTCGGATATGAACTTTACCTATTTTTGGTGCCCTTTGATAGGATGGTAGTGCTTGATTTTGTGATTGAACTCGTCGCGATGTTCGACTTGTGTTTCAGTTTTCATGGGGAGTTTGGAGTTTGTCGGAGAAAGTAAAAGTTGGAGCACTTTCTTACGATCTAGGTGAGCATGTTTTCTTTTGGTTCTGGATGAAAATTGTGTATGGATTGGCTTCTACACTCCGTTGACGTGCATACTGTTTTTGCATGGGGCAGTTTGGGTAGCACTTGGTGTCATGACCGTTGTCGATTATCCTGGAGGAGTTTTGGGGAGTTTTTCAGTTCGTTGGAACTGTGGGAGCCTAAGGAATGCGCACGTCTAGTTTCAGCCTGATCGGACTTCGGATCAACGCGTTCCAGGTGGGTTGGATTTTCTCCAAAATTTGCGGGCTTCCTATTAATACTATCATTATAGTCGCAAAGCATGCTAGAGTTAGTGCTATACTTGATGTTTATGATAGATGTAGAATTGTGGATTATTGACTAGCACCCTGCCATATGATTGCATGTTATTTAACCAGACTATTATAAAACTCTCACATGGGTTAGTCTTTATTATTTTGGTAATTCCTACACTTTACATTCTTGTTTTTCCGGACTTAGAGTTTCTCCTCGCCCGGGTAGTGGGCCGAGTGATCGGGATAGTGTAGGATCCATGTTGCGCTCATGCCTGGAGGCTGAGTGGAGTCTGGCAGATGAGGTTAGTTCTGTGCTAGTGTCGAGAGCCGTTTGGGTAGACGGTGGTCCTGGGTCGTCGACTATTCTTCGACCGGTTTTGTTGCCACTGAGTTGTGGCAGTGTTGAGTTTGTGATAGCAGGACCTTGAATCCAGGATATTTTTTGGACACACATTATTTCAGTAAACCAATATTTTTCTCGAGACATCAATAGGCCGCCGGAACCTATTCTTGTTTGATTAAGGTGAAGGCACTAGCCTTTCGGGGTTTGGAAAATAAAACTTGTTTTAACTGATTTCCTAAAAACTAAAAATTTGACAAAAAGGGATTTCCTCAAATCCAGATGTTTTCTAAAAATAGCTACCTTTTCTCCTTACCCGAAAAGGGTTAGAGTGAAAATAGTTTTTAGGACTAAATGTCACCTTTTCATATAAACTTCCTCACCCGAAGAGGGTTCAAGTGATATGGATTTTAAGAGCTGTTTCCACTTTTGGATCGAGAGTTATGGGAGGCTGAGTATGGAATTTGTTTTTGTTTGATTGGGATTCTAGGCACTAGTCTCCTGAAATTTTCGGACCCGTGGTTGTTGTTGTCTGATTTGTTCTAGACTGAGGGTATTGTTTGTACCGTTTTCCTATTACCGTGAGCGTGTATTTGAGCATATTGTCGATCTGGTTGATCGTGGATTTAGACTATAGCCTGCATGAGCCATATTGAGCTCGACAGAGATGCGCGGATATTTCCTCATTTGGGTCGCTCCCCTTGAGCGTCGCTCCAGAGCTGGGCCTGTTACTTTGCTATCGCGACTTGTCGACGCAGTCCGTGTGGGACGCCCTATATAATTCCCGTCCTAGTGGGGATGTGTGGTAGTAGGTGGACGTAGGTTTAACTGGACCCTATATGGCAGTCAGTGTGATTGGGTTGATTGCGCATATTGAGATCGAGTAGGTGCATGTTATCATCTTTATCACCCTTTGAGCGTGATAGATAGAGGCATGATAACTGTAGAGTTATTTTCAGCTTTTTATTTCCAGTTATACTGTATTGTTATCTTATGCCTCTAGTAGACTTAATGGCAGACCGTTTGTCTTGGAGACGGTATCCACTGAGAATTACTGTTTGATGTAGTTCTCACACCCTTTGTGGTGACTATTTTCCAAAGGCATCTCCTCCAGTTCTTACTCATGCTGTTGTTGCTTCTACAGATCGAGGTAAGGGAGTCGCGAGCTAGATCCCTACGTGCCCTTGGAGAGTAGTCGTACCTTCTTTTGGAGATTTATAGTACAGTTAGTTGGATTATTTTATATTTTACTTTTGAGAGTTTTATTTTGAGAGACATATGTATTGTGAGGATCTGACATGTACTATTTGGAGTTGTACTTTTATATTTCAGTAGTTTACTTTTCAGCTCTGATATCTGTAGAGCTGTTAGTACTATTTTTTGCAGGTTAGACACTTCGCCTATGTAGTAATCTAGAAAATTAAAGACTTTATAATTACCTTTGGAGTTTATAAAATTGGTAATTTTGGCAAAAATGAGAATTTTTAGTGGTATAATAGTGGCCTAAAATACCGACTTTTGATCGGGGCCTAATCTCGAAAATCTGAGATCACCATTGCGATCGTCTCGACGAAACATGAAATGTTCATATTCACTTGTCGACGATCCAACGGTCGGATCTTCCACAAAACAGCGAAGAAGAACGGGTCCCACAACTTAAGTTGTGAATAGTAACCCCTATTTTAAATGGCCCTTCGATCGTTATCGGCCGTTTCACTGTCTGGAACCCTGACATAGGGGTATGAGTAGTTGATCCTAGCTAATTTTGACGTTCTGAGCGCAATGGCACTGACGGATTCCGCGTTTGGCGATCCGGGTGCATCGAAGTGCGTGCGTCGGTTTGCGATATACAGAACAAGATGGCCCGAGATTTCATACGAGTGCCAAATCAAACAAATAAATAAGCTATTTTGAAGGTCTCGATGAGCCGGACGTCGTGGAGAAGTCCATTTTCAGTTTTGGCGACTCGAGTGCCTCGAAAAGCGTGAAAAGTGCTGAATAAGGGGGTATTTTTGAAGAAACCCTAATATTTTATGTACCAAAAATTATGAGGCTTATAAGTTGGGGTGCTGGGTGCATTTGTCACCTACAGAGGGGACCTTAGAGTTTTAGGATCTTTGTGTAGGGGGTTAATGGAGATTTTTGCAAAAATAGCATCAAAATCTATTTGGCTGTTGGGCTTCCTCATGGGAGGTTACACGAGGAAGGCTCTTGGGATTTCTAACTCCCAAGAGTTATTACTTATAACCTCGGGTGCTGGGTGGCCGAGGAGTTATCTACTCTTTGAGAGAAAATCCGAGAGAGAAAAAGAGAGAGGGAAGTTGGAACCAACCTTTGCCAAAATTGTTTTGGAACTTTGGAGGAGTTCCTCTGTGCCTAGGGATCCTGCTGGAGCTTGCCGTGGCCGCGCGTGCAAGAGGAGTAAATTCCGGCTTCATCCCATCTTCTTCCAACTCGGCCAAGGTAAGTTCTCTCCAACTTCGGTTTGTTTGAACCCAAGACTTGTAGCAGTAGCTTAGTAAGGACCCATAGATGCTCTGTACCAAGCCCGAGCTCCCCATGCAAAGCGCATGGCCGGCGGGAAACATCTCTTGCCGGAAAACTAATAAAGCTCCACCTTGAGATAACTTTGCAACTAGTGAACCAACCAAGCTGGAAATTGGTATGTAGGGACTGTAGGGTATGTCTAACAAATCTGCAAAGTTTGAATAAATATGGCTTAGTAATTCAAGAGATATTGGATGCCCTAGCTTTTGAAGTTATTGCATGTTGGCCGAACTTCCATTTCCGGCGCCGGCGGGCTTCCCCGACCCCGGCCACCTACCGAGATCACTTTCTGGGACCAAGAGGATCCCAACCATGCCTTTGCATGGTTCCCATGCAGACCGAATGAGGGTCGGCCATGGATGAACCCGAGAATGGAAGATTTGCGGCCGCCGGCCTTCTGGCTATCTCCGGCCGGGGAGGAGGTGTCGGGAAGCTTTGTATGGACTTAAGGAAGCTTCCATATAAGTTGGAAGACTTCTTATGGCTTCTGTAAAAATCCGCCATTAACGAGCTTGAGCTCCAAAATGGAGCTTTGCTCCCCGCCGCCGCCGCCGCACCTCGTTACCGGCCAAGGTTATGGAAAGCTTCTGTGAGGTAGTTAGCATCTTTTAGTGCTTTTGGTTTGATCCCAGAGCTTCTGGTTGAAGCATCACAAATTTCAATGCAAAGGGGTCATCTTCTTCCTCCTTGAGCCGCGGCCAACTTGCTTTTGGCTTGCTCCAGGTTGAAGGGTAATAAGGAGGGAACTTAGTAGATCATTTAAGTGCAAGTTAGATAGCTTCTGGTCCAGTAATTGCAAAGATCCAATGTGAAGTTTAGCTTATGTTTAATGTTAAATATTATGCATGCCATGTGTTTGATAAAATGCCTAAGAGAGGAAAAATGTGGAATTTGGGTTTGCTGTAAATATGAAAGTTGTTCCAAATGTTTCCTTGAGCTTGATGCTCACTTCAGATCAAAGTTGATCTGTGTGAAATAAAGTTTGGAGCAATGTGAACCTTATATGAAACTTGGCTTTGGTTCTGCTTGAACCAGCACACCTGGGTTCCAACCAAGGTGAGCACTGTGGTCCTAGCGTGGTGTAGATCAACTTTGATATGTAAAGTTTTCATGTTTGATGTTGGGATTAAAAAAATGTAGTTAAATCAACCTAAAATGTAAAGTTGGAACAAAACTATGTTCTAGGCTGTTTGCGAAGCCGCGACAGTGAGTGCCTGACTAATTTGGGGTCACTGAACGCGATGCTCGCGTTAAAAACTGATTTTGAAGTCCCGGAGAAACAAAAATGCAAAATGGCTATGTTAGAGGAGTGTTTTATGGCCCGAAGTTTTCCTCGGGATGCGTGCTGCCACAAATGTGTGAGCACGGTGTTCAGCAAGTTAAAAGTCACCTGCTGGAAGTGACGGTTTGTTAAAATGAGTTTCCAGTTGAAAGAACGAGCGAAAACAGTGCTCAAATGACACTATTAGTTAAATAATTAGAGGTTTTAAAATGGATCTGGGGTTTAAGTTGTGATTAGTGAATTCGAGGTTGATCAATATGTTTGATTCAGGTCTGTCCAGTTTGCATCTGGTTCTGAGCATACAGCCGATTCAGTCTTGTCGCCTGCGATTTGACAGGTGGGTTTATCTTCGGTCCGGGCTTTATCATTTCGGCCCTCTGTGTACGGTATTGGTTGGACCCCTGTTTTTGGTAGCTTAAATATTACTTTGATCCTGCCTTCCTTTCGATTCAGTTTATACTGCTTCATGCCTGAGTTATAACTTTTATCAGTTATCTGGTGCTTTACATAGTGCTTCCAGTATTTCATATCATTATTCTGGACATTGCCATGCCTGATTGGTCATTTGCTAGGTTATATACCTGATTATCAGTACATCCTGATTATATCTGATCCATGATGTTTAGTTGCTGCTTATTCTTGCATATGAGTTGAGACTCAGTTGATTCTGATATTGCATCCTTGATTGGATTGTGTTGAGCTTGCTTTTCTGTTGATCAAATATTACACGGCTGAACACATAATTTTAATCAACTAATGTTTTACTGAACGTCGAAGGGTCGCCTGAGTCTGTTCTTGTTTGATAGGACAAAGGCATTGCTCTTCGAAGTTTGGGCCTAAAACTTGTTTTCAAACTAGTTTCCGTAAAAATATGTGTTTAGTTTTGTATGTTTGGTTGGTCTGTATGATTGAGTTGAGATTTGCTGTTGATCTTATGTTGAGTTGAGATTTGCCTTTGATCTTGCATGTGAGTTGAGATTGAGTTGATTAGTTGCTGATCATTCCTGCATGAAAGTTGAGATTCAGTTGATTGCATCCCAGTGGGGATTTCCCGGCTTATTGCCGATTACCCGGTCAGTGGACCGTGAGTTTGAGCATTTGCATTTGATCGCCCGCACCGTTGTACTTCACGAACATTGCCGGGGTCGCGCCCCGTGGAAATGTTCTTTACCGGTAAAGTGGTTAGCAATAGTGACCCGTGACCCCTTTGTGGAGGGAAACGTCAACCCGCTGGTGCCAGCTGGGCAAATTCGCCTGAGGTTTGTGGAACCAATATGGTGGCTTGTGATTGGATAATTTGATATATCCTCTACTTGATGCATATGTTGCTTTTAGACTGCTTTGGTCTTATCTCATGATTCCTGATTCTGTTGTCAGCATATTCATTGTTTGATGCCTGTCTATACAGTTATTCAGCATGCTCGGTTCATTATATTCCTGTCATGATTATACATATTCCTGTTGATTATTCATTCGCTTCATAATCATGCTTACCTAATGTGATTATTACTATCCTCTAGTATTGTATACCAGTAGGTACGATCTGCTATTTCTCGGCTCGTCGTGCCCACTGGGATACACTCCGGTGTGTCTCACACCCTCGGGTGACTGTTTTTCAGGTCGAGCGGGTGTTGGGATGTCGGGACGAATTGGAGAGGTATCGATATAGAGGTTGACCCTGGACAGCCGAAAAGTTATGTAATAGATGTTTGAGAGAAAGGATTTTGTATTTCAGTTGTATATTTGTAAAGATAGTTGTAAGGTTTTCTTGTAATATTATTTGTAGTACGTAGTTAGTACTCTGATGTTGTTGCTAAGCTAGCCGTGCATATATAGAAAAGTCTCAATTCCAAAGGGGATTGGGACTCTTCTATATATGTGGCGGTCTGTCATTGCCCTGGCTGTTTTTGCAACTCTGATTAAAAAAAAAAAAAAATTTATACACTGGTTTTTGAACTCGGGGCGTGACAGCCTATGCAGGGCTTCCCGTATGGATGGCAGATCTGTTGGCGAGCTCGGGTTGAAGTTTCGATCCCGGGGCGTGACAGTAGGAGGTTATGGCATTATCTGGCACCTTTATACACTATGAGTGACATTTGCGCCATATGATAGTTGACATTACTAGTTCATTATTGATATGCCTCCCGTTGATGCTTCCTATGCATTTTATTATCTCCTCATTATTATGCATGATAGAGTAGGAGGTTACTGTTTCTTTATGTCATTGTTGGCATTGAGATTGACTTTTGATCATGTTTGGGAGTTTCGGCTACTTGCCGTTTTTCGGTTTCTAGATCGCGAGCTTGAGCATCAACATTATGATCGCCATAGCACCAGCTGTCATTTTCACGTACGCCTGTGGATTGATTCCCCACATTGGTGTTCTTTACTGGTAGAGTGATCTGATCGACCCGTGAGCCCGTCATGTAGCTGCACCTGTGTAGTATCTCGACCTTCCCGCTTTTCATTTTATTTTAATTTAAATTAAGTAGTTGTTAAGGGGTTGAAATTTTGTGAATTCCTGGGCTGATCGTCGGTGTTTGCGGGTATTTTTAGGTGCTAGAGCTCGCAAAACGGTAAACGGTGGCGCGATCGGATTTGAATTCCGACTCCTGGATCTCCCGGAAAATAATTTTGAAGTCCCCTATTCGCTAAGGTGCATCGGAATCCGTGCTGGCGATCGGCACGCTTTTCGAGGTAATCTAGACCCCTCGTTCAAATTTCAAACGACTAAGGCGTTATTTTTTTGGATCGGGTGCGTATAGGGGAGAACTCGAAAATCCCACATTTTTTCTCTTTTCAAGGAACGCGACGGGCGAACCCTAGACCGAGAGAAAGAGGGAGGGGTTTTCCATCGACGTTGTTGATCAAGCGTGCCTGAGGTGGAGAACGGAACCGGAGCCCCATCGCCTGCGAGGAGCGGGTGACCCTTCTTCTTCCTCTCCATTCCGCGAGATCAAGGTGAGCGGTTCGCGTTTGCTTCGGTTTTCGTGTTGGGTTTTCTTTCCGTAGCCGCGTAGGGGTCGTGGGTGAGTTTTTTTTGGCTTGTGCCGCCGCTGCCGCCGCCGTCGCCGCTGCCGCCGCCGTCCCAGCGAGGGCGCCCGCGCGGGCTGGTGCCGCGCGGGGCCGCCCGCAGGCGGGGCGTCCGAGTGGGCTAGTGCCGCGCGGGCTGGTGCCGCGTAGGGCCGCCCGCAGGCGGGGCACCCGCGCGGGCTGGTGCCGCACGGGGCCGCCCGCATGCAAGGCGCCCGCGCGGGCTGGTGCAGGCGCGGGGCCACCCGCGCCTGCAGGCAGGGCACCCGCGCGGGGCGGCCCGCAGGCGGGGCACCCGCGCGGGCCAGTGCCGCGCGGGGCCACTCGCGTCTGCAGGCAGGGCTCCCGCGCGGGCTGGTGCCGCGCGGGGCTGCCCGCAGGCAGGGCGCCGGCGCGGGCTGGTGCCGCACGAGGCCGCCCGCCGGCGGGGCACCCGCGCAGGCTGGTGGCGCGCGGGGCCGCCCGCGTGTGCAGGCAGGGCACCCGCGCGGGCTGGTGCCACGTGGGGCCGCCCGCAGGCGGGGCGCCCGCGCGGACTAGTGCCGCGAGGGGCCGCGCGCTCTTGCAGGCAGGGCGCCCGCGCGAGCTGGTGCCGCACGGGGCCGCCCGCAGGCGGGGCACCCGGACGGGCTGGTGCCACGTGGGGCCGCCCGCAGGCGAGGTGTCACGCCCCGGGGTCGAAACTGCGACCCGGGCTCGCCAACAGATCCGCCACCTATGCCAAACCCGCATAGGCGAAGCGTCCTACCTGCAAAAAGAACTACAGCTAACAGATATCAGAGCTAAAAGATAAAACTGCTGTAGAATAAAATCAACCACTGTACAACTGAAGATAAAACAACAAGGTCCATCTCCCAAAAATGATAATCATACATTAACCTCGAGTACAAAACTCATAGCTCAACAGGGAGATATCTCAAATAAAACATTAGTGTACAAGCTCTCAATACATCATATCCTCACTACATCAGTCTCTCAACAGAGGAAATAAATACCAATCTACCGACTATACTAAAGATCTCCTCCAAAGGGGGTACCGCTACTCTCCAAAGATGGGTCTGGATCTAGCTCGCTACTCCCTCACCACGCACAGCAACCACAGAACGGCAACACCCGCCAAGACTCTGCAAAACAAGAGGAGAAAGGACAAAAGGGGGAAAACCCCCAACGGGCGTGAGAACTACGCAATAAGGGAGTTCTCAGTGGGTATCGCCACTAGGCCCGACGATCTGCCCACCAAGACTACTAGAGGCAAAAGATAACCGATGCAGTAAAACTGAAAGAAGAAGCTGGAAACACTCTACAGCTACCATGCCTCTATCCAAATGCTCAAATGGGGAAACTCTGATGAAGATATGCAACACTCGCACACGAGGTGCTCAATTGACCCAATCGAGCTGACTGCCACATCGGGTCCAGTCAAACCTGCGCCCACCTACAACCACCTCCCGCTGACGGGCAGGAATTACGTAGGGCGTCCAAACGGACTAACTCGCTATTGAGTAGTGGCTCATGCAGGCTATAGTCATAATCCATGCTCTCTCTCTCAGAACGGATAGACTCAAGATGCTCAACCTCTCACACAATGGTCAAAGAACTCACAACGACCACGGGACCACCGTCAAACCCCGAACGGTTCCCAACAATACAAGCACTGGTCTAAACAAAGCTACTAGACTCCACTCGGTCCCCCAGGCACGAGTGTAACAAAAAGTATCTGCCTGAATAAACCCAATCGATAGACCAGTAATCACTGGTACTGCCTGCTCTGCTGTCGAACTCAAGAACCCTGCCTGGTGCCTGGCGCTCACACCGTGGAAAGCCTACTCCGGAGTGGCACTCGAGGGGAGCGACCCACACGAGTAAAGTACCACTGTATCAAGCATCACTGTATCGAGTATCTCTGTAACCACTGTCTCATAATAGCAGGACTGGATCAAGACTATGATCAAAGTGGGAAACTCCGTCCACTAACAAAACCCCGATCTGATGCAATAGTACTCAAAAAGTGGGAAACACCATCCACTAGAACAAATCTGATACCCAATCTGATGCAATAGTCAACATCCGGTCAACCGCCCAAAGTCCGCGGTCACCGCAATAACCCACAACCCACAATTGGGTAAATTAATCAAGATCCGGTCAACCGCCTACTGTCCGCGGTTGCCGCAATAACCCACAATCCATAATTGGGTAAATTAATCAAGATCCGGTCAACCGCCTACTGTCCGCGGTTGCCGCAATAACCCACAATCCAACATCAAGCACACCCTGTCTCTGACCCTAAGGTCCCAGCTACACTATCCCAAACCTCTGCTCGAACCCGAGCAACATGACTCAAAAGTCTAAATAAAAAGGAGAAAGAGAGCAATCATGGTTTCTCCTAAGTCAAATTCCAATATGTAGTGCAGCAGTAAAAGATGGCCTAACAATATGTCCATACACATATGTCCATACAAGCATGCATTTGTCCTCAAGAAGAATAAAGAAAATAAACCTCATGCCAAAATTATCAATGACCATATCTGTCCATAATTCTCAATCCATAATGGCTCCTCAGAGTAGAACCTGCACATAACTACATAATCCTATCCCAATGCATACACCATCCTCATAAAAGGTTATGTGCTAATATGGCATGATAATTAATCATATAGGGTATCCTTGCCTTAGATAAGCTGTCACGCCCCGAGTTCAAAAACCAGCGTCTAAAATTTTTTTTTTTTTTTTTTTTGAAATCAGAGTTTAAAACCAGCCAGGGCGCAACAGACCGCCACATATATAGAAGAGTCCCAATCCCACTGGGGATTGAGCCTTTTCTATATATGCACGGCTCTCTTAGCATACAATCAGAGTACTAACTACGTACATCTACTAAGCAAGATTAAATTACAATATCCATAACTTCTCAATTACATTGCATTACATTTGATACACAAATAATTAAATACTTGATCTTATCGGCTGTCCAGGGTCAAGCTCTATCTCGTGATCTCACCAACTCGTCCCGACATCTCAACACCCGCTCGACCTGAAAAACAGTCACCCGAGGGTGTGAGACACACCGGAGTGTATCCCAGTGAGCACGACGAGCCGAGAAATAGCAGATCGTACCTACTGGTATACAATGCTAGAGGATAGTAATAGATCAGGGGTTAGGGTAAAGCAGATATATAACTGGTGCTGTAAAGAAAGCAAAACTCATAATCTGGGTACAAGCATAGGAGATAATTTTAGCAGAATTTAAAATATGTATCAGGATAATCAACACATCAAGGAGTTAGGACAATCAGCAAGATAACAATGGAACTATAATCAGAGGCATCACATAGAATCATAAAAGAAGTAGATAACTAGAAGCCAGATCAAAGAATCAAAGAATCAACACATGCATCAAATAGATGAAAACGCAAAGACCCAATCACAAGCTACCATTTTGGTCTTCGCAAAGACCTCAGGCGAGGCTGCCCTCTTGGCACCACCTGGTTGACATTCCCCAAACTAGGGTCACGGGTTGCCTCAGCTAACCACTTTACCGGTAAAGAACATCGCTACGGGTAGCAAATCCGCTGATATTCGTGAAGTACAACGGTGCGGGCGAATCATATGCAAATGCTCAAGCTCACGGTCCACTGACCGGTAATCGGCAACAAGCCGGGAAATCCCCACTGGGATGCAAGGGCAAAAACCAACTGAATCTCAACACTCATGCAGGAACACTCAGCAATAAATGTCACTCATATGCAAGATCAAGGCAAATATCTCTCAACAGAAGCTCACAGATAAACTCAACTCAACCACGCAAACCAACCAAATGATACAAAGCTTAAACACATATTTTTAAGAAAATTGTTTTGAAAAGTCCAAACCTCGAAGAGCATTGCCCTTGTCCTATCAAACAAGAACAGACTCAGGCGACACTACGAAGCTTGGATTTAAGTCCAAACCTCGCAGAGCAGTGCCTTTGTCCTATCAAACAAGAACAGACTCCGGCGACCCTACGAAGCGGGGTAAAACCTCAGTTAAATAAATCTATGTGCTCAGAGATGTATCATTTGATCAGCAGAACAAACAGGCTCACTAATCAACCATGAAAATGTCCGAGTAAAAGTATAAATGCTAGAGGTGCTATGGACAATCATGTAAGGCAAAATAGAACAGATAACAGGCATAGATCAGGCAGATAGCAGATATAATATAATCAAAGAAAGGCAGGCTCAAAGTAATCAGATTAAGCTATCAATCAACAGGGGTCCAACCAGTATCGCACCCCAGAGGGCCGAACTGATAAAACCCGGACCGAAGATAACCCACCTGTCAATGCGCAGGCAATTAATCTGTAATTCTCTAAATGCTCAACTCCAGGTGCAAACTGAATCAACCTGGATCAAAAATCACCAATCAGGGATCAATTCAGTCCCGCTAACTCTAACCTAAACCCAGATCAATTTGAAACCCTCTTAGTTATTTTAATTGTCACCCGGATACCGTTAAATCGACGATTTTGCCGATTCTCGAACTGTTATCCGATTTCCGCTCAACGAAAACCGACGGATTCCCAACGAAAAGCTTAGGAATTATTTAAACATTTTACTAACCAGTACACATTGTCTATTTTGCATTTGAACCCTTAAAGTTTTCAGAAATTACATTTTAGTGCCATTTGAGCACTGTTTTCGCTCGTTCTTTCAACTGGAAAACAATTTTGACGAACCGTCACTTCCAGCAGGTGACATTTGTCTTGCTGAACACCGTGCTCACCAATTTGCAGCAGCACGGTGCCCGAGGAAAACTTCGGGTCATAAAAACCCTCTCTAACATAGCCCAAATGAATTTTTGTTTCTCCGGGACTTCAAACACTGTTTCTAACGCGAGCATCGCGTTCAGTGACCCCAAATTAGCTAGGAATGCACTGTCGCGACTTCGCCAACAGCCCGGAACCATGTTTTATTTAAACATTTCACTAAAAGGTTGATTCAACTACATCTTTTAATTTAAACTTCAAACAAGAACATTTTGTATATCAAAGTTGGTCTGGGCACTGCCAGGACCTCAGTGCTCACCCTGGTTGAGGCCCAGGGGTGCTGGTTCAAGCAGAACCAAGGTCAAGCTTACACCCTAATTCACAATGCACCAAACTTTAATCCACTCAGTTTCTGTTTGAACTGAAGTGAGCACAGAGCTCAGGGGACTATTTGGAGCAAGTTTCATATTTACAGTTTTATCAAATTCCAACTTAATCTTCATTGAAGCATTTCATCAAACATATGGTGTGCACAATTGCAACACACACACACAACACCATGGGGAACCTGGTTCTCTGCAACCAGGGCACATGAGGGCTTCCAACTTGGATCAACTAGATCCACTGAGTTTCTGGAGTATTTCCCCTCAACTGGAGCAACCTCAGAACCCCGGGTTGGCCGAGCCCCATGATGAAGAAGATGAAGCTTTGCATTGATTTTCGTGATGCTCCATCCGAAGGGTCTGGGGCTCAACCAAATGCACTAGTAGGTGCCATTTGCTGCATGTAAGCTTCCCATACCCTTGGCTGGCCTCGGGGTGCGGCGGCGGCGCGGCGGAGCAAAGCTCCGATTTGGAGCTCATGACCTCTAATGGCGGAATTCCACAGAGCCACTTTGAAGACCCCTAACATGGATGGAAAGTCTCAAGACCTTCCCAGGAAGCTTCCGGACCATGCCTCCCCGGTCGGAAGTGGCCGGAGCTCCGGCGGCCGCAAAGTTATCAATTTCGGGTTCAACCATGGCCGCATCACTTTGATGCTGCATGGGTGCCATGCAAATGCATGGGAGCACTCCTCTCATTCCCAGTAAGGCTTCTGGGTAGGTGGCCGGCGTCGTAGAGGCCCGCCGGCGCCGGAGCACAAGCTCGGCCGAGTGCAACAAAAAGCCCGAACTAGGGCATAAAACTGCCATTAATTGGTTCAACCATACTCCACCAAATTTGGTGGAGTTGGTCCTCTCCTCCTACAGTCCAAGCACACCAATTTTGGTGCGTTTATATTCAGTGGTTGCCGAGTTCTTTAGGGGCGGAGCTAGGTTAGGTTTCCGGCGACCCATTGTGGCCGCCGGCTAACCATGCTGCATGGGACCTCGGGGCTTTGCAGGGAGGATGCTAAGGACCTAAGGAGTCCACTACTAATGGTCCGGGGTGCTAGAAACCGTAGGTTAAGGATCCTCACCTTAGCCGAGCTCGGGGAAGAAGGAGGAAGCCGGATTCTTGGTTCCCTCACTACGCGCGGCCAAGGCTTGCTCCAGCAGGGTCCTCCAAGCACCAGGAACTCCTCAGACACCTCCCAATCCAACTTTGAAGAGGTCCCGTCCAACTTCACACCTCGTCGGAGAAAGGAAGAAAGAGGAAGGTGGCTGCGGCGGCACTCGGCGGCGGCTGGGGTCGGGTACACCAGGGCTCGGTTGCGGCCTCTTAATGAAGCTCTCAGAGGAAGGTTGGCTAATCCCTATGGCTTTGGTTGATCCCTCTTTCACGAACTCAAGGGAAACACCCATATAGGCTTCTTACCTTTAACACCGGCGACCCGAACGGCCGGAGGTTACGGCAACCGAGGGGACGCGTCGGTTACAGCCTAAAGATGCTGGTGGAACTTCAGTTACCGAAGAGGAAGAGGCAGGGTACTCGGGATTACTCCAACCTGTGTATAAATGCACATTTGCACAAAACCCCCTACACAAAGATCCTAAAACTCTAAGGTCCCTCTGTAGGTGACAAATGCACCCAGCACCCCAACTTATAAGCCTCATAATTTCTGGTACATAAAATATTAGGGTTTCTTCAAAAATACACACTTTTTCAATGTATTTCACGCTTTTCGAGGCACTCGAGTCGCCGAAACTGAAAATGGACTTCGCCACGACGTCCGGCTCGTCGAGACCTTCAAAATAGGCTAATCATTTGTTTGATTTGGTGCTCGTATGAAATCTCGGGCCATCTTGTTCTGTATGTCGCAAACCGACGCACGCACTTCGATGCACACGGGTCGCCAAACGCGAAATCCGTCAGTGCCATTGCGCTCAGAACGTCGAAATTAGCTAGGATCCATTACTCATACTCCTATGTTAAAATTCTAGATAGTGGTTCGACCATTCATGATCACAAGGGGTTAAAAATTCAAAGGTTACTATTCACTTAAGTCGCGGGGCCCACTTTTTGATTTCTGTTTTCTGGAAGATCCGACCGTCGGATCGAAAACATATGAATATGAAACTTCTATGTTTCGACGAGACGATCGCAATGGTGATCTCGGATTTTCCAGATCAGACCCCGATCAAAAGTCGATATTTCTGGGCCCACTATTGGCCCACTAACACTCCACTATTGCCAAAATGACAAATTTTAAACATTTAAAGGCAAACAGAGACTTTCAAATTCTAGATTTCTACATCACCCACAACTTCTAAGAAGTTTCGTCCCCGAAACTTAACAAAACATACTTTAAAAATTTTCTAAACACCCAAAATATCAGTTTTCTAAGTATTAACTTATTACATCGTTGTTTCAACATTTCAAGCTCCCGATGGGCCTTCCCCTGACGGCTCGCCATGCTGTGTCAGAGCATAGACCCGTCCTCCCGTCACTTGGCGGGGTCCCTCAGTTTGGCGCGATGAAGGACGACTTGAGGCAGCCACGCTCTGGGTTGGCGCTGGAGGCCGAGCAGCAAGAGGTGGCACAGCCAATGCTGGTGGATTTGCAGCAGATCTCCGCGGGCAGTTAGCAGAGATATGTCCAGGCTGACCACAATTATAGCATCTTCCGTGGCGCAGGTCGCAAGTCATGGGTTGATGATCTGCCCCGCAGAAGACGCAAGGCCTCGCCTTATGTTGACGATTGAAGGTCCTAGAACCACTTGCTTGGTTCTGATTTCCTGGGGGTCTAGGGGGTCTTCTATTTGATCCAGATGATCCCTCCCCATTTCCAGCGAACTGTCGCTTCATCCCTTTTCCTCTATCCATCGCTGCCCGCTCAGCCCGGGAGATTTTCAATTCAGCCTCAATGGCAAGGCAGCGTTCGATACATTCGTCGTAGTCGGTGATCAAATGTGAAGACAACTGACGACGGATCTCGGGTCGCAGGCCTTGAGTGAATAATCTAACCTTGCGACGCTCGTCCTGCACCGCTTGTGGCACCAGGTCAGCAATTTTCGTAAATTCTTCTTCGTACTCCCTCAGGGTGTGGTCTCCTTGGCGCATGTTTTCCAAGTCCCGCTCCAATGCTTCTCGTGCTGTCTCCTTTAGGTAGCGGTGGTACAGAGCCACCCTAAATTGCTCCCACGTAGGCTTAGGGGCTTCAGGAGAAAAATTGTGGCGTTGGTAGCGCAGCCACCACATGCTTGCGCTGACACCGAGGCAATGTACCCCCAGTGTCACTTTGTCTTGCTCCTCAGTGTCCAAATCTCTAAATAGCTTTTCCATGTGGTTAAGCCATTCTTCAAGGGCCCAGGGGTCCTTTTCGCGGCCTGAGAATTCTTGGGGCTTGAATTTATTAAACTCCAGCAGGACTCCCCTGACTCTTGATCTTTCTTCCTTGTACGTTGCTCTGGCAGCTTCCAGGGCCGCAGGACTGTTAGGATCATTGCCCCCCGCAACCCCGGGAGCATTTACAGTTGCAGCAACGGCTACAGATGTAGCCGATTCAGCCGGTGGTACTGATGTAGGAGGAACAAGAGGTCCCTCAGTCGCAGAGGCTGGTGCTGCAGGTGGTGCAGGTGCAGCAGGAACATTGGCCTCCCGCTGCATATACTGTTGTATCATTGCAGCCATTTGAGCCAACTGATCCTCGAATCTTTGCATTCTGTCGGGGATCTCTGGGCCCCCACTTTCAGCAGTTGCTTGGGCAGCCCCTCGACTCGTGCCAGCCCCATGACCACGACCAGCACCACGCCGAGTGCGAGCCATAACTGCAATAGTTGATAATTAAATTTAGTACGGTCGACCCACAACTTTTGTTTTGACCTATCAGACTTAGAACACTACCCAGCGCTCTCTCGTAACATGAGTCATCCTAGGGTTCGTTCCTAGCCAAAACTAGACAATGCGTTTCCTATTGCTCTGATACCATCTAATCTGTCACGCCCCGAGTTCAAAAACCAGCGTCTAAAATTTTTTTTTTTTTTTTTTGAAATCAGAGTTTAAAACCAGCCAGGGCGCAACAGACCGCCACATATATAGAAGAGTCCCAATCCCACTGGGGATTGAGCCTTTTCTATATATGCACGGCTCTCTTAGCATACAATCAGAGTACTAACTACGTACATCTACTAAGCAAGATTAAATTACAATATCCATAACTTCTCAATTACATTGCATTACATTTGATACACAAATAATTAAATACTTGATCTTATCGGCTGTCCAGGGTCAAGCTCTATCTCGTGATCTCACCAACTCGTCCCGACATCTCAACACCCGCTCGACCTGAAAAACAGTCACCCGAGGGTGTGAGACACACCGGAGTGTATCCCAGTGGGCACGACGAGCCGAGAAATAGCAGATCGTACCTACTGGTATACAATGCTAGAGGATAGTAATAGATCAGGGGTTAGGGTAAAGCAGATATATAACTGGTGCTGTAAAGAAAGCAAAACTCATAATCTGGGTACAAGCATAGGAGATAATTTAGCAGAATTTAAAATATGTATCAGGATAATCAACACATCAAGGAGTTAGGACAATCAGCAAGATAACAATGGAACTATAATCAGAGGCATCACATAGAATCATAAAAGAAGTAGATACTAGAAGCCAGATCAAAGAATCAAAGAATCAACACATGCATCAAATAGATGAAAACGCAAAAGACCCAATCACAAGCTACCATTTTGGTCTTCGCAAAGACCTCAGGCGAGGCTGCCCTCTTGGCACCACCTGGTTGACATTCCCCAAACTAGGGTCACGGGTTGCCTCAGCTAACCACTTTACCGGTAAAGAACATCGCTACGGGTAGCAAATCCGCTGATATTCGTGAAGTACAACGGTGCGGGCGAATCATATGCAAATGCTCAAGCTCACGGTCCACTGACCGGTAATCGGCAACAAGCCGGGAAATCCCCACTGGGATGCAAGGGCAAAAAACCAACTGAATCTCAACACTCATGCAGGAACACTCAGCAATAAATGTCACTCATATGCAAGATCAAGGCAAATATCTCTCAACAGAAGCTCACAGATAAACTCAACTCAACCACGCAAACCAACCAAATGATACAAAGCTTAAACACATATTTTTAAGAAAATTGTTTTGAAAAGTCCAAACCTCGAAGAGCATTGCCCTTGTCCTATCAAACAAGAACAGACTCAGGCGACACTACGAAGCTTGGATTTAAGTCCAAACCTCGCAGAGCAGTGCCTTTGTCCTATCAAACAAGAACAGACTCCGGCGACCCTACGAAGCGGGGTAAAACCTCAGTTAAATAAATCTATGTGCTCAGAGATGTATCATTGATCAGCAGAACAAACAGGCTCACTAATCAACCATGAAAATGTCCGAGTAAAAGTATAAATGCTAGAGGTGCTATGGACAATCATGTAAGGCAAAATAGAACAGATAACAGGCATAGATCAGGCAGATAGCAGATATAATATAATCAAAGAAAGGCAGGCTCAAGTAATCAGATTAAGCTATCAATCAACAGGGGTCCAACCAGTATCGCACCCCAGAGGGCCGAACTGATAAAACCCGGACCGAAGATAACCCACCTGTCATGCGCAGGCAATTAATCTGTAATTCTCTAAATGCTCAACTCCAGGTGCAAACTGAATCAACCTGGATCAAAATCACCAATCAGGGATCAATTCAGTCCCGCTAACTCTAACCTAAACCCAGATCAATTTGAAACCCTCTTAGTTATTTTAATTGTCACCCGGATACCGTTAAATCGACGATTTTGCCGATTCTCGAACTGTTATCCGATTTCCGCTCAACGAAAACCGACGGATTCCCAACGAAAAGCTTAGGAATTATTTTAAACATTTTACTAACCAGTACACATTGTCTATTTTGCATTTGAACCCTTAAAGTTTTCAGAAATTACATTTTAGTGCCATTTGAGCACTGTTTTCGCTCGTTCTTTCAACTGGAAAACAATTTTGACGAACCGTCACTTCCAGCAGGTGACATTTGTCTTGCTGAACACCGTGCTCACCAATTTGCAGCAGCACGGTGCCCGAGGAAAACTTCGGGTCATAAAAACCCTCTCTAACATAGCCCAAATGAATTTTTGTTTCTCCGGGACTTCAAACACTGTTTTCTAACGCGAGCATCGCGTTCAGTGACCCCAAATTAGCTAGGAATGCACTGTCGCGACTTCGCCAACAGCCCGGAACCATGTTTTATTTAAACATTTCACTAAAAGGTTGATTCAACTACATCTTTTAATTTAAACTTCAAACAAGAACATTTTGTATATCAAAGTTGGTCCTGGGCACTGCCAGGACCTCAGTGCTCACCCTGGTTGAGGCCCAGGGTGCTGGTTCAAGCAGAACCAAGGTCAAGCTTACACCCTAATTCACAATGCACCAAACTTTAATCCACTCAGTTTCTGTTTGAACTGAAGTGAGCACAGAGCTCAGGGGACTATTTGGAGCAAGTTTCATATTTACAGTTTTATCAAATTCCAACTTAATCTTCATTGAAGCATTTCATTCAAACATATGGTGTGCACAATTGCAACACACACCACACAACACCATGGGGAACCTGGTTCTCTGCAACCAGGGCACATGAGGGCTTCCAACTTGGATCACTAGATCCATTGAGTTTCTGGAGTATTTCCCCTCAACTGGAGCACACCTCAGAACCCCGGGTTGGCCGAGCCCCATGATGAAGAAGATGAAGCTTTGCATTGATTTTCGTGATGCTCCCATCCGAAGGGTCTGGGGCTCAACCAAATGACCAAGTAGGTGCCATTTGCTGCATGTAAGCTCCCATACCCTTGGCTGGCCTCGGGGTGCGGCGGCGGCCGCGGGCGGAGGCAAAGCTCCGATTTGGAGTCTCATGACCTCTAATGGCGGAATTCCACAGAGCACTTTGAAGACCCCTAACATGGATGGAAAGTCTCAAGACCTTCCCAGGAGCTTCCGGACCATGCCTCCCACGGTCGGAAGTGGCCGGAGCTCCGGCGGGCCGCAAAGTTATCAATTCGTGGTTCAAACCATGGCCGCATCACTTTGATGCTGCATGGGTGCCATGCAAATGCATGGGAGCACTCCTCTCATTCCCAGTAAGGCTTCTGGGTAGGTGGCCGGCGGTCGTAGAGGCCCGCCGGCGCCGGAGCACAAGCTCGCCGAGTGCAACAAAAAGCCCGAACTAGGGCATAAAACTGCCATTAATTGGTTACCATACTCCACCAAATTTGGTGGAGTTGGGTCCTCTCCTCCTACAGTCCAAGCACACCAATTTTGGTGCGTTTATATTCAGTGGTTGCCGAGTTTTTTAGGGGCGGAGCTAGGTTAGGTTTCGGCGACCATTGTGGCCGCCGGCTAACCATGCTGCATGGGACCTCGGGGCTTTGCAGGGAGGATGCTAAGGACCTAAGGAGTCCACTACTAATGGTCGGGTGGTGCTAGAAACGTAGTAGGTTAAGGATCCTCACTTTAGCCGAGCCGGGGAAGAAGGAGGAAGCCGGATTCTTGGTTCCCTCACTACGCGCGGCCAAGGCTTGCTCCAGCAGGGTCCTCCAAGTACCAGGAACTCCTCAGACACCTCCCAATCCAACTTGAAGAGGTCCCGTCCAACTTCACACCTCGTCGGAGGAAAGGAAGAAGAAAGGAAGGTGGCTGCGGGCGGCACTCGGCGGCTGGTGGGGCGGGTACACCAGGGCTCGGTTGCGGCCTCTTAATGAAGCTCTCAGAGGAAGGTTGGCTAATCCCTATGGCTTTGGTTGATCCCTCTTTCAAGAACTCAAGGGAAACACCCATATAGGCTCTTACCTTTAACACCGGCGACCCGAACGGCCGGGCGTTACGGCAACCGAGGGGACGCGTCGGGTACAGCCTAAAGATGCTGGTGGAACTTCAGTTACCGAAGAGGAAGAGGCAAGGGTACTCGGGATTACTCCAACCTGTGATAAATGCACATTTGCACAAAACCCCCTACACAAAGATCCTAAAACTCTAAGGTCCCTCTGTAGGTGACAAATGCACCCAGCACCCAAACTTATAAGCCTCATAATTTCTGGTACATAAAATATTAGGGTTTCTTCAAAAATACACACTTTTTTCAATGTATTTCACGCTTTTCGAGGCACTCGAGGCGCCGAAACTGAAAATGGACTTCGCCACGACGTCCGGCTCGTCGAGGACCTTCAAAATAGGGCTAATCATTTGTTTGATTTGGTGCTCGTATGAAATCTCGGGCCATCTTGTTCTGTATGTCGCAAACCGACGCACGCACTTCGATGCACAGGGTCGCCAACAAACGCGAAATCCGTCAGTGCCATTCCGCTCAGAACGTCGAAATTAGATAGGATCCATTACTCATACTCCTATGTTAAAATTCTAGATAGTGGTTCGACCATTCATGATCACAAGGGGTTAAAAATTCAAAGGTTACTATTCACTTAAGTCGCGCGGGGCCCCACTTTTTGATTTCTGTTTTCTGGAAGATCCGACCGTCGGATCGAAAAACATATGAATATGAAACTTCTATGTTTCGACGAGACAATCGCAATGGTGATCTCGGATTTTCCAGATCAGACCCCGATCAAAGTCGATATTTCTGGGCCACTATGGCCCACTAACACTCCACTATTGCCAAAATGACAAATTTTAAACATTTAAAGGCAAAACAGAGACTTTCAAATTCTAATTCTACATAAGCTTTCACTAATCATCAACATGACTATTTGATTAATACCATTGTCATACTGTGAATAATTCACTTGCAATTTCCATAAAATCCTCATTGTGAAACTTACCAATCAATCCCAGCTATTGTACCATTCACCTGCATGCAATGCTAACATATGAAAATTTAGAGAACCGTCCACATGGTTCCTTCCGGGAAAACGGCACCCACCTGAAAAGCTGACTGTCCAAAGCCCAACAGCTGAAAAACCAAATAACTCTAATCCTTGCTCCAATAAGTTCAGCACACACGTTAACACTCCTGGCACAATACAAAGTCACTAATTACACTAGGCTCCCAAATATATCACTTAAAACCGCGCCATACAACCTCGTAATTCTGAACTGTTTAAATTTCATCCTGCATATAGTGCCCAGAAAATTCCAATAAAAATATCACAGCAATCCTTGCGTCGATAGCTTCGAAACGGTACCTTGCACGCCCAAATCTGAGTTCGGTAAGTCAAGATAAAAATTCGGCAAGGGGGTACACTCATACAAAATCTGTATTAAAAACTGTACACTGTTCACTGAGAAAACAGAAATTGTCACCTCTAATGAAATCTCAGAAAAATCCAGAAAAATACGAGCGCGTTCCTTGCGATCTGTAGATGAAAAGTTGTATAAGCTCGTTTCCGGCTGACGCTTGTGCGCAAAGATATTGGCCAAACCACCTCGATGCTGTCCCACAAAGCCAAACAATAAAAAGGGCACAGTGTTGCCTCGGGATCCGTGCCAAAAACCGCAAACAGGAAAGCGCGA
>CM055070.1:39134561-39151942 GCA_029204045.2 Tillandsia leiboldiana | reverse complement strand
TACTAAAAGGTTGATTCAACTACATCTTTAATTTAAACTTCAACCAAGACATTTTGTATATCAGTTGGTCTGAGGCATGTCATGGACCTCAGTGCTCACCATGGTGAGGCCCAGGGGTGCTGTTCAAGCAGAACCAAGGTCAAGCTTGCACCTTAATTCACAAGGCACCAAACTTTAATCCACTCAGTTTACGGTTTGAACTAAGTGAGCACAGAGCTCAGGGGACTATTTGGAGCCAGTTTCTATTTACAGTTGTATCAAATTCCAACTTAATCTTCATTGAAGCATTTCATCAAACTTGGTGTGCACAATGGCAACACCTACACACACAACCCATGGGGGAACCTGGTCTCTGCAACAGGGCACATGGGGACTTCCAATTGGGATCAACTAGATACACTGGTTTCTGAGTATGTCCCCATCAACTGGAGCACCCTCAGAACAACTGGGTTGGCCGGCCCATGTAGAAGAAGATGAAGCTTTGCATTGATTGATGCTCAATCCGAAGGGTCTGGGGCTCAACAAATGCACTAGTAGGTAGCCATTTGCGCAATGTAAGCTGCCCTTACCCTTGGCTGGCCTCGGGGTTGCTGAGGCGGCGCGGCGGAGCAAAGCTCGATTTGGAGCTTCATGACCTCTAATGGCGGAAATTCCACAGAAGCACTTTGAAGACCCCTAAATGGAATGGAAAGTCTCAAGACCTTCCAGGAAGCTTCCGGACCATCGCCTCACGGTCGGAAGTGGGCCGGAGGCTCCGGCGGGCGCAACGTTATCAATTTCGGGTAAAAAACATGGCCGAATCACTTTGATGTGATGGGTCTAGCCATGCAAAGCATGGGAGCACTCTATCATTACCAGTAAGGCTTCTGGGTAGGTGGTCGCGTGTAGAGGCCGCCGGCGACGTGAGCACAAGCTCGCGCCGGAGTGCCAACAAAAGCTCCGAACTAGGGCATACGAAACTGCCATTAATTGGTTTTCAACCATATACTCCACCAAATTTGGTGGAGTTGGTCCTTTCCCCTACAGTCCAAGCACACCAATTTGGTGCGTTTATATTCAGTGGTTGCCGAGTCTTTAGGGGAGGAGTAGGTTAGGTTTCGGCGACCCATTGTGGCGCCGGCTAACCATGCTGCATGGGACCTCGGGCTTGCAGGGAGGATGCTAAGGACATAAGGAGCCACTGCTAATGGTCCGGGGGGCTAGAAACCGTAGGTTAAGGATCCCTCACCTTAGCCGAGCTGGGGAAGAAGGAGGAAGCCGGGATTCTTGGTTCCCTCACTAAGCGCGGCCAAGGCTTGCTCCAGCAGGGTCCTCCAAGCACCAGGAACTCCTCAGACACCTCCCAATCAACTTGGAGAGATCCCGTCCAACTTCACACCTCGTCGGAGAAAGGAAGAAGAAGAAAAGGGGTGGCGGCGGCGGCACCGGCGCGGCTGGGGTCGGGTAACACCAGGGCTCGGTTGCGGCCTCTTAATGAAGCTCTCAGAGGAAGGTTGGCTAATCCCTATGGCTTTGGTTGATCCTCTTTCACAAATCAAGGGAAACTCCAAACTAGGCTTCTTACCTTTAACACGGCGACCCGAAACGGCCGGAGGTTTACGGCCAACCGAGGGGACGAGGTCGGTTACAGCCTAAAGATGCTGGTGGAACTTCAGTTACCGAAGAGGAAGAGGCAGGGTACTCGGGATTACTCAACCTGTGTTATAAATGCACATTTGCACCAAACACACCACAGATCCTAAAAACTCTAAGGTCCCTTGTAGGTGACAAATGCACCAGCACCCCAACTATAAGACTATAATTTTGGTACATAAAATTATTAGGTTTCTTTCAAAAATACACACTTTTTCCATGTATTTCACGCTTTCAGGCATCGAGTCGCCGAACTGAAAATGGACTTCGCCCACGACGTCCGGCTCGTCGAGACCTTCAAAATAGGCACTCATTGTTTGATTTGGTGCTCGTATGAAATCTCGGGCCATCTTGTTCTGTATGTCGCAAACCGACGCACGCACTTCGATGCACACGGGTCGCCAAACGCGAAATCCGTCAGTTGCCATTGCGCTCAGAACGTCGAAATTAGCTAGGATCCATTACTCATACTCCTATGTTAAAATTCTAGATAGTGGTTCGACCATTCATGATCACAAGGGGTTAAAAATTCAAAGGTTTATATTCACTTAAGTCGCGGGGCCCACTTTTTGATTTCTGATTTCTGGAAGATCCGACCGTCGGATCGAAAACATATGAATATGAAACTTCTATGTTTCGACGAGACGATCGCAATGGTGATCTCGGATTTTCCAGATCAGACCCGATCAAAAGTCGATATTTCTGGGCCCACTATTGGCCCACTAACACTCCACTTTTGCCAAAATGACAAATTTTAAACATTTAAAGGCAACAGAGACTTTCAAATTCTAGATTTCTACATCACCCACAACTTTTAAAAAGTTCGTCCCCCGAAACTTAACAAACATACTTTAAAAATTTTCTAACACCCAAAATATCATTTCTAAGTATTAACTTATTACATCTTTGTTTCAACATTTCAAGCTCCCGATGGGCCTCCCCTGACGGCTCGCCATGCTGTGTCAGAGCATAGACCCGTCCTCCCGTCACTTGGCGTGGGGTCCCTCAGTTTGGCGCGATGAAGGACGACTTGAGGCAGCCACGCTCTGGGTTGGCGCTGGAGGCCGAGCAGCAAGAGGTGGCACAGCCAATGCTGGTGGTTTGCAGCAATCTCCGCGGGCAGTTAGCAGAGATATGTCCAGGCTGACCACAATTATAGCATCTTCCGTGGCGCAGGTCGCAGTCATGGGTTGATGATCTGCCCCGCAGAAGACGCAAGGCCTCGCTTATGTTGACGATTGAAGGTCCTAGAACCACTTGCTTGGTTTTCTGATTTCCTGGGGTCTAGGGGGTCTCTATTTGATCCAGATGATCCCTCCCCATTTCCAGCGAACTGTCGCTTCATCCCTTTTCCTCTATCCATCGCTGCCCGCTCAGCCCGGAGATTTTCAATTCAGCCTCATGGCAAGGCAGCGTTCGATACATTCGTCGTAGTCGGTGATCAAATGTGAAGACAACTGACGACGGATCTCGGGTCGCAGGCCTTGAGTGAATATCTAACCTTGCGACGCTCGTCCTGCACCGCTTGTGGCACCAGGTCAGCAATTTTCGTAAATTCTTCTTCGTACTCCCTCAGGGTGTGGTCTCCTTGGCGCATGTTTTCCAAGTCCCGCTCAATGCTTCTCGTGCTGTCTCCTTTAGGTAGCGGTGGTACAGAGCCACCCTAAATTGCTCCCACGTAGGCTTAGGGGCTTCAGGTAAAAATTGTGGCGTTGGTAGCGCAGCCACACATGCTTGCGCTGACACCGAGGCAATGTACCCCCAGTGTCACTTTGTCTTGCTCCTCAGGTCCAAATCTCTAAATAGCTTTTCCATGTGGTTAAGCCATTCTTCAAGGGCCCAGGGGTCCTTTTCGCGGCCTGAGAATTCTTGGGGCTTGAATTTATTAAACTCCAGCAGGACTCCCCTGACTCTTGATCTTTCTTCCTTGTACGTTGCTCTGGCAGCTTCCAGGGCCGCAGGACTGTTAGGATCATTGCCCCCCGCAACCCCGGGAGCATTTACAGTTGCAGGCAACGGCTACAGATGTAGCCGATTCAGCCGGTGGTACTGATGTAGGAGGAACAAGAGGTCCCTCAGTCGCAGAGGCTGGTGCTGCAGGTGGTGCAGGTGCAGCAGGAACATTGGCCTCCCGCTGCATATACTGTTGTATCATTGCAGCCATTTGAGCCAACTGATCCTCGAATCTTTGCATTCTGTCGGGGATCTCTGGGCCCCCACTTTCAGCAGTTGCTTGGGCAGCCCCTCGACTCGTGCCAGCCCCATGACCACGACCAGCACCACGCCGAGTGCGAGCCATAACTGCAATAGTTGATAATTAAATTTAGTACGGTCGACCCACAACTTTTGTTTTGACCTATCAGACTTAGAACACTACCCAGCGCTCTCTCGTAACATGAGTCATCCTAGGGTTCGTTCCTAGCCAAAACTAGACAATGCGTTTCCTATTGCTCTGATACCATCTAATCTGTCACGCCCCGAGTTCAAAAACCAGCGTCTAAAATTTTTTTTTTTTTTTTTTTGAAATCAGAGTTTAAAACCAGCCAGGGCGCAACAGACCGCCACATATATAGAAGAGTCCCAATCCCACTGGGGATTGAGCCTTTTCTATATATGCACGGCTCTCTTAGCATACAATCAGAGTACTAACTACGTACATCTACTAAGCAAGATTAAATTACAATATCCATAACTTCTCAATTACATTGCATTACATTTGATACACAAATAATTAAATACTTGATCTTATCGGCTGTCCAGGGTCAAGCTCTATCTCGTGATCTCACCAACTCGTCCCGACATCTCAACACCCGCTCGACCTGAAAAACAGTCACCGAGGGTGTGAGACACACCGGAGTGTATCCCAGTGGGCACGACGAGCCGAGAAATAGCAGATCGTACCTACTGGTATACAATGCTAGAGGATAGTAATAGATCAGGGGTTAGGGTAAAGCAGATATATAACTGGTGCTGTAAAGAAAGCAAAACTCATAATCTGGGTACAAGCATAGGAGATAATTTTAGCAGAATTTAAAATATGTATCAGGATAATCAACACATCAAGGAGTTAGGACAATCAGCAAGATAACAATGGAACTATAATCAGAGGCATCACATAGAATCATAAAAGAAGTAGATAACTAGAAGCCAGATCAAAGAATCAAAGAATCAACACATGCATCAAATAGATGAAAACGCAAAGACCCAATCACAAGCTACCATTTTGGTCTTCGCAAAGACCTCAGGCGAGGCTGCCCTCTTGGCACCACCTGGTTGACATTCCCCAAACTAGGGTCACGGGTTGCCTCAGCTAACCACTTTACCGGTAAAGAACATCGCTACGGGTAGCAAATCCGCTGATATTCGTGAAGTACAACGGTGCGGGCGAATCATATGCAAATGCTCAAGCTCACGGTCCACTGACCGGTAATCGGCAACAAGCCGGGAAATCCCCACTGGGATGCAAGGGCAAAAACCAACTGAATCTCAACACTCATGCAGGAACACTCAGCAATAATGTCACTCATATGCAAGATCAAGGCAAATATCTCTCAACAGAAGCTCACAGATAAACTCAACTCAACCACGCAAACCAACCAAATGATACAAAGCTTAAACACATATTTTTAAGAAAATTGTTTTGAAAAGTCCAAACCTCGAAGAGCATTGCCCTTGTCCTATCAAACAAGAACAGACTCAGGCGACACTACGAAGCTTGGATTTAAGTCCAAACCTCGCAGAGCAGTGCCTTTGTCCTATCAAACAAGAACAGACTCCGGCGACCCTACGAAGCGGGGTAAAACCTCAGTTAAATAAATCTATGTGCTCAGAGATGTATCATTTGATCAGCAGAACAAACAGGCTCACTAATCAACCATGAAAATGTCCGAGTAAAAGTATAAATGCTAGAGGTGCTATGGACAATCATGTAAGGCAAAATAGAACAGATAACAGGCATAGATCAGGCAGATAGCAGATATAATATAATCAAAGAAAGGCAGGCTCAAAGTAATCAGATTAAGCTATCAATCAACAGGGGTCCAACCAGTATCGCACCCCAGAGGGCCGAACTGATAAAACCCGGACCGAAGATAACCCACCTGTCAATGCGCAGGCAATTAATCTGTAATTCTCTAAATGCTCAACTCCAGGTGCAAACTGAATCAACCTGGATCAAAAATCACCAATCAGGGATCAATTCAGTCCCGCTAACTCTAACCTAAACCCAGATCAATTTGAAACCCTCTTAGTTATTTTAATTGTCACCCGGATACCGTTAAATCGACGATTTTGCCGATTCTCGAACTGTTATCCGATTTCCGCTCAACGAAACCGACGGATTCCCAACGAAAAGCTTAGGAATTATTTAAACATTTTACTAACCAGTACACATTGTCTATTTTGCATTTGAACCCTTAAAGTTTTCAGAAATTACATTTTAGTGCCATTTGAGCACTGTTTTCGCTCGTTCTTTCAACTGGAAAACAATTTTGACGAACCGTCACTTCCAGCAGGTGACATTTGTCTTGCTGAACACCGTGCTCACCAATTTGCAGCAGCACGGTGCCCGAGGAAAACTTCGGGTCATAAAAACCCTCTCTAACATAGCCCAAATGAATTTTTGTTTCTCCGGGACTTCAAACACTGTTTCTACGCGAGCATCGCGTTCAGTGACCCCAAATTAGCTAGGAATGCACTGTCGCGACTTCGCCAACAGCCCGGAACCATGTTTTATTTAAACATTTCACTAAAAGGTTGATTCAACTACATCTTTTAATTTAAACTTCAAACAAGAACATTTTGTATATCAAAGTTGGTCTGGGCACTGCCAGGACCTCAGTGCTCACCCTGGTTGAGGCCCAGGGGTGCTGGTTCAAGCAGAACCAAGGTCAAGCTTACACCCTAATTCACAATGCACCAAACTTTAATCCACTCAGTTTCTGTTTGAACTGAAGTGAGCACAGAGCTCAGGGGACTATTTGGAGCAAGTTTCATATTTACAGTTTTATCAAATTCCAACTTAATCTTCATTGAAGCATTTCATCAAACATATGGTGTGCACAATTGCAACACACACACACAACACCATGGGGAACCTGGTTCTCTGCAACCAGGGCACATGAGGGCTTCCAACTTGGATCAACTAGATCCATTGAGTTTCTGGAGTATTTCCCCTCAACTGGAGCAACCTCAGAACCCCGGGTTGGCCGAGCCCCATGATGAAGAAGATGAAGCTTTGCATTGATTTTCGTGATGCTCCATCCGAAGGGTCTGGGGCTCAACCAAATGCACCAGTAGGTGCCATTTGCTGCATGTAAGCTTCCCATACCCTTGGCTGGCCTCGGGGTGCGGCGGCGGCGCGGCGGAGCAAAGCTCCGATTTGGAGCTCATGACCTCTAATGGCGGAATTCCACAGAGCCACTTTGAAGACCCCTAACATGGATGGAAAGTCTCAAGACCTTCCCAGGAAGCTTCCGGACCATGCCTCCCCGGTCGGAAGTGGCCGGAGCTCCGGCGGCCGCAAAGTTATCAATTTCGGGTTCAACCATGGCCGCATCACTTTGATGCTGCATGGGTGCCATGCAAATGCATGGGAGCACTCCTCTCATTCCCAGTAAGGCTTCTGGGTAGGTGGCCGGCGTCGTAGAGGCCCGCCGGCGCCGGAGCACAAGCTCGGCCGAGTGCAACAAAAAGCCCGAACTAGGGCATAAAACTGCCATTAATTGGTTCAACCATACTCCACCAAATTTGGTGGAGTTGGTCCTCTCCTCCTACAGTCCAAGCACACCAATTTTGGTGCGTTTATATTCAGTGGTTGCCGAGTTCTTTAGGGGCGGAGCTAGGTTAGGTTTCCGGCGACCCATTGTGGCCGCCGGCTAACCATGCTGCATGGGACCTCGGGGCTTTGCAGGGAGGATGCTAAGGACCTAAGGAGTCCACTACTAATGGTCCGGGGTGCTAGAAACCGTAGGTTAAGGATCCTCACTTTAGCCGAGCTCGGGGAAGAAGGAGGAAGCCGGATTCTTGGTTCCCTCACTACGCGCGGCCAAGGCTTGCTCCAGCAGGGTCCTCCAAGTACCAGGAACTCCTCAGACACCTCCCAATCCAACTTTGAAGAGGTCCCGTCCAACTTCACACCTCGTCGGAGAAAGGAAGAAAGAGGAAGGTGGCTGCGGCGGCACTCGGCGGCGGCTGGGGTCGGGTACACCAGGGCTCGGTTGCGGCCTCTTAATGAAGCTCTCAGAGGAAGGTTGGCTAATCCCTATGGCTTTGGTTGATCCCTCTTTCACGAACTCAAGGGAAACACCCATATAGGCTTCTTACCTTTAACACCGGCGACCCGAACGGCCGGAGGTTACGGCAACCGAGGGGACGCGTCGGTTACAGCCTAAAGATGCTGGTGGAACTTCAGTTACCGAAGAGGAAGAGGCAGGGTACTCGGGATTACTCCAACCTGTGTATAAATGCACATTTGCACAAAACCCCCTACACAAAGATCCTAAAACTCTAAGGTCCCTCTGTAGGTGACAAATGCACCCAGCACCCCAACTTATAAGCCTCATAATTTCTGGTACATAAAATATTAGGGTTTCTTCAAAAATACACACTTTTTCAATGTATTTCACGCTTTTCGAGGCACTCGAGTCGCCGAAACTGAAAATGGACTTCGCCACGACGTCCGGCTCGTCGAGACCTTCAAAATAGGCTAATCATTTGTTTGATTTGGTGCTCGTATGAAATCTCGGGCCATCTTGTTCTGTATGTCGCAAACCGACGCACGCACTTCGATGCACACGGGTCGCCAAACGCGAAATCCGTCAGTGCCATTCCGCTCAGAACGTCGAAATTAGATAGGATCCATTACTCATACTCCTATGTTAAAATTCTAGATAGTGGTTCGACCATTCATGATCACAAGGGGTTAAAAATTCAAAGGTTACTATTCACTTAAGTCGCGGGGCCCACTTTTTGATTTCTGTTTTCTGGAAGATCCGACCGTCGGATCGAAAACATATGAATATGAAACTTCTATGTTTCGACGAGACAATCGCAATGGTGATCTCGGATTTTCCAGATCAGACCCCGATCAAAAGTCGATATTTCTGGGCCCACTATTGGCCCACTAACACTCCACTATTGCCAAAATGACAAATTTTAAACATTTAAAGGCAAACAGAGACTTTCAAATTCTAGATTTCTACATAAGCTTTCACTAATCATCAACATGACTATTTGATTAATACCATTGTCATACTGTGAATAATTCACTTGCAATTTCCATAAAATCCTCATTGTTAAACTTACCAATCAATCCCAGCTATTGTACCATTCACCTGCATGCAATGCTAACATATGAAAATTTAGAGAACCGTCCACCGGTTCCGGGAATAAGGCACCCACCTGAAAAGCTGACTGTCCAAAGCCCAACAGCTGAAAACACCAAATAACTCTAATCCCTTGCTCCAATAAGTTCAGCACACCCGTAACACTCCTGGCACAATACAAAGTCCACTAATTACACTAGGCTCCCAAATATATCACTTAAAACCGCATACAACCTCGAATTCTGAACTGTTAAATTATCACCTGCATATAGTGCCCAGAAAATTCCAATAAAAATATCACAGCAATCCTTGCGTCGATAGCTTCGAAACGGTACCTTGCACGCCCAAATCTGAGTTCGGTAAGTCAAGATAAAAATTCGGCAAGGGGGTACACTCATACAAAAATCTGTATTAAAACTGTACACTGTTCACTGAGAAAACAGTAATTTTCACCTCTAATGAAATCTCAGAAAAATCCAAGAAAAATACGAGCGCGTTCCTTGCGATCTGTAGATGAAAAAGTTGTATAAGCTCGTTTCCGGCTGACGCTTGTGCGCAAAGATATGGCCAAAACACCTCGATGCTGTCCCACAAAGCCAAACAGAAAAAGGGTCACAGTGTTGCCTCGGGATCCGTGCCAAAAACTCGAAACAGGAAAGCGCGATCAATACGAAAGATGAAGCCCTACCTCTTAGGAGTCTGTCGGCGCAAGAATCACTGCAAAATGATCTCGGGGTAGCCCAGGGGAGCCAAAACACTGCCGCTGCGCCGAAGAAGAACACTAGAAAGCAACATCGCGCCGCACCGTAAAATCCAGAACCTCGGGATGCGTGCTCCTAAAATCGTAGAACTTGGCAGGAAGATCAAGAATTAAGAGTTGAACAAGTCTTCTTCAAGGTGCTCGGGCAGATGGTGCGTGGGCTGAGAGAAAAGAGCCAAAGAAGAGGGCTCGGGCTGCCTATTTATAGGCTGAGGAAACAATTGGAAAAATTCCCATTGTGTCCCAACTTTCGGGCGCCCGGTCCGGTCCGCCCGAATTCGGGCGCGCACAGTGCGGCCCGGTCCACCACACAGCTCAGTCCACTACTCCCCCGGGCCCCACTGCACCCGGTGCACCTGCGCCCGCAAATGGCGACGCGACACGTGGCCCGGCAACCCGTGCACCACGCACGTCGCGCCGTGGACCGCGCACGTCGCGGCTGACCCGGGCCGTACGGCCACCTGCCCCGCCGTACGGCCACCTGCCCCGGTCACCCACTCCACCGGTTGCGTGGACCGGGAGCACAACACCGAACCAATCACCTCACGCCACGTGTCCACCCGGTCTACCGTGCACCCGGGCCCAATTTCAGTGGACCGCTCCCGCTGAACCGGCCAACCGGAGAGCGCCACGTGGCCCGCCCCCGGTGCACGACCTCCGCGGTGGACCGCGCGCCTGCCCGCGCGCTCAGCCGCCTGCCTGCGCCCTCAGCCGCCTGCCCGCGGCCGCCAAACGCCTGCCCGAGGCTGCGCCGCCGCCCGCCGACGCCGCCCGCCGCCGCCCGCCGCCGCCGGCGATCGCCGGAAATACTGTTCCGGCATGAACAGTACCCGCAAGCTCAAAAACAGCAAGTAATTAGCCCATCTTGACCGTTTTCGCGCGCTGATTCCAAATCCGGCGTCCATTTTGCCAAATTCCAATCCTATAATTTGCCGGAGGCTCCCGGAAAGGTATTTTTTTAATCCGAATTCCGCGCCGAGCCAAAATTTGATATCCACTCCTCGCGTAACCTGTTCTAAACATCCGATGGGGTCCCCCGATTACCTACGAGATCCATTTTAAGCCCCGAGTCCATCTCTTGTGTCCAAACTGGCGCGCGAACACCGCCGACATGCCACGTAGGCTTCCAGAAGCTGCTGGTCACACTGTAGAAGCCCTGCAAAGATCCGGGTCACCACACGAGGCGCCCGCGCGGGCTGGTGCCGCGCGGGGCCGCCCGCCCCTGCAGGTAGGGCACCCGTGCGGGCTGGGCCACGCCGGGCCGCCTGCAGGTGGGGCGCCCACGCGGGCTGGTGCCGCACGGGGCCGCCCGCGCCTGCAGGCATCCGCGCGGGGCCGCCCGCAGGCAAGGCTGCCCGCAGTTAGTGCGCGCCCGCGCGGGCTGGTGCTGCGCGGGGCTGCCGCACGCAGCGCGGAGTGGCTCAGCCGCGCACGCCACGCGGAGGGGGGTTTTGCCGCGTAGGTTTTACTATGCTCCGCCGCCGGGTCCCTAGAGCCGCTATTGCGTGACGGGTTCGGTTCGTTTTGCTGTTATTTTGGGGTGGTTAGTTTTAGTGTCACTGATGCTTTTCTTCGGGGGACTTTTTTTAGGTTCGGGAGTCACACGAGGACGCAGGACGAGTCCGAGTGTCCGGTCGACGCACGCTATGGTGGGTACCTTTTTCGACATTTTCAGGGTCTGGAACGAAGGGTAAAGTTGTAAGGGTAAAGTATATGCATGTTAAAATCCTTTTTTTCCCTGTTTATGTTTGTGGATTATTATCACTGTTATCTGAGGCGATCGAGTGTCGCGGTGCTATATATTACATCATGTTTCGGGTACGATGCTCGAGGTTTCTTACACGCACACCCGCGGTTTGGCCACCGCGTGGGTGTACTTTTCCGGAAGGGTGGTATGTTGACCCGTGTACCCCACAAGGTGACGTAGTGGGGGCCCCCGCAGGTGGGGGGTTTAAAGGCGCCAAGGTGAGAGCGGTGTGGTTTGCCTCGGTCTGGTTTGTACAAGGGGGTTACTATTGACTGCACGATGAGGAGTGCGGATGCTCCGGTTCTTTCGGTTTGGTTTATTTACAGTCTTTACAGCATGTTTTACTTTACTCTCTGTGTCACTGACTTCCCACGTTGTAACAGGTCTAGTTAGGGGTGAGAGCTGGGGTGACGGTGAGGCCGCAACTTGAGGACTGTGGCCCTATTTAGGGCTAAGGACATATTTATCTGCTTTTTGTTTATTTCATTTGGGTTAGTAGCTTATGTGAGTTGATACCTCTATATGGTTGATGTGGATGTTGGGATGGTTTCGTATTCATGTGGATGACTGTTTTACTCTATTACCTGCTAGCCGGCCGGTTGTAAATAACTGAAAAAACTTTGTGAAAATATTTTGAAAACATAGGTGTCGGGTGGGCACCGTTTTTAAAACCCTGTGAATTTATCCTTTCAAAGTTAGTCGGCCTCTTTAATTCTTGATGTAATGTGGTCTTTGCCTTCCTTTACTTATGTGCACTAGCGTGGTTAAAGTGAATGCTGGGGTTGTGACGCCGTGCATATATAGAGGAGAATCCGCCCGTTTGCGGGGTGAATTTGTATATGCGGCGAATCTGGGCGCGCACCGAAAAAAAAGGGGTTTAAAAGAATATATATATATATATATATACATATTACAAATTCGTTTTTATTTCTTGTGCTTCACTACCACTTATTTAAAACCCCGGGGCGTGACAACCTGCAAGACCCGGGTGATATTGAGCCCTATTCTCTATTAGGTCCTGCAGGTGTGGGGTTTATGTCAGTTCTGGTCAGGCACTAGCCTGAGGTCCTAGGATTGGGTTGATTTGGTTATCATTTCAGTTGACGCATTTATTTGCTTATTTAGTCATGTTATCTGATTTACAGTATTTTGCCCTTAGTTATTGCTTATCATATTACCTGTCAGTCATTGCTTTCATACCAGTATCGTTTATCTAACATATTACGTTTTTACTGTGCAAGGTTTATCTATCTGTTGATTATTGTATACCAGTAGGTACGACTTGCTGGTCCCCGGCTCATTGTACCCACTGAGATACATTCAGTTGTATCTCACACCCTCTGGTGACACCATTTTCAAGTTTGTCGGGTGGTGAGATGTCGGGATGGTGATGTGAGGCTTTGCGGTAGAGTTGTCCCTATATGCTAGTTAGAGAGCTAGTCTGACATGATTATTATTCTAGATTTTACTTGCATTTACTTTTAATTTAGTAGTATGCCGCTGTTGACTTGATCATGTCGATTTTACTCTTAGTTAGGGTGGTTTTTGATTATTGTAGTTGATTGTATCATGCAGATTAGTTATCAAATTTGGTGGGTTTATTATGTTTTCGATTATTGTTTAAATTATTTAAGATGTTCTAGATAGTACTTTTATTCTATTATTATACATTGCCTAGCCGTGCGTGTATAAAAAAAATTCTATCCGTTTTGACCGAGAAATTCTTTATGCACTTGGCGGATTTGCTCACGTCCTAGGAATCAATATTTTAAACTCTGATTTATATAAAAATAAATTTAGATCGTTTTTAAATTCCGGAGCGTGATACTAGGCTCAAGAGGTTAAGAGGGTTAAGTATGCTAGAGCTAGAGTAGTTCTAGAATAGATGATTTTTTAGAAAGTGGGGCGTCACATCTAGCAATACAACGATCACAAGCTATCCTGTCAGTTGGTAGCGCTACACAAACTAAATAGACATGCAGATCGAGATCGAACAAATAGAGTAAAAAGTTAAGTTTAGAGAAGGCTAGTATAAAGCCAAGAGTAGTAGTATATATGAGAAGAAGATCATGTACCTTTCTTGCACACTTCCCTATATAGAGGTAGTCGCCACCGCGTGCAGTAAATGAAAGCTGTTGCAACAGGTAGCCAGTAGGAGATTGGGTCCAACGATTATTTTGACCACTCTTAGGTTAGCCGTTGGACCATATCCCCCCCTCCCCCATCCAAGAATAAAAGATAAGGTTTTAGTGTAGGTGAATTAAATTAAACCAAGTAGCTAGTACCGCGGGCCACAGCCCGCTCGGCCGACTTGACTCATGCTGCGTGGTTGCACTATTCTTATTATCACCTAAGTAGGTAACTTAAATATAGTGGAGTAAATAAAACCTTACAACATCTCATGAGTTTTCTATATAGGACTAAAGTCATAAGTTGTATAAGTTGATGCACAAGCTCTCAAGCAAAGCCCATTTGGTTTTGGAGCACCCAGGAGGTTCATGGGCCAAAATGAAAATTTAAATCATAATTTTAAAATAAATACCAACTATTTGTGCATTTTAAACCTCTTGTACTATTCTGTAAATCCACTTCTATAGAAACATTGGGATAATTAATCTTATATATATAATCTTATATATATAAGTTGATGTTAAACCTGAGACTGTTTGGTCAGAGTACTGTTGTGCATTATTGTTATATATTTTTATGGACTGAGAAGGAAGATAGTGATATTGAATTGTTTAGCTATTTCGAATCGTTTCAAGATCGAGATGTGCTTATGCAGTATATTTATCTAGCATTGACAGCTATTACACAATCGATGCTCTATTTTCTTTAAAATTTTTGGGTCGTTTTGTCAAAGAGAATTAGTGATCTTCTTCAGCTTCATATAATTTAACTATGTTTGACGGCAAATGTTTTATACATAAGAGATAAAATTAAGGACATTCTTCGCTCATCTGTATAGAACTGTATAGAACTAGAAGGTGCCTTGATTTGTGTGTGTGCACATGGTTTTTTTATTTTATTTATTTATTTTTTTTAAAAAGGGAACACTAACTGGGAGGTGCTAGAGTCCTATATATGGTGGTACTACAAGCAAATTCTTAGTTAGTTATAAACATAATCCTTGGTACAAAATTTTAATTATATATGTTGCTATTCAAGTACATAACTAAGGTACTCATTAATATAGTTTGCAAATACTAAACAAGAACATAAATCACACTTTAAACAAGAAGTCCAGTCACATAAATAGTTTTAGAAAGAAACTACATGATAATCTAATCATAAAAGACTTTAGACAAGAAGTCCAGTCACATACTTTTGAACATAAATCACACTTTAGACAAGAAGTTCAGTCACATACATAGTTTTGAAAAGAAATTACATGATAATCTAATCATAAAAGACTTTAGATAAGAAGACCAGTTTACAAACTCTGTTTCTGTCTATCCATCTGAACATAATCACACTTTAGACAAGAAGTCCAGTCACATACTTTTCTTATTTATTAGATCACCTTCAGAAAAGTAACTATTTTCTAAATAATTATGTATACTTGCATACAAAGATTATTACTTGTCTAATTTTTGCTCAAATGGATAGACAGAAGAAATAGACTTCAAGCACTCAAATAGTAATTGGCTGCACGAACAACAACGAGATGTATTTTTCAAGATAAGTAGAGTATGTGTACCCGTCTGTGTACTTATATACCAATTCGATCATTCGAGTGAAATTATGAACTCGTTCAATTAGAGGGATTGGAATATCAGTTGGCTTCAGGAACGCTTTGTGTATTGTTTTCCATGCATCTTCTATCATGAAGCAAAGTTTTGCAATGGCTACTTCCCTGGTTGTGTTGTGTTCTTTCATGTAGGACTCCAATGTAGAGACACAGTGTCCCATCTTTTGTTCTCGCTGAAGAAAGAAAGTTGTTAGAGATCAGCGATCATTATGAAGTAAAGAAATAAATTTGAAACTAATGCTATAAAACATAGTCAAAGGATGCAGCGAGAAAGATAGATGGTAAGGACTTGTTTGTCCCTTCTAAACTTTCACTGAAGTGTTGTTTTGAGTAGAGTTACATGGAATGTATTAATTCTTTGTAATAGTTTAATACAGTAAGAAGTGAAAAATTTTAAATGGAGCTTCTGCTTTTAGGACAAGAAGTGCATTTTGCTTTGCTAAGGCATCCACATTGTAACACATATATACATCAAGAAGTATGTGAAAACATACATATTTTTAGAGATCACCCGCATATTTTTGTTGCAGTGTGTGTGTGCGCGTGAGAGAGAGAGAGAGAGAGAGAGAGAGAGAGAGAGAGAGAGAGAGAGAGAGGAAGGGATTACCTCAGATGAAGTGATGTCATCCATAAGTCGGCAGATGAGGGCTGAAGCTTTAACTGCTTCAGGTATACTAATAATCCACTCAAATGTAGCCCTTGTTGCAATTTTATCCATGCCGACGAAGGAGGTACAGATTAGCATTGGATAAACTGAGGAAATCAATGTGGTTTGCAAATGTTCTTCAAAAGTTGGCACATAATCATGCGCATACCATTCATTCTCCTTTAGATAAGCTCTAACTACTTCTTTAAGCTACAATTACAAAAATAATGCCTTCATTAGTTTAATTTCTAGTATCACAAAATACACACACGCGCGTGCACACACACACACTCACACTCACACCCACACACAAACATATATATATATATATATATATATATATATATATATATATATATATATATATATATATATATATATATATATATAGAGAGAGAGAGAGAGAGAGAGAGAGAGAGAGAGAGAGAGAGAGAGTGTGTGTGTGTGTGTGTTCGGTTGTGATACTATTAATAGTACCAAAAATTTGGTATTATTGAGTTTTCAGCCCTTGATACGGTTAGGATGATAGTGATCCCATAGGATTTATACTATTTCACCAACCACTCACTAAACCATAGGGGACCACTATCATCCTAACCGCATATTCCTTCATCTTAGGGCCAAAAATTCAATAGTACGAAGTGTTTGGTACTATTGATAGCATCTATTAATAGTACGAAGTGCTTGGTGTTATCAAGTTTTCTGCCATTAGATCTACTCTTTTGACCATTTCTATCCTTTCGAACTTACTATTCTACCAATCACCCATTAAATTCTAGAGCATCACTATCATCCTAACTACACATCTTTTCATCCAATGGCTGAAAATCTTATAGCACTAATGACACTTGGTGCTATTAATAGTATAGTAGACTAGTTTTATACATCTCTTCATCAAACTCAACTATATATATATATATATATATATATATATATATATATATATATATATATATATATATATATATATATAGTCCGGCTACTATACTATCGATAGTACCAAGCACATGGTGCTACCAAGATTTTAGCCGTTAGATCTACACCTTTTATCATTTCCACCCGTTAGATCATACTATTTTTCCAACCACCAACTAAACCCTAAGGGCCCACTATCATTGTGGTGCCCCGGCTTTTGCTAAAAGGGTAAAGTGCGGATCATACACCCTAAACGTGTTAAAAATACGTTTAAAAAGAGTTAGAGCAAGTTTGGTTCGAAGCAAAACACGTTCGGGTCAAAAGTGAGTTGAAATCGGAATTCAAAATAAGTTCCGAAATATAAATTGGGTTAAAATCGACCCTGAAACAGTCAAAATGGTTGTGGATATGTTAGAAATGAATTCCGAGCATGTCGGAATGATTCTCTAGGGTTTAGGGCCTTGTAGAGCAAAAACGAAAAATTTGAAGAATAGTCGTGTTTTGAGGATTTGATTATTTCGAAAAGAAATAATCATAAAATTTTAATATGAAAGATTTTTAGAAGTGTTGGAAATGTGTAGGAAGAGTTTTGGTTGTGTAGGATT
>CM055070.1:39109561-39129561 GCA_029204045.2 Tillandsia leiboldiana | reverse complement strand
CAAATCGATGATCCATATTATTAAACATGATTTACAGTATTTGAAACTTTTAAAAACTAAATTTCATAAATTTTCGACATCATTTACCTTATGATCAAAGTATCTCAAAATTGATAATTTTTAATGACCGGTATAGGATGCTTGCTAGTTTAACGGTATAAAAGAATTGGAATAGGTTGATTTTCTAATAGAAAATTATATTCACTTTGTAGATAGAGATCCATAACTCCTATCTTAAATTGAAGAATCCGATCCACTATTTTTAGAAGGTCGTTCGATTTTGACCGTTCATTTTATGCTCACCTGATAGATTTTATTATTGTGATATCCCTAGAATTTGAAAGTCCTACATATAAATGATATAATAGAACTAAAGCTCTTAACTCGGCTATAGAAATTTGGATGATAGCTAGGCCCAAGAGGTTAAGAGGGTTGAGTGTGTTAGAGTTAGAGTATTCTAAGATGGGTGGTCCACTGGGAAGTTGGGGCGTTATAATTGGTATTAGAGCCAATCACTAGCCGAAAATGTGAGATGAGTCTCGGCTGAGCCTTGGTTATGCAGCGGGTAGAGCGCGGCTCCCCGGCTAATAACCGTTGCGGATGGAGCGTGGCTCCCCACAAGGTCGGTTAAGGCTAGCGAGACGAGTCTCACATCGTCTGGTGCTTGTGAGTGTGTTTGAGCCTCACGAGAACGTCAGGGCTTAAAGTGGGGAGGAATGTGACACCCACAGAATTCGAAATAGTCCTATATATAAATGATATAATAAGACTAAATCTCTTAAGCCGACTATAACATTTTGGGTGGTAGCTAGGCCCAAGAGGTTAAGAGGGTTGAGCGTGCTAGGGTTAGAGTAGTTCTAGAATGGGTGACCCCATGGGAAGTTGGGGCGTCACAATTATATTGAAAAGTTATAAAATTTAGTTTCTAGAAATTTAAAATACTCTAGATCATATTTAATGGTATGAATCATCGATTATGAGTACAAAAGTATAGTAGCCATACTCTCTCTATCTTTATATATATATATATATATATATATATATATATATATATATATATATATATATATATAGAGAGAGAGAGAGAGAGAGAGAGAGAGAGAGAGAGAGAGAGGTTGGAATGCTATCAGTAGCAAACAGGCTTGTTTGCCACCCATTTGTTTTCGATGATAGACCTTCCAAATTGATGATCGGAACCGTTGAATATGACATAGACCATTTAAACTATTTAGAAATTAAATTTTATACATTTTTTATATTCTTTTCTAGTCCATCAAATGGGCAAAAAAAATGAAAGGCTGAAAATAAATATTATTCAAAAAGTGAAGATAGGAGTCTTGTAATCATGATCAAGAATATAGTTTTTTTTTTTAAATAGTTTAAAGAATTTTCTAACAAAAATTCAATTAATTTAGATCTCTTTATACCGTTAAACGAGCAAAAAGCTTATATCTACCATTAAAATTATAAAATTTATAATCTTTTGATTATAAGGTCAATGATGTCAAAAAAAATTTGAAATTAATTTCTAAATACTTTTAGTGGCCTAGATCATATTCAATAGTGCCGATCATCGATTTGAAAGCTCCATCATTGAAAACAAATGGATGGCAACCGGGCCAGTTTGCTACTGATAGCATTCCAACTCAACTCTCTCTCTCTCTCTCTCTCTCTCTCTCTCTCTCTCTCTCTCTATATATATATATATATATATATATATATATATATATATATATATATATATATATATATATATATATATATATATATATATATATATATATATATATATAGTCTGGTTACTATATCAATAGTACCAATCACTTGGTATTATCGACTTTTCGACCCTTGAATGAAGATATGTGTGGTTTGGATAATAGTGGTTTCCTAAAATTTATACTATTTTTCTAGCTACTCACTAAATCCTACGGGGTCACGATCATTCTAATCGCATATCCTTTCATCCGTGGACCGAAAACTCAATAGTTCAAAGTGTTTGGTACTATTGATAGTATAGTAGCCCCTCTCTCTCTCTCTCTCTCCTCTCTCTCTCTCTCTCTCTCTCTCTCTCTTTATATATATAGTTCGACTGCTATACTATCGATAGCACCAAGCACTTTGTGCTACCAAGTTTTTCACTGTTAGATCTACCACTTTATTCATTTCTACCCCTTAGATCATACTATTTCTCCAACCACCTATTAAATATTCCTAGGGGCCCACTATCTTACTAACCACACATCCTTTAATGCAATGGCAAAAAACCTAATAGCACCAATGACTTGGTGCTATCGATAGCATAGTAGCCTAGCTCTCTCTCTCTCTCTCTCTCTCTCTCTCTCTCTCTATATATATATATATATATATATATATATATATATAGAGAGAGAGAGAGAGAGAGAGAGAGAGAGAGAGAGAGAGAGTCTGGCTACTATGCTTGTACAAGCACCAAGTACTTGGTGCTTGTAAGTTTTCTACCGTTAGATCTACCCCTATGACTAATTTTATCCTTAGATTATTCTATTCTACCAACCACTCACTTAACACAAGGGGCTCACTATCATTCTAATCATATATCTTTTAATTCATCCAATGGCTAAAAATCTACAAACACCAATAATTGGTACTTTTAAAAGCATAGAAGCTTAATTATATAATATAAGACAAAATTATTTAATCTTGTATAATATGAGACAAAATTATTATGTCTTTATCTTTTGTTTTCATGGTTCAAATAATTGATGCAATATTTTTGCAAATACATAAACTAGATCATTATGGCAATTGCATGGTGATGTCAGGTATAAGTATACGAGTATTTAACATTTTTATTTCATAATGTGATAATGTAACTATATGCATCTTTGGACACAAATTTTGAAATAGCGAGAAATTAATTAAACGAAGTCAAAAGGAATAATTTACCATTTCCCTAAGATAAGAAACGCGATATTTATCTTCCGGTGCAAGCTCATCCTCGAATTCTTTGAAGGTGTCGACTAATTTGAGAAAAATATATTCCATATATGCAGGCATTTGATCAGCAGATTTTTTGTCCCACCTGCATGCATATAAGTGCCTCTTTTAGAATTTATCTAGTGAGATGAAATATGTATACAACAAATATTAATCTTTTATTTGTGCAGCATATATACTAATATTTCTAGTATGGTGAATATAGATAGAGTATCCTCTTCTTTTTCTGTTCCACGGTTTTATGTATGCCAATTGCATAGGGTTGTACAAAAAGGAGTTGTTGATTCAGGTCATCTTTACATGGGCGCGCTATAGGCAAAAATTAGGCCTATGTATTAACGTTTAGTATATATAATAATGAAAAAAATATTGGATGGTTTCCTCAAACCTACTCAAAGCTTGAAAAATTAACTAGATTGAACAATGTAAGTAAGTTTAAGTCATATATAATACCTTTGTATTGCATCGGTGAGCACTTGACACTCCTCCCAAGTGGCGTGGACATCATAAGTATCATCTAAAACGGACATGAATGCTATCATCTTTGTGGTTATCATACGGGCACAAGAATAATGAGGCTCAAAATATACTCCTAAAATCCAAAAGTAGAGCTCGACGATTCTGTTCCGCATATAATAAAATTTATTTTCGAGTTCAAAATCATTCCACCATCTGCAATACGAATAATATATTAAGTATTATATATTGCATATATTTAGCATCTAATCTTGTATCAAAATATGGCATTATGAAGTCCTACGGCATCAAAATAAAATTATAAAACTAAAGAAAATCTTTCTTTAATTTGTTCTCAGGATTTTGAATAATTATGTGGATCAGAACAAGGATTGAAAAAAATAAGTTATGGTATGCATCCGAAATTCATTGGCTTTTGCAAGAGAGAGAATAGAAGCAACTGACAATGAGATACTCTTGAGCTCTTCACGATGAAGAGATTGCAACAAATTAAAATCCAATTTTGCAAGCTCAAATATAGTATCATCCCGTTTATCCTCCATCTCGTAGTCAGATATGTAATATCTTGTCTCTAGTCTCTTCATGCTCCTCGACAATGGCGACACTAGTGCGCGCGATACCTGCTTTTCCAGTGGAGGCTTCAAGTTGTTTGCCATCGATTCTAGATGACTTCTCGCAAATGAAATGGCTTCTTCAAGTATGTTCTCGTCATGAACTCCGAGATAAGACGCATTAGATAGGCTCAATAAGCCCCTCGGATCATTACTTAAGGTTTCAACGAAGTTCCCTTTGTCATCTTTGAACTTGGTGAACTCATCTGTACAAGCAATTCAATTCTGATCATTGATACTACATTTCAAGTTAAACTAATATGTAAGATAGGCTTAATTATAATTTTTCTTTTCTTCTCACTAATTACTTGTTTACAATGTCATTAAACGTCCAAGAAATGAAGAACAAGTATTAGTTGTCCTTACATCTTAATGCTTTGAGCAACCATTGTAATGTTTTTTTGTCAGAAATTATATATAATTAATGTATACTTGGAAAGTTTGAAAGTGTCATGTATGGTAATAATAATGCTCTAACTACAACTGTTTTATATATAGAGGCGTGAAATAAGAGAACAATCAAATCCACACACATATATACTATTTAAAGATATATTTATAGTCTAACATATTTAATATTTTTGCCAAATATTTTGCATATATCATTTTTCATATTGTAATTATGTTTTCGGGATTGAAATTGTAAAAAAGCTTCATTCAACTTCACTTCCGAGTAGAAAGATCCAAAAGTAGTATCAATCAAATGTGTGATAATAATTAAATTAATTACCGGCAGAGACACGAAATCCGTGCTGTCTAAGCAACCGAAATCGGAGAGCAACTTCATGAAGATCAAAGCTTTCTAACTTTGAATTGTAGAGGCGGTCTAATGCCTCGTTGATCTCCTCTTCAAAGTGATAGTCGATTCCAAGGTGTTGGATTGCATCTATCAAACTCATACTGTCGTGCAAATCCGTAGTACTACCTAGTTTTGTCTTTACTTCTTCCTTCAGTTCTTCAACTTTCTGCTGCATCCATGACTTCTGTATTATTCATAGAATTGAAAAGTCAACACCATATAAAGTATATATGGGATGTAGGTACTCTACAAAAAGTTTAATATTTAAGGATGTTTTATTTATACTTATTGTTTAAAAGTGTCTCATCATTTTGTCTAGTTCGTATTCATGATCTTTTATAAATGAAAAGTTTGTATTAACTTTTTAACCGACGCTTTTAAATGCGACGTTAGACTGTATTGATAAATGTTTTAATGAGGTCCAATTATTATTATTCGTGTCCATGATATCTTATAAATCAATCACAACTCCATACAAACTCTCCGTGTCCATGGTCTCTTATAAATCAATCACAACTCCATACAAACTCCATCCGTTTAGACCTGACGGTCTCGTCAGCCCAAACACACACAACTCAAGATCACCAGGCGATGTGAGACTTGTCTCACTAGTTTTATCATTCAGACCCCCTGATATAGCCCGTCATTTTATCTTTCAGATCCTCACTCAACCAAAACTCATCACATACTTTCGGCTTGTGATTGGCTTTGATACCAAATATAACGATCCGGCCCACTAGCAATAATAACTCATTGGATCTACACCACAGACCAAAATACTTAAACGCAGTTATTATTACTCGTGTTCATGGTCTCTTATAAACCAATCACAACTTCATTTTCATCCGATATGAAACTATTGGGGTGTCATATTGCTTTAGTCTAGTGATCAATGGTGTAATTTGACTTTATCACCATCTATTTTAGCTAATGGCGTGACAAACACTAAATTTCCAATTCCTTTATCTCTATCTTTATAAGTTAACACGACTATAATTACATAACTAAATTTTATTAATTTTCTTTTATCATAAATACTCACCAAAGTGAAAAAATAAAATAAAAAATAAATAACATCCCAATCTAGCTCCATATAAGTGGAGCTATGTTGCTTGTTCTCATCAAAAGAAAAGGCAAAATAATAAAAAAAATTTAACATGTCCATACCTTTTGTGAAGAAAATGTTGGATTGCAGGTAATGAAATAATCACCCCAAAGTGAGGGGTGATACTCTCCTGATTTGCGCCCAACTTTTTCAGGATTGAACTTACTCTTCTCCATCCGCACTCTCCTTGCAATCCCACGAAACTAGTGTTTTTTAGAAGCCTAATACAAAGCGCAACACTCACGCATATTTATAGGGTTTGAGTATGGGTTTTATAGAGGGTACTTTAAGGGCCCGTTTGATAATGGGTTAAGGTAGAACTAGCTAGTCCTGAGATAAGTATAAAGTACGGAACTAAGGTAAAAAAGCGTTTAGGATAGTTTCAGAAATAAGAGATTTTATGTTTGATAGGAGAATGGGAATAAGAAGAATAAAGAGGTTAGGTTGAGATAATTTACCTTTTTGCCCTCAAGATTTAATATGTGATAAAAGTTGTTAAAATCTAATTAGTTCGTTTTAATTAATAGATTAAAAATTTAAAAAATTTAAGATAAAATCAAAATCATAATCAAATTATATTTTTTTAAAATAATATTTAATTTAACATTTTATTTTCTCAAATTAAATTTAAAATTTTAAATATAAAATTTTAAATTTTAAAATTTTATAATATTAATTTTAAATTATAAATTTTAAACATAAAATTTTTTAATTTTCAAATAATAACTTTTACTTTCTTCGTTTTAATTAATGGATTAAAGCCTTACAAAAATTAAGATAAAATTAAAATCAAAATCAAAATCAAAATCAACATCAAAATCAAAATTGAAATTAAATTATATTTTATGAAAATAATATTTAATTTAACATTTTATTTATTTAAATTAAAGTTAAAATTTTGAATATAAAATTTTAAAATTTAAAGCCTTACAAAAATTATGATAAAATCAAAATCAAAATAAAATTTCTAAAATTTTGAAAATAATATTTAATTTAACATTCAATTAAATTAAAAAGAGAGAGAGATGAGAGAGGGATTTGTGATGATGAGAGTGTATTGGCAAGAAGGAAAAGAGAGAGAGGGGAGAGGGATTTGTGATGATGAGAGTGTATTGGGAAGAGAGAAAGGAGCAGAGGAGGATAGTTTGGTGAAAAAAAAAAATTATAAAATAATGGGTAAGAAATGTTGTTCCAGCTTATTCTGTTTGTACTAGAACTACCGTACCGAATAATTCTTGATGCGTTTGGTAGAATAAGAAGGATATCCTCTTATTTTTTATTCTAGTCCCGCTCCAAACGGAGCCTAACACAATTATATTTGAACGTCCAATCACAGCATGATATGTGTACTTCATAACAGGGCATCTATATATTCAACATAGAATAAATTAGCTAGATAAGATTAAAAATAGGGCAAATTGCTCCTTTGTTCTCAAACTTTATGTCACGCCCCGAGTTTTAAAAATCAGGTCTGAAATTTTTTTTTTTTTTTGAATAAATCAGAGTTTGCAAAACAGGCGTAACATGTTACGGCATTTTGGTATTGGCATATTTCGTGAGTCAAGTCAGTGAGTTGAGTCGGAGTCTTAAAGGGATCAAATTGTCAATCAGCAATCAAAGACTTAGAAAAGATTCAACAAGAGCTCAAGTTGACACTCAGTGTCTTGAGTCTTGAAGATTGAAGTTGAAGAATTGTGGATCAGTTACATCAATCTCAAGAAGAAAGTATTCAAAAGGATCAGGTATGTTTAACTAAATAATTGTGGTGATCCGAATACTTTCTTATAGTGTAGAAACACTTGGATGAACTTTTAATTGCATAATAATCAAAAACTGGTGTTCGGACTTGTTCAGGATCCGGATCAGAGCCAACGATCCGGATCCCGAAGGTTGTTGCTTCATACAAGACTTCGATCCGGATCCATGCAATTTCCGATCCGGATCCCGAATGTTAAGTTTTCTGATTTGTATGAACGATCCGGATCGGGCAATGCAATCCGGATCCCGAACCCTTGGTTTTCTGGAATCGTCAATCTCGTTACGACGATCCGGATCGCTGTAAATCCGATCCGGATCGCCGTCCTGAAAATTTCCAGATAAGGTATGTTTTTGATTCTTATCTCTTTCCAAAGGTTTCTAACCTATAAATAGACTTTTAGGGTTTCTCAAAAACGTGGGAGCTACGGCCGATCAATTTATAAAACACTTGAGAGCAACCCTAGAGGCTAGGTTTTTATCGATCTTCTTCATAGCCTCTTTTAGGTCAATTCGACGGTTCTTTCAAGAACATATCTTTTGTCGAATTGATCTAATCTTTGCTTAGAGATTTTTTCTACGGTTCCTCAATGAGAATCTAAGCAAAGGATCACCATCGAAGTCAATATTCTTATCGACTGAGTTTGCGTCGTGGATTCGACGTGGCATCGTGGATTCGGTGTGCTAAAGGCGTTTCGTGGATTCGAAACGTGTGCTCGTGGATTCGAGTGGCGTTCGTGGATTCGAACGTGTGCAGTGGGCGTGCAAAATCGGTGGAGCGCGAGGTCCAAGAAATTGAATGAGGGGTTAAATCCGTGGAGACGGTAATCACCTTGTTATTCTTCTTTTCTTAGGGATTGTTATTGCGTGGACATCCAACCGGTCAGCGCAAGGTCCGAAGAAGCTGAAGGAGGGGTTGAGTCCGTGGAGTCGGTAATCACCTTGTTATTCTTCTATTCTTAGTGGATTGTTATTGCGTGTTGGTCCCGTGGTTTTTCTCCTGGATTGGAGTTTCCACGTAAATCTCGGTGTGCTGTTTTTATTTTCCGCATTGGTTTTTATTTTGCACTGAGATTGAAATTTTAAGTATTACACCTATTCACCCCCCCTCTAGTTGTTTGATAGTACCTATTTAGATCCTTGTGGATCCTATAAAAACCTACAATTGGTATCAGAGAAGGTTTTAGGCTTATCTATCATGATGGGTGAAAGTGGTAATATTTATAGACCTCCTCTTTTTGATGGGACTAATTATGCTTATTGGAAAGTGCGGATGAGAGCTTTTCTCATCGCAATTGATGAGCGAGTATGGCAATCCGTGGAATGCGGTTGGGTGCATCCTGTTGAGGAAGTAGGAAATTCTACTACCCCAAAACCTCGCTCTAGATGGTCCAAAGAGGAATTTGAAAGATCTTCTTACAATGTGAAAGGTATGAACGCTTTATTTAATTCTCTTTCCTCGACTGAATTTACAAGAATTTCCGCGTGTGAATCCGCGAAGGAAATTTGGGATATTCTCAAAATTACACATGAGGGTACTAATCTTGTAAAAATTCAAAAGCTCCAGATGCTTACAAGTCAATTTGACTCTATTCATATGGAAGAGCATGAATTGTTTACAGATTATTACACTAGACTTCAAGATGTAATAAATACATGTGCTAATTTAGGAGAAAAGATCCCGGAGTCGAAAATTGTAAGAAAGATACTTCGGACTCTTCCGGAACGGTTTAGGGCAAAGGTTACCGCCATTGAAACCGTTAGTCATCCGGATGAGATGAGTGTAGAGGAATTAGTAGGTGCTTTGCAAACTTATGAAATGACTTTTCCTACTAATCAAGTTTCTTCCAAGTCTTCTTCTAAGCTTACAGGTATTGCATTCAAATCAACAAAGGAAGAAGATAGCGAATCAAGTTCCGACGATGAAATCTCTTTTGCCGATTTTGAAGAACAATTGGCGCGGATCGTAAAGAAATTTCGTCGGAAGTTTTGGAAGAATCGAACCGATGGATCTTCATCCACGAAATCTTCTAAAGGATCATCGAGTTCTAAATCCTCTAAACTCAAAAGCTTTGCAAAACCTTCTAAAGAAAAAGAAAAAGATGATTTCGAAGGGGAAATCCAATGCTATCGATGCAAAGGCTACGGCCATTTTTCAATGGATTGTCCTTCTAAGAAATCATATAAAAAGAAGGCTTTGCAAGCGAAAACTTGGGACGATTCTACTTCTAATGAATCAACCTCAAGTAAAGAGGAAAAAGAAAAAATCGTTGCTTCTCATGCCTCTCATTTTCCCTCTTCTAATAATTGTTTATCATCATTAGTCACTAACTCTACTCCTTTGATTTTGTATGAAACATCAACACCCGGCGGAGAGTCATCAAGTGAGGGGGAGTCGGACGAGGAAGAACTCGTTGAGGCATATCAACAACTTCTTGCGGAATCTAAGAAGATGGCCAAACATATCAAGAAGTTGAGAAAGCAACGACTTGAAGATCAAGACGAGAATCATGCTTTAAAGATCAAACTTCATGATCTCGAGGAGGAACGAGAGCTTTTATTGGATAATAATAAAATCCTCCAGGAAAAGATAAATCAATCGGAAACGATCGTTAATTCCCATATTAACAAGATTGATTTTCTAGAAAAATAGTTTGAGGAGATTCATGTCACCAACCAAGCTTTGACCAAGCAAGTTCATGAACTTAAATCCGACATACAAAGGCTTTCAACTGGTTCCAAGAAACTTGATTGTATGTCCGGATTAGGTCAATCAAGCAAGGTTGGTTTGGGATTTAAAAAGAACCAAACTGTGAAGGCTTCAAGTTCCACAACTAAATTGAAAGGAAGAACTTGTCACCTATGTGGACTTGAAGGACATTTGGTGAAGGATTGCCCGAAAAAGAGAAAGAAGAATTCTTCGGCAACTTCATCTACGGAGCGAACTCAACGGAATCAAAAGACACATCAAGTCAAAGGAGTTCACTCAACCTACCAAAGGTCCGAGCCACAACATCAATCATTCAAGTGGATCATTGCGAGGCAAAGACCTAAGGTGGACCAACAGTCAAAGCGGACAACCCCCGGCCACAACGAATCAAGACAACCCAAAATCCAGCGATTTTGGATTCGGAAAGGTGATATCTTTCCTTGTCTTAAGTTCTAAATAGCTTATGACTGTATGTAATGCTTTGATTGGTTTTCCCTTCATATCTTTCTTAATCTTTGCATTACATGTTTTTCAATGCTCTTCGTTTTTATACTTTGTTTTTGAACAAAAGGGTTTTTACTGAACAAGTGCATTGAATAAAAAGGGCTTCTCGTTTATTCACTCCAAATTAATTTTATTTGGATTATCAACTTTACTCCATAATCATAATCTTGAAGATACTTCATTATAGGAGTTTTTGATATTATAAGCATCAAATTTTAGAAATCATGTGTGATCTTTAGATGCTTAATCTATCTCGGTTGTGTGAATTCATTGTGATAAACATGAGACAACCGATAGACTAAAATTTGGGATTTAATTCTTTCACGTAAGAGATTGCATTCTTACAAGGGTAAATAAATGAATTGTAAAAGATGTGGAAAGAGTTACATCCGAAAGGAGTGTGAAAACTACCACCACATGCTGGAGAGAGCTGCCACCCCGGTCGTCCGGTTTGTGTGTGAAGCTACCACATGTTATGGATGCTTGATAGTATTTTATGAGAAAATCTTTAGTTGAAGCATTTGGAGATTTATATGCAAAACTCTTATTTTGAACAATCTCCTGGTTGGTATAAGGTGGGATAGTTGAAAGATGCTCAAAGAGCCACCCTCAGGTATTTTAGTACTTATCTCAAATTTGAAAGAGTAAAATTCAAAATTGATGTCATTTGGAAATCTATGTAAGTCATCTTTGTACATCCGTTACATCTTGATAGACTTTGGATCTCAAGATTATTTTTGATGACTTGTGTTTGATGAATATAACATGAAAAACGGTTTATAATGTTTTACCTTTATTTTTCATGATTTCGAAGTAAATCTTTTTAATTTTTGTAAAATTAATTGGATTGAATGACATCTATGTGATCTCATATTATTTTCAAGCACTTAAATTATTTTCTTGATGGAATACAAATCGGTAATTCAAATATTTCAAAATCTGGATTTGTTTCAAGAAATTATTTGATTTTTGCTTGCTGGTACAGGTACGCAATCTGCATTTTTGTTATATACCAGAACTGAGCTTTTATCTCTCTTTCTCTATGAACTAATGTTGTTAGTGATTTCCTTTTGTCTAGTGTGTTCACTGTTTGACAATTTGTGACAAAAAGGGGGAGAAGAGAAATGACGGAGATGAGATCATCAAGAGAGGACAAACGAAAATGGAAAAATAGGGGAGAACGGAAAATGATGATCGTATCACAAATGGGGAGAACATAGATGCTCAAGAACATGGAAAACATGTTAGAGATGCTCAAGATAGGGGGAGACAAAGAAAAAATTGAAAGAGCAGAAAAACAAAAGAACCAAAAGGAAGACGGATCAAACGTAGGATTTTAATTTCTAACAACTAACGTTTGATTTTGTTTGGAGTTTTGTTTTGTAGGAATTACATCACTTTAAGACTCCAAGTCCTAAGTCATAGAGTATGTTCTAGGACTGTTTGGTTCAAATGTAATTTTGTATTTATTGGATCTTTCACGCAAAGAAAATCAATGTTTTGGTGATGACATTGAGTTTCGATTTTTTGGTTTAAGATGAGTGACTTGAGCGCTTTTATGTATTTTTGGGTTTTGTCACGAAATTGCCAAAGGGGGAGATTGTTACGGCATTTTGGTGTTGGCATATTTCGTGAGTCAAGTCAGTGAGTTGAGTCGGAGTCTTAAAGGGATCAAATTGTCAATCAGCAATCAAAGACTTAGAAAAGATTCAACAAGAGCTCAAGTTGACACTCAGTGTCTTGAGTCTTGAAGATTGAAGTTGAAGAATTGTGGATCAGTTACATCAATCTCAAGAAGAAAGTATTCAAAAGGATCAGGTATGTTTAACTAAATAATTGTGGTGATCCGAATACTTTCTTATAGTGTAGAAACACTTGGATGAACTTTTAATTGCATAATAATCAAAAACTGGTGTTCGGACTTGTTCAGGATCCGGATCAGAGCCAACGATCCGGATCCCGAAGGTTGTTGCTTCATACAAGACTTCGATCCGGATCCATGCAATTTCCGATCCGGATCCCGAATGTTAAGTTTTCTGATTTGCATGAACGATCCGGATCGGGCAATGCAATCCGGATCCCGAACCCTTGGTTTTCTGGAATCGTCAATCTCGTTACGACGATCCGGATCGCTGTAAATCCGATCCGGATCGCCGTCCTGAAAATTTTCAGATAAGGTATGTTTTTGATTCTTATCTCTTTCCAAAGGTTTCTAACCTATAAATAGACTTTTAGGGTTTCTCAAAAACGTGGGAGCTACGGCCGATCAATTTATAAAACACTTGAGAGCAACCCTAGAGGCTAGGTTTTTATCGATCTTCTTCATAGCCTCTTTTAGGTCAATTCGACGGTTCTTTCAAGAACATATCTTTTGTCGAATTGATCTAATCTTTGCTTAGAGATTTTTTCTACAGTTCCTCAATGAGAATCTAAGCAAAGGATCACCATCGAAGTCAATATTCTTATCGACTGAGTTTGCGTCGTGGATTCGACGTGGCATCGTGGATTCGGTGTGCTAAAGGCGTTTCGTGGATTCGAAACGTGTGCTCGTGGATTCGAGTGGCGTTCGTGGATTCGAACGTGTGCAGTGGGCGTGCAAAATCGGTGGAGCGCGAGGTCCAAGAAATTGAATGAGGGGTTAAATCCGTGGAGACGGTAATCACCTTGTTATTCTTCTTTTCTTAGGGATTGTTATTGCGTGGACATCCAACCGGTCAGCGCAAGGTCCGAAGAAGCTGAAGGAGGGGTTGAGTCCGTGGAGTCGGTAATCACCTTGTTATTCTTCTATTCTTAGTGGATTGTTATTGCGTGTTGGTCCCGTGGTTTTTCTCCTGGATTGGAGTTTCCACGTAAATCTCGGTGTGCTGTTTTTATTTTCCGCATTGGTTTTTATTTTGCACTGAGATTGAAATTTTAAGTATTACACCTATTCACCCCCCCTCTAGTTGTTTGATAGTACCTATTTAGATCCTTGTGGATCCTATAAAAACCTACATAACAGACCGCCACACATATAGGAAATCCCCTATCCACAGGGATAGGGTCTCTCCTATACATGCACGGCTAGGCTAATCCAAACATCGATCAGAGAGCAATAAATATCTCTACAAACTATGCTAATCATCAGGAATAATCCGAAACATCAAAATATCAACAATCTAAAATATTCACATAAACTGGATCTGAAATATCATAATGAAAGTCAGCTACAAATCGTAGGGGATCTCAATCCTCGATCTATCTCATCAGGGGACAGCTCTATCGTGACAGGCTCTCTGGATCATCCCGACATCCCACTACCCGAACGACCTGAAAAACAGTCACCCGAGGGTGTGAGACACACCGGAGTGTATCCCAGTGGGCACGACGAGCCGAGAAATAGCTAATCGTACCTACTGGGTACTAAAATCTGCGGATAGTAATAGATCAATAGGTACAGCTGAATAGTATATAACATCTACTGATAATCAATCCACAGATGAAACTGACTAGGCAGATAATCAGCGCAAGGGAACTGCAGGTAATGAATGCTGGAAATCAAAGTCAAGCAGACAACTGAGTGATCAAATAGCAGGTCTACTAAAAATCGAACAGTAGATACGTGAAGCAACTGGTAGGTACGTATACTGGAAGTCAAGATATAACAGCAATAATCCATCATGAAAGCTGTAGATCATACATGCTGGAAATCAACAGATAACTACAAGAATCATGTATAAGGAGCTGCAAGTGATGAAAGCATGTCTGCAGATAATAATACTGGAAATAACTGAGCAACAGTACAAGTAACAGTAATGCGTCAAAGGTAGAAATCCAAGTACCAATCATGCGCCAATATTGGTCTCATAGGACCTCAGGCAAAGCCACTGTTCGGCACCCTTTCGGCTGACATAACCTGCACTTACAGACGCCAAACAGTCCTGGTGCAAAGGCTCACGGGTCTTATCTCAAGACCACTTTACCGGCAAAGAACAAGCTCCACGGGGAGCGACCCCGGCCATGTTCGTGAAGTACAGCAGTGCATGGCAAATCATAATGCTCAATCTCACGGTCTAGTGACCGAGTAGTCGGCAACATGCCGAGATCCCAACAGGGAATCATCTGTCTATATCTCTCAATCAGGATCAATCAATCATGCATATCAACAATATATCAAGAACCATCTCAATGACAGGACTCAACGAGTATAATCAAATCATGCATATCTGAATAAAGCAGTATGACAAATGACATGGAACTAGCAGGAATAATCGATCATGACATCTATATATCAGGATATGAAAGCTGACAAGCAGATGTGTATAAATATAGTGTGTCTAAGGGATCAGTGTCTATCTCGAAAATCATGCGATGTATAGGTGCAATCATCAGGACTAATCATGTAATCCGGAATACAAGGAGTATATACCCGAATAATAGCATATCAAACATGCACAATACTAGGAATCAAGATGTCTGTATATATCAATCAATCATGGGTCTATCATGCATAACTGGAATATCAAAGCAAGTAACAACATGCATGATCAGACCACAGGAATCTACTGTACTGAGACATATGAGCTGCTGAACCGGAAAGAAATCCAAGTAATATCTGAATATAAATCAGTATAACAATCGACAGGAATCAATACGCATACTCAGATCATGCAAGTCTATGTATCAAAATATAAAAGCTGATGAGCAGGTATACGTGATATGTCTAAGGTGATCCAAGTCTATCAGGAAGATCATATGGCATATAGATCAAATCATCAGGACTAAACAAAAACAGGTGTCCGACTGGACTAAAGCAACCAGAGGGCCGAATAGATAAAGCCCGGACCGAAGATAACCCACCTGAATGAAGGCAGATCCTCGAACTCCCGCTCGGCTACTGGGAGGCTGGTGCTGAACAACTGGTCCCTGAATAAAAGCTATAATCAATAATAGACTCGCACATACCCATCCTGACGACACAACGGTAACGGAAAGCTTAAACGGGTCAAATAGGCCGATTTACGGGACGAAATCTAATCCCCGATCAACGAGAGTCCCCGGGACCCAAACGAAATGTCCAGTGGGTGTGAAATACTGTTTAAAGGGAGCTAGTACATCCATTTTACGTTTTAGTCCATAATGGTTCTTTAATTTGCATAATACTATTAAGTGAATTGCCCGTTTCGGCTTGTTCTTGAGATCCAGGGATCTAAAATTGACGCCGTAAGTTTTAGTGGGTTCGTTACGACGAGACCAATGCCGTGCTCACCGGCTTGGGCTGGCACGAGGCCCGAGGGCAAAGTTGGCCCATAAACTTACTAAGTCCAAAATAGCCCTTATACTACAATTTAATTTATGCTTGATCAACTCGGAACTAAACATGAGCATCATGCTCACTAAGGTTTACAGAGTCTAGGGCTCACCTTGGATGCGTCGGAGACCGGCCGGTTGGCTCGCCGGAGCAAGGTGATGACAAACACAAACAAGCCCAAAGCTCGGGTTGGCCATCTCTTGATCAAAACGGGCTCAGACCTGGGGCAACAGCAAGCATCAGTTCTAGGACCCTTGCAGAAGATGTTTGGTCCAAGTCTCACCCACCGCCGGCGGCCGGAGGCGGCGGCGGTCGGAACAAAAACCCAACCAAACACATTTGATTAGAAGGTTGGACCAACATAATTAACAGAGGTTCCCTGGCCCATACAACTTGATAGGAAGCCTAAATACAATGCCTACGACTTACCTGGGTTGGTGGCCGGCGACCAGAGGCGGCGGCGGCGGCCGGAGGAGGAGCTCGGCCAAGAAAAGGGTGCAACCTCCTAAGTTTAAAACCGAACGTTAACAATTGCATGCAATTACATAGGTGGCCATTTTTAAACCTAAGGGAAGTACCTGTGCTGTTCCCCCACTGCGCGAAGTCCTGGATACGCCGGAACCGAGTTCGCCGGAGTTTTGATGCTCTAATGGCGGAATCCGGTAGGCGGGGATCGGGCTTCTACAACTTGGATCAAAGTGTTGTTCTCGACTCCCCGATGCTTCCTGTGGTGGTGGCCGGCGGCTTGGGTGCACGGCGGCGCCGGACGGCGAAGATCGGCCGCGGTGCAAGAATGCCCGGTTCTAGGGCAAGCCGGATCTTCGTGGATCCTCAACCGATCAACTCCAGACTTCATGGAGAGGTCTCAGTCGTCGAGAGGAAGAGGTTACATGGTCCTGATCTTCGTCTCAACGGTTGGATCCATCCCGCGCTTAATATCGGCCGAAAGTGGCCTTTCCGGCGATGGGTTGCTCCCGCCGGCAACCGGAAGCACGGCGGCGGCTCAGGCTACACAGGGACGAGCGTCTCAATGTCAGGAAGCTCATGCATGGCTACTTGGGCTGATTAAACACAAAAAGTTTCAAGCTCTTACCTCGCTGGAGAAGAGGAAGAAGAAGAAACCCCCCGCGTCGGCGTACGGCGGAGTCCGACGTCGGGGAACGCTTGGCTCGGTCGCGTCCATGCAGAGGGGCTCACAGACACCCTTTAGATCAACCCAAAGCCTTTCTTGATGCCTCTCACGCCATCAAACCGAGAAAGAAGGCTTTTCTCTTTCTTTCTTGGGCTCTTTCCGGCGACTGGACGGCGGCGGCAACTCGGCGAAACGCCAGGAGGAGAGGCAGAGGGAGATGAAGGGTCTTCAGATGGTGGCTGGGTGCAAGAGTTTAGGTTTAGGGTTTGCTAGAGAGAAACCCTAGTGTAACCTTATATACCAATGCAATAAAATGCATTTAGGTCCCTCCACATTGCAAATTCTGCTCCAAGTCCCTCACAGCATGTCACAATAACCCTTAGGTCCCTCTCCAATGAGTAGCACGCGAAACGAGGCAAGTTTTATAGGGGTCCTTGTGCAAAAATCATATTTTTCGATGTATTTTATGCTTTTCGAGGTGATCCGGTCGTCGAAACGGAAAATGGACTGCGCCATGACGTCCGGCTCGACGAGACCTATCAGGTAGCGATCTCTGATTTTCGCAAAACTGCCCGGATAAAATCTCAGTCCATAAATACTGTTCCGGATTACAGTTTTCGCTCTTTTCGAGACTTTAGGGTCATCAAACTGAAATTCCGTCAGCGCCATTGCGTCCAAAACGATGGAGCCGTTCAAATCGACTACCTGAAGTGCTATGTTCGGTTTCCAGACAGCGATTTGGCAAACGTTCGCACCTAGGGTATTTGAAATCTAGGGTTTACTGTTCATGTACCCTTGACTTAAGTCGCGGGTCCCGCCCGCTTCTTCGTCGATTTCTGGGAGATCCGACCGTCGGATCTAAACTTGCTTAATATGGTTTTCACTCGGTTCGACGAGACGGTCGTACTGGTGATCTCGGATTTTCGAGATTAGGCTCGGATTGAAAGGCGATATTTCAGCCTTCTAACTGTGCTATTTACACTGCAGGAAAAGGGGTCACTTATGATTCAAAGTTTCAACTTGACTTTTATTCTTTTTCCTTTTATTTATTTATAATAAAATTCAAGTTTCTACACTTTACCGTTGCCGCTTAACATTTAAACCATAGCAACTGCGGCATGCCGATAAAATTTTGGATGCGGCAATTGGACCGTAAATAAATTTTAAAATATTTATTAAAAATAAATTTTTATAATATAATAAATTATTTAAATATTTATATTATATATATTATACTATATTATATTTTATAGTATTAATTATAAAATATTTTATTAATTATTTTATATTTGTGTATGGAGCATTTGTATGTATCAGGTTTAAAAAAATATTTTCCACCTTTGAAATTAGGAGTTTGCAACATATATCCGCGCGTCAATAAAATTTTGGATGCACCGGTTACAACTATTACACCGTAAACTGATTATAAAATATTCAATAAAAATAAATTTTATAGTACAATAAATTATTTAAATATTTTATATTATTATATATATTATATTATATTATATTATATTATATTAATTAGTAAATATTTTATTAGTATGCACAAAATATTAGTATGCACCGGCTTCAAAAAAAAAAATTTCTTCTATCTGGATCTTAGAATTAATTAAGAGCTTAACACATGTGGAATAAAAATTTTATATTCACCTATTATACCGTAAGCTGACTCTAAAACACTACACAATTTATGATTTAAAACACTACAACAATTTTATGATTTAACAGCATCTTATTTAAGATATATATATAAATGATACTAAAATTTATTTTTAGCAACATAATTTTATAAATATTACTAAATATATTTGATTAGCAATATTTGGACCATAATAATGCAAATTTAGAATCGGCAAGTTATGTTTTTAAATGTTGCAGTGATTTATCAACATATCATAATAAATATTAGTATTAATCTAATATTTTTAAAATTAATATTTTTAAATTAATAATTCTCTCAATATACATATTCACATTCCGCATTTTACGTTCTTCTCACGCACACACAACACTTGAAATTTTTTTTTTATCTCAAATTGTTCAGCTTCTCCATCATACACTGTAGTTAATTAAGGTTTCGTTTGGTTGAGATATAAAAGAGAATTAGTTGTACCAGAGATAAGTATAAATTTTGAAACAAGTTAGAACTAATGTAAATTTATGTTTGGTTGGATTTTAAATTAGTAAAAGGTATAAAAAAATAGTGTTTGGAAATAATTGAAGAATAAAAAGAATAAAGAATTGACTTTTGTGTTAAAAGATTAAAATGTCCTTCCTTTTTTAGTTTCTTTTTTCAAAATTAAAGTTTCAAAATTTATTCAAATTTTAATATTTATTAATTTTAATTTTTATAAAAATTTAAGTGGAGCAAAAAAAGTTAATTTTTAAATTTTAAATGGGAGTAAAATTTTAATTTTTAAATTTATATAAATTTAAAAAAAAATTATAAAAAAATTATGTAAATTTTAAAATTTTAAAATTAATATTTTTTTAAAAGAAAAATAAAATAAAATTTTAGATTTACTAAAAAATAAGATTAAAGAATTAAAATTTATAAAATAAAAAATTTAAAATTTAAATATCTTTTTAAAATTTAAAAATTCTAATTTTAAAAAATAAAAAAATAATAAAGTCAAAG
>CM055070.1:39066968-39109461 GCA_029204045.2 Tillandsia leiboldiana | reverse complement strand
AAGGGTTTTTTACGGAACAAGTGCATTGAATAAAAAGGGCTCACGTTTATTCACTCCAAATTAATTTTATTTGGATTATCAACTTTACTCCATAATCATAATCTTGAAGATACTTCATTATAGGAGTTTTGATATTTAAGCATCAAATTTTAGAAATCATGTGTGATCTTTAGATGCTTAATCTATCTCGGTTGTGTGAATTCATTGTGATAAACGTGAGACAACGATAGACTAAAATTTGGGATTTAATTCTTTCACGTAAGAGATTGCATTCTTACAAGGGTAAATAAATGAATTGTAAAGATGTGGAAAGAGTTACATCCGAAAGGAGTGTGAAAACTACCACCACATGTGGAAAGAGCTGCCACCCCGGTCGTCCGGTTGTGTGTGAAGCTACCACATGTTATGGATGCTTGAAGATTTTATGAGAAAATCTTTAGTTGAAGCATTTGGAGATTTATATGCAAAACTCTTATTTTGAACAATCTCCTGGTTGGTATAAGGTGGGATAGTTGAAAGATGCTCAAAGAGCCACCCTTAGGTATTTTAGTGCTTATCTCAAATTTGAAAGGGTAAGAATTCAAATTGATGTCATTTGGAAATCTCTGTAAGTCATCTTTGTACATCCGTTACATCTTGATAGACTTGGATCTCAAGATTATTTTTGATGACTTGTGTTTGATGAATATAACATGAAAAACGGTTTATAATGTTTTACCTTTATTTTCATGATTTCGGGGTAAATCTTTTTAATTTTGTGAAATTAATTGGATTGAATGACATCTATGTGAATTCATATTATTTAAAGCACTTAAATTGTTTTCTTGATGGAATACAAATCGGTAATTCAAAGATTTCAAAATCTGGATTTGTTTCAAGAAATTATTTGATTTTTTGCTTTCTGGTACAGGTACGCAATCTGCATTTTTGTTATATACCAGAACTGAGCTTTTATCTCTCTTTCTCTATGAACTAATGTTGTTAGTGATTTCCTTTTGTCTAGTATGTTCACTGTTTGACAAGTTGTTGACAAAAAGGGGGAGAAGAGAAAATGACGGAGATGAGATCATCAAGAGAGGACAAACGAAAATATGGAAAATAGGGGAGAACGGAAAATGATGATCGTATCACAAATGGGAGAACATAGATGCTCAAGAACATGGAAAACATGTTAGAGATGCTCAAGATAGGGGGAGACAAAGAAAAAATTGAAAGAGCACGAAAAACAAAAGAACCAAAAGGAGACGGATCAAATGTAGGATTTTATTTCTAACAACTAACGTTTGATTTTGTTTGGAGTTTTGTTTTGTAGGAATTACATCACTTTAAGACTCCAAGTCCTAAGTCATAGAGTATGTTCTAGGACTGTTTGGTTCAAATGTAATTTTGTATTTATTGGATCTTTCACGCAAAGAAAATCAATGTTTTGGTGATGACATTGAGTTTCGATTTTTTTGGTTTAAGATGAGTGACTTGAGCGCTTTTATGTATTTTTGGGTTTTGTCACGAAATTGCCAAAGGGGGAGATTGTTACGGCATTTTGGTGTTGGCATATTTCGTGAGTCAAGTCAGTGAGTTGAGTCGGAGTCTTAAAGGGATCAAATTGTCAATCAGCAATCAAAGACTTAGAAAAGATTCAACAAGAGCTCAAGTTGACACTCAGTGTCTTGAGTCTTGAAGATTGAAGTTGAAGAATTGTGGATCAGTTACATCAATCTCAAGAAGAAAGTATTCAAAAGGATCAGGTATGTTTAACTAAATAATTGTGGTGATCCGAATACTTTCTTATAGTGTAGAAACACTTGGATGAACTTTTAATTGCATAATAATCAAAAACTGGTGTTCGGACTTGTTCAGGATCCGGATCAGAGCCAACGATCCGGATCCCGAGGTTGTTGCTTCATACAAGACTTCGATCCGGATCCATGCAATTTCCGATCCGGATCCCGAATGTTAAGTTTTCTGATTTGCATGAACGATCCGGATCGGGCAATGCAATCCGGATCCCGAACCCTTGGTTTTCTGGAATCGTCAATCTCGTTACGACGATCCGGATCGCTGTAAATCCGATCCGGATCGCCGTCCTGAAAATTTTCAGATAAGGTATGTTTTTGATTCTTATCTCTTTCCAAAGGTTTCTAACCTATAATAGACTTTTAGGGGTTCTCAAAAACGTGGGAGCTACGGACCGATCAATTTATAAAACACTTGAGAGAACCCTAGAGGCTAGGTTTTTATCGATCTTCTTCATAGCCTCTTTTAGGTCAATTCGACGGTTCTTTCAAGAACATATCTTTTGTCGAATTGATCTAATCTTTGCTTAGAGATTTTTTCTACAGTTCCTCAATGAGAAATCTAAGCAAAGGATCACCATCGAAGTCAATATTCTTATCGACTGAGTTTGCGTCGTGGGATTCGACGTGGGCATCGTGGATTCGGTGTGCTAAAGGCGTTTCGTGGATTCGAAACGTGTGCTCGTGGATTCGAGTGGCGTTCGGTGGATTCGAACGTGTGCAGTGGGCGTGCAAAATCGGTGGAGCGGCGAGGTCCAAGAAATTGAATGGGGGTTAAATCCGTGGAGACGGTAATCACCTTGTTATTCTTCTTTTCTTAGGGATTGTTATTGCGTGGACATCCAACCGGGTCAGCGCAAGGTCCGAAGAAGCTGAAGGAGGGGTTGAGTCCGTGGAGTCGGTAATCACCTTGTTATCTTCTATTCTTAGTGGATTGTTATTGCGTGTTGGTCCCAGTGGTTTTTTCTCCTGGATTGGAGTTTCCACGTAAATCTCGGGTGTGCTGTTTTTATTTTCCGCATTGGTTTTTATTTTGCACTGAGATTGAAATTTTAAGTATTACACCTATTCACCCCCCTCTAGTTGTTTGATAGTACCTATTTAGATCCTTGTGGATCCTATAAAAACCTACATAACAGACCGCCACACATATAGGAATCCCCTATCCACAGGGATAGGGTCTCTCCTATACATGCACGGCTAGGCTACATCCAACATCGATCAGAGAGCAATAAATATCTCTACAAACTATGCTAATCATCAGGAATAATCCGAAACATCAAAATATCAACAATCTAAAATATTCACATACAACTGGATCTGAAATATCATAATGAAAGTCAGCTACAAATCGTAGGGGATCTCAATCCTCGAATCTATCTCATCAGGGGGACAGCTCTATCGTGACAGGCTCTCTGGATCATCCCGACATCCCACTACCCGAACGACCTGAAAAAACAGTCACACGAGGGTGTGAGACACACCGGAGGGTATCCCAGTGGGCACGACGAGCCGAGAAATAGCTAATCGTACCTACTGGGTACTAAAATCTGCGGATAGTAATAGATCAATAGGTACAGCTGAATAGTATATAACATCTACTGATAATCAATCCACAGATGAAACTGACTAGGCAGATAATCAGCGCAAGGGAACTGCAGGTAATGAATGCTGGAAATCAAAGTCAAGCAGACAACTGAGTGATCAAATAGCAGGTCTACTAAAAATCGAACAGTAGATACGTGAAGCAACTGGTAGGTAGTATACTGGAAGTCAAGATATAACAGCAATAATCCATCATGAAAGCTGTAGATCATACATGCTGGAAATCAACAGATAACTACAAGAATCATGTATAGGAGCTGCAAGTGATGAAAGCATGTCTGCAGATAATAATACTGGAAATAACTGAGCAACAGTACAAGTAACAGTAATGCGTCAAAGGTAGAAATCCAAGTACCAATCATGCGCCAATATTGGTCTCATAGGACCTCAGGCAAAGCCACTGTTCGGCACCCTTTCGGCTGACATAACCTGCACTTACAGACGCCAAACAGTCCTGGTGCAAAGGCTCACGGGTCTTATCTCAAGACCACTTTACCGGCAAAGAACAAGCTCCACGGGGAGCGACCCCGGCCATGTTCGTGAAGTACAGCAGTGCATGGCAAATCATAATGCTCAATCTCACGGTCTAGTGACCGAGTAGTCGGCAACATGCCGAGATCCCAACAGGGAATCATCTGTCTATATCTCTCAATCAGGATCAATCAATCATGCATATCAACAATATATCAAGAACCATCTCAATGACAGGACTCAACGAGTATAATCAAATCATGCATATCTGAATAAAGCAGTATGACAAATGACATGGAACTAGCAGGAATAATCGATCATGACATCTATATATCAGGATATGAAAGCTGACAAGCAGATGTGTATAAATATAGTGTGTCTAAGGGATCAGTGTCTATCTCGAAAATCATGCGATGTATAGGTGCAATCATCAGGACTAATCATGTAATCCGGAATACAAGGAGTATATACCCGAATAATAGCATATCAAACATGCACAATACTAGGAATCAAGATGTCTGTATATATCAATCAATCATGGGTCTATCATGCATAACTGGAATATCAAAGCAAGTAACAACATGCATGATCAGACCACAGGAATCTACTGTACTGAGACATATGAGCTGCTGAACCGGAAAGAAATCCAAGTAATATCTGAATATAAATCAGTATAACAATCGACAGGAATCAATACGCATACTCAGATCATGCAAGTCTATGTATCAAAATATAAAAGCTGATGAGCAGGTATACGTGATATGTCTAAGGTGATCCAAGTCTATCAGGAAGATCATATGGCATATAGATCAAATCATCAGGACTAAACAAAAACAGGTGTCCGACTGGACTAAAGCAACCAGAGGGCCGAATAGATAAAGCCCGGACCGAAGATAACCCACCTGAATGAAGGCAGATCCTCGAACTCCCGCTCGGCTACTGGGAGGCTGGTGCTGAACAACTGGTCCCTGAATAAAAGCTATAATCAATAATAGACTCGCACATACCCATCCTGACGACACAACGGTAACGGAAAGCTTAAACGGGTCAAATAGGCCGATTTACGGGACGAAATCTAATCCCCGATCAACGAGAGTCCCCGGGACCCAAACGAAATGTCCAGTGGGTGTGAAATACTGTTTAAAGGGAGCTAGTACATCCATTTTACGTTTTAGTCCATAATGGTTCTTTAATTTGCATAATACTATTAAGTGAATTGCCCGTTTCGGCTTGTTCTTGAGATCCAGGGATCTAAAATTGACGCCGTAAGTTTTAGTGGGTTCGTTACGACGAGACCAATGCCGTGCTCACCGGCTTGGGCTGGCACGAGGCCCGAGGGCAAAGTTGGCCCATAAACTTACTAAGTCCAAAATAGCCCTTATACTACAATTTAATTTATGCTTGATCAACTCGGAACTAAACATGAGCATCATGCTCACTAAGGTTTACAGAGTCTAGGGCTCACCTTGGATGCGTCGGAGACCGGCCGGTTGGCTCGCCGGAGCAAGGTGATGACAAACACAAACAAGCCCAAAGCTCGGGTTGGCCATCTCTTGATCAAAACGGGCTCAGACCTGGGGCAACAGCAAGCATCAGTTCTAGGACCCTTGCAGAAGATGTTTGGTCCAAGTCTCACCCACCGCCGGCGGCCGGAGGCGGCGGCGGTCCGGAACAAAAACCCAACCAAACACATTGATTAGAAGGTTGGACCAACATAATTAACAGAGGTTCCCTGGCCCATACAACTTGATAGGAAGCCTAAATACATGCCTACGACTTACCTGGGTTGGTGGCCGGCGACCAGAGGCGGCGGCGGCGGCCGGAGGAGGAGCTCGGCCAAGAAAGGGTGCAACCTCCTAAGTTTAAAACCGAACGTTAACAATTGCATGCAATTACATAGGTGGCCATTTTTAAAACCTAAGGGAAGTACCTGTGCTGTCCCCCACTGCGCGAAGTCCTGGATACGCCGGAACCGAGTTCGCCGGAGTTTTGATGCTCTAATGGCGGAATCCGGTAGGCGGGGATCGGGCTTCTACAACTTGGATCAAAGTGTTGTTCTCGACTCCCCGATGCTTCCTGTGGTGGTGGCCGGCGGCTTGGGTGCACGGCGGCGCCGGACGGCGAAGATCGGCCGCGGTGCAAGAATGCCCGGTTCTAGGGCAAGCCGGATCTTCGTGGATCCTCAACCGATCAACTCCAGACTTCATGGAGAGGTCTCAGTCGTCGAGAGGAAGAGGTTACATGGTCCTGATCTTCGTCTCAACGGTTGGATCCATCCCGCGCTTAATATCGGCCGAAAGTGGCCTTTCCGGCGATGGGTTGCTCCCGCCGGCAACCGGAAGCACGGCGGCGGCTCAGGCTACACAGGGACGAGCGTCTCAATGTCAGGAAGCTCATGCATGGCTACTTGGGCTGATTAAACACAAAAAGTTTCAAGCTCTTACCTCGCTGGAGAAGAGGAAGAAGAAGAAACCCCCCGCGTCGGCGTACGGCGGAGTCCGACGTCGGGGAACGCTTGGCTCGGTCGCGTCCATGCAGAGGGGCTCACAGACCCCCTTTAGATCAACCCAAAGCCTTCTTGATGCCTCTCACGCCATCAAACCGAGAAAGAAGGCTTTTCTCTTTCTTTCTTGGGCTCTTTCCGGCGACTGGACGGCGGCGGCAACTCGGCGAAACGCCAGGAGGAGAGGCAGAGGGAGATGAAGGGTCTTCAGATGGTGGCTGGGTGCAAGAGTTTAGGTTTAGGGTTTGCTAGAGAGAAACCCTAGTGTAACCTTATATACCAATGCAATAAAATGCATTTAGGTCCCTCCACATTGCAAATTCTGCTCCAAGTCCCTCACAGCATGTCACAATAACCCTTAGGTCCCTCTCCAATGAGTAGCACGCGAAACGAGGCAAGTTTTATAGGGGTCCTTGTGCAAAAATCATATTTTTCGATGTATTTTATGCTTTTCGAGGTGATCCGGTCGTCGAAACGGAAATGGACTGCGCCATGACGTCCGGCTCGACGAGACCTATCAGGTAGCGATCTCTGATTTTCGCAAAACTGCCCGGATAAAATCTCAGTCCATAAATACTGTTCCGGATTACAGTTTTCGCTCTTTTCGAGACTTTAGGGTCATCAAACTGAAATTCCGTCAGCGCCATTGCGTCCAAAACGATGGAGCCGTTCAAATCGACTACCTGAAGTGCTATGTTCGGTTTCCAGACAGCGATTTGGCAAACGTTCGCACCTAGGGTATTTGAAATCTAGGGTTTACTGTTCATGTACCCTTGACTTAAGTCGCGGGTCCCGCCCGCTTCTTCGTCGATTTCTGGGAGATCCGACCGTCGGATCTAAACTTGCTTAATATGGTTTTCACTCGGTTCGACGAGACGGTCGTACTGGTGATCTCGGATTTTCGAGATTAGGCTCGGATTGAAAGGCGATATTTCAGCCTTCTAACTGTGCTATTTACACTGCAGGAAAAGGGGTCACTTATGATTCAAAGTTTCAACTTGACTTTTATTCTTTTTCCTTTTATTTATTTATAATAAAATTCAAGTTTCTACACTTTACCGTTGCCGCTTAACATTTAAACCATAGCAACTGCGGCATGCCGATAAAAATTTTGGATGCGGCAATTGGACCGTAAATAAATTTTAAAATATTTATTAAAAATAAATTTTTATAATATAATAAATTATTTAAATATTTTATATTATATATATTATACTATATTATATTTTATAGTATTAATTATAAAATATTTTATTAATTATTTTATATTTGTGTATGGAGCATTTGTATGTATCAGGTTTAAAAAAATATTTTCCACCTTTGAAATTAGGAGTTTGCAACATATATCCGCGCGTCAATAAAAATTTTGGATGCACCGGTTACAACTATTACACCGTAAACTGATTATAAAATATTCAATAAAAATAAATTTTTATAGTACAATAAATTATTTAAATATTTTATATTATTATATATATTATATTATATTATATTATATTATATTAATTAGTAAATATTTTATTAGTATGCACAAAATATTAGTATGCACCGGCTTCAAAAAAAAAAATTTCTTCTATCTGGATCTTAGAATTAATTAAGAGCTTAACACATGTGGAATAAAAATTTTATATTCACCTATTATACCGTAAGCTGACTCTAAAACACTACAACAATTTTATGATTTAAAACACTACAACAATTTTATGATTTAACAGCATCTTATTTAAGATATATATATAAATGATACTAAAATTTATTTTTAGCAACATAATTTTATAAATATTACTAAATATATTTGATTAGCAATATTTGGACCATAATAATGCTAAATTTAAGAATCGGCAAGTTATGTTTTTAAATGTTGCAGTGATTTATCAACATATCATAATAAATATTAGTATTAATCTAATATTTTTAAAATTAATATTTTTAAATTAATAATTCTCTCAATATACATATTCACATTCCGCATTTTACGTTCTTCTCACGCACACACAACACTTGAAATTTTTTTTTATCTCAAATTGTTCAGCTTCTCCATCATACACTGTAGTTAATTAAGGTTTCGTTTGGTTGAGATATAAAAGAGAATTAGTTGTACCAGAGATAAGTATAAATTTTGAAACAAGTTAGAACTAATGTAAATTTATGTTTGGTTGGATTTTAAATTAGTAAAAGGTATAAGAAAAATAGTGTTTGGAAATAATTGAAGAATAAAAAGAATAAAGAATTGACTTTTGTGTTAAAAGATTAAAATGTCCTTCCTTTTTTAGTTTCTTTTTTCAAAATTAAAGTTTCAAAATTTATTCAAATTTTAATATTTATTAATTTTAATTTTTATAAAAATTTTAAGTGGAGCAAAAAAAAGTTAATTTTTAAATTTTAAATGGGAGTAAAAATTTTAATTTTTAAATTTATATAAATTTAAAAAAAAATTATAAAAAAATTATGTAAATTTTAAAATTTTAAAATTAATATTTTTTTTAAAAGAAAAATAAAATAAAATTTTTAGATTTACTAAAAAATAAGATTAAAAGAATTAAAATTTATAAAATAAAAAATTTAAAATTTAAATATCTTTTAAAATTTAAAAATTCTAATTTTAAAAAATAAAAAAATAATAAAGTCAAAAGAAGTTTGCAAAAAAAAAAAAAAAAAAAAAAAAATACTCTGCCTTGGAAAAAGAGGGCCCAAGGGGGCTTGTTCGGAGAGGGGGGGAATAAGTGTACCAGTCTATTCCCCTCCTTAACCCAACCCCCTTAACCCAATAGTATTTGAGTACAAAGAAGGTTTATTTTTCTTTTGTACCCAAACTAAACAGGGTGTAAAAGAAGCAATTAACTACTCAACCACATCACCTTCCACTTTACTATTTCCGTACATTTTTCTAGTATCTTATCACTTCCTACCCGGTCACCTTCCACTTTTTGCGGCTTTGCCGTGTGCCACTTATCATCGTCCATGCTTCTAACCACATCGTTGTCCTCCTCGTCGTGTGCCACTTAGGTATCGTTTGGTTCATGGATAAGAGAGAATTAGTAGTACCAGAGATAAGTATAAAATTAGGTATAAGTTAGGTATTATGTAAAATTGTGTTTGGTTGGGAATTAGGTTAGTACCAAATATAAGAAAATTTGTGTTTGGTAGTGATTGAAGAATAAGAGGAATAGAGAGTTAACTTTTGTGTTAAAAGATTAAAATATCTTTTTCTTTTTAATATTTTTTTCAAAATTAAAATTTCAAAATTTATTCAAATTTTAATATTTATTAATTTTAAATTTTTTTAAAATTTTAAGTGGGAGAAAAAAAAAGTTAATTTTAAAATTTTAAGTAGGAATAAAAATTTAAATTTTTAAATTTATATAAATTTTTAAAAAATTATAAAAAAATTGTATAAATTTTAAAATTTAAAAATTAATATTTTTTTTAAAACAAAAAATAAAATGTTTAGATTTATTAAAATATAAAATTTATAAAATTAAAAATTAAAAATTTAAATATCTTTTTAAAATTTAAAATTCTAATTAAAAAAAAAATTCAAAAAAAAACATAAATAAATAAAACTAAAAAAAAAAAAAAAAAAAAAAAAAAAACCAAATTGCCCCTTCCCAAGGCTCTGGCAGAGCCTTGGGAAGGGGTTATCTGTTCGGGGGGGGGGGGGGGGGGCGATATCCCATTCCCCCCTATCCCATTTTGATTTGGGTACAAAGGGAGGATATCCCCCCTTTGTACCCAAACCAAATGATACCTTTAGAATACTTGTGAATTTTAAATTTAAAATTTTAATAAAAATTTAAATTTATATATATATATATATATATATATATATATATATATATATATATATATATATATATATATATATATATATATATATATATATATATATATATATATATATAGTTGGGCTACTATGATATCGATAGCACCAAATATTAGGTGCTATATATTAAATTTTCTATTCTTAGATCAATTTCTTTAATTATTTTCACCCGTTAGATTTTATTATTTTTCCAACTACCTATTAAACTCAAGAGGCCCACTATCATCTCAACCACATATCTTTTAATTCAACGGTTAAAAACTTAATAACACCAATGATTTGGTGCTATTAATAGTATTCCAGCCTAGCTATATATATATATATATATATATATATATATATATATATATATATATATATATATATATATATATATATATATATATATATATATAGGAAAATACTATGTGTACACCCCATCCGGGGTGTACATCCTACACCCTCACCTATCCAACGGATGAGGGTGTGAAAAGGAGTCACATCAAGTGACCCCAAAAGCACCCCATCTATTGGATGGGTGGGGTGTAGAATGTACACCCCTTTCGGAGTGTACATATAGCATTGCCCATATATATATATATATATATATATATATATATATATATATATATATATATATATATATATATATATATATATATATATATATATATATATATATATATAAGTTATGACTTAAAGTTATAAATAGTAACTTATAAATTTTGAATTTTTTTCTAAAAAGTTGGTTAATTTGATCTATTTGGATTCAAACTCAACGATGTAAATACACGATTTGAATTGTCTCGTCCATCTAAGCACAATGGCACATTCCAAATTTATGTCTGACGAGCCTAAGTTATCGAAAAGCGTGCAAAATAATAGTATTCACTGTATTCATGGTTTGAGTGATCTAACGAAGCTCAAATGCGACGAACAAAAATTGCTACTTGATAGGTCTCGTCGAGCCGAACGTCGTGACGTCGTCCGTTTTTCTGTTTGACGACTGGAAAACCTCGAAAAGTGCAAAATACAGTAAATTTAAGTGTATTTTCTTAAAAAGCTTGATATTTTATGCACCAAATCTTTTCAAATTTAAATGGGAGGGACCTCTATGTGATTTGAATCTACAGTGAAGGACTTAGGTCAAAGAGTGCATTGTAGAGGGATTACTTAGCATTTTGCAGCAAGTGGTATAAGAATGCAACTAGGGTTCCATTAGCAAACCCTATCCGCCCCCCTCTTGAAACTGCAGCCACCCACGAATTCTCCTCTCCCTCCTTTGTCTTCCCTGAGTAACTGCACCGCTGGTAGCCGCCTCCCCTCGCTGGAACAGTAATTTTGGACAAGGAAGTTCCTAGATCTCGGGTTGAGGAGTAGGAGAAGGCTCCAAACTCCATAGCATTGTACGTGGATCTCTCTACGGCTTCCTTCTTCACCAAGAGACCAAACTCGAAGAGCCTAGTCACCGGACTCCGCCGCACAACGTCGGAAAAGAGTCTTTGGCCATTATCTTCTTCCTCGGATCCGACCAAGGTGAGTTGTCTTCGTTTGGTTTTTTCTTGCTTCATGGACACTTCCATCCTTTCTTGCACCTCTCTGGGACTCTCCCTGCAAAGTCCTGACATCGGGGATGCATCGGGCTGTTGACGGGAATAATAGACCCGCCGGAACCCTAAATCGTGTCGCCGCTGCCGTACGCCACATCCAATGGCTTAGGGCCAGATCTAAGATGTTGGGCATATTCTTCTGGTCCTATGAAGACCCCCCCATAAAGTTTCATGGTGAATGGTTAAGTGTAGAGGCCGCTGCATGAAACCCTAGTTTCAGGTTGTTGTGCCTTGGCCAAGCATGGTCGCACGCCGTCTGCGCTGCTCTCAGCCGTCGGCCATACTCATGATTGGTTCCCTCTTGTCAAGACAACCCTGTAGGTATCCTAATTACTCGAGACTGTAACCCTTTGGTTTATGCCTTCCCGAACTTGCTGCACTCTAATGACCGCATGGGCTTTCTCGGGCCAACTGCCGCCACCACACACCGGCGCCGAACATCAGTGCACTCCTAGCAGTGCCCTCAAGCCCCTGTACATGATGCTTGGCCTAGTTGGCCATAATAACTCCAAATACTACTTGCTTAATCAACCAAGCTCTGGGTTAAATGTATCTTGGACCACCTTGTCTCTGTCATTATTCCGGAAGCATTCCGGCCACCCAATGGTGAGCTCCTGAACCCCCTCAATCTCCTGAGCATGGTGCTCATCTTACTTCTGAGTTTGGTTGAGTAGTTTTATGTAAATAGCAACTTGGTCTATGTAGCATGCTTAAATGTTGAACCTTAGTTGTCCTTGGGCTTCGTGTCACTTTCAGATAGCGAACACGGGTTTTGTTAAGTTGAGGCCTTTACGCTAGAACCCTCGGATTTATCCAAAAGCTTCTGATTAATTCTAGCAAGCCAAAACATATGCAATTTAGTATTATTATGCAATTTCTTACAAACCTTGGGGCCCAAATGAAATTGTAGCACTGTGGACTGCCCTGGGCAGTGTGCACACGATCTCTGAACTTTTCGTTCGAGATCCGTTGGCTTCCGTTAAGCGAAATTTGATTAACGACTCGTAAATCAACAAAACCGCCGGTTTATCGACCGTTCGACGCAAATCACGCAAATCGAGGAAATTAAATGACCAGTTATGAGTCCTAGGTGTCTTTGGTTGTTCCTGACACTGTCCTGGCTGGCCCAGTGACCTTGGTTTGTATCAGTGAATCCCAGAGCCGAAAACGGCAATTCCGGTATCGGACTTAAGTATATATGGCACTATTTGAACTTAGGGTTATACCTAGCAGACTGTGGTTGCCCGGACATCTTAAGTGAAGCATTTTGGGGCAGCACGCCAAGTTTCATTAGATTCGCTAGCCTATAGGCTCTGATCGGACCAATATCGGTCGATTGGCATATTACCGGAATCTCTGGCGGATCCCGAGACCTTGATCTAATATAGTGATTTAGTCTTTTTGCACAGTGTTTGTCTATGAGTTGGGTATAAGAGAGTTCTTTATTGATAGTTGGTTATGTTATAAGCCCTAGCACTCAGGAGCCTTCCCGCCAGTTGAGCAGCGGATTTCAGGACCGTCTGGGTTAAGGTGCGTACTTCGATCTGGGCATTAGCATAGTGTAACCTTTTGGGTATCGTAGTTGATTGGACCCTTTGGTTATCTTACTAGCCCTTCTTTAGTTTTTCTGCTCTATGATCTATCTTGCTTATTGTGGCATACCATGATGTTTAGTGTAGTTGACACTCTTAGCATCCTTGTGATTCATACCTGTTTTGCACATGTATGCCAAGATTAGTGTTAGTAGACACTCCTATTCATTCTTGCTATATATCTCCTACTGCTATATTTGGTCACCTGCTGTATGTCTGAATTTTTATACATGTTAGAGCAGGAGGATATCATTATCATTATGATATTGCTTGGCACCGAGAATATAGATGATCTAGTTTGGTAGTCTACGATTTTCTAGATCTTGACTCGTTTTTGTTTCATGAGTTAGTTATGACTTACGTCGCTTAGCGATATATCTCCTACTGCTACATTTGTATCTTGTTATTATCTCTGGATTACTATGTATGATAGAGTAGGAGGATATTATTGTCGCTATGGTATTTGTTGTCATTGAGATTTATTCTAGTTCCTGTTTGGGAGTTCTCGCCTATTCGCCGTGTTTCCGGTCTTCTGACTGTGAGCTTGAGCATCTGTAGTGAGATCGCCATGCACCAGTTGTACATCTTCACGTACACCAGTGGGTTGATACCCCACAATGGTGTTCTTTACCAGTAGAGTGGTCTATGCGATCCGTGAGCCCGTTGTATATGGCTGCACCTGTGGGATAGGGTGATATTGAGCCCCTTTATAGTCGGCAGACCGGATGATATTGAGCCCCTTTATAGTCGGCTGACCAGGTGATATTGAGCCTCTTTTTATAGTCAGTAGACCGGGAGATATTGAGCCCCTTTATGGTCGGCAGATCGAGTGATACTAAGCCCCTTGTTATAGTCAGCAGACCGGGTAATATTGAGCCCATTTATAGTCGGCAAATCGGGTGATACTGAGCCCCTTGTTATAGTCAGTAGGTGTGGAGTACATGTCAGACTTGGTTCGGCACTAGCCTGAGTTCCTTGTGACCAACAGTGGCATATGATTAGTATATTTGATTACTGCTATGTTGATGCATGATTATAGTTGATAGTTATTACTTCCTATTATTTACAATTTCAGTATATGTTTATCAGTTCATATACCTGCTTTTCATACCTGCTTTTATATTGCTTCTATACCTACTTCACTGCCTTTCATCCACTGAGATACATTCAGCTGTGTCTCTGTGGTGACCTGAAACCCTAGGATGCTTAGCTACGTAGTTAGCAGCTTTGAGACACCTATTTTGTGTATCGAGTGTGTTTGCACGTCAAACGGACGCGAGAAACGGGCTCAGTGCGAAAAATCATGAAAAAAAATACTGTTTTTGTGTTTTTGGGCATGTTTTGGGTGCCCAGAAGTTGGATCCGGGCGCCAGAATGTTGGTGCACTGTAGCTGCTGGACCTGGCCGCATTCCACGCGTTGCGCCGCGATTGATGCTGTAATAACTACAATTTTGAATTTCAAAATTTGTATGGAATTCCGGTCTTTGGAATGAAATTGGTTCTTTCGGAATTTAAAGAGGGTGTTGTTGTTAGCTTCTTGAGGGTTCATTCCTCGGAGTGACTTTCATCGGGTTATTGGTGAGAAGTGGCTTAAGGGAATGGTCAGATCCATTTTTAAATTCGGAGTGCCGGTTGCACCGGAAAGCGTAAAAAATAGGATTTTGACGGGTAGGTGTTTTAGTAGTGGACTTTAACTTCGTTTTGGATTAAAGTAGTTGTTTCTTTCGGTTCCTGCTAGCTGTGTTGTTGTACGGTTTTTCGTGTCGTTAGGGTCGTCACATTGTAGAGCTCGTTAAATGGAGAACGGCGGTGCGATCGGATTGAAAATCTGACTTACGGATCTCCCAGAATAACGATTTGATGTTAACGGGTCCGAAAAGGCAAGAATCAGAATTTGTGACACCCATTAAGGCTTATCAGTGCATCGAAATCCATGCTGACGGTTATGAGATGTTTTAGATATTTGGCACACATTTCGAGGAAAGCGGGCGAGAATCTTTTATAAATAATTAGGGAATTTGGGATTTTCATACGTACATGAGAAAACCCTAATTCTCATTTTTTGCAAGATCGGTTTTCTTCTTTTTCCTCGTTGTGCACGCCGAGAATCGAAGTCGGAAACGTTATCATCGCCAGAGATCGGATAAGAAAACGCCATCGTCGCCGGAGATCGGAGTCGCATCGTCTTCCTCGTTGGAGCAAGGTTAGTTCTCGGGTTTCGTTCGTTGCGTTTTGTTCGTTTATGTTTTGTTTGGTTTTCCGTCGGAGCGAAGAGGGTGGACGGAGTTTTTCGTCGGTGGGCAAGGCCACCGCCGTCGTTGCCCTAGTTGTAAGGCCGCCGCCGCCATTGCCCTAGCCGCAAGGCCGCCGCCGCCGTGCCCTAGCCTCGACGCCGCGCGCGTTGTAAAGTCGCGCCGCTACCGCTGCGCGTGTTGCCGAGCCACTCCGCCGCTTGCGCGCTACCAGGTGCCGCCTGAGCAGCGCCCCGCCAGGCTGTCGACGCGCGCTACCACGTGCCGCCCGAGCAGCGCCATGCCAGACCGCCGCCCGCACCGCTACTAGGCCGCCGCCTACGCCGCTGTTAGGCCGCCCGAGCGCTGCTACCAGGCCGCTGCCCGCGCCGCTGCCAGCGCCCGTGCCGCCGCGCTCGCAGCCAGGTTGCGCTGCCCGTACCTGTGTGCCGCGCGTGGCTTGCGCCCGTGTGCCGCACGCTACCCGTACGGTCTAACCGTGTCGATTCCGTCAGGGTTTTTCGGTTGGTCTTCGTTTGATGTAGTTGGTTTCGTTTTCCGTCAGGTGTGTTTCCGCTAGGTCGTTTTTCATCGTGGACTTCGTCAGGGCGACGGCAGGAGCCGGGTCTTGGTTCGTTGCCTCATCGACGGTCGGATCGCGTCGGAGGACAATTTCCACGACCTGAGGAGTTTGTGACGTGGGTTTTTCGTCGGTTTGTTGTTTTGGCACAGCTGTGTATCGTTTTTGGGTTCGGTCTTTTCCTTCATAACCGTGGCTTCATTTGTTATTTTCGATACACTTATAAAATTCCCTTTTCCCTTTGTTTAGTGTTTTCGCACGATTTTTCCTATCAGTTAGTGTTAGGGGTAATTTTATTGGTTTTCACCCTTCGATGATTGTTAGTCGCGGTAAAGGATCCGGCGGAGTGTTGTTCGCATCTGAACGACGGTGGAGTCGTTCGGGATATTTTTAGAGATCGGTAAAACGATCGGTGCGACGGTTCGAACATCGGAGACGGTTCCGGTAATTTAGAACGGATGGGATTTTTGGCACAGTGCTCGGGACCACTGAATTGCCGCTTATGGTGAAATTATTAATTATTTTATTTTGAACTCTGGATAGGTCCAAGTAAGGTTTTGGAAGCTCAGGAGGATCGCGAGTGCGTTCGATTATCTCCGTTAGAGGTGGGTACACCCTTAGAACCCCTTTGTTGCATAATTCAATATTTTGTATGATTTCTGGTAACGGGAGTGGTTATGGGTGTGTTAATATATGGTTTGACCCCCGGATAAATGAATGTCGCGGTTAGAGACTTGGTGGGCAGTTTGTCCGTATTCGAACAACGGTATAGTTGTTCGGGGCATATCTACGATCGGTACAGTGATTGGTGCGACTATTAGGAAATCGGGAGGTGGTTCCGGTAAATTGGAACCAAGGGAACTTTGGCACAGTGATTGGGACAACTGAATTGCCGGCTAACGCAAAATTAGATATTTGCTATTTGTTGACCTTGGGTAGGTCCGGGTGTTTTACAGGAGTTCGTAGAGGAGCCACGTACTCAGGATGAACTTCTGGTAGAGGTGGGTACCCCCCCGATCTGAAGTCGGAAACTCTGTCAAATCGGTAACATCTGACCTTAATTCTTTTATTATTATTTCCCCATGACTAGTGTTTGTCAGTAGGATGGTCGTCAGTCACGGCTATCCTGACGATGTAGTACATTATAATACATCTTTTTACCGAAGGGTGTGCACTGAACACGGACATTGTGTAGCTTATTCGACCGTTGGGCGGCTTAAGCAAGGAAAGTGCACTTTTCGGTGATTAAACAACATATGTCATATGGTGATAGAACAAATGGCACTTTTGGTAGATTTATGTGTTAGTATCACATTTGACAGGAGGGTCGGTTTCTTTTATACATCACTTGGGCGACTGCTAGTCGCGAGACGAGATTATTGGCTTTGATTATGTTATCGTCATGCTCTTGGCGCTTTCATACACACCAGCGGTTTGGCTACCGCATGGGTGTACTTTTTCAAAGAGGTGGTCTGATTGACCCGTGATCCCTACGTGGCAATTGAGTGAGGGGACCCCTGCGGACATTGTGGTATTGTGGCTATTGCGGTTGGGGTTTGTTTGCACCGACTTATCGAGCGAGATTATGTTAGTGCCTGAGGTTGCGGGACCGAAATGGCGGCTGTGATAGTGTGACAGTGATGTAGTACTTACTTGTGGGATATTGGTAGAAACTCAGTTTCTGGTATCTTGGATACGGTTTGGTATTTTGGATACTTTACTAGTATTATGATTATTGTTGATATATTTTATCTTATCATAGTTTATGTTACTGACTAACACTGTGTAACAGGTTCGGTCGGGAGTGGGGACCAAGACGGTGGTGAGGATGCTACCTAGTGAGATGTAGGATTTTCCTCGGTCAGGTTCTTATTCTTTTGTTTATAGTTGGTTATTCCCTTTATGGTCGGATACTGTGCATGTGGACGTGAATATTGTGGGTGGTGTGGATGTTGAGATGGTCTTGGATTTTGTTGGATGAACATATTCATTGAAACTATGTTTTCGGTTTATGATTTTATGGATACGTCGTGTGGACGCGGGTTTCAAACTTAAAAGGATTTGCGAAAATGGTTTTAGAAAATTAAGTGTCGTGTGGGCATTGTTTTCAAAACTTGTGGATTTATCCTTTCAAACATATTGATGCGCCGGGTGTGCGTCGTTTTATGAAATAAGATATTAGTGTCTTTAAAGTTCATACTCTGTTATTTGTAAATCAAATGGTGAGTGTGGTTGATGTGTATTGATTGTATATGTATATTGTACATGGGGACGTCGTGCATGTACAGGGGAGACTCTGTCCGTTTATACAGAGAGATCTTGTATATGTGGCGGGTCTGTGCACGTGACAAGGCGGGAGATTTTTTTTTAAAAAAAAATAGGGTTGTTTTTCGCTTTCAAACTGCTCCCAGGGCGTGGCAGACGTAGGTCGAGCCACGTGGCGCAGCGGGATTGGCCGGCGTGCGGGCGCGGTACACTCGGCGCAGTCAACGCCACGTGAACCCCGCCTTTCCATGTGGCGACCTCCCAGTGGCTAGCGCCAATCACCAGTTGGGCGGAGACGCATGGCACCCGATGGGTGATTCGGGCGTTGCGCGGATGCCTGCCACGTGTTCAAACATGCCACTGTGCAGTTTCGGGCGCCCGAAAGATGGGTGTAAGAATTTGAATTTTTATCGTAAATAAATAAAAGAAGATGAATAAAAGTCAAGTTGAAATTTTGAATCATAAGTAAACCCTATACAACCTGCCTCGAATTGCGTGCCACGGCTTGGAGAAGGACTGGAATGTGAGATATCTTTGTTGTGAGGGACTGGGTTGCAAAGGAAGTGGCTTGGGGGGGACTAAAATGCAATGTTACCAAAACCTTATAAATACATGTTATCCCGAGTTAGGGTTTCACAAACCCTAAACCCGAGCTCTGCCCTAGCCGCACCTCCAACGAAAATCCCTTCTCTCTGCCGCGCTTCCCGGAGCCTCCCCGCACCGGCCGCCGCCACCACGTCGCCGGAGAAGATAAGATCAAGATATATCTTGTTCTCGGGAGTCTTGGTGAGGAAGGTGTTGGGAGGGACTCAAGTTGATCAAGTCCTTCTCTGAGGTATCCTCGGTGAAGCCGCAGCCGAGCCCGGGGTGAACCGACGCCAGCCGCCGCCGTGCGCCGCCGCGGGACCTCTCCTTTTTCTTCCAAACTCCGGTGGAGGTGAGTTTATGAAACTTTTCTAATCGTTGTGGTTTTTGGGCAAGACCAGTGTGCTACTGACACCATGGAGGTCATCCGGGTGCAGGCCGAGCCGCTGCCGCCATCCCGATCGCCGGCGGGAGCCCTGTCACCGGAATTATTATTTTTGGGCCGCCGCCAAGCGCCGCCGTGATCCGACCGTCCAACTTAAGATCAGCACCGTTGAACCGGGTCTTCTTGTCGACTGGAACCTCTCCACCAAAGCTAGGGACGATCGGAACAAGATCGAGGCCAACCGGAGTTGCCCTAGTTTCGGGCTTTCTTCAACCTCGGCCGATCTCGGTCGTCCGGCGCCGCCGCGGCCTCCCACCGCCGGCCATCACCACCGGAAGACTCCTGGAACCGAGAGGGACCTTTTGGTCCAAGTTGCACCGGCCCGGAGCTCGACGGCCGGAATCCGCCATTAACGGCCATTGGAGCTCCACCGAGCTCCGCCGCCGCGCCTTGCCGACGATCCCCGGCACCGGAAAACCGCCCAGGTGAGCTTCTTTGACCCTTAGGAGCTTGCCCGTCATCTTGCATGCGGAGTTTAACGTCGAGCTCTTACTCTCTGCAGTTGCACCCGAGGCTGCATCCGAGCTTCACCTCCGGCAATCCCCGGCGTCTCGGGCTCCGGCCAACCTCACAGGTAAGCTCTAAATATTAAATGAAGGATCCCCATGATTTTATTTTGGGCAGAGAACCCTCCTGTAGCTTGGTTCCATGGTGGCTCCCGAAACTACCTTTTCGGGCATGTCTCCGGCCGCCGCCGCCTCCGGCCGCCGGGGCTCGACCCCACATGGACCAAACTTCTTCTGGGACCCCTTTTTAGCTGATGCTCCCCTCTGGTGCAGGTCTGAGCAGGGTTGATCCAAGAACACCCCAACCCGAGCTTGGGCATTTTGGTGGTGCTGCTCCGGCCACTGTTCCGGCCGATCTCCGGCAAGCCGCAGGTGAGCACCACTCTTCTGGATCATCCCTCAGTACCATGCTCTAATTAGATCCTATTTTGATCAAGTATAAGTTAAGTTGTAACAAGTTGCTAATTGGACCCAAAATAGTTATGGGCCAACTTTGTTAATGGGCCTGGTCTCGGCCAAATCTTGTGAGCACGGCCTTGGTCTTGTTGTAACGGACGCGCTGAAAGTTACGGCGCAGCTTTTGGACCCCGGATTTCAAGAACGAGTCGAAACGAGCGATAATGTTAGGTTTTTATGCAAATTAAGAAGTTGTTATGGGTCAAATTGCAAATTGGACGTGATGGCTGTCTTTAGACAGTGTTTACACACCTACTAGGCATCGTGTTAGAGTTCCGTGGATTCCTATTGGGCGGGAATCGGTTGTTGTCCCGTAAATCGGCGTATTATTCCCGCTTAAGCACTCTGTTACTGTCGTGTCGTCGGGATGGGTATGTGTGAGTCTATTACTGATTATAGCTTCTTATTCAGGGCCTAGTTGTTCAGCACCAGCCTCCCAGTAGCTGTGCGGGAGTTCGGGGATTTGCCTACATCCAGGTGGGTTATCTTCGGTCCGGGCTTTATCATTTCGGCCCTCTAGGGTATAGTATTAGTTGGACCCCTGTTCTTGTAGCCTAGATGCATTTGAGCCTGCCTTTTTATTGATCAATTTTACTCTGCTATATGATCCTTATCTACAAATTGATTATATGATACCTTGCATGATTGATCTTAGTTGCTTCCAGTAATTATGACATTATTCTGGACATTGCCATGCATGCTTGGTCATTAGCTAGTTTGCATATCTGATTATCAGTACTCCCTCATTATATCTGATCCATGCGATAGTAGTTAATGATTATTCCTGCATACGAGTTGAGATTCAGTTGGTTCTGATATTGCATCCTTGTTGGGATTGTTTTGGCTTGTTGTTGATCATTTGAGTTGAGTTTCTGTTGGCATACTATTGTTGCATCCCAGTGGGGATTTTTCCGACTTGTTGCCGATTACCCGGTCAGTGGACCGAGACCTTGAGCATTTGCATTATGATCGCCCGCACCGTTGTACTTCACGTACACTAGCGGGCTGATCCCTCGCAGTGGTGTACTTTACCGGTAAAGTGGTCAGCAGTGGCGACCCGTGACCCCCAGAGGGGAATGTCAACCAGGTGGTGCCAGGTGGGCAGTTTGCCTGAGGTCCTCGTGACCAATAGTGGCATTGATTGGGTACTTTATGCTATTGTGATTGATGCATATCTTTTATTATCTCCATGATTCATCTACATGTAGCTTTTCATCTTGTACCCTTCTTGTTCAGTTCCTGCTTGATTACAGTCATTTACCATCAGCATTTGTTTGATACCTGCCTATACAGTTACTCAGCATGCTTAACTCAGTATCTATTATTGCACAGTATTCTTTGATTATCAGTAGACCTGCTGACTGTTTATTTGCTTCTTCAGTATACTCCTGTTGAGACCCATATATGTCTTATAGATGGATTAATCATTCGCTTCATAATCATGCTTACCTAATGTATTGATTTTCTACTATCCTCTAGTATTGTATGCCAGTAGGTACGATCTGCTATTTCTCGGCTCGTCGTGCCCACTGGGATACATGTACAGTGTATCTCACACCCCCTGGGTGACCATTTTTCAGGTCGTTCGGGTAGAGGGGTGTCGGGACGATCCAGTGAGGCTGTCACGATAGAGCTGTCCCCCTGATGATATAGATTGATGATTGAGATCCTCGATGATCTGTAGCTGACTCTTGTTTATGTTATTTCAGCTTCCAGTTTATTTGTATTTCAGATTGATGTTAGCATGATTATTTGGATTATTCCTACTGATTGGTCATTGTTTAGTTTAGATATTGATGATCTCTGATTGATGATTGGATTAGCCTAGCCGTGCATGTATAGGGGCTTCCTATATGTGTGGCGGTCTGTTACGCCCGTTTTGCAAACTCTGATTTATTTCAAAAAAAAAAAAAAAAAAAAATTTCAGACCTGATTTTTAAAACTCGGGGCGTGACAGATTTTATGGTATCAGAGCAATAGGTACACGGTACCTAGGAAAGAGGGATTAGGAACTGGTTAGGATGAACCCTAGGATGACTTGTCACGTGAGAGCGCTGGGTATGTCGAGTATAGGGGTTAGAAACTCAGGTTATGACTATTGGAGTCTGTTTCTAACCTGATTATATTGTTGCAGCAATGGCACGCCCTCCTGGTCGTGGGCGTGGACGGGGTGCGGGCACAGGCCGAGGAGTCGGCCGACCACCTAGGGCGCCGAGTGAGCCCGTTGATCAGGGCCGCATGGGGCGACTTGAGGCTCAGGTGACGACCCTGGCTGGGATGTTCCAGCAATTTATGCAGCAGCAGACGGCTGCTCCTGCCCTACCTGCTCCCCCACCCGTCGTTCCAGCTGCTACACCGCCGGTCGCACCCCCTGTTGCACCGGCCGCTGCCGAGCCTGAGGGTTTGGCGGAACCCGCTGCTGACCCCGTACCACCACCTGCGGGGCCCATTCCAGATGTTGCTGCGGCATCCTGTGCGGTACCGGGGGTTGCTGCTGCCCCTGCTGCCACCGCTTCGACAGCGTCTGCTTCCTCCCGTTCTGTTTCTCCCGCTGCTGATTCTGCGGCCAACTCTGAGGCCGATCAAGCGGAGAAAGCTCGAGCAAAAGCGGCTCTGCTTGAGTTTAAGAAACTCAAGCCGCAGACCTTCGACGGCAAAGACGATGACCACTGGGCGGTCGAGCAATGGATCAACCACATGGAAAAGCTCTTCCAGGATGTGTACACTGAAGAACGCGACAAAGTACACATCGCCGTTCATTGCCTAGAGGGCCGGGCGTCCAAATGGTGGAGGCGTCATCGAGAGCGCCACTTCGCGGGCCTTCCTGAACCTTCTTGGGCGGACTTCAAGGCTGCCATGTACCAGCACCATCTGAAAGAGACCACCAAGGAGGGTCTCGAGCGTGAACTGGAGAATATCAAGCAGGGCAACAAGAGCGTCCGTGAGTACGAGCAGGAGTTCCTGCGCATTGCCGATCTGGTTCCTCAGGCAGTGCGCGAGGAACGCCGCAAGGTACGACTCTTCTCGCAGGGATTGAGGCATGAGATCCGCCGCCAGATCTCCTCCCACTTGAGCACCGACTTCGACAACTGCGTGGAGCGGTGTCTAGCCATCGAGGTTGAGGTCCAGATCTCCCGCGCTGAGCGGAATGCGGCGGACAGTGTTACGGCATTTTGGTATTGGCATATTTCGTGAGTCATGTCAGTGAGTTGAGTCGGAGTCTTAAAGGGATCAAATTGTCAATCAGCAATCAAAGACTTAGAGAAGATTCAACAAGAGCTCAAGTTGACACTCAGTGTCTTGAATCTTGAAGATTGAAGTTGAAGAATTGTGGATCAGTTACATCAATCTCAAGAAGAAAGTATTCAAAAGGATCAGGTATGGTTAACTAAATAATTTTGGTGATCCGAATACTTTCTTATAGTATAGAAACACTTGGAAGAATTTTTAATTTCATAATAATCAAAAACTGGTGTTCGGACATGTTCAGGATCCGGATCAGGGCCAACGATCCGGATCCCGAAGGTTGTTGCTTCATACAAGACTTCGATCCGGATCCATGCAATTTTCGATCCGGATCCCGAATGTTAAGTTTTCTGATTTGTATGAACGATCCGGATCGGGCAATGCGATCCGGATCCCGAACCCTTGGTTTTCTGGAATCGTCAATCTCGTTACGACGATCCGGATCGCAGTAAATCCGATCCGGATCGCCGTCCTGAAAATTTCCATATAAGGTAAGTTTTTGATTCTTATCTCTTTCCAAAGGTTTCTAAACTATAAATAGACACTTAGGGTTTCTCAAAAATGTGGGAGCTACGGCCGATCTTTTTATAAAACTCTTGAGAGCAACCCTAGAGGCTAGGTTTTCATCGTTTTTCTTTATAGCCTCTTTTAGGTCAATTCGATGGTTCTTTCAAGAACATATCTTTTGTCGAATTGATCTAATCTTTGCTTAGAGATTTCTTCTACGGTTCCTCAATGAGAATCTAAGCAGAGGATCACCATCGAAGTCAATATTCTTATCGACTGAGTTTGCGTCGTGGATTCGACGTGGCATCGTGGATTCGGTGTGCTAAAGGCGTTTCGTGGATTCGAAGCGTGCGTTCGTGGATTCGAACGTGAGCAGTGGACGGGCAAAACGGTGGAGCGCGAGGTCCAAGAAATTGAAGGAGGGGTTAAATCCGTGGAGACGGTAATCACCTTGTTATTCTTCTTTTCTTAGGGATTGTTATTGCGTGGATATCCAACCGGTCAGCGCAAGGTCCGAAGAAGCTGAAGGAGGGGTTTGAGTCCGTGGAGTCGGTAATCACCTTGTTATTCTTCTATTCTTAGTGGATTGTTATTGCGTGTTGGTCCCGTGGTTTTTCTCCTGGATTGGAGTTTCCACGTACATCTCGGTGTGCTGTTTTTATTTTCCGCATTGGTTTTTATTTTGCACTGAGATTGAGTTTTTAAGTATTACACCTATTCACCCCCCCTCTAGTTGTTTGATAGTACCTATTTAGATCCTTGTGGATCCATAATAACTCTACAATTGGTATCAGAGAGGGTTTTAGGTTTATCTATCATGATGGGTGAAAGTGGTAATATTTATAGACCTCCTCTTTTTGATGGGACTAATTATGATTATTGGAAAGTGCGGATGAGAGCTTTTCTCATCGCAATTGATGAGCGGGTATGGCAATCCGTGGAATGCGGTTGGGTGCATCCTGTTGAGGAAGTAGGAAATTCTACTACCCCAAAACCTCGCTCTAGATGGTCCAAAGAGGAATTTGAAAGATCTTCTTACAATGGGAAAGGTATGAACGCTTTATTTAACTCTCTTTCCTCGACTGAATTTACAAGAATTTCCGCGTGTGAAACCGCGAAGGAAATTTGGGATATTCTCAAAATTACACATGAGGGTACTAATCTTGTAAAAATTCAAAAGCTCCAGATGCTTACAAGTCAATTTGACTCTATTCATATGGAAGAGCATGAATTGTTTACAGATTATTACACTAGACTTCAAGATGTAATTAATACATGTGCTAATCTAGGAGAAAAGATCCCGGAGTCGAAAATTGTAAGAAAGATACTTCGGACTCTTCCGGAACGGTTTAGGGCAAAGGTTACCGCCATTGAAACCGTTAGTCATCCGGATGAGATGAGTGTTGAGGAATTAGTAGGTGCTTTGCAAACTTATGAATTGACTTTTCCTACTAATCAAGTTTCTTCCAAGTCTTCTTCTAAGCTTACAGGTATTGCATTCAAATCCACAAAGAAAGAAGATAGCGAATCGAGTTCCGACGATGAAATCTCTTTTGCCGATTTTGAAGAACAATTGGCGCGGATCACAAAGAAATTTCGTCGGAAATTTTGGAAGAATCGAACCGATGGATCTTCATCCACGAAACCATCTAAAGGATCATCGGGTTCTAAATCCTCTAACCTCAAATTCCTTGCAAAACCTTCTAAGGAAAAAGATGAATTCGAAGGGGAAATCCGATGTTATAGATGCAAAGGCTACGGCCATATTTCAACGGATTGTCCTACTCCGAAATTATATAAAAAGAAGGCTTTGCAAGCGAAAACTTGGGACGATTTTACTTCTAATGAATCAACCTCAAGTAAAGAGGAAAAAATCGTTGCTTCTCATGCCTCTCATTTTCCCTCTTCTAATAATTGTTTATCATCATTAGTCACTAACTCTACTCCTTTGATTTTGTATGAAACATCAACAACCGGCGGAGAGTCATCTAGTGAGGGGGAGTCGGACGAGGAAGAACTCGTTGAGGCATATCAACAACTTCTTGCGGAATCTAAGAAGATGGCCAAACATATCAAGAAGTTGAGAAAGCAACGACTTGAAGATCAAGACGAGAATCATGCTTTAAAGATCAAACTTCATGATCTCGAGGAGGAACGAGAGCTTTTATTGGATAATAATAAAATCCTCCAAGAAAAGATAAATCAATCGGAAACGGTCGTTAATTCCCATATTAACAAGATTGATTTTCTTGAAAAGCAGTTTGAGGAAATACATGTCACCAATCAAGCATTGACCAAGCAAGTTCATCAACTTAAATCCGACATACAAAGGATTTCAACCGGTTCCAAGAAACTTGAATGTATGTCCGGATTAGGTCAAACAAGCAAGGTTGGTTTGGGATTCAAAAAGAACCAAACTGTGAATGCTTCAAGTTCCACAATGAAATTGAAAGGAAGAACTTGTCACCTATGTGGACTTGAAGGACATTTGGTGAAGAATTGCCCGAAAAAGAGAAAGAAGAGTCCTTCGGCAACTTCATCTACGGAGCGAACTCAACGGAATCAAAAGACACATCAAGTCAAAGGAGTTCACTCAACCCACCAAAGGTCCGAGCCACAACATCAATCATTCAAGTGGATCACTGCGAGGCAAAGACCTAAGGTGGATCAACAGTCAAAGCGGACAACCCCCGGCCACAACGAATCAAGACAACCCAAAATCCAGCGATTTTGGATTCGGAAAGGTGATATCTTTCCTTGTCTTAAGTTCTAAATAGCTTATGACTGTATGTAATGCTTTGATTGGTTTTCCCTTCATATCTTTCTTAATCTTTGCATTACATGTTTTTCAATGCTCTTCGTTTTTATACTTTGTTTTTGAACAAAAGGATTTTTAATGAACAAGTGCATTGAATGAAAAGGGCTTTCACTTTCATTCACTCCAAATTAATTTTATTTGGATTATCAACTTTACTCCTTAATCATAATCTTGAAGATACTTCATTATAGGAGTTTTTGATATTTTAAGCATCAAATTTTAGAAATCATGTGTGATCTTCAGATGCTTAATCTATCTCGGTTGTGTGAGTTCTTTGTGATAAACATGAGACAACCGATTGACTAAAATTTGGGATTTAATTCTTTCACGTAAGAGATTGCCTTCTTACAAGGGTAAATAATTGAATTATGAAAGATGTGGAAAGAGTTACATCCGAAAGGAGTGTGAAAACTACCACCACATGCTGGAAAGAGCTGCCACCCCGGTCGTCCGGTTTGTGTGTGAAGCTACCACATGTTATGGATGCTTGATAGTATTTTATGAGAAAATCTTTAGTTGAAGCATTTGGAGATTTATATGCAAAACTCTTATATTTTGAACAATCTCCTGGTTGGTATAAGGTGGAATAGTTGAAAGATGCTCAAAGAGCCACCCTTAGGTATTTTAGTGCTTATCTCAAATTTGAAAGGGTAAGAAATCAAATTGATGTCATTTGGAAATCTCTGTAAGTCATCTTTGTAAATCCGTTACATCTTGATAGAGTTTGGATCTCAAGATTATTTTTGATGACTTGTGTTTGATGAATATAACATGAAAAACGGTTTATAATGTTTTACCTTTATTTTTCATGATTTTGGAGTAAATCTTTTTAATTTTGTGAAATTAATTGGATTGAATGACATCTGTGTGAATTCACTGTTTAAAGCACTTAAATTGATTTCTTGATGGAATACAAATCGTTTTTTGAAAAGATTCTAAAATCTGGATTTGTTTCAAGAAATTATTTGATTTTTGCTTTCTGGTACAGGTACGGAATCTGCATTTTTGTTATATACCAGAACTGAGCTTTTATCTCTCTTTCTCTATGAACTAATATTGTTAGTGATTTCCTTTTGTCTAGTATGTTCACTGTTTGACAATTTGTGACAAAAAGGGGGAGAAGAGAAATGACGGAGATGAGATCATCAAGAGAGGATAAACGAAACGAAAATGGAAAAATGGGGGAGAACGGAAAATGATGATCGTATCACAAAGGGGGAGAACATAGATGCTCAAGAACATGGAGAACATGTTAGAGATGCTCAAGATAGGGGGAGACAAAGAAAGGTTGAAAGAGCTGGGAAAAACAAAAGAACCAAAAGGATGAATCAAATGTAGGATTTTAATTTCTAACGACTGACGTTTGATTTTGTTTGGAGTTTTGTTTTGCAGGAATTACATCACTTTAAGACTCCAAGTCCTAAGTCATAGAGTATGTTCTAGGACTGTTTGGTTCAAATGTAATTTTGTATTTATTGGATCTTTCACGCAAAGAAAATCAATGTTTTGGTGATAACATTGAATTTCGATTTTTGGTTTAAGATAAGTGACTTGAGCGCTTTTATGTATTTTTGGGTTTTGTCACGAAATTGCCAAAGGGGGAGATTGTTACGGCATTTTGGTATTGGCATATTTCGTGAGTCAAGTCAGTGAGTTGAGTCGGAGTCTTAAAGGGATCAAATTGTCAATCAGCAATCAAAGACTTAGAGAAGATTCAACAAGAGCTCAAGTTGACACTCAGTGTCTTGAATCTTGAAGATTGAAGTTGAAAAATTGTGGATCAGTTACATCAATCTCAAGAAGAAAGTATTCAAAAGGATCAGGTATGGTTAACTAAATAATTTTGGTGATCCGAATACTTTCTTATAGTATAGAAACACTTGGAAGAATTTTTAATTTCATAATAATCAAAAACTGGTGTTCGGACATGTTCAGGATCCGGATCAGGGCCAACGATCCGGATCCCGAAGGTTATTGCTTCATACAAGACTTCGATCCGGATCCATGCAATTTCCGATCCGGATCCCGAATGTTAAGTTTTCTGATTTGTATGAACGATCCGGATCGGGCAATGCGATCCGGATCCCGAACCCTTGGTTTTCTGGAATCGTCAATCTCGTTACGACGATCCGGATCGCAGTAAATCCGATCCGGATCGCCGTCCTGAAAATTTCCAGATAAGGTAAGTTTTTGATTCTTATCTCTTTCCAAAGGTTTCTAAACTATAAATAGACACTTAGGGTTTCTCAAAAACGTGGGAGCTACGGCCGATCTTTTTATAAAACTCTTGAGAGCAACCCTAGAGGCTAGGTTTTCATCGTTCTTCTTTATAGCCTCTTTTAGGTCAATTCGATGGTTCTTTCAAGAACATATCTTTTGTCGAATTGATCTAATCTTTGCTTAGAGATTTCTTCTACGGTTCCTCAATGAGAATCTAAGCAGAGGATCACCATCGAAGTCAATATTCTTATCGACTGAGTTTGCGTCGTGGATTCGACGTGGCATCGTGGATTCGGTGTGCTAAAGGCGTTTCGTGGATTCGAAGCGTGCGTTCGTGGATTCGAACGTGAGCAGTGGACGGGCAAAACGGTGGAGCGCGAGGTCCAAGAAATTGAAGGAGGGGTTAAATCCGTGGAGACGGTAATCACCTTGTTATTCTTCTTTTCTTAGGGATTGTTATTGCGTGGATATCCAACCGGTCAGCGCAAGGTCCGAAGAAGCTGAAGGAGGGGTTTGAGTCCGTGGAGTCGGTAATCACCTTGTTATTTTTCTATTCTTAGTGGATTGTTATTGCGTGTTGGTCCCGTGGTTTTTCTCCTGGATTGGAGTTTCCACGTACATCTCGGTGTGCTGTTTTTATTTTCCGCATTGGTTTTTATTTTGCACTGAGATTGAGTTTTTAAGTATTACACCTATTCACCCCCCCTCTAGTTGTTTGATAGTACCTATTTAGATCCTTGTGGATCCATAATAACTCTACAGACAGGGACAAGGGCAAGAAGAGGGCTTCTTCTGAGAGCGGCGGTGGACACTACAATCAAAACAAGAAGGCGAAACGACCGCAACTGAAGAAATGGCCCAAGAGATCCCCTGCTGTTGGTGCTTTCCCCAATCCCAACTGGGGCCCCCGGCCTTGTGTCTTCTGCGGGGGTACCCACCGGGCGAACCACTGCGATCAGAGGCATGGCCGATGTTTCACATGCGGCCAACATGGACATGTTTCGGCGACGTGCCCGCGGGGGTCTGTACCCGCGCAGATGGCGGCTCCTCTACCAGCACCACAACCGCGACGACAAGCGCCTGCACCGAGTTCTGCTTCCTCGGGTCGTCCTCCTTTTCCTCGACCACCTTCTGGCTCGCGACAGACTGCTGGAGGGCGCGTATATGCCCTGACCTATGGCGAGCCCACTCCAGAGGACAACTTAGCAGGTACTACCTTTATTTTTGGACATAATGCTAGAACTCTGTTTGATACTGGGGCGTCGCATTCATTTATCTCCACCCACTTTATTACTACCCACGGTATTATCGTTCAGTATACTAGAGATCGTTTTTGGGTAGAGATTCCGGGTCATAGTATTCTAATCAACCAAGAGCTCCGGTTATGCCCTGTTCATATTGGCGGACGGAGTTTTCCTATTTCTCTATTCGTCCTCAAGCTTCGTCACTACGATGTGATCTTGGGGATGAACTGGCTATCTAGGTATCGAGCTACCATCGACTGCACCTTTCGGAGGTTGACCTTGGATCCGCCTGGTGGGGCGGAGTTGATCTATTCTGGCTTCGAACCTTCCGCTTATTTGGGGATCTGTTCGGTTACCCCAGTTCGTCGCCTCGAGAGGGGGTGTGTGGCATATCTTGCCATGGCTGTCAACACCCCTACTGTTACTCGTCGGATTGAGGATATTCCAGTGGTGCGGAGTTTCCCCGACGTATTTCCTGCCGAGCTTCCAGGGATGCCACCTGAGAGGGAAATCGAGTTTATTATTGATCTTATCCCCGGCACAGCTCCTATTTCGCGAGCACCTTACCGCATGGCTTTTGCAGAATTAAAGGAGTTGAAGACCCAGCTTGAAGATCTGACTGCCTTGGGTTTTATTCGACCCAGTGTGTCTCCTTGGGGCGCACCTGTGCTCTTCGTAAAGAAAAAGGACGGCAGTCTACGTCTGTGCGTTGACTATCGGGAACTGAACAAGGTTACCATCAAGAACCGCTATCCTCTCCCACGGATTGACGATCTTTTCGACCAACTCCAAGGGTCGGTGGTATTTTCCAAGATCGATTTGCAATCCGGATATCACCAATTGCGGGTTAGAGCGGAGGATGTCCCGAAGACTGCCTTTCGAACCAGATACGGCCACTATGAGTTCACAGTGATGCCGTTTGGGCTTACAAATGCCCCTGCTGCTTTCATGGATATGATGAACAGGGTCTTCAAACCCTTTCTAGATCGTTTTGTCGTGGTATTCATTGACGACATTCTTATTTATTCGAAGAGCGATCTAGAGTATCAGGATCATCTTCGACAGGTTCTCCAAGTCCTGCGAGAGAACAACCTGTATGCTAAATTCAAGAAGTGCGATTTTTGGCTTCGGGAAGTCGCATTTCTTGGGCATATCATATCTGCTGGGGGCGTCGCTGTGGATCCCAAGAAAATTGAAGCTATCAAGGAGTGGCCCCAGCCGACAAATGCCACTGAGGTGCGCAGCTTCATCGGTCTTGCGGGGTATTATCGGCGGTTCGTCGAAGGGTTTTCTAAAATCGCCGCTCCAATGACCCGTTTGACCAGGAAAGAAGAAAAGTTCACATGGACTCCTGAGTGCCAGCTCGCTTTTGATGAGTTAAAGCGGCTATTGACTGAGGCACCTGTATTGACGTTACCGGTCCAAGGCGAGAAATATGTGGTATATTGTGACGCCTCTCAGATCGGGTTGGGCTGTGTTCTAATGCAAAATGAAAAAGTAATAGCCTATGCCTCTCGACAGCTGAAGCCCTATGAGCAAAACTACCCGACGCATGATCTCGAGCTTGCCGCGGTGGTTTTCGCACTCAAGCTATGGAGGCATTATCTTTATGGAGTCCACTGCGAGGTCTTCACTGATCACCAGAGCCTGAAGTACCTCTTTACAAAGAAGGAACTGAACTTAAGGCAGCGCCGATGGCTCGAACTGCTAAAGGACTATGATCTCACTATCCAGTACCACCCAGGTCGGGCCAATGTGGTAGCGGATGCCTTGAGCCGAAAGCACGTGTCCCCAGAGCTGCTAATGATCACTGATCAGGACCGCTTGATTTCTGAGTTCCAGCGCCTAGACTTGGAGATCGTTCCTTCGGGGTCTACCGCTCGACTTTTAGCGATGGTAGTGCAGCCTACCATACTTGATCGCATAAAGGAGGGACAGCAGTCCGACCCCTCCTTCCAGAAGATTCGAGAGCTGATATCATTGGGACAGACTGACGACTACCAGTTGCACGCTGATGGCTCTATCCGATTCAGGGGCCGTTGGTGTGTCCCAGATGACGGTGAATTAAAGAAGGACATCCTTACTGAGGCGCATCGGTCCTTATACACGGTACATCCTGGCGGAACAAAAATGTACCGGGACCTGAAGCAGCATTACTGGTGGCCTGGGATGAAGGCTGACGTGGCAAACTATGTGGCGCAGTGCCTGGTTTGCCAGCAAGTGAAGGCGGAACATCAGAGACCGGCGGGAAAACTGCAACTGCTTCCTGTACCAGTTTGGAAGTGGGAGCAGATCACGATGGACTTCGTTACCGGTCTGCCTCGATCCCAGCGAGGCCACGATGCTATTTGGGTCATTGTGGATCGACTCACCAAGTCGGCCCACTTTCTGCCGATACACACGACCTGGACCCGCGATCGACTCGCCCAGCTCTATATTGATGAGATCGTGCGACTCCATGGTACCCCGGCATCGATCATTTCGGATAGGGACACTCGTTTTGTGTCTCAGTTCTGGAAGAACGTGCAAGAGGCTATGGGTACAAAACTGAAGTTCAGTACCGTCTTCCACCCCCAGAGTGATGGGCAGTCCGAGCGAGTCATTCAGACATCAGAGGATATGCTGAGATCCTGTATACTGGAGTACGGAGACGGATGGTACCGATATCTTCCCTTGGTGGAATTCGCCTACAACAACAGCTATCAGGCGAGTATCGGTATGGCTCCTTATGAGGCACTGTACGGGCGCCGATGTCGTTCCCCTATCTGTTGGGATGACGTTGGTGAGCGTCGTGTTATCGGGCCAGAGCTACTAGAGGATGCAGAGGCCAGAGTGCGGGTAGCAAGACAGCAGATGCTAACCGCGCAGAGCAGACAGAAAAGCTATGCGGACCAACGACGACGAGACTTGGAGTTCCAAGTAGGCGATCATGTCCTACTGAAGGTATCGCCAACTCGGGGAATCAAGCGATTTGGGATTCGCAACAAGCTCAGTCCCCGATTTGTCGGTCCCTTCGAGATTTTGGAGCGCATTGGTCTTGTAGCATATAAATTGGCTCTTCCTCCTAACCTCGCCCGGGTGCATAACGTCTTCCACGTCTCCATGCTACGGAAGTATATCAGGGATCCTTCACATGTGATCAGCCCTACCGCCGTCCAGCTTCGCGAGGATCTGAGATATGATGAGACACCTCTGAAGATCCTGGCTCGAGACGAAAAGAAGCTGAGGAGTAGATCGATCCCCTACGTCAAGGTACAATGGAAGAACCACGAGGAGCGTGAAGCCACGTGGGAACGTGAGTCAGCCATGATGGAGCGTTACCCCCATTTATTCGATTCCTAGTTGTACCAAGTTTCGGGGACGAAACTTCTTTTTAGGTAGTAGAGATGTAAGAATTTGAATTTTTATCGTAAATAAATAAAAGAAGATGAATAAAAGTCAAGTTGAAATTTTGAATCATAAGTAAACCCTATACAACCTGCCTCGAATTGCGTGCCACGGCTTGGAGAAGGACTGGGATGTGAGATATCTTTGTTGTGAGGGACTGGGTTGCAAAGGAAGTGGCTTGGGGGGGACTAAAATGCAATGTTACCAAAACCTTATAAATACATGTTATCCCGAGTTAGGGTTTCACAAACCCTAAACCCGAGCTCTGCCCTAGCCGCACCTCCAACGAAAATCCCTTCTCTCTGCCGCGCTTCCCGGAGCCTCCCCGCACCGGCCGCCGCCACCACGTCGCCGGAGAAGATAAGATCAAGATATATCTTGTTCTCGGGAGTCTTGGTGAGGAAGGTGTTGGGAGGGACTCAAGTTGATCAAGTCCTTCTCTGAGGTATCCTCGGTGAAGCCGCAGCCGAGCCCGGGGTGAACCGACGCCAGCCGCCGCCGTGCGCCGCCGCGGGACCTCTCCTTTTTCTTCCAAACTCCGGTGGAGGTGAGTTTATGAAACTTTTCTAATCGTTGTGGTTTTTGGGCAAGACCAGTGTGCTCCTGACACCGTGGAGGTCATCCGGGTGCAGGCCGAGCCGCTGCCGCCATCCCGATCGCCGGCGGGAGCCCTGTCACCGGAATTATTATTTTTGGGCCGCCGCCAAGCGCCGCCGTGATCCGACCGTCCAACTTAAGATCAGCACCATTGAACCGGGTCTTCTTGTCGACTGGAACCTCTCCACCAAAGCTGGGGACGATCGGATCAAGATCGGGGCCAACCGGAGTTGCCCTAGTTTCGGGCTTTCTTCAACCTCGGCCGATCTCGGTCGTCCGGCGCCGCCGCGGCCTCCCACCGCCGGCCATCGCCACCGGAAGACTCCTGGAACCGAGAGGGACCTTTTGGTCCAAGTTGCACCGGCCCGGAGCTCGACGGCCGGAATCCGCCATTAACGGCCATTGGAGCTCCACCGAGCTCCGCCGCCGCGCCTTGCCGACAATCCCCGGCACCGAAAAACCACCCAGGTGAGCTTCTTTGACCCTTAGGAGCTTGCCCGTCATCTTGCATGCGGAGTTTAACGTCGAGCTCTTACTCTCTGCAGTTGCACCCGAGGCTGCATCCGAGCTTCACCTCCGGCCATCCCCGGCGTCTCGGGCTCCGGCCAACCTCACAGGTAAGCTCTAAATATTAAATGAAGGATCCCCATGATTTTATTTTGGGCAGAGAACCCTCCTGTAGCTTGGTTCCATGGTGGCTCCCGAAACTACATTTTCGGGCTTGTCTCCGGCCGCCGCCGCCTCCGGCCGCCGGGGCTCGACCCCACATGGACCAAACTTCTTCTGGGACCCCTTTTTAGCTGATGCTCCCCTCTGGTGCAGGTCTGAGCAGGGTTGATCCAAGAACACCCCAACCCGAGCTTGGGCATTTTGGTGGTACTTCTCCGGCCACTGTTCCGGCCAATCTCCGGCAAGCCGCAGGTGAGCACCACTCTTCTGGATCATCCCTCAGTACCATGCTCTAATTAGATCCTATTTTGATCAAGTATAAGTTAAGTTGTAATAAGTTGCTAATTGGACCCAAAATAGTTATGGGCCAACTTTGTTAATGGGCCTGGTCTCGGCCAAATCTTGTGAGCACGGCCTTGGTCTTGTTGTAACGGACGCGCTGAAAGTTACGGCGCAGCTTTTAGACCCCCGGATTTCAAGAACGAGTCGAAACGAGCGATAATGTTAGGTTTCTATGCAAATTAAGAAGTTGTTATGGGTCAAATTGTAAATTGGACGTGATGGCTGTCTTTAGACAGTGTTTACACACCTACTAGGCATCGTGTTAGAGTTACGTGGATTCCTATTGGGCGGGAATCGGTTGTTGTCCCGTAAATCGGCGTATTATTCCCGCTTAAGCACTCCGTTACTGTCGTGTCGTCGGGATGGGTATGTGTGAGTCTATTACTGATTATAGCTTCTTATTCAGGGCCCAGTTGTTCAGCACCAGCCTCCTAGTAGCTGTGCGAGAGTTCGGGGATTTGCCTACATCCAGGTGGGTTATCTTCGGTCCGGGCTTTATCATTTCGGCCCTCTAGGGTATAGTATTGGTTGGACCCCTGTTCTTGTAGCCTAGATGCATTTGAGCCTGCCTTTTTATTGATCAGTTTTACTCTGCTATATGATCCTTATCTACAAATTGATTATATGATACCTTGCATGATTGATCTTAGTTGCTTCCAGTAATTATGACATTATTCTGGACATTGCCATGCATGCTTGGTCATTAGCTAGTTTGCATATCTGATTATCAGTACTCCCTGATTATATCTGATCCATGCTATAGTAGTTAATGATTATTCCTGCATATGAGTTGAGATTCAGTTGGTTTTGATATTGCATCCTTGTTGGGATTGTTTTGGCTTGTTGTTGATCATTTGAGTTGAGTTTCTGTTGGCATACTATTGTTGCATCCCAGTGGGGATTTTTCCGACTTGTTGCCAATTACCCGGTCAGTGGACCGAGAGCTTGAGCATTTGCATTATGATCGCCCGCACCGTTGTACTTCTCGTACACTAGCGGGCTGATCCCTCGCAGTGGTGTACTTTACCGGTAAAGTGGTCAGCAGTGGCGACCCGTGACCCCCAGGGGGGGATGTCAACCAGGTGGTGCCTGGTGGGCAGTTTGCCTGAGGTCCTCGTGACCAATAGTGGCATTGATTGGGTACTTTATGCTATTGTGATTGATGCATATCTTTTATTATCTCCATGATTCATCTACATGTAGCTTTTCATCTTGTACCCTTCTTGTTCAGTTCCTGCTTGATTACAGTCATTTACCATCAGCATTTGTTTGATACCTGCCTATACAGTTACTCAGCATGCTTAACTCAGTATCTATTATTGCACAGTATTCTTTGATTATCAGTAGACCTGCTGACTGTTTATTTGCTTGTTCAGTATACTCCTGTTGAGACCCATATATGTCTTATAGATGGATTAATCATTCGCTTCATAATCATGCTTACCTAATGTATTGATTTTCTACTATCCTCTAGTATTGTATGCCAGTAGGTACGATCTGCTATTTCTCGGCTCGTCGTGCCCACTGGGATACATGTACAGTGTATCTCACACCCCTGGGTGACCATTTTTCAGGTCGTTCGGGTAGAGGGGTGTCGGGACGATCCAGTGAGGCTGTCACGATAGAGCTGTCCCCCTGATGATATAGATTGATGATTGAGATCCCCGATGATCTGTAGCTGACTCTTGTTTATGTTATTTCAGCTTCCAGTTTATTAGTATTTCAGATTGATGTTAGCATGATTATTTGGATTATTCCTACTGATTGGTCATTGTTTAGTTTAGATATTGATGATCTCTGATTGATGATTGGATTAGCCTAGCCGTGCATGTATAGGGGCTTCCTATATGTGTGGCGGTCTGTTACGCCCGTTTTGCAAACTCTGATTTATTTCAAAAAAAAAAAAAAAAAAAATTTCAGACCTGATTTTTAAAACTCGGGGCGTGACAATGGGCCTTGATCCGGAAGTTGGGATTTCCAAAATTTTTCTATAAATTGGCCCCTCCCTTCTTCATTTTTGATTTTTTGAGCAATCTACTTGGAGCCCCCATTTTGCTGAGGTGATCCTTTACAAGTTCCCTACACTTCTAGGGATTTTTGGAGGACTTCGGAGACCGTTACATCATCTTCTTCCCCGACTTCGCGAGCTTCGACGTTCCTTCGACTGCGGTTTTCTCCATCGACGTTTCGTCCGCGAACTCCCCTGAGCTAACCCCTTGGAGTGTTTAGCTGATTTTTGGTTTGGGATCTTCACGAGAGGTAGGCCTACAACTTTGGTATTTATCACTCCTCTCCATTTTGGGTTTTTATGGGGTTCTCGTAGCATCTTTAGATCCCTTATTTGTTGTAGCATTTTTGTATAGCGTGGAGTATTTGTGCATTTTCTCGGCTTTTTGTTGGCGGATTTGGAAGTTTAAGGACTCGATCTCCATCTAGACATCAAGAGGAAGGCAGCCGTACCTTTCCTTGGAATTTTTGAAGGCATTTCGAAGGTGAACTTTTCCAATTTTTGGAGGTCTATGACAGGATTGTGGTGTTGGATTTTATGATTGAAACTCATCGCGGTGTTCGTCTTGTGTTTCAGTTTCCGTGGGGAGTTTGGAGCTTTTCAGGGAAAGTATAAGTTGGAGCACTTTCTTACGATCGAGGTGAGCATCTTTCTTCTTGGTTTCGGATAAAAATTGTGTATGATTTGGCTATCTACACTTCGTTGACGCTCACACTGTTTTTGCGTAGGACGGTTTGGACGACACTTGGTGTTTTGATCATCGACGTTTATTCGGGAGGAATTTTTGGGAGTTTTCCAATTCGTTGGAATCGTGGGAGCCTTAGGAACATGCACGTCTAGTTTCAGCCTGATCGGACCCCGGATCGACGCATTCCAGGTAGGTTGGATTTTTCTCCAAAATTGCGGACACGCGCGTGATGTTTGTCGCCGCGGAAAAAGGTGAAAGATTTAGTGGCGACTATTGTCGCCACGAAATATTTTCGGTCCTACCATCACTTCCCTCCTTTTTTTTTCACCAACCAACACTAGGTTTTTTTGTTTTTTTTTTGGGATGCCGCGACATTAGCTAGTGCACGCTAGCTATTTAACCCATCTCTCTCTCTCTCTCTCTCTCTCTCTCTCTCCTTCCCCTTCTCTAAATCCTGTGCCAAGCCTATCGCCCCTCCGTCGCAAGCTGAAGCCCGTCGCCCCTCCGCAAGCTAAAGGTCGTCGCCCCCTCCGCAAGCTGAAGCGCGTCGCCCCTCCGCAAGCTTATTTTAATTTTAATAATTTTTAACTTTAATTTTTGAATATGTTTTTATCTTTATATACTTGATTAGTATATTTTACATAATTTAAATAACTGTAAATTTATTAAAATTAAAATAAGTAATTATTAGTTTAAATTTTATTGTGAAAGAATTTTTAAATAATTTAATAAAATAAATTTAAAATTTAGGTATTAAAATTAATGTTTTGAAGAATAAAATAGTCGAAATCAAAATTATCTTCTATATATTTTTATATCTTCATTAAAGAAATTTTAAATTTTTTTTTGACAAATATATATAGTTAAAGGAGCAATGCTACATGTACACCCCGAAGGGGTGTATATCATACATCTCCACCATTTTAATGGTTGCGATATTTTTTACGGATCACATCAAGTGACCCATCATCACACCCCTACCCTTAGATGGGTGGGGGTGTGAGATGTACACCCCTTACGGGTGTACACATAGTATTTTCCTAGTTAAAGAGACTTGGAGTGTGACAAAAATTCTATTTAATTAGCTTCTTTATAAGTTGTACAATATAAGCTCAACTGAGCTTATAAAGAAGCTATAAGTGAGCTTCGATTTAACTGTTGTAGCTTCTTTATAAGCTCAACTGAGCAGACTTAATTAGTTGTTTGTGTCATTTGTAGATCTCTATCATCCTGTATATTTTATTGATCCTTTTTTTATTGTTTTATTTTTTACTCTCCTTCTTTTTCTCTCAACTTAATAACTTATTTTGTAATTATAGGTAGTCAATGGTTTGCTGCAAAGGGAAGACTGGGACACTGCAATAACAATTTAGAATTTACATGTTCCATCAGCTGGTTTAGACGTCGAATTTGAAAAGCTAGCTGCATCACTCGTTTATCGCAACAAGGTAAAACATGATTCATTAAGAGCAATTAAGTTTTGGTTAGAATTTATTGTTCAACAAACTACCTTAACCCAAAAGCCTAAACCTGGAGCTTAATTGAATTTATTGTTCAACAAATTGAATTTATTGCTTCAATTGGTAGTAACGAATCTGAAGGTTAATTAATTACAATGAAATCAAATTGGGATTCATAGTTGTACTAAGTTTCGGGGACGAAACTTCTTTTTAGGTGGGAGTGATGTAATAATCAAGATATTTTTATTTGAAATTTAAATAATAAAAATAAAGTTTTGGAGACTTCAGTGGTTTTGACGACTGTATTAACCGATACAGTTGTAATAGTAACCTATATTTTTCGAGATTTTTCCGATCAACGTTGGCCCGATCGACCGATCGGAATTCGTTTCCGATGATTCAAATAGTCGATTTTAACGGTTTCGTCGATCCGAGCGCAATGGCGCTGACGGAATTTACGTTTGACGATCCTAGACCCTCGAAAAGCATGAAAATAGCAAAAAATTACTGTATTTTGCACAAAGACCCATATATTTTATGCTCCGAAATCCATGCTACTTCACGGAGAAGGACTTAAGTGTGAGACACAGCTGCTGTGAGGGACCTAGGTCTAAATATCTTGTGTAGAGGGACCAAAATGCATTTTGTTGCATTTGTATAGTTTTGCATTGGGGTTACTCTTTTGCAACCCTAATCTTAAAGCCCTAGCCCTAGCCGCACAGCACAGACCCCTTCATCTCCCTCTGCATCTCTCCACGGGCGTTACGCCGCGGGCCGCCGCCATTCCGTCGCCGGAGAAGACGGAGAAGTAAAGGGAAGGCTTGATATCGGGTTGGGTGAAGAAGTTTGTAGCCAGAAGGTTTCTGGTTGCTCCTAGTATGTTTTGGAACCTCCTCGGTGCCTTTGAGACTCAACCGAGGAGTGCTCGACGTCCAGCACCGCCGCGAGCCGCCGGCGGGGATTCATCTCTTCTTCTTCTTTCTGACGAGGTAAGCTTCTTCTTTCCTTTGTTTTTGATGGACCTTGGACCCATCCAATCATCTTCTGACATTAAGAAGATCATCCTTGTGAAGCCTCGGGCCCTCCCGTGCTCCGGTTAACCGGCGGGAGCAACCAAGCCGCCGGAAACCAAGTTCCGGCCAGATCTGCGCGCGGGCTCCATCCGACCGTCGAAACTAAGATCGGCTACGTTGGAAATCCTCTGTTGGTCGCCAGGGAAGCCTCCGCAAAGTTTGAGCACGATCAGTTGAGGATCGAAGTCTTGCGGTCGTGCCCTAGCTTTCGGGTTGTCTTCCTCACGGCCAAGCTTCGCCGCCCGGCGCCGTCGCTCCCCCACGCCGCCGGCCATCGTGTTGGAAAGCTTCACGGCATCGTGGGGACCCATTTGGTCCAAGTTGCAAGACCTCAAGAGCCTCGGGTTGGATTTCGCCATTAGAGCACTTCAAGGTTGCCCGAGCTAGTGCTCCGGCCATCGCCGCCGCTCCCAGTCGCCGTCTGGTGGCTCAGGTGAGTTCGTAGGGTTGTTTAGAAGTTTCTCATGCAATTGCATGAAGGGATTTACGTGAAGTATGCTTACCTATGTAGTTGCACCAGGGTGTTGCCGAGCTCGGTCTCCGGCCGTCGTCGCCGCCTTTGGTCGCCGGCCAACCAACCAAGTAAGCCTTAAACACCATTTGGACAAATTCCATCCAATTAGTATGGGCCGAAAGCCTCTAAAAAATAAGTTTTCCCAACCTTGCTTTTAAGTGTTTGTGTTGGGTTTTTCCGGCCAATCGCAGACTCCGGCTGCCGGCGCCAAGCCTGGCCGTGACCAAACTTTCTCTGTGAGGGTGTTCTAATTAGTGCTCACATTTGATTGCAGCCTGACCTTAGTTTGTTCAAGCTTTGGTTTAATCCGAGCTCTAGCTTAATTGGTGGTTGCACCACCTTGCTCCGGCGTGCTCTCCGGCCAGTCTCCGACGTGCCAAAGGTGAGCCCTCGACTCAGTGACTCATCCAGATCATGGTGCTCACATTAAATCCAAGGTTGCATGTATAGTGTATAGTTTAATTGTATTAGCCAAGTATGTTATTGAGGACTTAGTGTTTTTGGGCCAACTTTGCCCTCGGGCCTCGTGCCAGCCCAAACTTGTGAGCACGAGCTTTGTCGTGTCGAGAACTACGTACTGTAAGTTACGACGCTGTCTAAAACCTTCTGGTTTGGAAGTACGAGTCGAAATAGTATTCAAACTGGTATCATTATGACCTTGTAGTGTTGTCGGGTTGGGTATGAGTGAGTCTGTTACTGATTCCAGTTATTGTTCAGGGCCCAGCAGTTCAGCACCAGCTTCCCAATAGTCTAGCGGGATTCGGGATCTGCCTATATTGAGGTGGGTTTATCTTCGGTCCGGGCTATATCTTTTCGGCCCTCTGGTTGCTCTAGTTTAGTTGGACACCTATTCTTGACTTAGCCCTGATTGTGCATGTATGCCCTATATTCATAGACTGCTAACATCTGCTTTATTTGGACATATCCTGTATACCTATTCATCTGTTCATATATCTCAGTATAGTTGTTTACATGGTCTTATCATGCCTGTTTCTTATTATCATGCCTGTTGCTTATTATACTGCATTTACTTCGAGATATACTTGCTTTTATATTCCAGATATGCATGATAGACCTATAATTGATATATACAGACATCTGCTCCCTTGTTGGCATCTCGGCTTGTTGTCGACTACCCGGTCGTTTGACCGCGAGCTTGAGCATAGCATTATGATCGCCACGCACCGCTGTACTTCACGTACACTGACGGTTTGGTCACCGTCACAGTGTTCTTTACCGGTAAAGTGGTCTAGAGGAAAGACCCGTGAGCCCCAG
>CM055070.1:38877507-39066868 GCA_029204045.2 Tillandsia leiboldiana | reverse complement strand
TCAGTTTACCATTTTTCTTGAACGATCCGGATCATGCTCTCGCGATCCGGATCCCCCGAACGTTGATGTTTGGTAAACTGTTATGAACGATCCGGATCGTGCACTTTGATCCGGATCCCGAACCTTCGTTTTTCTGGAACTGGCTGACTCGTTACGACGATCCGGATCACAGCTAGTCCGATCCGGATCGCCGTCCGTAAAACTTCCAGAAATGTTAGGTTTTTGATTCTTATCCTCCTTCCTATGGGTTTCTAACCTATAAATAGACCCTATGATTCTTTTTCTAGGGTCAATCCACATAGTCAATAGCTGTCATTTTCATATATCATTTTATACGGCTATAGATCCACATATAGAGAAGAAAGGAAATCATTAGAGAATACTCTATGTTCTTCATCTATATTGATTAGTTTGATTCTAGGTTTTCATACTCACATCTTGAGTTGAATCAAACTAATGAATACTTAGATGTTACTTCCGATCTATCTTTGATCTAAGTATTCGGCGGATCATCACCACCCTAAAACAACGATTTTACCCCAAAAATCGGCGCGTGGATTCGCGTGTCCTTGTGGATTCAAGGTTCAACCGCTCTCGTGGATTCGGAGCGAGGCACGTCGTGGATTCGAAGGGTGCTATTGGGTGAAGACCGTGGATTCGGTCGGACGTCGTGGATTCGACGTTGGACGCCGTGGATTCGGCGTTGGGCGCAGATCGTGGATTCGAGAAGCGTCGCGGACGCTGAGCGGAGAAGATCCTCTAGGAGCGTATGGAAAAGGTTGAGTCGTAAGTGGTACGGTAAATCACCTTGTACGTGTTTATTAATTCTAGTGGATTTCTGCCGTGTTATCGGTCCCGTGGTTTTTTACTCCGGTGATGGAGTTTTCCACGTAAAAATCTTGCGTGTTATTTTATTTTCCGCATTGGGTTTTATCGCAACGATTTTTTGAGTGTTTATACGTTTACACCTATTCACCCCCCTCTAGGTGTTTTTCCCCTATCTAGATCCGTATTACATATAACCCAACAAGTGGTATCAAAGCGGGAATGGGTTGTAAACAATGGTTGAAGGTGGAAACATCAACCGACCCCCGTTTCTTCGATGGAACAAATTATGCGTACTGGAAAGTACGGATGAAAGCCTTTTTAATTTCCATCGACGAACGGGTGTGGCAATCAATTGAAATAGGATGGTCTAATCCAATTGATTTTATTGGTGATGTTCGCACCTTAAAACCTAGGTCGAAATGGACCAAGGAAGAGTTAGATTCATCTTCTTACAATGGCAAGGGAATTAATGCTATTTTTAATGCCTTATCTCAAACTGAATTCTCTCGCGTCTCGGCATGTGAGACTGCGAAAGAAATCTGGGATGTTCTTCAGGTTACACATGAGGGAACTAACCTCGTGAAGATTCAGAAACTGCAAATGCTTACGAGCAAGTTTGACTCTATCTTAATGGCAGAAAATGAATCTTTCACGGACTATTATACACGATTGCAAGACATCGTAAACTCATGTGCTAACCTGGGAGAGAAGATTCCAGAATTTAAGATTGTAAGAAAGATCTTAAGAACTCTTCCTGAACGATTTCGCCCAAAGGTTACTGCCATTGAAACTATTAAACACCCGGACGAAATACGTGTAGAAGAATTAGTTGGTTCATTACAAACTTATGAAATGACATTACTACTAACAATTCTTCTGGAAAGGCATCCACTTCTAAGTCTTCAGGTTATGCGTTGAAAACAACTAAGGAAGAAGACGCGGATACATCCTCCTCCGACGATGACGAGAACCTTTCTATGGAGGAATTTGAGAAGCAGCTCGCTCTCTTGACAAGGAAGTTTCGCCGCAACTTTCGAAGGGGTAACTCAAGCAAATCTCCATCCTTCGGAAAGTCGAACAAGGCAAGGGTACTACAAGTTACAAGTCAAGAAAGCAAGAGAACTTCTCAAAGGATAAGAAAAGTTCAGAGGGACAACTACAATGCTTCAAATGTCGAGGCTACGGCCACATTGCAACGGAGTGTCCCAACAAGTATCCGGCAAAGAAGAAGGCGATGCAAGTCATCACTTGGGATGACAACTCAACGTCAAATGAGTCGTCTTCGAGTGATGAAGAAAAGAGCTCCACCGCATTCCATGCGTCCGTATCTTCACCCCTCATGTGCTTTATGGCAAGTACATCCGAGTCGTTGTCCAACTCCACTGTTGAAAAGAACGCAACGGACAACGAATCGGATGATTCGGAAGGTGAAGAGTTTGCTCTAGCCTATCACAAATCTTTACGGGACTTAAAGAAACCGGCTAAGCAAAACAAGGGGTTGAGAGGGAGATTGCAGGATCTCGAAGAAGAAGTAAAAAGGGTAACTTCTCTCTCAACCGATCTTGAAGTGGAAAGGGATAATCTGATAAAAGCAAATGTTTTCCTTCAAGAGTCCAATCAGCAGCTCGAGAAGAACTATATAGATATGGTGAACAAAGCAAACTACTTCTTGAAGCTCTATGGCGAGGGCCGACAGGAAAGACGGGAAATGACAGAGACCATTCTCCAACTCAAGGATGACTTACAGCAATTCTCTTTAGGAAGGAGTAAGTTGGATAAACTCCTTGGTCTCGGTCAAACAAATCGGTTCGGCCTCGGGTACACTCAAACTGGAAACAGTCCAAGTTCGAGTGGGACAGCTTTTGTGCCTCAGTCGGTATCTCCTCCTCCGACACCGGAATTCAAGACAAACAACGACAACAAACCTACCTCATCCTCCTCGGAATCGTCAAGCTCAAAGGTATGTTTTCGTTGTAATTTTGCAGGGCACATTGAAAGAAATTGCAAGATTGGAGCGCAAAGATCAAATCAACCACATCTTTCAACTGCTACCAATAAGTTCACTCCCCGGAATTCAAAGAAGGATTTTCCTAAAGAAAAGGACATTGGTAGTACTTCAAACAAGACGATGACAAAAGAAAAAGACCAATCTTGCAAGACGTCTTCATCAAGGAAAACTTCTCAACCATTGCCAACATACTCCAAAACTCAAAAGGTTTGGGTATGCAAAGGTGAAACCCCTCCTTGTCTTTAATCGTTCTACGATTAAATCGTGTGTAGTTTATGTAGACTATTTTCTTTTCTTCTTTTTCTTTTGGCCGACCCGTCAACCATCTTTGGGAGGTAAATGGTACATTCTTTTATTGGTTGATGACTTCTCTAGGTTTTCTTGGGTAGCATTTTTAAAAGAGAAAGCTGATACGTTTGACTCTTTTCATGAGATTTGCCATCGTATTATGATTGAAAAGAATGAAAAGATCATTCGTGTTAGAAGTGATAGAGGTGGAGAATTCATAAATTCAAAATTCATTGATTTTTGTACTTCAAATGGCATTAAACATGAATTCTCGGCACCCTATACACCTCAGCAGAATGGTGTTGTTGAGCGCAAGAACAGGGTTGTTCAGGAGATGGCGCGTGTGATGCTTCATAGCCGGAATTTATCGCTACATTTTTGGGCTGAAGCCGTGAACACCGCTGTCTATGTCATTAATAGAGTTTACTTGCGCCCAGGAACTTTAAATACACCATATGAGCTGTGGTTTAGTAGAAAACCGGATACCAAATACTTTCGTATCTTCGGGAGTCGATGTTACATTTTACGTGACCGTGAAAATCTTGGAAAGTTCGACTCTCGAAGTGATGAAGGGATCTTTTTGGGTTATTCTACGAATAGCAGAGCATATCGAGTATTTAACATTGAATCTAAGATGATCGTAGAATCTATAAATGTTAAAGTAGATGAAGCTTTTCACTTTGAAACTGGAAAATCTACCCTCGATATCTCTCTAGATGATGATTCTCCTGCTAGTGCATCTTCTCATGATAATACTTCCAATATTAATGATGCATCTAATGGTTCTTCTAGTTTATCTGATGTGCAGGAATCATCTCATGTACCTCCGAGTACTCCGTTTCAACAAACGTTACGAATCTCCAAGGATCATCCGGAATCAAACATCATTGGAGATCCACAAGAAGGAGTTAGAACTCGGAGGCAGTTGGTTTGTGGATTCGCTTGCTATGTATCTTTAATCGAACCAAAGAACATAGATGAAGCTCTTCAGGATGACTACTGGATTAAAGCAATGCAGGAAGAGCTTCATCAATTTGAGCGAAACAAAGTCTGGGAATTAACGAAGCCTCCAGAGCAACATAATGTGATAGGTACCAAATGGATCTTCAAGAACAAGAAAAATGAGGATGGTACTATCATCAGGAACAAGGCACGATTAGTTGCTCAAGGCTACTCTCAAGTAGAAGGTATAGACTTTGATGAAACTTTCGCCCCTGTAGCTAGACTCGAGTCCATTCGTATACTATTTGCTATTGCTTGTCATTTTAAAATTAAATTATTTCAAATGGACGTTAAGAGCGCATTTCTAAATGGGTTTTTAAATGAGGAAGTTTATGTGGCTCAACCAAAAGGTTTTGTAGATCATAAACAACCTAACCATGTTTTTCGTTTGAAAAAGGCTCTTTACGGTCTGAAACAAGCACCGCGAGCATGGTACGAAAGGTTAACAAAGCACCTTTTGGAGAAGGGCTATACTCGAGGGGGAGCTGATAGGACTCTCTTTGTGAAGCATTATCAAAGCAATTTTATTGTAGCACAAATCTATGTCGATGACATTGTATTTGGCGCAACAAGAGATAATGATGCTTCTAAATTCGCGGAGACCATGGAAAGCGAATTTGAGATGTCCATGATGGGCGAATTGACTTATTTCCTTGGATTGCAAATTAAACAAACTGATGAAGGTATTCACTTGAGTCAATCCAAGTATGCAATGGAGTTGGTCAAAAAGTTTGATCTAGAAAATTGTAAAGATTTTCCGACTCCAATGGGAACTAGCCACAAGGGACTTGGAAGTGAATCACATAGTGAGAATGTAGACGAGAAACTGTATAGAAGTATGATTGGAAGTCTACTTTACCTCACGGCTAGTCGCCCGGATATATCCTTTAGTGTTGGGATTTGCGCGAGATATCAATCAGCACCAAAGGAGGTTCACCTGAAAGCGGTGAAAAGGATCATCCGGTATATCAAAGGATCAATTAATTTCGGAATTTGGTATCCTATGGGAACAAGTTTGGATATTGTTGGATACTCAGATGCCGATTGGGCAGGATCAGTGGATGATCGGAAAAGCACGAGTGGTGCATGCTTCTATCTTGGCCATTGCCCTGTTGCATGGCACAGTAAAAAGCAGAACTGCATAGCACTCTCGACTGCCGAAGCGGAATACATTTCAGCTGGAAGTTGCTCAACTCAACTCATTTGGATGAAAAGCGTATTGAGCGACTTCCGCATTTCAGCATCTTCGGTAACAATTCTATGTGACAACACAAGTGCTATTAACATTTCTAAAAACCCTGTGTTGCACTCTAGAACAAAACATATTGAACTTAGATATCATTTTCTTAGAGAGCTAGTTGAATCAAATACTCTTCAACTTTCATATATTTCAACTGAGGATCAATTGGCTGACTTTTTAACAAAACCCTTGGATCAAAAACGTTTTATTCATTTACGAAAAGCAATTGGTATGCTTTCCTTGAAATAAACTTCTTTTTGAAACCTTTACTTAGGATAGGTTTTGTATTTATTTTGTTTTGTTCATTATCTATGTTTGTACATAGGACATTAATTGAGCATAGATCATAATTGACTTTAATTGCATCTTTTCACACATTTAGAAATTTATTATGCTTTTGCCATCATAATATTTCACTGTTGCAATGATCATTTATGTTAATTAAATCATCTTCTGAGTGATCAAAGTCAATTTCTCTCTCTCAATGATCTCTTGGTATAGTCATTATCTTATTTGACTGTTTAGTCGAGTATGAAATCGAGATCAATATTTGGTTGAATACTTTATATCTTAAATAATTGATAGCCAATTGAGGGGGAGTCTTAGAAAAAGTTAAAATGCTCAAAAGATGTGGAGAGAGTTACATCCCAATGAGGAGTGTGAAAACTACCACCACATGGAGGAAAGAGCTACCACCTCGGTCGTCCGAGTATTGTGTGCAGCTACCACATGTATACCAAGCATGGTTGTTCAAATTTTTGATTAAGTAAAATGCTGTTGAAATACTTGACTCCGTCAAATTTCAAGGTTGGTATAAGGTGGGTTTTTAATGAAAGATGCTCAAAGAGCCACTCTCTTCAACAAGATTGTCTAGATACATTATCTACTATATTTGGGATTTCAAACATCTATTGATCTTTGTATTTCATTTTCTTTACTGAATTAATGATTTGATAAAGGCATTACTCATAAGATCAAGTTAGATGTGATTGAAGGTGTTCAACTTTAAGGGATTTAATTCTTGTAAATTCTCGTTTCATTTTTGGATATTATTGATAGATTTGGCATAATCTAATTCTTGTTGTATGAAACGATGATTTTTGTTTAAAGTTGATACACATTTGTGCTTACAATCTTTTTCTGGTTTTTCTTGAATTTCTCTGAAATTTTTCTAAAGAAAAAGTTGGAGCCGATCCGGATCGGGCAAGATGATCCGGATCCCGAACGCAGGAATTCTTCTGCGGGCTGACGATCCGGATTGGACCTGCCGATCTGGATCCCGAACGCAGTTTCTCACTGCGGGTAGCCGATCCGGATCGCAAGCACGGGATGATCCGGATCGCGGCTAGGGTTTTATAAAGAACAAAAGGGTTTTTGATTTCTTTTACTCCAATCTTTTGTTCCAAAGTTTCCAGAGCTTCTCTCTCTAGATTTCATCCATCTTGGAAGCTTTCAAACTCAAGTTCTTCGGTTCCAAGTAAGTTTTATTGATCAAAATCTCGGTTTTTCACCGTTTTTCTCTTTTCCTCCTCAAACGTGATGAATTTCTTGGATCAACTTTGTTTGTGGATGGTTTTTGATCAAATTTCTTTTGAAATAAGAACTCTGGGTAGATTAGTTTTGATTATATGCTAGGTTTTCTTCTGATTAACGAATTTTTAGGCTTCAATTTCTAAAATTTCGGTTTTAGGGCATATAATAAGGATTTTCGAAAATTATGCAATTGATCTAGTTTTAAAAGTCCTTTTGCAAAACTAATTTGATTCTTAGTGTCTCTACATGATTATGATTGTCTAGGTACAATGTTTCAAATCTTTCAAATTGACGATTTTTCATGTGTTCTTGAGTTGGTTTTCACAGGACACCTTCTTAACTCAAGCACTTTGATCAATGGCACTTAATTCAATGTGTTTCTCTTGGTTAATCCTTCTCCTGGTCTCAATGGTACACACTCGCCCAACAAATAAACTGAAGAGAGCCAAGAACCTCCAACAAAAAGGTGAATTTGTCGAGGTCAGTGACACAGAGGTAGATTGTCATGAGGTTGACTGGGCGGCATTGACGGATGATGATGACTCAATGTATGAACAAGAACCGTCTGATGATTCAAGGAGAAAGGCGTCTGTTAAATCAAAAGAAAAGGCAACTAAGGAACCAGAAAAAGCATCAATGGCAGCACCAACCGTCTCCATGAAAAGAAAGAGAATAACTAAACGCTGTGGGCTACGACAGGACATTAATGTTGACACGCCGATAGCTCCTGACTCCCCACATCGCTTGGAAGAAGTATTCGTTAACACTGATCGTCTTCGAGCCTTTGCACATCGCGAATGCATTGGTGAAAGGCATGTTAACATTGAGGCTCTGCAAGGTCACTCCCCTGAGTTTGGTCTTCTGATTGAACAAGCAAACCTTATTCAAGTATGTCGTTTCCCAGAAACTCTTGGCTACTGTTTGCATCATGTGAGGACCTTCTACACTAATGCACGGCATCTTCGAGAGTTTGAGAACGGTCCTATGGAGTTCTACACGAATATCCAAGGCACAAGCTTTAAGATTACTCCAGAATTGATTGGCGAGGTTTTGGGAATGGAAGCCAGCAAGAAAGGAGTTCACTACTTGAAGAGGGTAAATTTGACAAACATATTATGGCGAAAAGTTATAGAGGGAATCTGTCTCGAGGGAACACAATCAACCGAAAAATCTGTTCGATCTAAAGAACTTCGTCTTGAATATCGCTTCTTAAACTTCATCACATGTTACAATATACTTCCAAATGTGCAGACAAAGGTTGTAAGATGGGACCGGTTGTTGTTTTTGTATCTCATAGGACATCCATCAGAGGCAACGGCATTGAATATCAACATTCCGTACATTATCTGGAATAGAATGGCGCGATATGTTGAGCATCCTCATCCCACTGAGAGAATTCCATTTCCCTTGATTATAATGAGGATTTTAAAGAAATTTCAGGTTGACATTACTTCAACAACTTATCATCAATGTCTGAGCATGATAGATGAGTCTACCATTGTCAAATCCCTCCATAAGTTGCCGCATGTCACTCCAGTTCCTGCATCTGGAACGAAGCACAGTACAAGCACTGCCGCATCACCATCTCGACAAGCACCCGGCACAGATGATGAAGCATCAATAACATCGATTATCAAGGAACAACAGCGACTATCTGTTAAGCAAAAACAAATTTTGAAGGAACAACAAAGAATTACCAATGAGCTTGAGATTACAACGGCAGCTCACATTACCATAACGAAGAAGATCAATTCAATGGACAAGCGGATGCGAAAGATACTTTCTAAGATGGGTTGCACAAGCTCTGAAGACTCAGATTCTGACAACTGATTACTTCTGACTCTTTTTTTTTTTTTTTTTTTTTTTTTTTTTTTTTCTTTTCTTTTTGTGCAGGATTTTGATTTTAGGAGTTAGTTTTATACTTACTTTAGCTTAGTTCTCAGGTTTTACGTTTTATTGGAACTTTTCACTCTCCTAACATTTCGTAGCATTAACTACATTTTGGCTTTGTTTTGTGACAAAAAGGGGGAGAGAGTTAGAGAGAACTTTGAACAATGAATGATGAAATATCAAGGTAAGTATCATTCCAACTTCAATGATGATGTGAATGATTGAACAATGATGATGTGAATGATGACTACATCAAGGTAAGTATCATTTCAACTTCAACTTTGGTTTTTATCTTGTGATTGTTTGCATGTCTCGACTAACTATTTGGACATGTATTATTACTAACAAGTTGATGTTGGGCTAACATTTTGACATTTGGTTTTTGAATGCATAGAAGATATGTTGGTTTTTGACTATGATTCTCTTACATATCTGAATTCTCAAATGTCATAATGATTAGATAAACTCTATCTCTGTACTAGGTTTTGTATGCTAAATATTCTTGAGGTATCTAACGATCTCTTTTCGTCAAGAATGATTTCTTTGTGCAGAGAGTACAGATGTCTAAGTCTAGAGTCTGTTTTAGGAGTTTATCTCATGTTTTAAATTTTTGGATCTCCATTGTAAATTTTTGTTGTATGGTGATAGCAACAAAAATATCTTTTTGAATTTTCTTTAGTGGATCTGTGTTTTGTCACGAAACCGCCAAAGGGGGAGATTGTTACGGAATTTGAGTTGGCGTAGTTTCGTGAAAGTCTCAAGTCTTGAAGATTGAAGGTGAAGAAAGTTGGATCATTTAACTCAATCTCAAGAAAGAAGAATTCAAAAGGATCAGGTATGTTTAACTAAAGATTTTGGTTGATCCGAATACTTCTTGTAGTGTAGAAACACTTGGAAGGATCTTTCATTGCATAAAAAATCAAAAACTGGACTTGGGACAAGTTCAGGATCCGGATCAGGTTGTTCGATCCGGATCCCGAAGGTGGTTCGTTCATACACCAGTTCAATCCGGATCGTAGCCTCTTGATCCGGATCCCGAACAGTGAGTTTACCATTTTTCTTGAACGATCCGGATCATGCTTCGCGATCCGGATCCCGAACGTTGATGTTTGGTAAACTGTATGAACGATCCGGATCGTGCACTTCGATCCGGATCCCGAACCTTCGTTTTTCTGGAACTGGCTGACTCGTTACGACGATCCGGATCACAGCTAGTCCGATCCGGATCGCCGTCCGTAAAACTTCCAGAAATGTTAGGTTTTTGATTCTTATCTCCTTCCTAGGGTTTCTAACCTATAAATAGACCCTATGATTCTTTTTCTAGGGTCAATCCACATAGTCAATAGCCGTCATTTTCATATATCATTTTATACGGCTATAGATCCACATATAGAGAAGAAAGGAAATCATTAGAGAATACTCTATGTTCCTTCATCTATATTGATTAGTTTGATTCTAGGTTTTCATACTCACATCTTGAGTTGAATCAAACTAATGAATACTTAGATGGTATTTCCGATCTATCTTTGATCTAAGTATTCGGCGGATCATCACCACCCTAAAACAACGATTTACCCCAAAAATCGGCGCGTGGATTCGCGTGTCCTTGTGGATTCAAGGTTCAACCGCTCTCGTGGATTCGGAGCGAGGCACGTTCGTGGATTCGAAGGGTGCTATTGGGTGAAGACCGTGGATTCGGTCGGACGTCGTGGATTCGACGTTGGACGCCGTGGATTCGGCGTTGGGCGCAGATCGTGGATTCGAGAAGCGTCGCGGAGCGAGCGGAGAAGATCCTCTAGGAGCGTATGGAAAAGGTTGAGTCGTAAGTGTGTACGGTAAATCAGCTTGTACGTGTTTTAATTCTAGTGGATTTCTGCCGTGTTATCGGTCCCGTGGTTTTTTACTCCGGTGATGGAGTTTTCCACGTAAAAATCTTGCGTGTTATTTTATTTTCCGCATTGGGTTTTATCGCAATGATTTTTTGAGTGTTTATACGTTTACACCTATTCACCCCCCTCTAGGTGTTTTTCCCCTATCTAGATCCGTATTACATATAACCCAACAGGGTTGGGTATGAGTGAGTCTGTTACTGATTCCAGTTATTGTTCAAGGCCCAGCAGTTCAGCACCAGCTTCCCAATAGTCTAGCGGGATTCGGGATCTGCCTATGTTGAGGTGGGTTTATCTTCGGTCCGGGCTATATCTTTTCGGCCCTCTGGTTGCTTTAGTTTAGTTGGACACCTATTCTTGACTTAGCCCTGATTGTGCATATATGCCCTATATTCATAGACTGCTAACATCTGCTTTATTTGGACATATCCTGTATACCTATTCATCTATTCATATATCTCAGTATAGTTGTTTACATGGTCTTATCATGCCTGTTTCTTATTATCATGCCTGTTGCTTATTATACTGCATTTACTTCGAGATATACTTGCTTTTATATTCCAGATATGCATAATAGACCTATAATTGATATATACAGACATCTGCTCCCTTGTTGGCATCTCGGCTTATTGTCGACTACCCGGTCGTTTGACCGCGAGCTTGAGCATAGCATTATGATCGCCACGCACCGCTGTACTTCACGTACACTGACGGTTTGGCCACCGTCACAGTGTTCTTTACCGGTAAAGTGGTCTAGAGGAAAGACCCGTGAGCCCCCAGATAGTACCTGTAGGTGCGGGGTTATGTCAGCCAGATAGGTGCCAGATAGTGGCATGAGCCTGAGGTCCTCGTGACCAATAGTGGCATTGATTGGGTACTTGATGTTCTTGATTGATGCATAGCCTATAGACTTCCATGTTTTAGCATGCTTTATTTCAGTACCTATTACTGCTCAGATATACTTTGATTATCTGTCACACCCCGGGGGTTTAAAATAAGCAGAAAACGTGTACATTTTTTTTTCTTTTTTTTTTTTTATATAAGTACCCCTGCCGGGCACGTGCGCAGATCCGCCACATATACAAATTCACCCCGCAAACGGACGGAGTCTCCTTTGTATATGTACGGCGTCGCAAGCATAAATCGTACTTTAACCACACTAGCCAAAAAGTTACGTTGAGGGAAAAGATATCGTCAATCGCCATAACCAAGCTGGCCACCCACATTTTGAAAGGATAAATCCACGGGTTGTAAAACGGTGCCCACACGACACCTAAATTTTATTAAACATTTTCGCAATCTTTTTACTTGATTTGAAAAGAGTGGCCGAAACAACAACTAGTAAGGAAAACGTTCATCCACGACAAAACACAGTTCGAACCCAACATCCACAACAAAGTATCACACGCACACAAGCTAACTAACAAAAAGTAATCAAAACGTAAGTAAAAGAAATGTCACCAGCCCCTAATCGGGCTAAGATCCTCGAGTCGCGGCCTCACTGTCGTCCCGGACCCCACGCTTGACCGAACCTGTCACAGTGTGGAAAGTCAGTGACCAAAGAGTAAGAGGTAGATGTAAAACATAAAAGATGCTAAAAGTACTGAAAGGAAAGCAAACCGGTAAACCAGAGGATCCAAAACTCCCCCTCATGAATCCACGATACCCATGTAAGTCAGAACGGAACACCTGCCAGAAGGTCTAAAGACCTCCAGCGAACAGAGTCACCTTGCTCTCACCTTGGTGCGTTTAACCCCTCTACGGTACCTGTGCGGCACCTTAAGTAACCGTAAGGGGACCCCACCACGTCACCTTGTGGAGTACACGGGTCAACATACCACCTCTCCGAAAAAATACACCGATGCGGTGGCTAAACTGCTGGTGTGCACGTAAGCAGCCATGAGTATAAAAAAAAAACAGAAGACGGTGTGTGATATAGAGCACCGCGACACCCGTCGTAACAGATAGTAATAAAGGGATACTCATGCGAAAAGGGGTTAGTTGAAAACCATTAGCACATCTACTTTACTCTTACATAACAAATGATGAGACCTCACTTTAAAAAGGACGCACGATAAGGGTACCCACCTTCCGACTTTAGAAAAGTTGCACCGATCAGTGTCCCGATCGCAAATATGCCTCAAGCAACCATACCGTTGTTCGGAGAGGACAATCTGCCCATCCAGTCTACAACCGCGACATTCGTCCATCCGAAGGTCCACGTCACCCACACTATCCCTTAATGTGATAAACATGACAATAACGAATTATGCACAAAAAGGGTTCTAAGGGTGTACCCACCTTCAATCGCGTCAACCGAAACACCTGAAATCGTCCCGCGCCTTCGTACGATTTTCGAACCTAAAAAGAGTCCCCTAAAAAGAAACAAGGTAAGACTAGACTTGCCAATGAAGAACTGAGGTTCCGAACACGTAAAAGTAAGGCGAAAACCGAGCGGCGGCGGCGGCGGCGGCCCCGTGCGATACCAGCCCGCGCGGCGCCACAAACGGTGCGGCCCCGCGCGGCACCAACCCGCGCGGGCGCCACCTGCGGTGCGGCCCCGCGCGGCGTAGCAAGCGATGCGGCCCCGCACGGCACCAACCCGCGCGGGCGCCGCCTACGGTGCGGCCCCGCGCGGCACCAACTCGCGCGGCGCCGCAAGCAGCGCGGCCCTGCGCGGGCACCGCAAGAGGCGGGGCCCGCGCGGGCGCCACCTGCGGTGCGGCCTCGCGTGGCACCAGCCCGCGTGGCATTGCAAGCGTCGCGGCCCACGTGGCACCACCCGCGCGGCGCCGCTTGTGGTGCGGCCCCGCGTGGCACCAACCCGCGCGGGCGCCACCTGCGGTGCGACCCCGCGCGGCACCAGCCCGCGCGGCGCGCATTGCGGGCGGCGTATCGCAGCGGCGGCGGCGCGTCCGTACACCGTTGCGGCGGCGCTCTAAGGCATCGCGGCGGCGGTGCTCGAGGGCATCGTGGCGGCGGGGCTCTAGGGCATCGTGGCGGCGGTGCAACAAACGGCACAAGCGACCCAGACCAAAAAGCGGCGCAACCCAAAACCAAAAACAACGAAAAACACACGAATAAACGCCGCTTACCTTGATCTAACGGAGAAGACGATCCATTCTCGTTTCTCGTGATGGTGAGGATCCGGATCCGCTCCCTGTTGACGATAACGTCTCGTTCCCGGCTTTCGACGCGTTGATCGAGGAAGATGGGAAATCCGCTCTCTTTTTTCTCCCATTAGGGTTTTCGCTTTTTTGAAAAATAATAATTAAGTATTTACTTCCCTCTCGTACGTACAAAATAAAACCCTTAATCGGCAGATATAACAGAAAGATTCTCATCTCCTCAAAAAAGCGTGCCGATCACATGACACGGATTCCGATGCACCCCAAAGTATCGAAACCTTCAAAATCCCATTCCGGGAGATCCGCAAATCGGATTTCAGATCCGATCGCTTTGCCGTTCCCCATTTTTTGAGCTCTAACACCGAAAAATACCCGCGCACCCCGATGCTGTACCCAAAAAATCTCGCTAATTAATCCCTTAAACAATTAAATTAATCAAAAGGGATTAAAAGAAACACAAGACAGTTCGTGATATTACATCGCACACCCCTTAAAAGTAGTTTCATCCTCGAAACTTAACCTCATCCCACGCTAAACAAATCAGGCAAACACTCTCTCATCTTTGATTCTAGCCCCCAAGTCGCCTCGCGCTCTTCATGATTACTCCATAGCACCTTCACATAGGAAAAAGTCCGGCTGCGTAACTTTTTGTCTTCACGTGCTAGAATTCGGACCGGTGTTTCATCAAAACTCAAGTCCTCTTGAAGCTCAATCGCAGAAGCATCAAGAACATGCGACGGATCGGGGAGGTATTTCCGGAGTATCGAAACATGGAAACATTGTGCACGCTGTCACGCCCCGGGGTCGATCTGCGACCCGGGCTCGCCAACAGATCCGCCGTCTGTACGGAAACTGCCGTACAGACGAAGCATCTAACCTGCAAAAGAGATATATAGCTATACAAGTATCAGAGCTGAAGAGAAGCTATACTGAAAAAAATAAGGACAGAGCAACAGGATCACTAAGTGGTAAAAGTTCAAGTACACCAGTCCACTAACACACAAAAGCATAAGTACAAAAACACTATCTGGTACAAAAGTGGAAACCAAAAATAACCTCGGGTGACTCTACCACTGACCCCACAGACTCGGGTAGGAACTAGCCGGCCACGCCCTTACCCCGGTCCGAAAACTCCGCACGAGCCGAGCCTGGAACGGTCGCCTCAGGAACACCTGTCATCACAGCGGGTGTGAGATCTACTGCAACAGGCAGATCTCAGTGGGTACCGACGCCAACACCCGCGGTATGCCCACTAAGTCTGCTGGAGGCAAAAACAGATAGATAGATAGATAGATAGATAGATAGATAGATAGATAGATAGTGTATGAATGCTGGAAATGAATCTACCACTATATGTCACAATGCAATGCTCGAAGGAAACCACATCTAAGAACATACACTACAACCACCCGCTCATGTCACCCAGTCCCAATGACTGCCCCATAGGGTCCAGTCAAGCCTACGCCCGTCGACTAGGAACGCACCTGGCCATTACCACACATCCGAAGGAGGACGGGATTTACATGGGGCATCCTGTCAGACCATCTCAACCTCACTAAAGTAACCACCTGGTAACTCGGCCAGGGCATGTACCCACCTGGTAACTCGGCCAGGGGTATGTGTCCACCTGGTAAGCCGGCCAGGGGCAATGTATCCATCTGGTAGCTCGGCCAGTGGGAAGTATGTATCCATCTGGTAGCTCGGCCAGTGGAAAGCATCCTCCTGGTAACTCGACCAGGGAAATGTGTACTCCTGGTAACTCGGCCAGGGGCAATGTATCCATCTGGTAGCTCGACCAGTGGAAAGCATCCTCCTGGTAACTCGGCCAGGGAAAAGTGTCCTCTTGGAAACTCGGCCAGGGCATGTGCCCACCTGGTAACTCGGCCAGGGGCAATGTATCCATCTGGTAGCTCGGCCAGTGGAAAGCATCCTCCTGGTAACTCGTCCAGGGAAATGTGTCCTCCTGGTAACTCGGCCAGGGCATGTGCCCACCTGGTAACTCGGCCAGGGGCAATGTATCCATCTGGTAGCTCGGCCAGTGGAAAGCATCCTCCTGGTAACTCGGCCAGGGAAATGTGTCCTCCTGGTAACTCGGCCAGGGCATGTGCCCACCTGGTAACTCGGCCAGGGGCAATGTATCCATCTGGTAGCTCGGCTAGTGGAAAGCATCCTCCTGGTAACTCGGCCAGGGAAATGTGTCCTCCTGGTAACTCGGCCAGGGCATGTGCCCACCTGGTAACTCGGCCAGTGGAGAGCATCCCCCTGGTAACTGGGCCAAGGAAATGTGTCCTCTTGGTAACTCGGCCAGGGCATCAAAATACAGCTAGGCGTCCGGAGCGAATGCCCATCGAGTTTAGAACGTGTCTCATCGAAAAGTGCACGCAGGCTAAATCCCACGATCGACCTGATCAGAAAACTCGTATACTCTAGTGACGCTACTAACCTCATGTCCAAGTCGGAACAACAACCCTCGACTAATATCTGATAAAACCCCGCGAAAATCCCGTACCCTCGGCAAGCCCCGATGTAACACATACTAAAGAAGCATAATTTAAGGGCCAATTCCTGAAAAAGGGGCTTGCGTAAATATAGAAGTGGCACGGGATTCCCACGACTTACCACGACTGCCCAGCAGTTAACAGATTTAAAAAGATAGTAAAAGGACACGATACCTTTGCATTCGGAAGCAGTAAGGGCATTTCGTAATTTTTCTGGAGGAAACCAACCCACCAGTGATAAACTGCAAAACCGTGCGCCAAACGGAGGTCCCGGTGCGATCCCGCAGCTCCACGCGGCAAAACACGCGCCACCGGCCGTGTAGGAAGCTAACACTAAGCTCCAAACTGCAAGAAAGGGCGATAAACCGGGATCAGAAAACGCGCGGCCAAACCCGCGCTCAAAACAGCGAAAGAAACCCATCCGGCGACGAGGAACGCGGGCGTTGCGCGGAAAAACCCATCGCGCACTCGCCACGGCGCACCACCGAGCTGCCGTCGACACGGCACAACGCGGCTTGCGGCCGCACAGCCCAAAAACCCAGCCCCGCGCGGCGGTGGCCAGCCGCGCGGCAGGCAGCGTCGCGCGGCCCAAGGGCTGCCCGCCCGGCGCCCTGAAGTGCAGCGCGCCAAGGGTGCGGCCTGCAGGGCCGCCCGCGCGGCACCCCTGCAGTGCCGCGCGCCAAGGGCGCGACCTGCAGGGCCGCGCGGCCCCATCGGCCGCCCGCGTGGCACCCCTGCAGTGCCGCGCGCCCAGCGCGCGGCCTATAGGGCCGCGCGGCACAGGGGCCGCCCGCGTGGCACCCCTGCAGTGCCGCGCGCCCAGCGCGCGGCCTACAGGGCCGCGCGGCCGCGCCGTGAGGCCCCATGCCGCACCCCCAAGGCCGTCCGGCGCCCTGCTGCACAAACATGGCAGCAGGGTGAATGCTGCGCGCGGCGCTCATGCGCGCCCGCGCAGCGGCAGCCCCTCTCAGCCACGCGCCGCCGAAATGCGCGTGCGCGGCTCGAGCAGCACCGCCACCTCGGACAACCAGTCTGCTGGCTCACAACAGGAAAAAGAAAAGGGAAGAGAAGTAAAAACTCCAAAAATCCCAAGCTTGCTAAAGGAAAAATAAAATAATAAAATGGTGACCAACCTCGACGAGGCTCGCCACGTCCACGCTCGGCTCCACGCCCACGCTCGGAGAAGAAAACTCACAAGAACACCTTCCCTCTAACTCCTCTTCTTCCTCCTTCCTTCTCCCTCTTCCTCTGCTTCACTCCAAGCCAACAGGAGCCCTTGGAGAAAAAGATGGTGAGGTGGCTTTCTCTATGAGGGGAGCAGCTTAAATAAGCAAAGGAGAAATACAAAAGGGATTTTAAATAAGCCACCTACCACTAATTAATTCTCCTCCAACTCCTATGCCAACTCCAATCCACCCAGCCACACTAAGTGAAAAAGGCAACATTTAATTAAGCCCACACTTAATTTATTAAAACAATAAAATAATCCAAAGTGCCAACGATAACTCACTTTTTGGCTTCGGTCCTTGCGCCGCAGTTCGGAACTTCCTGAACTCCGCTGTAATCTGAAAATACACATGCCCACAGCTTTTTCTCCTCAAAAAGCTCAACCGTGGAGTCGGTGTGCTCAATCCAAAAACCGGCCCCAAAACTGCCAGTTCCAACTCACTTTTTGCCCTCAGGTCCTTCGCGTCAGTCCGGAACCTCCCGAACTCCGCTGTAAACATAAAATACACCTGTTCCAAGTGTTTCCCCATTTTTTCTGCACTCCACGGTGGAGTCGGTGCTTCCCAAACCAGTCCTCTTTCGCGTACAATGCCCGGAAAATTCCGAATCAAGCTGGGGCTTCCGCGTAGATCCAAATCAATCCAAACTCATCTGTAAACAAATATGGGACACATCCAAGGCAATTCCTCCCCCTCACGCCATCTTGCGAGGTCGGTGCGCCATCCGAAATTCTGGTATTCTACACTCTCCCCTCCTTAAAAAGGGTTTCGTCCTCGAAACCCGAATAAGTCCATAATTCTGGAGGGGGTCTTAATCAAATGGGGTAGAAGATCCTCAATTTATCCCAGGCTCTCAAGTGGCCTTCCTCTCATCAAGATGGCGCCACTGCACCTTCGCCAAGTTATGACCCGACTGCGAAATTCTTCTGTCTCATCAGCAAGAATTGCATCGGTCGAACCTGATAACTCGATCCTCGTCCAACTCCAAGGAAAAGAAATACAAAACATGCGAGGGTTCAAATAGACTTCTTCTAGCCGGATCAATTCTCGCGGACCAACACCTCGCATGCACTCAATTCTATAAATAACCCTGCGGCTGGGGGGGTTCCACAAATCAAGATCTCCTAAAACCAAGGTCTAACCCTCCTAATGGCATAACCCCTCTGTTGCTTCTTAGCAACTAAAACTCCAGTGCCACCATATATCCTTCACATCCCTTGACAGAGGAAGACTTTCAATCTCGGGAACCTTCCGTCAATTTCTGACTCTCAAATTCCAAGGTTACACTGCTCGCCTAACCAAGGCGTAATTGAACCTAATGTCCGTGCCGGGATAAGCAATCATACATCCTTGAGAGTTATATCCCCCGGCGTTACCTCAACCCAAACTTCCTGAGTATCCGAGTACTTTAGGTTCGAGGATTCAAGAATAACTCAATTCTCTCTCTATGGCTGGCAACATCTACAACAAAGTTGTTATCCTCCCCAGCTTTATCTCCGTCGCTAATAGGCCACGAACAAAACCTTCCGAAGTCAGAAAGCAAACTCTCTCAACTTGGCAAACAACTTCTTCCCTCATAGAAGTCGTAGCACTATCCTCCAGTGCCCCTCATGCTCCACGTCGCTTCGGAGATAATCCCAATACCCACGACGGGTAATACCACCAACCCGTCCAAGCACAGCTGGAAAAGCACAGTTCTTAAAGTCGGTAGGGTATTAGTCAATCCACTTGACCTCGCTAACTGCTTAAACTGCCCTTACTGGTTCCTGATCACTATCAAGGCACAGCCCTCGGTTGTATGGTTCAATAATGCTATCAATCAATCGAAGGCATCTGCCCAAGCACAATCCACATCTGTCCGTGTTCGAACCATCCAAGAACTCTCACCGTTGTGTACCCACAACGTGGCATCACTGCCGTGCCCCGACGGTGTGGCATCACCACCGTGTATCAACGGTGTGGCATCACCACCGTGTATCAACGGTGTGGCATCACCACCGTGTATCAACGGTGTGGCGACATACTCAAGCATCGAGGTCTCAGATCCTCACAGTCCTATACCCACGACGTGGCTCTGGGTCGCTCAGACCCGTTCGAAACATCAGATCCCGCAGCTGCGCTATCAGCTCTCTGTCTCACAGTTCATACAACAAGGAATGCTGCCACAGTCAGTGCGGTTCCCAAAACAACGTCGATCACTAACTTGATCCCAATCTCATGTCAACATCTGGGGACCAAAGCAGGACTAACATCTCGATGACCAAATCCACGGTCCTAACAGCCCTAGGCCGGGCTGGGAACACACCTGGATACTCTCGGACGACAGGAATGTCCTCGAGCCCAGGCATCGCCGTAGGCACCTCTACAACGGTAGCTAAGGAAGCGACACAACCATGGCTCATCATCTGTCGTGCTCTAGCTGAAGAGATCGTCGTCACAAACAGAGTACTTTGACAGCCTCTAAAAACAACCCCTGCTGACCCGGCTCACGAAGGGTCACAGTCCTCTCTCTACAATCGATGGCAGCATAAAACTGTGTCAACCAAACCATACCTAGTACTACCTCGAAATCCCGGAGCTGACGAAGGGCCAAAAGATCAACAGGCAAAAATCCAGGGCCCTAACTGCACTGGGCAGGACCAACAACACTCATCTACGAGCAACACGTGATCCGGTATCTGAACCTCACGAGCACAAGTTAAGGGTCCTATCTCCAGCCCATGCAACAAAGCAAATGCCCTACTGAAGAAATGAATGCGATGCTCCGGTAATAAATAAAGCTCCAGTGCGAGTAGGGGAGATAAGATTAATACCTGCCACCACGTGGCTAGCTGCCCCCGAATCCTCGTCTTGTGCGGCATAGACACTCCCGCTCGGGGGTGGTCGCCTGTCGAACTGCCGCGAAGAAGTGGCCCTATCCACCTGGCCATAACCTGTCGAAGCTCCGCCTGTCTGGAAGGGCGGAGGAGGAGCCGAAGCTGTCGATGCCACCGCTGACCCCGCTCTAGGACAGGACCATGATCTGTGCCCTGCCTGCCCACATCGGTAGCACCGGCCCTGCCGCTGATCACACTGTGGAGGTGCATGGGGTCCGCCACAAATCACACAACTATCAGTGAGCCTCCATTGCTGCTGCTGCTGCTGCGGTCTAGGGGGTCGAGAGCCCCCCGATCTCTGCCTCCTCTGCATCCCGCGGCCTCGAGGCTGGAATCGTGGTGGTCTTGGTGGTCTCGGCCTGCTCGACTGGCCCAACTCAGATGGCGCCGGGCGTTTCTCTCCTGAACTAGACCCAGGCGTCCTCTGTTCAAGTAACCTCAACATACGCTCCATGATTTCCTCCTGGCGCTTGGCCGCCTCCTCCTGGCGCCGCAAAGCTCTGACATCTGGGCTACCTGGGCCCGTAGCTCCTGAATCTCGCCTTGCCCTGCCTTCTGGTGCTCGGGCTCCTCATCTGACACGGAGTGCACCCTCGTCTCCGCGCGACGCTTTGGAGGCATCGCAAGCAACTCTGCAACAAATCAAAAGATGTCAGAGAGCAAAAATCTCTCGACCCGGTCAAGCGAAAGTCTAAAATACGTCATCCATTCTAAAGCATTATGTTGTCTGCAGCCAACATAACCACTTTAGAGAATAAATATGCAAAATTACTCGCCCCAATCCCCTGGGGGAGTTATAGACTCAATCAAGACTCTCGCTACAAATTCGTCTCTCACGACAGTCATCCTACTGTCTAACCAATAGCCTAGGGTCTTTAAGTCCTCAACGACCTATATTCCTAGGCTCTGATACCACCTAAATCTGTCACGCCCCGGGGTCGATCTGCGACCCGGGCTCGCCAACAGATCCGCCGTCTGTACGGAAACTGCCGTACAGACGAAGCGTCTAACCTGCAAAAGAGATCTATAGCTATACAAGTATCAGAGCTAAAGAGAAACTATACTGAAAAAAATAAGGACAGAGCAACAGGATCACTAAGTGGTAAAAGTCCAAGTACACCAGTCCACTAACACAAAAAAGCATAAGTACAAAAACACTATCTGGTACAAAAGTGGAAACCAAAAATAACCTCGGGTGACTCTACCACTGACCCCACAGACTCGGGTAGGAACTAGCCGGCCACGCCCTTACCCCGGTCTGAAGACTCCGCACGAGCCGAGCCTGGAACGGTCGCCTCAGGAACACCTGTCATCACAGTGGGTGTGAGATCTACTGCAACAGGCAAATCTCAGTGGGCACCGACGCCAACACCCGCGGTATGCCCACTGAGTCTGCTGGAGGCAAAAACAGATAGATAGATAGATAGATAGATAGATAGATAGATAGATAGATAGATAGATAGTGTATGAATGCTGGAAATGAATCTACCACTATATGTCACAATGCAATGCTCGAAGGAAACCACATCTAAGAACATACACTACAACCACCCGCTCATGTCACCCAGTCCCAATGACTGCCCAATAGGGTCCAGTCAAGCCTACGCCCGTCGACTAGTAACCCACCTGCCCATTACCACACATCCGAAGGAGGACGGGATTTACATGGGGCATCCTGTCAGACCATCTCAACCTCACTAAAGTAACCACCTGGTAACTCGGCCAGGGGTATGTGTCCACCTGGTAAGCCGGCCAGGGGCAATGTATCCATCTGGTAGCTCGGCCAGTGGGAAGTATCCTCCTGGTAACTCGGCCAGGGAAAAGTGTCCTCCTGGTAACTCGGCCAGGGCATGTGCCCACCTGGTAACTCGGCCAGGGGCAATGTATCCATCTGGTAGCTCGGCCAGTGGAAAGCATCCTCCTGGTAACTCGGCCAGGGAAATGTGTCCTCCTGGTAACTCGGCCAGGGCATGCGCCCACCTAGTAACTCGGCCAGGGGCAATGTATCCATCTGGTAGCTCGGCCAGTGGAAAGCATCCTCCTGGTAACTCGGCCAGGGAAATGTGTCCTCTTGGTAACTCGGCCAGGGCATGTGCCCACCTGGTAACTCGGCCAGGGGCAATGTATCCATCTGGTAGCTCGGCCAGTGGAAAGCATCCTCCTGGTAACTCGGCCAGGGAAATGTGTCCTCTTGGTAACTCTGCCAGGGCATGTGCCCACCTGGTAACTCGGCCAGGGGCAATGTATCCATCTGGTAGCTCGGCTAGTGGAAAGCATCCTCCTGGTAACTCGGCCAGGAAAATATGTCCTCCTGGTAACTCGGCCAGGGCATGTGCCCACCTGGTAACTCGGCCAGTGGAAAGCATCCCCCTGGTAACTCGGCCAGGGAAATGTGTCCTCCTAGTAACTCGGCCAGGGCATCAAAATATAGCTAGGCGTCCGGAGCGAATGCCCATTGAGTATAGAACGTGTCTCATCGAAAAGTGCACGCAGGCTAAATCCCACGATCGACCTGATCGGAAAACTCGTATACTCCAGTGACGCTACTAACCTCATGTCCAAGTCGGAACAACAACCCTCGACTAATATCTGATAAAACCCCGCGAAAATCCCGTACCCTCGGCAAGCCCCGATGTAACACATACTAAAGAAACATAATTTAAGGGCCAATTCCTGAAAAAGGGGCTTGCGTAAATATAGAAGTGGCCCGGGATTCCCACGACTTACCACGACTGCCCAACAGTTAACCGATTTAAAAAGATAGTAAAAGGACACGATACCTTTGCATTCGGAAGCAATAAGGGCATTCCGTAATTTTTCTGGAGGAAACCAACCCACCTGTGATAAACTGTAAAACCGTGCGCCAAACGGAGGTCCCGGTGCGATCCCGCAGCTCCACGCGGCAAAACACGCGCCACCGGCCACGTAGGAAGCTAACACTAAGCTCCAAACTGCAAGAAAGGGCGATAAACCGGGATCAGAAAACGCGCGGCCAAACCCGTGCACAAAACGGCGAAAGAAACCCATCCGGCGACGAGGAACGCCGGCGTTGCGCGGAAAAACCCATCGCGCACTCGCCACGGCGCACCACCGAGCTGCCGTCGACGCGGCACAACGCGGCTTGCGGCCGCACAGCCCAAAAACCCAGCCCCGCGCGGCGGTGGCTAGCTGCGCGGCCCAAGGTCTGCCCGCGCGGCGCCCTGCAGCGCTGCGCGCGAAGCGCGCGGCCTGCAGGGCTGCGCGGCCCCGTGGGCCGCCCGCGCAGCACCCCTGCAGTGCCGCGCGCCAAGGACGCGGCCTGCAGGGCCGCGCGGCCCCATGGGCCGCCCGCGCGGCACCCCTGCAGTGCCGCGCGCCAAGGGCGCGGCCTGCAGGGCCGCCCGCGTGGCACCCCTGCAGTGCCGCGTGCCCAGCGCGTGGCCTGCAGGGCCGAGCGGCACAGGGGCCGCCCGCGCGGCACCCCTGCAGTGCCGCGCGCCAAGCGCGCGGCCTGTAGGGCCGCGCGGCACAGGGGCTGCCCGCGCAGCACCCCTGCAGTGCCGCACGCCAAGCGCGCGGCCTGCAGGGACGTGAGACCCCATGCCGCACCCCCAAGGCCGTCCGGCGCCCTGCTGCACAAACATGGCAGCAGGGCGCATGCTGCGCGCGGCGCTCACGCGCGCCCGCGCAGCGGCAGCCCCTCTCAGCCACGCGTCACCGAAATGCGCGTGCGCGGCTCGAGCAGCACCGCCACCTCGGACAACCAGTCCGCTGGCTCACAACAGGAAAAAGAAAAGGGAAGAGAAGTAAAAACTCCAAAAATACCAAGCTTGCTAAAGGAAAAATAAAATAATAAAATGGTGACCAACCTCGACGAGGCTCGCCACGTCCACGCTCGGCTCCACGCCCACGCTCGGAGAAGAAAACTCACAAGAACACCTTCCCTCTAACTCCTCTTCTTCCTCATTCCTTCTCCCTCTTCCTCTGCTTCACTCCAAGCCAACAGGAGCCCTTGGAGAAGAAGATGGTGAGGTGGCTTTCTTTATGAGGGGAGCAGCTTAAATAAGCAAAGGAGAAATACAAAAGGGATTTTAAATAAGCCACCTACCACTAATTAATTCTCCTCCAACTCCTCTGCCAACTCCAATCCACCCAGCAACACTAAGTGAAAAAGGCAATATTTAATTAAGCCCACACTTAATTTATTAAAACAATAAAATAATCCAAAGTGCCAACGATAACTCACTTTTTGGCTTCGGGCCTTGCGCCGCAGTTCGAAACTTTCCGAACTCCGCTGTAATCTGAAAATACACATGCCCACAGCTTTTTCTCCTCAAAAAGCTCAACCGTGGAGTCGGTGTGCTCAATCCAAAAACCGGCTCCAAAACTGCCAGTTCCAACTCACTTTTTGCCCTCGGGTCCTTCGCGTCAGTCCGGAACCTCCCGAACTCCGCAGTAAACATAAAATACACCTGTTCCAAGTGTTTCCCCATTTTTTCTGCACTCCACGGTGGAGTCGGTGCTTCCCAAACCAGTCCTCTTTCGCGTACATTGCCCGAAAAATTCCGAATCAAGCTGGGGCTTCCGCGTAGATCCAAATCAATCCAAACTCATCTGTAAACAAATATGGGACACATCCAAGGCAATTCCTCCCCCTCACACCATCTTGCGAGGTCGGTGCGCCATCCGAAATTCCGGTATTCTACACACGCAGTCGAGATTTGGTGGCAATGCTAAGCGATAAGCTACTAGGCCAACACCCTCCAAGATCTCAAAAGGTCCAACGAACCGTGGGCTTAATTTGCCTCTTAAACCGAACCGTTTAATCCCCTTGGATGGGGAAACCCGGAGCAACACGTGTTCCCGTACTTGAAACTCCAAGTCGCGTCGTCTCTGGTCTGCATAGCTTTTCTGCCGACTCTGGGCGGTCAAAAACCGCTGCCTGATAAGGCGCACCTTTGTCTCGGTCTCCTCCACTAAGTCCGGGCCCAGAAACTTTCGCTACGCCAAGTCATCCCAACAGATAGGCGACCGACATCGACGCCCATACAACGCTCCATACGGCGCCATCTGGATACTAGCCTGATAACTGTTGTTGTAGGCGAATTCCACTAGGGGCAGATAGCGTGACCATCCTACTCCCAAATCGAGCACGCAAGCTCGAAGCATATCTTCGAGGATCTGGATCACCCGTTCTGATTGTCCGTCGGTCTGGGGGTGAAAAGCCGTCCTGAAGTGCAGTTTGGTTCCCAAAGCCCGCTACAAAATCTGCCAAAAGTTTGACACGAACCGCGTGTCTCTATCCGAAGTAATCGATGCCGGTACCCCGTGCAACCTCACCACCTCGTTGATGTAGACTTGCGCCAAACGGTCTCGGGTCCACGTCGTATGAATGGATAGGAAATGGGCTGACTTTGTCAATCGATCCACTATGACCCAGACCGCGTCGTGTCCTTGCTGTGATCATGGAAATCCGGTGACGAAATCCATGGTGATCTGCTCCCATTTCCACTCTGGCACGGGTAGAGGTTGCAGTTTCCCCGCTGCGCGCTGATGTTCGGCTTTTACTTGTTGACAAGTCAATCAGTGCGCCACGAACCGCGTTACGTCTCCCTTCAATTTAGGCCACCAAAAAGTCTGCTTAAGGTCCCTATACATCTTCGTACCACCGGGATGCGCCGCGTAAGGAACGCAATGCGCCTCTGATAATATCTCTTCCTTCAGATCAGGTAGATCGGGCACACAAATGCGTCCCCAGAACCGCATTGCATCGCCCGCACCGACCGAAAAGTCGCCCCCCCCGGTCCGAAGGAATCCTGTCCCGTACAAGCTGTAGTTGAACGTCCGTCTTCTGACCTTCCAGAATTTTCTCAAACAAGGTAGGCTTGACCACCAGGGACAAAAGTCGCGAAACGGCACCCGCCGGCACAACCTCTAATCTCATCCGCGAGAAATCCGCGATCAAACGGTCTTGCTGAGTGATAGTGTTCACTGGTAACTTTTCTGTCTGACCCTTCCTACTCAAGGCATCAGCTACTATGTTTGCCTTTCCAGGGCGGTACTGAATGGTCAAATTATAGTCCTTCATAACTCCAACCAGCGTCTTTGCCGTAAGTTCAATTCCTTCTGCGTGAAAAGATATTTAAGGCTCTGGTGATCCGAAAACACGTTGCAATGAGCTCCGTAAAGGTAGTGCCTCCAGAGTTTTAAAGCGAAAACGACCGTTGCGAGTTCCAGATCATGCGCAGGGTAGTTTCACTCATAATCCTTGAGTTGTCTTGATGCGTAGGCTATAACTTTTCCCTGTTGCATCAGTACACTTCCAAGACCGCTCCGTGATGCATCATAATAAACCTCGAAGTCCTCACCGGGTGTCGGTAATGTAAGCACAGGTGCCCGTGTTAGCCTGTCCTTGAGTTCCTCAAAGCTCTCCTGGCATTGAGTCATCCACACAAATCTCTCCCTTTTCCGGGTTAGATGATTCAGAGGGGTGGCAATTTTTGAGAAACCTTCCACGAAGCGCTTATAGTATCCTGCCAAACCCAAAAAGCTGCGGATTTTCGTTACTATAGTCGGTCGGGGCCAGTTAGCTACTAACTCCACCTTCTTAGGATCCACCGCAATTCCAATTGCTGAGACTATGTGTCCCAAGAAGTCCACTTCACGAAGCCAGATCTCACGCTTCTTGAGCTTAGCAAACAATTTCTGGTCCCTGAGAGTCTGAAGAATTACTCGTAGATGCTCCTTATGTTCCTCATCTGTTCGTGAGTAGACCAAAATGTCATCAAGAAAGTCCACTACAAATTGGTCCAAGAAGGGTTTGAATATCCTATTCATCATATCCATGAACACCGCTGGGGTGTTCGTAAGTCTAAACGGCATAACCGTAAACTCGTAATGACCATATCGAGTCCGAAAAGCTGTTTTAGGTATATCCTCACCTCGAACTCTAAGCTGATGGTAGCCGGACTGCAAATCTATCTTCGAGAACACTGTCGCTCCTTATAGTTGGTCGAACAGGTCATCAATCCGAGGCAAGGGGTACTTGTTTTTCACGGTAGCCTTATTTATCTCCCGATAGTCAATGCACAGACGTAAGCTCTCGTCCTTTTTTCGCACGAAGAGAACGGGTGCGCCCCTAGGCGGCACACTTGGCCTGATGAACCCCTTATCCAAAAGATCTTCTAGTTGTGCCTTGAGCCCCCTTAATTCTGCGAAAGACATTCCGTACGGTGCCTTTGTGATAGGTTGTGTGCCCTGAAGAAGTTCGATAGGGAAAACGATCTCTCGCTCGGGGGGCAGCCCGGACAGTTCGGTCGAAAAAAAAATGTCTGAAAAATCCCTTACGATAGGGATATCTGAGAGCAGTGCCGAGGGTCGAGTCACTAAGTCCACCGAGGCCATGTATGCTACACATTCACCCTCCATCAGTTTCCTAGCCCACGACGCAGAAAAGAAAGACGAGAAAGGAGTACTCTTATATGCTAAACCTACGGGTTCCGAGATGCCAGGTTCCTGAGGATGCACCTGGCGCTTCTCGCAAACGATTACCGCTTGGGGCTTGGTAAGCCAAACCCACCCGAGTACTACGTCGGAATCCCCTAGCGGGATTTCCGCCAGTTCCAGGGGTATAAAGGTCTGCTCAACCTTACCGGGCAGGAAGAAACAAAGCTTCCTGCCACGAAGGGTGGCCCAGGGCCTGAACGGGCCCACTACTTCGAAGGGTGTCACCTCTAGAAACTATGGGTAATGGTGAAAGAAATAAAAGAGTGAGATGCCCCGGGGTGTCAAACACGGCCCTATCTCGAAAAAGAGAACTAAGGGTTGGTTAATACTTGCTACTACATCCTCCGTGACATCCCGTCTCGAGCTGAGCCGTCACGTAAATCTTCCCGCGGGGCGGTGGCGGCGCCCCTGTCCACGTGTCGTGATGCTGAAGGTACTGTTCCCGGGTTCAGGGGGCAGAAAGAGCGGAAGTGTCCCGGCTTGCCACATCCGAAGCAATGGTCGTGCCTCCAGGAACAATCGATCACCTGGTGTGCTCCTCCGCGGATGATGCAAGGCTTCTCCCCCGGTTCCGGTTCTCTTATCGGCGTACTCTTGGTCCCTTGCTTCGTCTTTGGATGCTGGCGCGGTCGGCGTCCATTGGGAAAGCCATCCCCAGGATGAATCTGGGTCCGTTTCTGTTCCCGGTTGCGCTCATGGTCCTGCTGCCGGGCGCGGGCGACGGCCAAATCCTGTTTCACCAAGGCGGCCCAGTCGACTACCACTCGATAAGTGGGCCATCCTGCTGTTGGCATTACTTGAAAAGTGTCGCTCCGTAGACCATCCACGAGGAAACGGGCTGTGTAGGGCTCGTCATTTATTGCAAAAGGGGACGCGGTCAGCCACACCGGCGGTTTGCATCAGCAGGTACGTGCGTTCTGAGAGCGTTAACAGTTGCCCGGCCATGTCGTGCAACTGTTGTCGGAGTAGCCGGTTCTCCGCAGCTGTCGAAGCCGTCGCATCCATTTCTACGCCGTTGATTGAAAACCAAGTTCGGGCTATTATCTTGAATACAAAGAAACCAAGTCAACCCTAGACCTAACTGGTCTAACACCATGACCTGCAAACAAACCGGAACTCTATCCCCTTTCCCCCAAACACACTCGCGCTCTACGCACCTATTCCTTGACTATCTCGTTGGTCGGTTGGTAGTGGTGATGTACTTCTGTGGATGTTGGTCACCAACTACCATGGTTAAAGTTGTTTTTCTCTGATACCATAAAATCTGTCACGCCCGGGGGTTTAAAATAAGCAAAAAACGTGTACTTTTATGTTTCTTTTTTTTTTAGAAGCACCCCCGCCGAGCACGTGCGCAGATCTGCCACATATACAAATTCACCCCGCAAACGGACGGAGTCTCCTTTGTATATGCACGGCGTCGCAGGCATAAATCGTACTTTAACCACACTAGCCAAAAAGTTACGTTGAGGGAAAAGATATCGTCAATCGCCATAACTAAGCTGGCCACCCACATTTTGAAAGGATAAATCTACGGGTTGTAAAACGGTGCCCAAACGACACCTAAATTTTATTAAATATTTTCACAATCTTTTTACTTGATTTGAAAAGAGTGGCCGAAACAACAACTAATAAGGGAAACGTTCATCCACGACAAAACACAGTTCGAATCCAACATCCACAACAAAGTATCACACGCACACAAGCTAACTAACCAAAAGTAATCAAAACGTAAGTAAAAGAAATATCACCAGCCCCTAATCGGGCTAAGATCCTCGAGTCGCGGCCTCACTGTCGTCCAGGACCCCACCCTTGACCGAACCTGTCACAGTGTGGAAAGTCAGTGACCAAAGAGTAAGAGGTAGATGTAAAACATAAAAGATGCTAAAAGTACTGAAAGGAAAGCAAACCGGTAAACCTGAGCATCCAAAACTCCCCCTCATGAATCCACAATACCCCTGTAAGTCAGAACGGAACACATGCCAGAAGGTCTAAAGACCTCCAGCGAACAGAGTCACCTTGCTCTAACGTTGGTGCTTTTACCCCCTCTACGGTACTTGTGCGGCACCTTAAGTAACCGTAAGGGGCCCCCACCACGTCACCTTGTGGAGTACACGGGTCAACGTACCACCTCTCCGGAAAAGTACACCGATGCGGTGGCCAAACCGCTGGTGTGCGCGTAAGCAGCCATGAGCATAAAAAAAACCCGAAGACGGTGTGTGATATAGAGCACCGCGACACCCGTCGTAACAAATAGTAATAAAGGGATACTCATGCAAAAAGGGGTTAGTTAAAAACCATTAGCACATCTACTTTACTCTTACATAACACATGATGAGACATCACTTTAAAAAGGACGCACGATAAGGGTACCCACCTTCTGACTTTCGAAAAGTCGCACCGATCAGTGTCCCGATCGCAAATATGCCTCAAGCAACCATACCGTTGTTCGGAGAGGACAATCTGCCCATCCAGTCTACAACCGCGACATTCGTCCATCCGGAGGTCCACGTCACCCACACTATCCCTTAATGTGATAAACATGACAATAACGAATTTTGCACAAAAGGGGTTCTAAGGGTGTACCCACCTTCAATCGCGTCAACCGAGACACCTGAAATCGTCGCGCGCCTTCGTACGATTCCCGGACCTAAAAAGAGTCCCCTAAAAAGAAACAAGGTAAGACTAGACTTGCCCACGAAGAACCGAGGTTCCGAACATGTAAAAGTAAGGCGGAAACCGAGCGGCGGCGGCCCTATGCGATACCAGCCCGCACGGCGCCACAAACAGCGCGGCCCCGCGCGGCACCAACTCGCGCGGGCGCCACCTCCGGTGCGGCCCCGCGCAGTACCAACCCGCGCGACTCCGCAAGCGATGCGGCCCCGCGCGGCACCAACCCGCGCGGGCGTCGCCTGCGGTGCGGCCCCGCGCGGCACCAGCCCGCGCGGCGCCGTAAGCGGCGCGACCCACGCGGCACCACCCGCGCGGCGCCGCCTGCGGTGCGGCCCCGCGCGGTACCAGCCCGCGCGGCGCGTCCCGCGCGACACCAACCCGCGCGGGCGCCACCTGCGGTGCGGCCCCGCGCGACAACAGCCCGCGCGACGCCGCAAGCGGCGCTGTCCCATGCGGCACCAACCCGCGCGGCGCGCAGTGCGGGTGGTGTCTCGCGGCGGCGACAGCGCGTCCGTACACCACGGCGGCGACACTCTAGGGCATCGCGGTGGCGGTGCTCGAGGGCATCGCGGCGGCGGCGCTCTAGGGCATCGCGGCGGCGGTGCGACGAACGGCACAAGCGACCCGGACCAAAAAGCGGCATAACCCAAAACAAAAAACAACGAAAAATACACGAATAAACGCCGCTTACCTTGATCTAACGGAGGAGATGATCCATTCTCGTTCCTCACGATGGTGAGGATCCGGATCCGCTCCCCATTGACGGTAACGTCTCGTTCCCGACTTTCGGCGCGTTGATCGAGAAAGATGGAAAATCCGCTCTCTTTTCTCTCTTTTCTCTCCGATTAGGGTTTCCGCTTTCTTAAAAAATAATAATTAAATATTTATTTCCCTCTCGTACGTACAAAATAAAACCCTTAATCGACAGATATAACAGAAAGATTCCCATCTCCACGAAAAGCGTGCCGATCATGCGGCACGGATTCCGGTGCACCCCAAAGTACCGAAACCTTCAAAATCCTATTTCGGGAGATCCACAAATCGGATTCCAGATCCGATCGCTTTGCCGTTTCCCGTTTTTCAAGCTCTAGCACCGAAAAATACCCGCGCACCCCGACGCTGTACCCAAGAAATCCCGCTAATTAATCCCTTAAACAACTAAATTAATCAAAAGGGATTAAAAGAAACACAAGAGAGTTCGTGATATTACATATCAGTAGATATATTGTTTGATTATTCAGCCTTTATCCACTTATCTGTTACTATCCGCAGATTATTGTATCTAGTAGGTACGAGTAGCTATTTCTCGGCTCGTCGTGCCCACTGGGATATACTGTCGATGTATCTCACACCCCCTGGGTGACTATTTTTTAGGTCCTGTCGGGTGGTGAGATGTCGGGACGATCTAGTAAGGCAGTCACGATAGAGCTGTCCCCTTGATGACTATCTAGCAGTTTACTTATGATCTTATGACATCGTAGTATTTTGGTTTTGTTTAATATGATCATGATAGTTTACTAGATGTTGAGATTGTATGCCTTATATAGTTGATTAGAACTGACGTGTTTGGGTTTAAGTTATTATGTTGAGGTTAATTATGTTGTTTAGTTTATATTTAAGTACTTAACTCTGAATGTGCGATATTGTACTTGCCTAGCCGTGTATGTATAGGAGATACTCTGTCTGTTTGGATAGAGAATTTTCTATACATGTGGCGATCTGTTCGCGCCCAGTTTTAAAACTCTGATTTCAAAAAAAAAAAAATTAAACTGGATTTTAAATCTCGGGGCGTGACAATTAATGCCTAAATTGTAATTCTAATTTTTTTTAATTTAAACTGTTTAAATTAATGCCTAAATTTTAATTATAAATTTTTTTAATTTAAACTCTTTAAATTAATGCATAAATTAGAATTCTAAATTTTTTAAAATTAATGCCTAAATTATAATTCTAAAACTTTTTAAATTAATGAGTAAATTGTAATTCTAAATCTCTTTAAATTAATGTCTAAATTGTAATTTTAAATTTTTTTAAATTAAACTCTTTAAATTAATGCCTAAATTGTAATTCTAATTTTTTTTAAATTAATGACTAAATTAGTATGAGGTATTTTAATTAATATATATATATATATATATATATATATATATATATATATATATATATATATATATATATATATATTATTTTGTGATGTTTAATTACGAAAATACCCTTTTTATAAAATTACTTGTTAACCTGTTAAGAAAGTAAAAATACTTTTTTATCCCTTATCGATCAAGGATTAAGAATATTTTTATTATTTATTAAAAAAAGTAACAGAGTATTTCTCTTACAATAATTGTAGAATATTCATCAAATAACAAAATATTTAATTTAGTTAAAATATATGTTATCAGAAAAATAAAATAATACTATTAATTTCAGATGAAAATATGTTAAACCAAACATAATATAAGATTGTGTAGTAAATTCAAAATTCAAATAAATTTATTTACAGATTAAGTTCATACTTTTTAACAAAATCCCAAACATATATGCAGCAGAAAAGTTTATATATTTTACCAAAAGTTTTATTTCCCGAATATTCTTATTAGAATTCAAGCAATCCGTTTCTACGTTAGCGCTATAACTTACGGCACCATACATAGCTCATGTATAGGAATTCTATTCCTTTTCGGTATTTGCAAAATTCGGTATTTGTAAAATTTAATATTCCGAATTTCTGTCAACCAAAACTTAATACTCGACCTGCTTCATCAACCAAAATTTTTTCTTGGTAAAATTATAATACAAAATATATTCTAAATTAGCCATATTGTACTAATTAAATAGAAAAGAGAAAAAAAAACTAGCCATATTGTACTAACTAAATAGAAAAAAGAAAAAGAATCCCACAAAAAAAATATTATTGTACCAAACAGAAAATAATAAAAAAATTCAATAAAAAATAATATCATACTAAATTAGTCATATTATAACAAATTAAAAAAAAAAAGTCTAATGAAAAATAACGACATGGTACCAAACCGATAAAACGTCCAATAAAAAATAATATAATAATTACACATGAACATAAATATAAACGTGATGCATAAAAAAAAAAAAAAAATTCACTTTTATACAATGTGAGAATATTAGATTGAATATTAGAAATTTTGTGTAAAAGGCATATTTCTTCCGTGTGGACATTTGATTGGATATTAGAAATTTATTTCAAAAACACTCTCATAGAAAATTCTCCTTCTCATACTATAAAAAAAATTTAATATAAAAATATAAAGACGTTTTGTAGACAAGCATTTTTAAATATTTTTATAATATAATAAATACAAACGTTTAAAAAAGCATTGTCAATTAAATTTTTTATTATATTAAATTAATTTATTATATAATAAATTTTATTATTATTTTTAATTTTTGGATGTTTTAAAATATCGAATTTTAAAGCATCACAATATTTTTTTATCGACGCTTGATATAAGCGTCATTATATATATTTTTTTATTTGTCGACGTTGTAACCTATACCTTCAAATATAATATTAAATTATATTATCACGTTTTAAAGTATTATTGGTATAAAAAAAAAAGTTCTGGAAAACTAAATTTTTTTGTAATTTCAAGAGCAACAAAAAAGTATCAAGCTAAGGAAGCGAGTCACATCTTTAATTAATGCATAATTCTATGAAATGTCACGCCTAACAAACTAATAAATACTTACATCTAGCACCTAATAAAAACTTATACTTCTTTGGGACGTTGAATCTTTTCTTAAACTTCAATACAAATATGCATTAAATCTTTAATTAATGCATATTTCTTTAATGTCCAACTAACTTTTCTTACAGTTTGACTGTCATTCCTCTCCTCCAAATCAAGAGACACAGAAAATATTAATAAAACCAGTCAAATAATTTAATTAACATATATTTCTATGTAAAATTTGAAATTAGATGTCTAATTAAATGATTAAGAATTCATATACTTTTTTATTTTATTGTTTAAAATTTCATTGACTTGATATATATATATATATATATAATTGAGCCCCTATATATGATTTTAAAAGTATCATGTTTGTAGCTTTTAGTTATTAAATGAAAAGATGTATGATTAAAATAATAATAAGTCCTTTGGGTTAAGTGAGTGGTTGGTGGAATAGAATGATCTAAAATATAAAATTAGTTAAATGAGTAGATCTAACGGTTAGATATACCCCTTTAACTAATTTGAATTCTTAAATCATTCTATTTTACCAACCACTCACTTAACCCAATGGCCCTGCTATCATTCTAACCATACATCTTTTCATCCAAAGGCTAAAACCTATCAGCACCAATGACTTGATATTTTTAAAATAATAGGAGCTCAATTATATATATATATATATATATATATATATATATATATATATATATATATATATATATATATATATATATATATATATATATATATATATATATTTATTTATTTATGTATATAGAATTGAGCTGGAATGTTGTCGATCGTAAAAGGGCTCTGTTGTCACCCATTTGTTTTCGATGATGGAGCTTTCAAAACTACGATCGGTATCGTTAAATATGATCTAAACTATTTAAATTATTTAGAAATTAAATTTTATACTTTTTCGATATTTTTTCTTATCCATCAAGTGGGCACAAAATTTATGGCTGAAAATAAATATCCTTCATAAAGTAATGATAGGAGTCTTGTAATCAAGATCAAGAGTATAGATCTTGTTTTATATAGTTTAAAGAATTTTCTAACCAAAATTCAATTAATGTAGAATTCTTTATACAGTTAAACTAGCAAAAGATTCATATCTACCATTAAAATTATAAATTTTGTAATTCTTTGATCATTAGGTCAACAATATCGAAAAGAATTAAAATTTAATTTTTAGATAGTTTAAATGGTTTAGATCATATTCAACGGTGCTGATCGTCGATTTGAAAGCTCCATCATCGAAAACAAATGGGTCGCAATATAGCGAGTTTGCTAATCGATAGCATTCCAACTCACCTATATATATATATATATATATATATATATATATATATATATATATATATATATATATATATATATATATATAAAATAGAGTTTATGTACTTTTAAAAGTATGAGCACAACTATATTTGTGAATTTTTTATCATTGAATTTATATTGAGATTTGTGCTATTAGAAAGTTAACTAAAGAGAGAGAAAGAAAAAAATATAATAACACAAATCTCAATGCAAATCCAATGATAAAAATTCACAAATATAGTTGAACTTGTAACTTTTAAAAATATATAAGCTCAATATATATATATATATATATATATATATATATATATATATATATATATATATATATATATATATATATATATATATAGGAGCTTATATTTTTTAAAAGGCTAAATTATAGAAAACCCCTTTATAATATACCATTTTTTTATTTTGCCTCCGTGTCTTTCAAGAGTCTATATTTTGCCCCCTCATAATTACGAAATTGTGTATTTATCCTCCCACCATCAGCATTCCGTAAGTGAACCATCAATTTCTTAGGTGATATACCGAAAATACCCTTCAAACTCTATCCCTTCCTCCTCCTCACGCTCGGGTGCTCCGAGCCAGTGTGCGACGTCGCCTTCGGGTGCCGCCACGACAACGAGGGCCTCTTCGTCGGTGCCGCAGGGCTGCTGGCCCTGGGTGGCGGCGCGCTTTCGTTTCCCTCCCAGTTCTCCGCCAAGTCCTTCTCCTATTGCCTCGTGGACCGCGACTCGCCCTTGGCGGTGAGGGGGCGCCGCTGCTCCGGAACCGTAAGATGGAGACTTTCTACTACGTGGGGCTGCGGGGGATCAGTGTAGGCGGGCAGATGCTCTCGATCCCGGGGTCTGCGTTTGCGGTGGACGAGGGGGGAAGCGGCGGGGTCATCGTGGACTCGGGCACGGCTGTAATGCGGCTGCGGACCGAGGCGTATGCGGCACTGCAGGACGCGTTCGTCGCGGGGACGGCAGCGCTGTGGGATGCGTTCGCCACGGGGACGTAGTCGAAGCTACAGCAGCCGGGACGCCGATGCGGCGGTTCCTGCGATCGTTGAGTATCGTGGAGCTCGATGACGATCGGGAAGGCGGCGGCGGAGGGAAGATTGCGCTGGTGGCGGCGGTGCAGAAGAGCATGCTGAGCGTGCCGCGCAACGTGCGTGTGTGGGCGCTGCAGGCGTGCGGGAGCGCGTGGGGGAAGCGGTGGACGGGGAAGAAGAGAAGGCAGTTACGTTGTCACGCCCCGAGTTTAAAATCCAGTCTAAAATTTTTTTTTTTTTTTAAATAAATCAGAGTTTGCAAAACGGGCGTAACAGACCGCCACACATATAGGAAATCCCCTATACATGCACGGCTAGGCTAATCCAATCATCAATCAGAGAGCAATCACTATCACAACTAAACAATACTAATCATCAGGAATAATCCGAAATATCATACTATCATCAATCTGAAATATCGAAATAAACTGGAAGCTGAAATAACATAAATGAGGATCAGCTACAAATCATCGGGGATCTCAATCATCCATATCTATCATCAGGGGGACAGCTCTATCGTGACAGGCTCACTGGATCGTCCCGACACCCCTCTACCCGAACGACCTGAAAAACAGTCACCCAGGGGTGTGAGATACACCGGAGTGTATCCCAGTGGGCACGACGAGCCGAGAAATAGCTAATCGTACCTACTGGGTACTAAAATCTGCGGATAGTAACAATCAATGGGTAAAGCTGAAATAACAGATAATGTCTACTGAAAATCAAATAATCCACAGATAAGACTGAATAGGCAGATAAGCAAGCACAAGAAATCTGCAGGCAATAAATGCTGGAATCAGGGTATAACTGTAATAATCAAGCATAAGAAATCTGCAGGCAATAAATGCTGGAATCAGGGTATAACTGTAATAATCAAGCATAAGAAATCTGCAGGTAATGAATGCTGGAAATCAACATAACTGAACCACAATGGTACAAAATAAGAGTCATGCGTCAAAGACAGAAACCCAAGTACCCAATCATGCGCCACTCTTGGTCTCACAGGACCTCAGGCAAAGCCACTGTTCAGCACCACATCCGCTGACATAACCTGCACTTACAGACGCCAAGCAGTCCTGGTGCAAAGGGCTCACGGGTCTTTCCTCTAGACCACTTTACCGGTAAAGAACACTATGACGGTGGCCAAACCGTCAGTGTACGTGAAGTACAGCTGTCACGCCCCGGGGTCGAAACTGCGACCCGGGCTCGCTAACAGATCCGCCATCTGTACGGAAACTGCCGTACAGACGAAGCGTCTAGCCTGCAAAAGACAAAACTACAGCTACACAGATATCAGAGCGGATAAAAAGCTGTACTATAAAATTTCACAACTACAAAGTTGCAACAACACATAGCCTATCTCCCAAAATCAGAAGATACAAATAGAAGTCCACCTATACAACATCTACGAATCCAAATGGGAGATAGCTAAACAGGAAACATAACCAACTCCCACAATCCGGGATGGTACATCTACCTCTCTCTAAAGTAACAATGCTGGTAGGGAACTATCACGCGACTCCCTGTCCTCGGTCCGTCCAGTCAAGCCCAGCAGGAACGGAAGAAAGCCTCAGCAACCTGTCACCGACAGAGGGTGTGAGAACTACATCCTACAGTAGTTCTCAGTGGGTACCGTCTCCAAGAACCACGGTCTGCCCACAAGTCTACTAGAGGCAAGAGATAATAGAAAAGACTGATGATAATATAAATAAGCTGGAAAAGAATCTACAGCTATCATGCCTCTATCTACTATGCTCAAAAGGAAGAGACCATGGATGATGGTATGCAGTCACTCACTGCTGATAATATGTCACAAGTACTAAGCCCAAGACGCTCTACTATGACACATGCTACGCCATCACTCTCTCAGGGTAACCCAAATCTCAGCGACTGCCCCACAGGGTCCAGTCGAGTCAAGCCTGCGCCCCCTGGTGTATCAACCAGGGTGTCCAAACGGACAAACTCGATATCTCACACAGTGACCCCATGGTAGCTCGGCCAGGGGTATCAAGCGACCTATAGTATATGAACTAGGCGCATCATCGCAGCCTCGTCAGGCTCGGTATCATCATCGCAGCCTCATCAGGCTCGGAATCATCAACGCACCCGGGGCGTGGTTCGAGGGGTGCGACCCCACCGAACTCAAGTATCTTATCAGTATCACTGTCTCACAAGTGGCTCCTGCAGGCTGTAGTCCTCGATCAAACAGATCGGTATCTCGATGCTCAAAGCACAACTCAGTCGGAGAACCCTCCACGACTCAATCTCACAACACTGACCCACTCAACGAAGGTACTACACAGCTGGGACCACCGTCTCTCCCAACGGCTCCCTCAACAACACCCCACTGAACTCAACACACAACTCACCGGCCGGAGCTACTCCACGGCCAGATCTGCGAAAGGTCCGAAACCCCGGGAGACTAACACCTACGTCCCCAAGAAAGAAGCAGCCCTTAGAACCCAGATCACTCGAATCCGCTCGGGTGGATAAGTTTATAAGAAACCATGTCATTTATTTCAGAAAATCATTCGATCTGAGAGAAATCCATCTTATTAATGATTTTTAGTCTTTTTAGGAAAACCCTTTGAAATCAAGTTTTATGCCCAAACCTCGAAGGGCTAATGCCCTCGTCCTATCACACAAGAACAGACTCAGGCAACCTTGCGAGGCTTGGAAGAAACATTGGCTGACTAAAATCATGTATTCATCCAAAAAGGTTCTGGGTTCAAGGTCCTGCTAACACACGTGCACCACGATCACAACAGGGTGGTGACGAGAAGAACAGCGGAAAGGAAAACCCCGGGACCACCGTTTAACTGAAACGGTTCCCCAAAACACTAACACTGGCCTAACCCATCCACCAGACCCCACTCGCCCCCCCGGGCCCGAGTGCAACACCCGTCCCACAACACTCTGACCTCTCGGCCCACTACCCGGGCGAGGAACCCTAACCCAGAGGGATAAGCAAAATGTGGGATGTCTAAAGCATAAAGAAACCTAGCCCAAATCAAGGTTCTCTATTGGTCTGGTCAAACACATGCACATATGACGGGGGTGCTAGTTAAGTTCCAAGAAAACACTTAAACTAGCATGCAATCCTATCACAGTAGAATTAGAAGGAAGTCCGTAGACTTGGAGAGAAAAACCAACCCACCTCAGAATGCCACCAATTGCTTGTCGACACTTGCAATTGGGCACAGCGGGACTTACCTTGCCTCCACGAGGTCCGCACGCAAAACGGAGCACGCTGCGTCCAACCACACGACCGCGCGCTCTGCGGATGTCCCGAAACAAGCCGGCGGGTCCACGCGACGGAAAAACCAACAACCGCCCCCGGCGGAAGCTAAAAACAGCACCGCAAGCTGCCAGAAGCGAAGAAATCGCAAAATCAATCAAAACGGTCAAAACCGAGCATCCGACGGCGAAAAACAGCCTCCGTCGGCGAAAACAGCCTCCGTCAGCGAAAACCAGCGCCCGACGGCGAAAAACAGGCAAAAACTGCTAGCGAAACAGTTCGCGAAAACCCTGCGAAACTGCTCGCGAAAACCGCTCAAAATCTGCTCACAAACTGCTTGCAAAAACTGCTCAAAACCGGCTTGCGAAAACAGCTTGCGAAAATCCTGCGAAAACCGCTCGCAAAAACAGCGGAAAACAGCAAAACCTGCGCGCGAAAACGCTTGCGAAATCTGCTCGAAAAACTGCGCGAAAACCTGCGCGAAACGGCGCGAAAACCTGCGCGAAAACTGCGCGAAAACCAGCGCGAAAACCCGCGCGAAACGGCGCGAAAACCACTCGCGAAAAAACAGCGAAAGCCGCTCGCGCACGCGCCCGCCAAGCTGCTGCCAGCCAAACTGACCGCGCGGCGCCTCGCTGCGGCACGCGCGCCCGCCCGGCACGCGGCGCTGCGCGCTGCCAGCACAGGGCCCGCGGCACCGCGCACGGCCCGCCCGGCCCCGCACGGTGCGCGCCCTGCGCGCGGCCCGGCGGCACCGCGCGCGCCTTGCGCGCGGTCCGCGGCGCTGCGCGCGGCCCGCGCAGCGCCCTGCGCGCTGCGCGCGGCCCGCGCAGGGCACGCGGCACCGCGCGCAGCCCGCAAGGGCCCCGCGCGGTGCGCGCCCTGCGCGCGGCCCTGCGGCACCGCGCGCACCTTGCGGCGCGGTCCGCGGGGCTGCGCGCGGCCCGCGCAGCGCCCTGCGCGCTGCGCGCGGCCCGCGCAGGGCACGCGGCACCGCGCGCGGCCCGCGAGGGCCCGCACGGTGCGCGCCCTGCGCGGCCCTGCGGCACCGCGCGCACCTTGCGCGCGGTCCGCTGGGCTGCGCGCGGCCCGCGCAGCGCCCTGCGCGCTGCGTGCGGCCCGCGCAGGGCACGCGGCACCGCGCGCGGCCCGCAAGGGCCCGCGTGGTGCGCGCCCTGGCGCGGCCCTGCGGCACCGCGCGCACCTTGCGCGCGGTCCGCGGGGCTGCGCGCGGCCCGCGCAGCGACCTGCGCGCTGCGCGCGGCCCGCGCAGGGCACGCGGCACCGCGCGCGGCCCGCAAGGGCCCGCGCGGTGCGCGCCCTGCGCGCGGCCCTGCGGCACCGCGCGCACCCTGTGCGCGGTCCGCAGGGCGCGGGCGCCTGCCGCGCGCGCTTGCGCGCGGCCAGCAGCGCCCGCGCGGCGCTTTACCAGGGCGCAGTGCCCTGGTGCTGCCCGCGCACGCGGGTGGGCCGCAGGGTGCTGCCAGCCCCGCAGCACCCTGGCGGCTGCTGCACGCGGCGCCCCTGCGCGCCCGAGCAGCGACCGCACCGGCCGCGCGTGTGCCATTGTGCGCGCGCGCGGCTCCCACGGCGGCGATCCCCCGCGCAAAAGAAAAGGAAGGGAAAACTCAAAAACAAAATAAAATAAATCCGCTAAATCAACCAAAACGCCGAAACCCAAAAATCTGTAATTTACATACCTCGCCGACGCTCCCCGCACGCCCACGGCGCTCTCTCGGCCACCAACGGGGAGTCCAAAAATCCAAGAAGCTCCAATCCCTTTTTCTTCTTCTTCTTCTTCTTCCTTTTCCTCTCTTTTCTTTTCCTTTCTTTCTTTCTCTCTTTCTTTCTTTCTTTCTTTCTCTCTTTTCCTTCTCTGCCTCACCCCAATGCAACAGGGCCACCTATATATAAAGAAAAAGAATTTAATTAATTAATTAACTAAATCCAAAAACCCAACTCTAAATCACTTTTTGCCTTCGGGCTCTCCGCCGCTGCCCGGAACCTCCCGAACTCCGCTGTAAATCGAAAATACACGCGCTCACAGCTTTTTCTCTTCAAAAAGCTCATCCGTTGAGGCGGGGTGCTCAAATCAATTACCGGCTCCAAAATTGCTAGTTCCGACTCACTTTTTGCCTCCGGATCCTCCGCGTCAGTCCGGAACCTCCCGAACCTCGCTGTAAATCAAAAGTACACGTGTCCACAGCTTTTTCTCTTCAAAAAGCTCGTCCGTTGAGTCGGGGTGCTCAAATCAATTACCGGCTCCAAAACTGCCAGTTCCGACTCACTTTTTGCCTCCGGATCCTCCGCGTCAGTCCGGAACCTCCCGAACCTCGCTGTAAATCAAAAGTACACGTGTCCACAGCTTTTTCTCTTCAAAAAGCTCGTTCGTTGAGTCGGGGTGCTCAAATCAATTACCGGCTCCAAAATTGCCAGTTCCGACTCACTTTTTGCCCCCGGATCCTCCGCGTCAGTCCGGAACCTCCCGAACCTCGCTGTAAATCAAAAGTACACCTATTCCAAGTGTTCCCGAATTTCCGGCACTCCACGGTGAAGTCGGAAATTCCCAATCTCATCCTCAATCGGCCTACAAAGCCCGGAAAAACCCCGATTCGAGCTGGAGCTTCCGCGTTGATCCGAATCAACCCGGCATCAACTGTAAACTCAGATGCAACATGCCCAAGGCAACTCCCTGCTCCAAGCCATCGGTGTGGTCGGCGCGCTATCCAAAGACCCGGTACTCTACATTCTCCCCTCCTTCAAAAGGTTTCGTCCTCGAAACCAAAACACACACCCTACCACAAGAAACCCACATCAGGACTAACATCAACTCCAACTCTCTCTCAATTTGAAAGGCAGCCGAAAATAGCGAAAAGTCCGAAATTTCCAAAGGACCGATGCCTTCGCCCCGATCAAACAAGAACAGGTTCCAGCATCGCCTCCATTTCTGGAGTCGTCCTTCGAAATTTTTCGCTCCGTCTGCTATTTTCGGCGATAAAACGGGAAAACAAGGAGAGAGAGATGTTGAAGCTGTCCCTGCTGTGGCCGCCACTCAAAACCACAATCCACCAACTCAACCAAGTAGGGGTGCAAAACTCAAGTCTAAAACAAAAATCTCTGCGGCTGGTGGCTTCCAAAAAAAATCGAAGTCTCCAAAAGGTAAAACTCCTCCGTTGCTCCTTAGCAACCAAAACAATCAAGTTCCGCAGGTATATCTCTCGATTAGGCAACCAACATCTCCCCTCTAAGGAGTTGCTGCACTATCCTCCAGTGATCTTGAAGCTCTAGGCCACTTCGGAAATAAATCCAAAATCCACGACGGGTCCGGCTGCTAACCCGTTCAAACACAGCTGGAGTACTCGATTCTTCAAATCCTAACAATCGAGGCCTCAGTCGATCCACCTGACCGCAAGGCAAGCTCAGAAAGCCCCTACCGGGTTCTGAACACTAACCGGGCACAACCTCGGCTGCAAGGTTCCATAACCAAGTCGACCACTATCTCGGTCTCCAATCCACTATCCTGGCGCCTCAACTGCCGAGAACCTCCAGGTCTCTGTCTCCTCTGAGACACATGATCCTGAGGCTGGCACCATGGCAACCTCGATCCACTCCACTATCCCGAAATCAGGCAATACTGGAAGACTCTCTCTCTGGAGCTGGTCCCTCGATCTCCGTCCCTCCTGGAGGTGATCAGTGATCCTCGGTCAATCCATCGCACATGCCCAATCGCTGCATCTACGGTCGGCACTCGCCGAGAATACAAAATGAGATAGATATCCAGGTGCAGTCCCCTCTCAACATAATCAACCCCTAAGCCTCATCCTGGGTGACAAGGGGCCCACTGCTCAACCATCGCGGAAACTCGCTCTCGGTGGTCCAACAGGACGAACCCGACGCCACCAACTCTCGGCGTCCCAAACAAAAGGCGCAAGATCAAGCGCCCTGATGCTTCTCCTGGATGAACAAATCCTTGAACAGCTTTTCCATAGTAGCGATCCAGTTCTCGGCCTCCCAAGGCCCCAACTTAAACCCAAAATCTGCAGGGGACGGGACTGGATGAAGTAAAATAACCGGTTGGCAACCTCTCGCTGCTCCTGCACCATCAGTGGTGCGACCAGGGTCGAAATCGACAATGTCGCGGCTAGAGTACTACTGGCGATACCCCAGGAGATGCTCTCAGCTCGAACATGCGCAACACACGCTCCATGTTCTTCTCCTGGCGCCGCAACGCCTCCGACATCTGGGTCACCTGAGCCCGCAGATCCTGTACCACAGTCTGCCTAGCCTGCTCGGCAGCCCGCCGTCCGGGCTCCTCAGCTGAGGTCAAACGCCCGCTCGTCGCTGCACGACGTCTCGGCGGCATCGCAGGTAACTGAAACAAAAACGAACATCAGGACACAACCACCATACGACCCAATCCAGCGAGAGTCTAAAACTTGTTATCCTTCCCAAAGTATTATGTTGTCTGCAGCCAATATAATCACTTTGAGAGAATAACATATCAAATCACTCATCCCAACCCGAGGGAGAGGTAAAAACTCAATCTGGACTCTCGCTAAAAGTCACGACTCTCACGTAGTCATCCTAATGTCCAACCACAAGCCTAGGGTTTCTAAGTCCTCAATGACCTACATCCTAGGCTCTGATACCACTCTAATCTGTCACGCTCCGGGGTCGAAACTGCGACCCGGGCTCGCTAACAGATCCGCCATCTGTACGGAAACTGCCGTACAGACGAAGCGTCTAGCCTGCAAAAGACAAAACTACAGCTACACATATATCAGAGCGGATAAAAAGCTGTACTATAAAATTTCACAACTACAAAGTTGCAACAACACATAGCCTATCTCCCAAAATCAGAAGATACAAATAGAAGTCCACCTATACAACATCTACGAATCCAAATGGGAGATAGCTAAACAGGAAACATAACCAACTCCCACAATCCGGGATGGTACATCTACCTCTCTCTAAAGTAACAATGCTGGTAGGGAACTATCACGCGACTCCCTGTCCTCGGTCCGTCCAGTCAAGCCCAGCAGGAACGGAAGAAAGCCTCAGCAACCTGTCACCGACAGAGGGTGTGAGAACTACATCCTACAGTAGTTCTCAGTGGGTACCGTCTCCAAGAACCACGGTCTGCCCACAAGTCTACTAGAGGCAAGAGATAATAGAAAAGACTGATGATAATATAAATAAGCTGGAAAAGAATCTACAGCTATCATGCCTCTATCTACTATGCTCAAAAGGAAGAGACCATGGATGATGGTATGCAGTCACTCACTGCTGATAATATGTCACAAGTACTAAGCCCAAGACGCTCTACTATGACACATGCTACGCCATCACTCTCTCAGGGTAACCCAAATCTCAGCGACTGCCCCACAGGGTCCAGTCGAGTCAAGCCTGCGCCCCCTGGTGTATCAACCAGGGTGTCCAAACGGACAAACTCGATATCTCACACAGTGACCCCATGGTAGCTCGGCCAGGGGTATCAAGCGACCTATAGTATATGAACTAGGCGCATCATCGCAGCCTCGTCAGGCTCGGTATCATCATCGCAGCCTCATCAGGCTCGGAATCATCAACGCACCCGGGGCGTGGTTCGAGGGGTGCGACCCCACCGAACTCAAGTATCTTATCAGTATCACTGTCTCACAAGTGGCTCCTGCAGGCTGTAGTCCTCGATCAAACAGATCGGTATCTCGATGCTCAAAGCACAACTCAGTCGGAGAACCCTCCACGACTCAATCTCACAACACTGACCCACTCAACGAAGGTACTACACAGCTGGGACCACCGTCTCTCCCAACGGCTCCCTCAACAACACCCCACTGAACTCAACACACAACTCACGGCCGGAGCTACTCCACGGCCAGATCTGCGAAAGGTCCGAAACCCCGGGAGACTAACACCTACGTCCCCAAGAAAGAAGCAGCCCTTAGAACCCAGATCACTCGAATCCGCTCGGGTGGATAAGTTTATAAGAAACCATGTCATTTATTTCAGAAAATCATTCGATCTGAGAGAAATCCATCTTATTAATGATTTTTAGTCTTTTTAGGAAAACCCTTTGAAATCAAGTTTTATGCCCAAACCTCGAAGGGCTAATGCCCTCGTCCTATCACACAAGAACAGACTCAGGCAACCTTGCGAGGCTTGGAAGAAACATTGGCTGACTAAAATCATGTATTCATCCAAAAAGGTTCTGGGTTCAAGGTCCTGCTAACACACGTGCACCACGATCACAACAGGGTGGTGACGAGAAGAACAGCGGAAAGGAAAACCCCGGGACCACCGTTTAACTGAAACGGTTCCCCAAAACACTAACACTGGCCTAACCCATCCACCAGACCCCACTCGCCCCCCCGGGCCCGAGTGCAACACCCGTCCCACAACACTCTGACCTCTCGGCCCACTACCCGGGCGAGGAACCCTAACCCAGAGGGATAAGCAAAATGTGGGATGTCTAAAGCATAAAGAAACCTAGCCCAAATCAAGGTTCTCTATTGGTCTGGTCAAACACATGCACATATGACGGGGGTGCTAGTTAAGTTCCAAGAAAACACTTAAACTAGCATGCAATCCTATCACAGTAGAATTAGAAGGAAGTCCGTAGACTTGGAGAGAAAAACCAACCCACCTCAGAATGCCACCAATTGCTTGTCGACACTTGCAATTGGGCACAGCGGGACTTACCTTGCCTCCACGAGGTCCGCACGCAAAACGGAGCACGCTGCGTCCAACCACACGACCGCGCGCTCTGCGGATGTCCCGAAACAAGCCGGCGGGTCCACGCGACGGAAAAACCAACAACCGCCCCCGGCGGAAGCTAAAAACAGCACCGCAAGCTGCCAGAAGTGAAGAAATCGCAAAATCAATCAAAACGGTCAAAACCGAGCATCCGACGGCGAAAAACAGCCTCCGTCGGCGAAAACAGCCTCCGTCAGCGAAAACCAGCGCCCGACGGCGAAAAACAGGCAAAAACTGCTAGCGAAACAGTTCGCGAAAACCCTGCGAAACTGCTCGCGAAAACCGCTCAAAATCTGCTCACAAACTGCTTGCAAAAACTGCTCAAAACCGGCTTGCGAAAACAGCTTGCGAAAATCCTGCGAAAACCGCTCGCAAAAACAGCGGAAAACAGCGAAACCTGCGCGCGAAACCGCTTGCGAAATCTGCTTGAAAAACTGCGCGAAAACCTGCGCGAAACGGCGCGAAAACCTGCGCGAAAACTGCGTGAAAACCAGCGCGAAAACCCGCGCGAAACGGCGCGAAAGCCCTCGCGAAAAAACAGCGAAAGCCGCTCGCGCACGCGCCCGCCAAGCTGCTGCCAGCCAAACTGACCGTGCGGCGCCTCGCTGCGGCACGCGCGCCCGCCCGGCGCGCGGCGCTGCGCGCTGCCAGCACAGGGCCCGCGGCACCGCGCACAGCCCGCCCGGCCCCGCGCGGTGCGCGCCCTGCGCGCGTCCCGGCGGCACCGCGCGCGCCTTGCGCGCGGTCCGCGGGGCTGCGCGCGTCCCGGCGGCACCGCGCGCGCCTTGCGCGCGGTCCGCGGGGCTGCGCGCGGCCCGCGCAGCGCCCTGCGCGCTGCGAGCGGCCCGCGCAGGGCACGCGGCACCGCGCGCGGCCCGCAAGGGCCCGCGCGGTGCTCGCCCTGCGCGCGGCCCTGCGGCACCGCGCGCACCTTGCGCGCGGTCCGCGGGGCTGCGCGCGGCCCGCGCAGCGCCCTGTGCGCTGCGCGCGGCCCGCGCAGGGCACGCGGCACCGCGCGCGGCCCGCGAGGGCCCGCGCGGTGCGCGCCCTGCGCGCGGCCCTGCGGCACCGCGCGCACCTTGCGCGCGGTCCGCTGGGCTGCGCGCGGCCCGCGCAGCGCCCTGCGCGCTGCGCGCGGCCCGCTCAGGGCACGCGGCACCGCGCGCGGCCCGCAAGGGCCCGCGCGGTGCGCGCCCTGCGCGCGGCCCTGCGGCACCGCGCGCACCCTGTGCGCGGTCCGCAGGGCGCGGGCGCCTGCCGCGCGCGCTTGCGCGCGGCCAGCAGCGCCCGCGCGGCGCTGCACCAGGGCGCAGTGCCCTGGTGCTGCCCGCGCACGCGGGTGGGCCGCAGGGTGCTGCCAGCCCCGCAGCACCCTGGCGGCTGCTGCACGCGGCGCCCCTGCGCGCCCGAGCAGCGGCCGCACCGGCCGCGCGTGTGCCATTTTGCGCGCGCGCGGCTCCCACGGCGGCGATCCCCCGCGCAAAAGAAAGGGAAGGGAAAACTCAAAAACAAAATAAAATAAATCCGCTAAATCAACCAAAACGCCAAAACCCAAAAATCTGTAATTTACATACCTCGCCGACGCTCGCCGCACGCCCACGGCGCTCTCTCGGCCACCAACGGGGAGTCCAAAAATCCAAGAAGCTCCAATCCCTTTTTCTTCTTCTTCTTCTTCTTCCTTTTCCTCTCTTTTCTTTTCCTTTCTTTCTTTCTCTCTTTCTTTCCTTCTTTCTTTCTCTCTTTTCCTTCTCTGCCTCACCCCAATGCAACAGGGCCACCTATATATAAAGAAAAAGAATTTAATTAATTAATTAACTAAATCCAAAAACCCAACTCCAAATCACTTTTTGCCTTCGGGCTCTCCGCCGCTGCCCGGAACCTCCCGAACTCCGCTGTAAATCGAAAATACGCGCGCTCACAGCTTTTTCTCTTCAAAAAGCTCATCCGTTGAGGCGGGGTGCTCAAATCAATTACCGGCTCCAAAATTGCCAGTTCCGACTCACTTTTTGCCTCCGGATCCTCCGCGTCAGTCCGGAACCTCCCGAACCTCGCTGTAAATCAAAAGTACACGTGTCCACAGCTTTTTCTCTTCAAAAAGCTCGTCCGTTGAGTCGGGGTGCTCAAATCAATTACCGGCTCCAAAACTGCCAGTTCCGACTCACTTTTTGCCTCCGGATCCTCCGCGTCAGTCCGGAACCTCCCGAACCTCGCTGTAAATCAAAAGTACACGTGTCCACAGCTTTTTCTCTTCAAAAAGCTCGTCCGTTGAGTCGGGGTGCTCAAATCAATTACCGGCTCCAAAATTGCCAGTTCCGACTCACTTTTTGCCTCCGGATCCTCCGCGTCAGTCCGGAACCTCCCGAACCTCGCTGTAAATCAAAAGTACACCTGTTCCAAGTGTTCCCGAATTCCCGGCACTCCACGGTGAAGTCGGAAATTCCCAATCTCATCCTCAATCGGCCTACAAAGCCCGAAAAAACCCCGATTCGAGCTGGAGCTTCCGCGTTGATCCGAATCAACCCGGTATCAACTGTAAACTCAGATGCAACATGCCCAAGGCAACTCCCTGCTCCAAGCCATCGGTGTGGTCGGCGCGCTATCCAAAGACCCGGTACTCTACAACAGCAGTGCGTGGCAATCATCATGCTATGCTCAATCTCGCGGTCTAATGACCGGGTAGTCGGCAACAAGCCGAGGTCCCAACAGGGAATCAATCATCTGTCTGTATCAATCAATCAGAATCAATCATGCATATCTGAATAAGGTCGTATGACAAGAGACATGAAACTAGCAGCAATAATCAGTCATCACATCTATACACCAAGATATGAAAGCTGACAAGCGGATGTATATAAATACAGTGTGTCTAAGAGATCAATGTCTATCCGGAAAATCATGCGGTATATAGATGGAATCTTCAGGACTAATCATGTAATCCGGAATACAGGAAGTATACAAATCCGAATAATAGCATATCAAACATGCACAATGCTAGGAATCAAATGTCTGTATATATCAATCAATCATGGTCTATCATGCATAACTGGAATATAAAAGCAAGTATCTCTGGGTATCAATGCAGTGTACTAACTGATAGCTACGAAGCATGATCAGACCACAAGTATCAACTGTACTGAATAATGACAAGTAACAGGAAATGTCATAATCTATGAGTAGGTATACCCAATCAAGGCTAAGTCAAAAACAGGTGTCCGACTGGACTAAAGCAACCAGAGGGCCGAATAGATAAAGCCCGGACCGAAGATAACCCACCTGAATGAAGGCAGATCCTCGAACTCCCGCACAGCTACCGGGAGGCTGGTGCTGAACAACTGGGTCCTGAATAAGAAGCTATAATCAGTAATAGACTCACACATACCCATCCCGAAGACACGACAGTAGCGAAATGCTTATACGGGATACAATCGCTAGTTAGCGGGACAAAAATCCGTTTTCCGATCAACAAGAGCCCACGGGACTTTGACAAGATGCCCAGTAAAATATAAATACTGTCTAAAGGTAATCATTGTGGCTAATATCCATTTGATCCATAATCTATCTTTAATTTGCATAATTATACTCTATTTTAGCTTGTTTCGTTCCGTTCTTGAGATCCGGAAATCCAAAAGCTGCGCCGTAACTTTCAGCGCGTTCGTTACGACGAGACGAAGCTCATGCTCACAAGATTGGGCCGAGCCCAGGCCCAAATACAAGGTTGGCCCACAAACATTAGGGTTCCCATTTACAACTATACACCAACTTTACTTTTAGTTGATCAAACAGCAAACTAGCTAGAGCACGGAAACAAGCATGGACCAGGGACAGTGGGGCTCACCTGAGGCTAGCCGGAGACTGGCCGGAACACTGGCCGGAGCAGCACCCTAATCCGCAAGGAGCTCGGTTTGGGTGATCTTGGAGTAAACCTGGTCCAGACCTGCCACAGCGTGGAGCACCAGTTAACATTGGGTCCCAGAAGCTGTTTGGTGCTAGTGGGGTCGAGCCCCGGCGGCCGGAGGCGGCGGTGGCCGGAGACAAGCCGCAAATGGTGATTTCGGGTGCAACCCTGGGACCAATGACAGAGGGGCTCTGGCCCAACACAAAAATCATGGGAGTCACCCAACAGGCGTTTAGGCCTTACCTGTAGAGGTGGCCGGAACCCGGAGCGCCGGAGATGGCCGGCGATGATCTCGAGTGAGCTCTCGGGTGCAACTGTGCCGAACAAGATCCCCACGTTAATAAACCCATGCAAGATGATGGGAAAGCTCTAGAAGGTCCAAGAAGCCTACCTGGATGGTTTTCCGGTGCCGGGGAACGCCGGCAACGTGCGGCGGCGGAGCTCGGTTGAAGCTCCAAGCCCGTTAATGGCGGATTCCGGCCGACTAGCTCCGGGCCGGAGCAACTTGGACCAAAAGGTCCCTCTCGGTTCCAGAAGTCTTCTGGTGGAGTTGGCCGGCAGTGGGAGGCAGCGGCGGCGCCGGACGGCCGAGATCGGCCGAGATGGAGAAAACTCGGTTTCTAGGGCAGTCTCGCGCGGTGCCGATCTTGATCCGATCGCCCCCAAACCTCGTGGAAAGGTTCCAGTCGACGAGGAGACGCGATTCAACGGTTCTGATCTTGAGTTTGACGGTCGGATGACGGCGGCGTCTGGCGGCGGCCAAAAGCGGTAATGTGGGGACCCGGATCCCCACGACGAGATTACTGGTTCATCTGCAGCTCCCGGAGGCCTATGTGGCATGTTGGTGGGATTTGTGCCCCAATTGGACATTAGTGTTGGGCTCAGTGTGTTAAATGGATCACGTGGGTGATCGGTGGACTCCGTTGGAGCTCCAGAAGTGGTTTCGCGCGCAATGGATATTAAAATTGGACCCAGCGCGAAGTTTGGATCAAGGAACATCTTCCCGGATGCCTTCGGCAATTTTTAGAGTTGGAATTTGGCAAATTGGACTTCGGATTTGGATTCAGCGCGCGGAAACGATGAAAATGGACTATTCACTTGCTTTTTCCGGAGTCCGGGTGATTCGGCACGTTTTTCGAGGCAAGGGTACTGTTCCGGCACCGGCGGCGCGCGGCGGCGGGCAGCGGCGGAGCGCGGCGGAGCAGGCAGCGGCGGGTGCGCGGTCCACCGCGGAGGCGTGCACCGGTCGCGGGCCACGTGGCGGTTCCCGGTTGGGCCGGCGCAGCGAGCGCGGTCCACGGGAAAGGCGGGTGTACGGTGGACCGGTGGGGGGACACGTGGCGCACACCGGTTGGCCGGTCCACGTGCACCCGGTCCACGGTGCACCTGCGGGCGCCTCGGGAAGCGTGCGCGCAGAGGCGCAGGCGGCGGGCGCAGAGCGCACGTGGGTGCGTTGACGGGGTGTTCGCGCGCTTGGGGCGGCCACGTGTCGGCGTCTGGGGGCGCCACGTGTCGCGCGGGGAGCGGCTGGTGTTGCTGTCGCCTGTTTGGCGGGCGACGTGGAGGCCCAGGGCGGATTCGGGCGGCTACAGTGCTCGTGCGCGGGGATTTCGCGCTGCTACAGTGCGCGCCCGAAAATCCCCTGCGCCCGGAAATTGGGACATATCCGGTATTTCTTCAATTGTTTCTGCAGCCTATAAAAGCGATCCGAGCCTCCTTCTTTCCCCTTTTTCCGCCATTTCCGAGCCTCCTCTCGCCTGGGTGCCTTCAGCAAAGATGATCCCCGAGTTTGGCTGCATCCTTCTGCAAAGTTTTGGGATTTTTGGTGGCACGCTTATTGAGGTTTCCATTTTTACGGCGCGGCGCGACGCTCGTCCTTTTGGGTTCCCCTTCGTCGCGTTTCGGTGCGCGAGCTCCCCCGGCCTACTCCGACCACCTTTTCGCATGATTTCTTCGCCGCTGGATTCGCGACGGACAGATCTACGATCTTGGTATTTTCAGCTTTCCCTCATTTCGCGCTTTTCGAGGTGTTTGTTCGAGCTTACTGTGACCCCATTTCTGTGAAGGGGATTTGGACAGCGGCTTGGTATTTCGGCGTTATCTCCGCAACCGGGCATCGTTTGACGACGTGCTTATACACTTTTTTCATCTACTCGGCGCAAGGAATATCACAGTATTTTTATTGGATTTTTCTGAGTTTCACCCGAAGGTATATGTTCTTCCCCTTATCTGTAAATGGAATTACAGTTATGTTGCTGTGTGGTTTTGCGCACCTGTACTGTGGAATTTGTAACTCGGCCTACGGGGCTCGGAATTGGACGTGCAGGTACTCGTTTCGAAGGTATCGACGCGAGGATTACTGTGGTATTTTTATGGGATTTTTCTGGGCACTTTCGGCAGGTGAAATAAGCACGACTTTGGGACTGATTTTCAGATTGTGTATACTTGGTTAATTTTGGAATAAAAGTGTAATGTTGAGCCTTATTGATGTACTCAGGGGTGTTTTCAGTTGTTTGGAGCCAAGGCTTGCGCGACTTGTACCGAGGGTGTTATGTTGGCAGATTTTGGACCCTGGGCGTCTACCCACTTCACCGACTTCAGGTTTGCCTTGGTTTAAGCGCTTCAGGTGGGTAAGCTTATTATCAGTAACTGTTTAAGGCAATGAATATGTTGTGGTAAATATAAGTGCACTTGTGGGGATGTCACCCCTCTATGACTGATGCATGCATGTTTAGGGTACATGGTTTATGTTGGTAGGTAGGTAAGCTTGATAATGATATTTGTATAAATGATTGCAAGAAAAGTATTTATGAGGTATACTGAGGACTTGCATGACTTGGACATCTATGTGATGACTAGTGTAAGCTTACCTAGGATAATGTTACCCTATGAGATTATGTAACATGCCATGTTAGCACATAGCCTTTCATGTGGTTGGTTTATGCTTTGGGACAGGATTTCGTAGCTATGTGCGGATTTGTACTCTGAGGAGTTATTATGATCATTCTATTGATGAACCCTGAATTGTGGACAGGTCTAGTTTTGGGATTCCGGCATGTTGTTTATTCCTAAAGGATCTATTATTATGCTTTACCCCCCTTTATTTCCTTGAGGACATTTGCATGCTTGTATGGTCATGTAGTTAGGCCATCGTTTACTGCTGCACTACTTATGGGAACTTGACTTAGGAGAAACCATGCTTTTCCTTTCTCCGCCTTTGCTAGTCAAGTGGTCAGTGTTGCTCGGGTTCGAGCAGGGGTCTGGATAGGGTAGTCAGGACTTCGTGTCTGGGACAGGTTGGCTTAGTTGTGGGGCTTTGCGGCAACCGCGGATATTGGGCGGTTGACCGGATGTTTCTCTATGCACCTGATTGGGTATCAGTTTTCTTTAGTGGATGGAGTTTCCCACTTATCGTTCAGTTGCATCCGATTGAGGTCGGGTCTTTCCTTGGTGGTTGAGTTTTTCCACTTTGATCAGATTGATGATCAAGTCCTGCCGTTTAGAGATACTGGTGATATTGATGACAGAGATGCTTTACTCGTGTGGGTAGCTCCCCTCGAGTGCCGCTCCGGAGTAGGCTTCAGACCGTGTTGGGTTCCGGTCAGACCGTGTTGGGTTCCGGTCAGACCGTGTCGGGTGCCGGTCAGACCGTGTTGGGTTCCGGTCATTTGGACAGTGGAGATACTGAGTTCGGGAGATTGGTGACAGAGCAGGCAGTACCGGGTTTTATACCGGTTCATTCGATTGAGTTTATTTCGGTCAAATACTTTTATTGTTACACTCGTGCCTGGGGGCCGAGTGCAGACTGGTTGTAGATCAGTGATAGTACTGTTGAGAGCCGTCTGGTTGACGGTGGTCCCGTGTCGTTGCGAGTACTTTGACCGCCGTGTGAGAGGTTGAGCATCATGATTCTATCCGTTCTGAGAGAGAGCGTGGATTTTGACCATAGCCTGCATGATCCTCTACTCGATAGCGAGCTAGTCCGTTTGGACGCCCTACGTAATTCCTGCCTGTCAGCGGGAGGTGGTTGTAGGTGGATGCAGGTTCGACTGGACCAGATGTGGCAGTCAGCTCGATTGGGTCAATGGTGCACTTCATGTGCTAGTGGTTGCATACCACTGTTTGGTTCTCCCCCTTTTTGCCTTTAGTTAGGGGCAGGGTAGCTGCCGAGAGTCTCCAGCCTACTCATTTCAGTCTTATGACTTGGGTTAGTTTTTGTCTCTTGAGGACTTGGTGGGCAGACCGTCGGGTCTGGCGGTGGTACCCACTGAGAACTCCCTTTTTGGTGTAGTTCTCACACCCTTTGGGGGTTCCCCCCCCCTTTTTCCTCTCCTCTCCTTTGTTTTGCAGAGTCTTAGCGGGTGTTGCCGACTCTGCGGATGTTGATCGTGCGAGGGAGTCGCGAGCTAGATCCCTACCCGTCGTTGGAGAGTAGCGGTACCCTTCAGAGGAGATCATCAGTGCATTAGTTGTTTCTTTTTCCTCTTTTGAGAGACTATTGTAGTGAGGATATTTTGTATTGAGAGACTGTACACTGTTGTATATTGGAGTTACCTCCCGGTTGGGTTTAGAGCTTGTACTTGAGGATATTGTATTATTATTATTTTGGGAGGCAGACAGTGTTGTTTATTTCCAGTTGTACAGTGATTGATTTTAGTTACAGCAGATTTTTATTTATAGCTCTGATATCTGTTTAGTTATAGTACTTTTCTTGCAGGTAGGACGCTTCGCCTATGCAGGTTGGCATAGGTGGCGGATCTGTTTGGCGGGCCCGGGTCGCAGTTTCGACCCCGGGGCGTGACAGATTAGAGTGGTATCAGAGCCTAGGTTGTAGGTCATGGTAGACTTAGAAACCCTAGGCTTATGGTTTGACCCTTGGTTGACTTTGTGAGAGTCGTGATTTTTTTAGCGAGAGTCCTGATTGAGTTTTATACCTCTCCCAAGGGACGGGAGGAGTGATTGGCATGTTTATTCTCCTAAGTGATTATGTTGGCTGCAGACAACATAATGCTGTGGAACGGGTGACATGCTTTAGACTTTCGCGGGATTGGGTCGAGTGTTGTTGTGTGCTGTTTTGTTGTTTCGTCGTGGCGAGCGGTGTCTCCCCGACGCTGGGTTTTGACCCGTGTGCATCCTGTCATAGCTGTTGAGCTTGAGCAGTTGGTTTTGGGCCGGATACCCGGATTGAGGTTAGAGAACCCCGGACCCAGATGACAGGATTGTCAGAAGCTTATCAGCGGCAGAGTGAGCAGCTGGTCTTGGTGACACAGTTGTCGGAGCACTGAGTAGCCCCCTCTGTGCCAATGTTTAGTGTCGAGGCACCGAGGCAGGGTGGATGGTTGACAGCTGGTGAGCTGTGGGACATGATCGACCTATTGAGCCATATTTGGCAGATGAACCACCCCGACTCGTAAGATTGAGTTTGGAGCCTTTGGAGGCAGAGTCGCGGCTGGTGGTGATGGAGTGATTAATTGAGAGCCTCCCTGTGCTTGTGAGTGTATGCAGTTGTTGAACTGCGCGCTCCAGATTCGAGGGACGAGGCGCATAGGATATATGAGACTGGGAGTGGATTGCGCCAGGACACCTTTCTGTTATTCAGTCCCTCCATTGTAGATTTAGACGCCTCGTTGGAGCAGGCATTTTGTATGGAGCGTGGCATTGCAGTTCCTTTGGATAGGGATCTGCCGCCAGAGGTGAGTTCTGGATTTTGGCGCTTGGCGCCGGATGATGGAGGACAGATCGGCCGGCAGGGGCATGTCTAATTTCTTTTTCCTGGATAACGAGTTTCCGAGATGTCAGAGGTCGGGTGGACCCCGAAGGCAACATCAGTATTTTTATTTGAGTGGCGCAGCGATAGCGTGGATTTGTTATCTGCGGAGGACCTTATTCGTCGCCTCAATGTGATCAGAGACAGAGGTCGTGCTTCCTTGTGATAGCCCTGATTTTCAGGCAGATTGAGCGACAACCACTTGCTTTGAGCGGATGAATCTGTGCCGCCCGGGTGGAGGGCGCCACGGTAGTGGATTGAGTGTCGCAGGTGGGATTTCACCACGGTAGTCGGAGTTAGAGCATGTTCCACTCTTACATGGGTTAGAGGCAGATTTGTTACCACGTGCGCTAGAAGTACAGGTTCCTGTTGTTGTTGTGCACGTGGAGGAGGCTTTTGGATCATGTCCAGTGCGGCCGAGACCGCGAGATACCGGCAGAATTATTGGAAATTATAGCAATTAGGTGTTTTGACCTTATGCTTGAGATTGTTGGGCACTATGCCACAGGATGTTCGACTGCGGCAAGAGAGGACTTTGATCTTCGGCAAGGCGGGCAATTGGAGGCATGCTCGTTGGGGTTGTTAGAGCACTCTGGTTTTAGCGACAGGGTGAGAGGTGCTTACGGCGGCACTGGGACTCAGGGATATCTCTGTTGCCCGCGAGATCCCGTGTGTGATTTCACCTTAGTTGTTGGTAATGCCGCCGGTTAGGGAGATAGAGATTGCGTTTGACGTGGTTCGAGGAACCGCGCCACCCTGGACAGCACCTCATTGGATATCACCGGTAGAGCTGAGGGAGACCCGATGGCACTGTTGCAGGGTCCGATGGATCGAGGGGTCTGTTTGACCTAGTGCCACGCCGTTGGTATACAGTGGTGATGCCACGTCATTGATACACGAATGTGAGGGTCCTTTTATGGTATCCAGGACCTTATGATGGAATTATACTCCGGCAGTTGGTGTATGATGCGAGTACCCACTTGGAGTTAGACAGCCCAGGACTTCGCCTAGATGGCGTTTTGGACACGGTGGTGGCATTATGAGTTGTTAGCGAGGCCCAATGGAATGACGAATGCCCTGTGGACTTCAAGATCTGAGGGATTGTATGTCCCAGTTGTACTTGGACGGACTGGGAGTGGTGTTTTCCGAGGATATTTTGATTTACTCCCAGAGTGACTTGGAGCACGAGGAGCACTTTGTGGATGTGCTACAATGCCCGTGTGGATGAAGCGGTATGCCAAGTTATTGAGGTACAAGTTGTAGCTGCAGAAGCATACCTTCTTGGGTCGCTTTGTTCGAGCCGTAGGGGCGGCGGTGGAACCCGACCTAATGGATGTTATTCAAGTTGACTGAGACCAACTTTCATTCTTGAGGTGAGGAGCTTCTAGACTTGGCGGTGCCGGGAGAGCATGGCCAATGGATAATGTGCCTGATACTAGCGCCAATGCTAGTGTTTCCTGTGTTGGGAGATGGAATTGTGTGATCTAGTGATGCCTCCCATTTTGGTGGTGGAGTTACCGTGGGTGGATCTTCGGTCCACACTTCATTAGTCCAACCCTATGAGTGTTATGGCAGGCAGCTTGGATTCCACAGTTGAGCCTTTCTGTACGTCCTTTATTTCCAGCTTGGATTGATATACCTGGGCGTAGGCCATGCCTGCTTGGCTATCAGTTCTGATTACTCAGCATCTTGAGTGGGATTTTCGCGGATTGTCGTTGCTGGTTTGGGATTTTTGACCGCGAGTTTGGGCATCCGCATTATGATCGCCTTTCGAGCCAGTTTTCACTCCCGTTCACTGACGGTTTGGTCCTCGTCAAGGCATCCTTTCGACCCGTGGGTCTGTCGGGGTTTTGTTGGCATGTTGAGTGGCCAACCGTGGCATGAGATTGCGTCTCTTGAGGATCCCTTTTGAGGGTGGCCCGTGGTTGAGTAGGCCACTCGGGTAATTTTGGATCGGAAGTAACCGAGTGAAGACCCCAGCTTATTGGATCCTTTTTCCTCATAAGATGAATCTGTGGGTATACTTCGGGTGGTCCTGGTTGAGTTGACACCAGGAGGTGGTTTGGTGCGTGTTGCGCGGATGGTTATTCCGTTTCCCCCGGCTCTTAATGGAGCCTCTGTGTTGTTTCACGTCTCAGCTCAGGAGTGTTTTGCTTTTGGATCCCTCGCCCGTGATTGACTTGCCCCTTTTGAGATCTGTGATTGTTGGAGTACGAGGGACGCCCGTTGCGATTTCTGGCTCGAGAGTTGAGAAAATCGCATATCGGGCCATGCCGTACTTGTTGTTGTGGTTGTTGGGGAGTAATCACGGGGAGTGGGTGATGTTTCGGGAGCTGGAGGCGTTATTGATGGATACCTACCCGTGGTATTTGTGACTCTTGGTGGATTTGAGCTAGTTTCGAGGACGAAACTTTCCTTAGTGGGGGAGGATGTGGGGACCCGGATCCCCACGACGAGATTACTGGTTCATCTGCAGCTCCCGGAGGCCTATGTGGCATGTTGGTGGGATTTGTGCCCCAATTGGACATTAGTGTTGGGCTCAGTGTGTTAAATGGATCACGTGGGTGATCGGTGGACTCCGTTGGAGCTCCAGAAGTGGTTTCGCGCGCCATGGATATTAAAATTGGACCCAGCGCGAAGTTTGGATCAAGGAACATCTTTCCGGATGCCTTCGGCAATTTTTAGAGTTGGAATTTGGCAAATTGGACTTCGGATTTGGATTCAGCGCGCGGAAACGATGAAAATGGACTATTCACTTGCTTTTTCCGGAGTCCGGGTGATTCGGCACGTTTTTCGAGGCAAGGGTACTGTTCCGACACCGGCGGCGCGCGGCGGCGGGCAGCGGCGGAGCGCGGCGGAGCAGGCAGCGGCGGGTGCGCGGTCCACCGCGGAGGCGTGCACCGGTCGCGGGCCACGTGGCGGTTCCCGGTTGGGCCGGCGCAGCGAGCGCGGTCCACGGGAAAGGCGGGTGTACGGTGGACCGGTGGGGGGACACGTGGCGCACACCGGTTGGCCGGTCCACGTGCACCCGGTCCACGGTGCACCTGCGGGCACCTCGGGAAGCGTGCGCGCAGAGGCGCAGGCGGCGGGCGCAGAGCGCATGTGGGCGCGTTGACGGGGTGTTCCCGCGCTTGGGGCGGCCACGTGTCGGCGTCTGGGGGCGCCACGTGTCGCGCGGGGAGCGGCTGGTGTTGCTGTCGCCTGTTTGGCGGGCGACGTGGAGGCCCAGGGCGGATTCGGGCGGCTACAGTGCTCGTGCGCGGGGATTTCGGGCTGCTACAGTGCGCGCGCGAAAATCCCCTGCGCCCGGAAATTGGGACATATCCGGTATTTCTTCAATTGTTTCTGCAGCCTATAAAAGCGATCCGAGCCTCCTTCTTTCCCCTTTTTCCGCCATTTCCGAGCCTCCTCTCGCCTGGGTGCCTTCAGCAAAGATGATCCCCGAGTTTGGCTGCATCCTTCTGCAAAGTTTTGGGATTTTTGGTGGCACGCTTATCGAGGTTTCCATTTTTACGGCGCGGCGCGACGCTCGTCCTTTTGGGTTCCCCTTCGTCGCGTTTCGGTGCGCGAGCTCCCCCGGCCTACTCCGACCACCTTTTCGCGTGATTTCTTCGCCGCTGGATTCGCGACGGACAGATCTACGATCTTGGTATTTTCAGCTTTCCCTCATTTCGCGCTTTTCGAGGTGTTTGTTCGAGCTTACTGTGACCCCATTTCTGTGGAGGGGATTTGGACAGCGGCTTGGTATTTCGGCGTTATCTCCGCAACCGGGCATCGTTTGACGACGTGCTTATACACTTTTTTCATCTACTCGGCGCAAGGAATATCACAGTATTTTTATTGGATTTTTCTGAGTTTTGTCCGAAGGTATATGTTCTTCCCCTTATCTGTAAATGGAATTACAGTTATGTTGCTGTGTGGTTTTGCGCACCTGTACTGTGGAATTTGTAACTCGGCCTACGGGGCTCGGAATTGGACGTACAGGTACTCGTTTCGAAGGTATCGACGCGAGGATTACTGTGGTATTTTTATGGGATTTTTCTGGGCACTTTCGGCAGGTGAAATAAGCACGACTTTGGGACTGATTTTCAGATTGTGTATACTTGGTTAATTTTGGAATAAAAGTGTAATGTTGAGCCTTATTGATGTACTCAGGGGTGTTTTCAGTTGTTTGGAGCCAAGGCTTGCGCGACTTGTACCGAGGGTGTTATGTTGGCAGATTTTGGACCCTGGGCGTCTACCCACTTCACCGACTTCAGGTTTGCCTTGGTTTAAGCGCTTCAGGTGGGTAAGCTTATTATCAGTAACTGTTTAAGGCAATGAATATGTTGTGGTAAATATAAGTGCACTTGTGGGGATGTCACCCCTCTATGACTGATGCATGCATGTTTAGGGTACATGGTTTATGTTGGTAGGTAGGTAAGCTTGATAATGATATTTGTATAAATGATTGCAAGAATAGTATTTATGAGGTATACTGAGGACTTGCATGACTTGGACATCTATGTGATGACTAGTGTAAGCTTACCTAGGATAATGTTACACTATGAGATTATGTAACATGCCATGTTAGCACATAACCTTTCATGTGGTTGGTTTATGCTTTGGGACAGGATTTCGTAGCTATGTGCGGATTTGTACTCTGAGGAGTTATTATGATCATTCTATTGATGAACCCTGAATTGTGGACAGGTCTAGTTTTGGGATTCCGGCATGTTGTTTATTCCTAAAGGATCTATTATTATGCTTTACCCCCCTTTATTTCCTTGAGGACATTTGCATGCTTGTATGGTCATGTAGTTAGGCCATCGTTTACTGCTGCACTACTTATGGGAACTTGACTTAGGAGAAACCATGCTTTTCCTTTCTCCGCCTTTGCTAGTCAAGTGGTCAGTGTTGCTCGGGTTCGAGCAGGGGTCTGGATAGGGTAGTCAGGACTTCGTGTCTGGGACAGGTTGGCTTAGTTGTGGGGCTTTGCGGCAACCGCGGATATTGGGCGGTTGACCGGATGTTTCTCTATGCACCTGATTGGGTATCAGTTTTCTTTAGTGGATGGAGTTTCCCACTTATCGTTCAGTTGCATCCGATTGAGGTCGGGTCTTTCCTTGGTGGTTGAGTTTTCCCACTTTGATCAGATTGATGATCAAGTCCTGCCGTTTAGAGATACTGGTGATATTGATGACAGAGATGCTTTACTCGTGTGGGTAGCTCCCCTCGAGTGCCGCTCCGGAGTAGGCTTCAGACCGTGTTGGGTTCCGGTCAGACCGTGTTGGGTTCCGGTCAGACCGTGTCGGGTGCCGGTCAGACCGTGTTGGGTTCCGGTCATTTGGACAGTGGAGATACTGAGTTCGGGAGATTGGTGACAGAGCAGGCAGTACCGGGTTTTATACCGGTTCATTCGATTGAGTTTATTTCGGTCAAATACTTTTATTGTTACACTCGTGCCTGGGGGCCGAGTGCAGACTGGTTGTAGATCAGTGATAGTACTGTTGAGAGCCGTCTGGTTGACGGTGGTCCCGTGTCGTTGCGAGTACTTTGACCGCCGTGTGAGAGGTTGAGCATCATGATTCTATCCGTTCTGAGAGAGAGCGTGGATTTTGACCATAGCCTGCATGATCCTCTACTCGATAGCGAGCTAGTCCGTTTGGACGCCCTACGTAATTCCTGCCTGTCAGCGGGAGGTGGTTGTAGGTGGATGCAGGTTCGACTGGACCAGATGTGGCAGTCAGCTCGATTGGGTCAATGGTGCACTTCATGTGCTAGTGGTTGCATACCATTGTTTGGTTCTCCCCCTTTTTGCCTTTAGTTAGGGGCAGGGTAGCTGTCGAGAGTCTCCAGCCTACTCATTTCAGTCTTATGACTTGGGTTAGTTTTTGTCTCTTGAGGACTTGGTGGGCAGACCGTCGGGTCTGGCGGTGGTACCCACTGAGAACTCCCTTTTTGGTGTAGTTCTCACACCCTTTGGGGGTTCCCCCCCCCTTTTTCCTCTCCTCTCCTTTGTTTTGCAGAGTCTTAGCGGGTGTTGCCGACTCTGCGGATGTTGATCGTGCGAGGGAGTCGTTAGCTAGATCCCTACCCGTCGTTGGAGAGTAGCGGTACCCTTCAGAGGAGATCATCAGTGCATTAGTTGTTTCTTTTTCCTCTTTTGAGAGACTATTGTAGTGAGGATATTTTGTATTGAGAGACTGTACACTGTTGTATATTGGAGTTACCTCCCGGTTGGGTTTAGAGCTTGTACTTGAGGATATTGTATTATTATTATTTTGGGAGGCAGACAGTGTTGTTTTATTTCCAGTTGTACAGTGATTGATTTTAGTTACAGCAGATTTTTATTTATAGCTCTGATATCTGTTTAGTTATAGTACTTTTCTTGCAGCTAGGACGCTTCGCCTATGCAGGTTGGCATAGGTGGCGGATCTGTTTGGCGGGCCCGGGTCGCAGTTTCGACCCCGGGGCGTGACAGGTAATTTCCGGCGACAGAACTCCGGCCGACGATCGGGACAACAGCGACGGCCCAAACTTCATGGAGAGATTCCTCTCAACGTCAGTAGAGGACTGGACGGGTCTTAGGGCAACAAAATCCAATAAAAATGCAACCCTTACCTCACCGGAGCCAAGGAAGAAGAAGAAGATCTCCGCCGACGGCGCGCGGCGGAGCTCGGCGCCGGGGTTCCTCGGGTTGAGTCTCACAAGCACAGAGGAGGCTCCAGAAGTGGTCTGGTGCAAGATGGGATCCTCTCGTTGCTTCCTACTCCAACCCAACCGAGATCTAACCAACTCCTTTGCTTCTTCTTCTTCTCCGGCGAGAGGAGGCGGCGGCCGGCGGCGTAACGGTTGGGGAGAGAGCAGAGGGAGAGGAAAGGACTTCAGATGGTGACTGGGTGCAAGAGTTTAGGTTTAGGGTTTGCTAGAGAGAACCCTATTGCGTTATTTATACAAAAATGCAACAAAATGCATTCTAGTCCCTCTACTATGCTTATTTGGCTTCAAGTCCTCCACAGAAAATGTTCACCTTACAGCTTAGTCCCTCACCACAGAGTGGTACGCTTTACGGAGCACAAAATATAGGGTGTCTTGTGCAAAAAGCCGCATTTTCACCGTATTTCATGCATTTCGAGGCGTTCTGGTCGTCGAAACGAAAAATGGACTTCGCCACGACGTCCGGCTCGACGAGACCTATCAGGTAGCGATTTCTATTTTTCGAGAAACTGCCCGGATAAAATCTCGGTCCATAAAATACTGTTCCGAAATACAGTTATCGCGTTTTTCGAGACTCTAGGGTCGTCAAACAGAATTTTCGTCAGTGCCATTGCGTTCAGAATGATGAAACCGTTCGAATCGACTACCTGTATCGCTATGATCGGAGTCCGGACAGCGAATCGGCTAACGTTGGCACTTAGGGGAATTCGAATTTAGGGTTTACTGTTCATGCACTATTCATTTTAAGTCGCGGGTCCCGCCCGCTTCTTCGCTGAATTCTGGAAGATCTGACCGTTGGATCTGAACTTGTTTAATATCATTTTCGATCGGTTCGACGAGACGGTCGCACAGGTGATCTCGGATTTTCGAGATTAGGCTCGGATTGAAAAGCGACATTTTGGCCTCATAACTGTGCAATTTACACTGCAGGAAAAGGGGTCAACTTATGATTTGAAATTTTCAACTTGGCTTTTATTCATCTTCTTTTATTTATTTACAATAAAAATTCAAATTCTTACATCTCTACCACCTAAAAAGAAGTTTCGTCCCCGAAAATTAGTACAACTAGGAATCAAATAAATGGGGGTAACGCTCCATCATGGCTGACTCGCGTTCCCACGTGGCTTCACGCTCTTCGTGGTTCTCCCATTGTACCTTGACGTAGGGGATCGATCTACTCCTCAGCTTCTTCTCATCTCGAGCTAGGATCTTCAGAGGTGTCTCATCATAACTCAGATCCTCGCGAAGCTGGACAGCGGTAGGGCTGATCACTTGTGAAGGATCCCTGATATACTTCCGTAGCATGGAGACGTGAAAGACATTGTGCACTCGGGCGAGGTTAGGAGGAAGAGCCAATTTATATGCTACAGGACCAATGCGCTCCAAAATCTCGAAGGGACCGACAAATCGGGGACTGAGCTTGTTGCGAATCCCAAATCGCTTGATTCCCCGAGTTGGCGATACCTTCAGTAGGACATGATCGCCTACTTGGAACTCCAAGTCTCGTCGTCGTTGGTCCGCATAGCTTTTCTGTCTGCTCTGCACGGTTAGCATCTGCTGTCTTGCTACTCGCACTCTGGCCTCTGCATCCTCTAGTAGCTCTGGCCCGATAACACGGCGCTCACCGACATCATCCCAACAGATGGGGGAACGACATCGGCGCCCGTACAGTGCCTCATAAGGAGCCATACCGATACTCGCCTGATAGCTGTTGTTGTAGGCGAACTCCACCAAGGGAAGGTATCGGTACCATCCGTCTCCGTACTCAAGTATACAGGCTCGCAGCATATCCTCCAATGTCTGAATGACTCGCTCGGACTGCCCGTCACTCTGGGGGTGGAAAGCAGTACTGAACTTCAGCTTTGTACCCATAGCTTCCTGCACATTCCTCCATAATTGAGACACAAAACGGGTATCCCTATCCGAAACGATCGATGCGGGAGTGCCATGGAGTCGCACGATCTCATCAATATAGAGCTGGGCGAGTCTATCACGGGTCCAAGTCGTGTGTATCGGCAGAAAGTGGGCCGACTTGGTGAGTCGATCCACTATGACCCATATAGCATCGTGGCCTCGCTGGGATCGAGGCAGACCGGTGACGAAGTCCATCGTGATCTGCTCCCACTTCCAAACTGGTACAGGAAGCGGTTGCAGTTTTCCCGCCGGTCTTTGGTGTTCCGCCTTCACCTGCTGGCAAACTAGGCACTGCGCCACATAGTTCGCCACGTCAGCCTTCATCCCAGGCCACCAGTAATGCTGTTTCAGATCCCGGTACATTTTTGTCCCACCAGGATGTACCGTGTATAAGGACCGATGCGCCTCAGTGAGGATGTCCTTCTTTAATTCATTGTCATCTGGGACACACCAACGGCCCCTGAATCGGATAGAGCCATCGGTGTTCAGCTGGTAATCGTCAGTCTGACCCAATGATATCAGCTCTCAAATCTTTTGGAAGGAGTGGTCGGACTGCTGTCCCTCCTTTATGCGATCAAGTAGGGTAGGCTGCACTACCATCGCTAAAAGTCGAGCGGTAGACCCCGAAGGAACGATCTCCAAGTCTAGGCGCTGGAACTCAGAAACCAAACGGTCCTGGTCAGTGATCAATAGCAGCTCTGGGGACACGTGCTTTCTGCTCAAAGCATCCGCTACCACGTTGGCCCGACCTGGGTGGTACTGGATAGTGAGATCATAGTCCTTTAGCAGTTCGAGCCATCGGCGCTGCCTCAAGTTCAGCTCCTTCTGAGTAAAGAGGTACTTAAGGCTCTGGAGATCAGTGAAGACCTCGCAATGGACTCCATATAGATAATGCCTCCATAGCTTGAGAGCGAAAACCACCGCGGCGAGCTCGAGATCATGCGTCGGGTAGTTTTGCTCGTAAGGCTTCAGTTGTCGAGAGGCATAGGCTATTACTTTTTCATTTTGCATCAGAACACAGCCCAACCCTATCCGAGAGGCGTCACAATAAACCACATAGTTCTCGCCTTGGACCGGTAACGTCAACACAGGTGCCTCAGTCAATAGCCGCTTTAACTCATCAAAAGCGAGCTGGCACTCAGGAGTCCATATGAACTTTTCTTCTTTCTTCGTCAGACGGGTCATTGGAGCAGCGATTTTAGAAAACCCTTCGACGAACCGCCGATAATACCCCGCCAGACCGATGAAGCTGCGCACCTCAATGGCATTGGTCGGCTGGGGCCACTCTTTGATAGCTTCAATTTTCTTGGAATCCACGGCAACGCCCTCAGCAGATATGATGTGTCCAAGAAATGCGACTTCCCGGAGCCAAAAATCGCACTTCTTGAATTTAGCATACAGATTGTTCTCTCGCAGGACTTGGAGAACCTGTCGAAGATGATCCTGATGTTCTAGATCGCTTTTCGAATAAATAAGAATGTCGTCAATGAATACCACGACAAAACGATCCAGAAAGGGTTTGAAGACCCGGTTCATCATATCCATGAAAGCAGCAGGGGCATTTGTAAGTCCAAACGGCATCACTGTGAACTCATAGTGGCCGTACCTGGTTCGAAAAGCAGTCTTCGAGACATCCTCCGCTCTAACCCGCAATTGATGATACCCGGATTGCAAATCGATCTTGGAAAATACCACCGACCCTTGGAGTTGGTCGAAAAGATCGTCAATCCGCGGGAGAGGATAGCGGTTCTTGATGGTAACTTTGTTTAGCTCCCGATAATCAACGCACAGACGTAGACTGCCGTCCTTTTTCTTCACGAAGAGCACAGGCGCGCCCCAAGGAGAAACACTGGGTCGGATGAAACCCAAGGCAGTTAGGTCTTCAAGTTGGGTCTTTAACTCCTTTAACTCCGCAAAAGCCATGCGGTAAGGTGCTCGAGAAATAGGAGCTGTGCCGGGGACAAGATCACTAATGAATTCGATTTCCCGCTCAGGGGGCATCCCTGGAAGCTCAGCAGGAAATACGTCTGGGAAACTCCGCACCACGGCAATATCCTCAATCCGACGAGTGACAGTAGGGGTGGTGACAGCCATGGCAAGATATGCCACACACCCCCTCTCAAGGCGACGGACTGGGGTCACAGAGCAGATCCCCAAATAGGCAGAAGGTTCGAAGCCAGAATAGATCAACTCCGCTCCACCAGGCGGATCCAAGGTCAATCTCCGAAAGGTGCAGTCGATGGTAGCTCTGTATCTAGATAACCAGTTCATCCCCAAGATCACGTCATAGTGACGAAGCTTGAGGACGAATAGAGAAATAGGGAAACTCCGTCCGCTAATATGAACAGGGCATAATCGGAGCTCTTGGTTAATTAGAATGCTATGACCCCGAATCTCTACCCAAAAACGATCTCTAGTGTACTGGACGATAATACCGTGGGTAGCAATAAAGTGGGTGGAGATAAATGAATGCGACGCCCCAGTATCAAACAGAGTTCTAGCATTATGTCCAAAGACAGAGGTAGTACCTGCCAAGTTGTCCTCCGGAGTGGGCTCACCATGGGTCAAGGCGAATACACGCCCACCAGCTGTCTGTCGTGACCCAGAAGGTGGTCGAGGAAGAGGAGGACGACCCGAGGAAGCAGAACTCGGTGCAGGGGCTTGTCGTCGTGGTGGTGCAGGTAGAGGAGCAGTCATCTGCGTGGGTGCAGACCCCCGCGGGCATGTCGCAGAAATATGTCCAGGTTGGTCGCAATTGAAGCATCGGCCATGCTTCTGATCACAGTCCTTCGCCCGGTGGGTACCCCCGCAGAAGACACAAGGCCGGGGGCCCCAGTTGGGGTTGCTGAAAGAGCCAGCGGCTGGAGATCTCTTTGGCCACTTCATTAGTTGCGGTCGTTTCGCCTTCTTGTTTTGGTGGTACTGTCCACCGCCGCCCTCCAAAGAAGCCCTTTTCTTGCCTTTGTCCCTGTCCGCCGCATTCCGCTCAGCGCGGGAGATCTTGACCTCAGCCTCGATGGCTAGACACCGCTCCACGCAGTTGTCGAAGTCGGTGCTCAAGTGGGAGGAGATCTGGCGGCGGATCTCATGCCTCAATCCCTGCGAGAAGAGTCGTACCTTGCGGCGTTCCTCGCGCACTGCCTGAGGAACCAAGTCGGCAATGCGCAGGAACTCCTGCTCGTAGTCACGGACGCTCTTGTCGCCCTGCTTGAGGTTCCCCAGTTCACGTTCGAGACCCTCCTTGGTGGTCTCCTTCAGGTGGTGTTGGTACAAGGCAGCCTTAAAGTCCGCCCAAGAAGGTTCAGGAAGGCCTGCGAAGTGGCGCTCTCGATGACGCCTCCACCATTTTGACGCCCAGCCCTCCAGGCAATGAACAGCGATGTGTACTTTGTTGCGTTCTTCAGTGTACACATCCTGGAAGAGCTTTTCCATGTGGTCGATCCATTGCTCGACCGCCCAGTGATCATCGTCTTTGCCGTCAAATGTCTGCGGCTTAAATTTCTTGAATTCAAGCAGAGCCGCCTTTGCTCGAGCCTTTTCCGCTTGATTAGCCTCAGAGTTGGCTGCAGAATCAGCAACAGGGGAGACGGAGCGGGATGACGCAGATGTCGTCATAGCGGTGGCAGCAGGGGCAGCAGAAACCCCCGGTACCGCACAAGATGCCGCAGCAACATCTGGAATGGGCCCTGCAGGTGGTGGTACGGGGTCAACAGCGGGTCCCGCCAAACCCTCAGGCTCGGCAGCGGCCGGTGCAACAGGGGGTGCAACCGGCGGTGTAGCAGCCGGAACGACGGGTGGGGGAACAGGTGGGACAGGAGCAGCCGTCTGCTGCTGCACAAATTGCTGAACTATCCCAGCCAGGGTCGTCATCTGAGCCTCAAGTCGCTCCATGCGGCCCTGATCAACAGGCTCACTCGGCACCCTGGGTGGTCGGCCGACTCCTCGGCCAGTGCCTGCACCCCGTCCTCGCCCACGACCAGGAGGACGTGCCATCACTGTAACAATATGATCAGGTTAGAAACAGACTCCAATAGTATTAGTTTGAGTTTCTAACCCCTATACTCGACATACCCAGCGCTCTCACGTGACAAGTCATCCTAGGGTTCATCCTAACCAGTTCCTAATCCATCTTTCCTAGGTACCGTGTACCTATTACTCTGATACCATAAAATCTGTCACGCCCCGAGTTTAAAATCCAGTCTAAATTTTTTTTTTTTTTTAAATAAATCAGAGTTTGCAAAACGGGCGTAACAGACCGCCACACATATAGGAAATCCCCTATACATGCACGGCTAGGCTAATCCAATCATCAATCAGAGAGCAATCACTATCACAACTAAACAATACTAATCATCAGGAATAATCCGAAATATCATACTATCATCAATCTGAAATATCGAAATAAACTAGAAGCCGAAATAACATAAATGAGGATCAGCTACAAATCATCGGGGATCTCAATCATCCATATCTATCATCAGGGGGACAGCTCTATCGTGACAGGCTCACTGGATCGTCCCGACACCCCTCTACCCGAACGACCTGAAAAACAGTCACCCAGGGGTGTGAGATATACCGGAGTGTATCCCAGTGGGCACGGCGAGCCGAGAAATAGCTAATCGTACCTACTGGGTACTAAAATCTGCGGATAGTAACAATCAATGGGTAAAGCTGAAATAACAGATAATGTCTACTGAAAATCAAATAATCCACAGATAAGACTGAATAGGCAGATAATCAAGCACAAGAAATCTGCAGGCAATAAATGCTGGAATCAGGGTATAACTGTAATAATCAAGCATAAGAAATCTGCAGGCAATAAATGCTGGAATCAGGGTATAACTGTAATAATCAAGCATAAGAAATCTGCAGGTAATGAATGCTGGAAATCAACATAACTGAACCACAATGGCACAAAATAAGAGTCATGCGTCAAAGACAGAAACCCAAGTACCCAATCATGCGCCACTCTTGGTCTCACAGGACCTCAGGCAAAGCCACTGTTCAGCACCCCATCCGCTGACATAACCTGCACTTACAGACGCCAAGCAGTCCTGGTGCAAAGGGCTCACGGGTCTTTCCTCTAGACCACTTTACTGGTAAAGAACACTATGACGGTGGCCAAACCGTCAGTGTACGTGAAGTACAGCAGTGCGTGGCAATCATCATGCTATGCTTAATCTCGCGGTCTAATGACCGGGTAGTCGGCAACAAGCCGAGGTCCCAACAGGGAATCAATCATCTGTCTGTATCAATCAATCAGAATCAATCATGCATATCTGAATAAGGTCGTATGACAAGAGACATGAAACTAGCAGCAATAATCAGTCATGACATCTATACACCAAGATATGAAAGCTGACAAGCGGATGTATATAAATACAGTGTGTCTAAGAGATCAATGTCTATCAGGAAAATCATGCGGTATATAGATGGAATCTTCAGGACTAATCATGTAATCCGGAATACAGGAAGTATACAAATCCGAATAATAGCATATCAAACATGCACAATGCTAGGAATCAAATGTCTGTATATATCAATCAATCATGGTCTATCATGCATAACTGGAATATAAAAGCAAGTATCTCTGGGTATCAATGCAGTGTACTAACTGATAGCTACGAAGCATGATCAGACCACAAGTATCAACTGTACTGAATAATGACAAGTAACAGGAAATGTCATAATCTATGAGTAGGTATACCCAATCAAGGCTAAGTCAAAAACAGGTGTCCGACTGGACTAAAGCAACCAGAGGGCCGAATAGATAAAGCCCGGACCGAAGATAACCCACCTGAATGAAGGCAGATCCTCGAACTCCCGCACAGCTACCGGGAGGCTGGTGCTGAACAACTAGGCCCTGAATAAGAAGCTATAATCAGTAATAGACTCACACATACCCATCCCGAAGACATGACAGTAGCGAAATGCTTATACGGGATACAATCGCTAGTTAGCGGGACAAAAATCCGTTTTCCGATCAACAAGAGCCCACGGGACTTTGACAAGATGCCCAGTAAAATATAAATACTGTCTAAAGGTAATCATTGTAGCTAATATCCATTTGATCCATAATCTATCTTTAATTTGCATAATTATACTCTATTTTAGCTTGTTTCGATCCGTTCTTGAGATCCGGAAATCCAAAAGCTGCGCCGTAACTTTCAGCGCGTTCGTTACGACGAGACGAAGCTCGTGCTCACAAGATTGGGCCGAGCCCAGGCCCAAATACAAGGTTGGCCCAAAAACATTAGGATTCCCATTTACAACTATACACCAACTTTACTTTTAGTTGATCAAACAGCAAACTAGCTAGAGCACGGAAACAAGCATGGACCAGGGACAGTGGGGCTCACCTGAGGCTAGCCGGAGACTGGCCGGAACACTGGCCGGAGCAGCACCCTAATCCGCAAGGAGCTCGGTTTGGGTGATCTTGGAGTAAACCTGGTCCAGACCTGCCACAGCGTGGAGCACCAGTTAACATTGGGTCCCAGAAGCTGTTTGGTGCTAGTGGGGTCGAGCCCCGGCGGCCGGAGGCGGCGGTGGCCGGAAACAAGCCGCAAATGGTGATTTCGGGTGCAACCCTGGGACCAATGACAGAGGGGCTCTGGCCCAACACAAAAATCATGGGAGTCACCCAACAGGCGTTTAGGCCTTACCTGTAGAGGTGGCCGGAACCCGGAGCGCCGGAGATGGCCGGCGATGATCTCGAGTGAGCTCTCGGGTGCAACTGTGCCGAACAAGATCCCCACGTTAATAAACCCATGCAAGATGATGGGAAAGCTCTAGAAGGTCCAAGAAGCCTACCTGGATGGTTTTTCGGTGCCGGGGAACGCCGGCAACGTGCGGCGGCGGAGCTCGGTTGAAGCTCCAAGCCCGTTAATGGCGGATTCCGGCCGACTAGCTCCGGGCCGGAGCAACTTGGACCAAAAGGTCCCTCTCGGTTCCAGAAGTCTTCTGGTGGAGTTGGCCGGCAGTGGGAGGCAGCAGCGGCGCCGGACGGCCGAGATCGGCCGAGATGGAGAAAACCCGGTTTCTAGGGCAGTCTCGCGCGGTGCCGATCTTGATCCGATCGCCCCCAAACCTCGTGGAAAGGTTCCAGTCGACGAGGAGACGCGATTCAACGGTTCTGATCTTGAGTTTGACGGTCGGATGATGGCGGCGTCTGGCGGCGGCCAAAAGCGGTAATTTCCGGCGACAGAACTCCGGCCGACGATCGGGACAACAGCGACGGCCCAAACTTCATGGAGAGATTCCTCTCAACGTCAGTAGAGGACTGGACGGGTCTTAGGGCAACAAAATCCAATAAAAATGCAACCCTTACCTCACCGGAGCCAAGGAAGAAGAAGAAGATCTCCGCCGACGGCGCGCGGCGGAGCTCGGCGCCGGGGTTCCTCGGGTTGAGTCTCACAAGCACAGAGGAGGCTCCAGAAGTGGTCTGGTGCAAGATGGGATCCTCTCGTTGCTTCCTACTCCAACCCAACCGAGATCTAACCTACTCCTTTGCTTCTTCTTCTTCTCCGGCGAGAGGAGGCGGCGGCCGGCGGCGTAACGGTCGGGGAGAGAGCAGAGGGAGAGGAAAGGACTTCAAATGGTGGCTGGGTGCAAGAGTTTAGGTTTAGGGTTTGCTAGAGAGAACCCTATTGCGTTATTTATACAAAAATGCAACAAAATGCATTCTAGTCCCTCTACTATGCTTATTTGGCTTCAAGTCCCCCACAGAAAATGTTCACCTTACAACTTAGTCCCTCACCACAGAGTGGTACGCTTTACGGAGCACAAAATATAGGGTGTCTTGTGCAAAAAGCCACATTTTCACTGTATTTCACGCATTTCGAGGCGTTCTGGTCGTCGAAACGAAAAATGGACTTCGCCACGACGTCCGGCTCGACGAGACCTATCAGTTAGCGATTTCTGTTTTTCGAGAAACTGCCCGGATAAAATCTCGGTCCATAAAATACTGTTCCGAAATACAGTTATCGCGCTTTTCGAGACTCTAGGGTCGTCAAACAGAATTTCCGTCAGTGCCATTGCGTTCAGAATGACGAAACCGTTCGAATCGACTACCTGGATCGCTATGATCGGAGTCCGGACAGCGAATCGGCTAACGTTGGCACTTAGGGGAATTCGAATTTAGGGTTTACTGTTCATGCACTATTCATTTTAAGTCGCGGGTCCCGCCCGCTTCTTCGCTGAATTCTGGAAGATCTGACCGTTGGATCTGAACTTGTTTAATATCATTTTCGATCGGTTCGACGAGACGGTCGCACAGGTGATCTCGGATTTTCGAGATTAGGCTCGGATTGAAAAGCGACATTTTGGCCTCATAACTGTGCAATTTACACTGCAGGAAAAGGGGTCAACTTATGATTTGAAATTTTCAACTTGGCTTTTATTCATCTTCTTTTATTTATTTACAATAAAAATTCAAATTCTTACATACGTTATTTCGCCGGTTCTGTTAACCCCGTTGCCCCCTAAAGATAATTTCATAATTATGAGGGGGTAAAATGTAGGCTTTTGAAAGATAGGGGGGCAAAGTGAAAAAGCGGTATATTATAGAGGGGTTTTCTGTAATTTAGCATTTTTAAGAAACACAAGCTTAAATATATTTGTGATTTTTTTATTATTGGATTTGTATTGAGATTCGTGCTATTATATTTTCTTTTTATCTCTTTAGTTGACTTTACAAAAACACAAATCTCAATGCAAATTCTATAATAAAAAATTCGCAAAAATATTTGCCCTTGTGTTTTTAAAAGTATATAAATTCTACTAGTAAATTTTTAAAAATATATATATATAGAGAGAGAGAAAGAGAGAGAGAGAGAGGGAGAGTAGAGTTTATATAATTTCTAAAATATAAACCCAATTATACTAGTAAATTTTTTTACCATTGGATTTGTTTTGGAATCCGTGCTATTGTACTTTCTATTTTTCTTTTTTTTTTTTTAGTTAACTTTATAATAACATAAATCTCAATAAAAATTCAAAAATAAAAAATTTATAAAAATAGTTGGAGTTGTATTTTAGAAAGATATATAAATATATATAGACTAGAGTTTATATATTTTTAAAAGTATAAGTCAAATCATATTTCTAAATTTTTTATCATTAGATTTGCATTAAGAATTGTGAGATTTTATTTTTACTTTCTTTCCCTTTAGTTGACTTTACAATTGCACAAATCTCAATACAAATTTAATGATAAAAAATTTATAAAATAATTCAATTTGTATTTTTAAAAATATATAAGCTCTAATATATATATATATATATATATATATATATATATATATATATATATATATATATATATATATATATATATATATATATATATATAAAAGGTCCATACATGGATCCCTAACAATTGCTCGGTGTATTTTCTGAATACGTGTCCATACATGGATCCCTAACAATTGCTCGGTGTATTTTCTGAATACGTGGCCGTAGAAATGACTTTTTTGGCTAAGAACAATCCACATCCACGAATACAACAACTTACTTAATGGAGCCCTAAGTACAATTCAGAAGAAAGAATATCTTATTCAAAAATCAAAAATATAAAAAAAGTGTAAAAATACGCTCCAATTGACTTTGCGCATTATTACTTCTAATCTCACCATCTCTTAAACCTTTCTAATCTAATCATGACTTTAAAATATACAAGATAAATATTTACAATAATGATAGAATATTCATCAAATAACATGATATTTAATTTAGTTAAAATATATGTTATCAGAAAAATAAAATAATACCATTAATTTCAGATGAAAATATGTTAAACCAAACATAATATAAGATTATCTAGTAAATTCAAAATTCAAAAAATTGTATTTACGGATTAAGTTCATATTTTTTACCAAAATACCAAACATATATGCAGCAGAAAAGTTCATATATTTTATCAAAAATTTTGTTTACCGAATATACTTATTAAAATTCAAACAATCCGCTTCTACGTATCATTGCGCTATAACTTAGGACACCATACATAGCTCATCTATAAAAATTCGGTTCCTTTTCGGTATTTGCAAAACTTAATATTCCGAATTCCTTTCAACCAAAACTTAATACCCAACCTGCTTCATCAACCAGGATGTTTTTTTGGTAAAATTATAATACAAAATATATTCTAAATTAGTGCATATTGCACTAATTAAATAGAAAAGAGAAAAAGAGTCCCAACAAAAATAATATCGTACAAAATAAAAAAGATAAAAAAAATTCAATAAAAAATAATTTCATACTAAATAAGTCATATTATAACAATTTTTTTTAAAAAAAAGTCTAATGAAAATTAACACCACGGTACCAAACCGATAAAAAGTCTAATAAAAAGTAATATAATAATTACACACGAACATAAACATAAACTTGATGCGTAAAGAAAAATAAAATTTTTATTTTTATACTGTGGGAACATTTGATTGGATATTATATTGGATATTAGAAATTTTGTATAAAGAGTAGATTTCTCCCGTGGGAACATTTGATTGGATGTTAGAAATTTTATGCAAAAAGGCTTTCACAGAAATTTCTCCTTCTCATACTATAAAAAAAAAAAATTTGATATAAGAATATAAAAACATTTTTTAGCCCACACTTCAAAGTGTCTTTAAGTATTTTTATAATATAATAAATACTGATGTTTTAAAAAACTTTGTCAATTAAATTTCTTATTATATAAAATTAATTTATTAAATAATAAATTTTATTATTATTTTTAATTTTTTGATGTTTTAAAATATCAAATTTTAAAATATCAGAATATATTTTATTGACACTTAATATAAGCGTCATTATATATACGTAACGATTTTTTATTCGCCGACGTTGTAATCGTTACCTTCAAATATAACATTAAATTATATTGTGATGTTTTTAAGTATTATTAATATAAAAACAAAGTCCTTGAATGCTCATATTTTTTGTAATTTCAATAGCAACAAAACAGTATCAAGGAAGCCAGTCACGTCTTTAATTAATGCATAATTCTATGAATCTTACATCTAACAACTAATTAATGGATAACTAATGCATAATTAATGCATAATACTATTAAATGTCACGTCTAACAAACTAATAAATACTTACATCCAACAACTAATAAAAACTCATAATTGTTGGGAGAGTAGAATCTTTTCTTAAACAACAATGGTATCCGAGCATCTCAAAAAGAATATATAATGTACACTTTATTTATTGAAGAATAAAATATATTTTATTGATCATTTCGAAATGATCAGTAAAATTCAGCCTAACTTAAATTAAATAGAATATAAGATATATATCTATTTTGAGATGTACAAATAATATTTTTTTTTCTTAAATTTCAATACAAATATGCATTGAATCTTTAATTAATTCATATTTCTTTAATGTCTAACAAACTTTTCTTACAGTTTGACAGCCATTCCTCTCCTCCTGCTCAAGAGGTACAGAAAATATCAATGAAACCAATCAAATATTTAATTAACACATATTTTTATGTAAAATTATATTTAACCACTATAAAAAAAAATTAATATCTAAAAATATTTTTTTTATATTATTTATATTTAAAAGCGTCTTAATGTAGTTTAGTATCGTATTTGAATGCGTCGATTAAAACGTCAGCAAAATAAAGTCTCTACGTATAGACCGACGCATATACCAAGTGTCGATAAAATATATTCTGATATTTTAAAAAGTCAGAATTTTTTAAAATTCTTTTACTTTAAAACTTCAAAAAATTTAAAATAATAATAAAATTTATTATTTATTAAATTAATTAAATATAATAAAGAGTTTATATTACGATATTTTTTAAAGCATAGGCATTTACTATATTATAAAAACGTTTTGTGATACTTCTTCCTGGCCAGTGATGTTTTGTGCTCTGCTTCCCGTGTAAAAGCATAAAGCTACGAATTACTATATAAGAATTTTATTTTATTTTATTTTATTTAGAAAGAAAGATCGCATTTTTTCGTTTCATTCTTTTTTTTTTTTTTAATTAATATAATATGTGAAGTGACTAGGGTTTAAATTTGAAATTTTATATATCAGCTATTAATTTTTTTACAGACTATTTACGTTAGGAACAGTCAGTACTATGTAAAATTTTAAAATTTGGAGTTACATTTCTAATTAAATGATTAAGAATTCATATACTTTTTATTTTATTGTTTAAAATTCGATGGACTAATATATATATATATATATATATATATATATATATATATATATATATATATATATATATAGAGCAATGCCACATGTACACCCCGAAGGGGTGTACATCATATATCTCCACCATTTTAATGGTGGCGATATTTTTTACGGGTCACATCAAGTGACCCATCATCACACCCCCACCCTTAGATGGGTGGGGGTGTGAGATGTACACCCCTTACGGGTGTACACATAGCATTTTCCATATATATATATATATATATATATATATATAAATAATTGAGCTCTTATATATGATTTTAAAAGTATCATTTTATTGGTGTTTATAATTTTTAGTCCTTATATGAAAAGATGTGTGGTTAGGATAATAATAAGTCCTTTGAGTTAAGTGAGTGGTTGGTGGAATAGAATGATCTGAAAGATGAAATTAGTAAAAGGGATAGATCTAACGGTTAGATATATCCCTTTGACTAATTTGAATTCTTAAATCATTCTATTTTACCAACCACTCACTTAACCTAAGAGGCCCACTATTATTATAACCATACATCTTTTCATCGCAAGGCTAAAATCCAGGAGTATCAATGACTTGATACTTTTAAAAGAATAGAAGCTCAATTTATATATATATATATATATATATATATATATATATATATATATATATATATATATATATATATATAGTAGAGCTTATATATTTTTAAAAGTACAAACCAATTTATGCTGGTGAATTTTTTATTATTAAATTTGTATTGAAATTTGTTCTATTATAAAGTCAACTAAAGAGAGAAAAAAAAGTAAAAAACACAAATCCCAATACAAATCTAATGATAAAAAATTCACAAGAATGGATAGACTTGTGCTTTTAAATGTATATAAGTTGTACTATATATATATATATATATATATATATATATATATATATATATATATATATATATATAATTTAGGTGGAATGCTATCTATAGTAAAAAGGCTCCGTTGTCATTCATATATATATATATATATATATATATATATATATATATATATATATATATATATATATATATATATATATATATATAAAATTTAGGTGGAATGCTATCTATAGTAAAAAAGCTCCGTTGTCATTCATTTGTTTTCGATAATGGAGCTTCGAAAACGACAATCGGTATAATTAAATATGATCTAAACTATTTAAACTATTTAGAAATTAAATTTTACTCTTTTGCGATATTTTTTTTTTATCCTTCAAGTGGGCATAAAAATGAATGGCTGCAAATAAATATCCTTCATAAAGTAATGATAGGAGTCTTGTAATAAAAATCAAGATTATAGATCTTATTTTATATAATTTAAAAAATTTTCTAATCAAAATTCAATTAATAAAGATTTTTTTATACCGCTAAACTAGCAAAAGACTCGTATCTACTATTAAAATTACAAATTTTGCAACCTTTTGATAAGTGGGTCAACGATGTCAAAAAGATCTTTATTAATAGGTGGCAATAGGTGGCAATATAGCCAGTTTGCTATCGATAGCAAACTCTATATAGAGCTATCGATAGCATTCCAGTTCAACTCTATATACATACATATGTCTAAATATATATATATATATATATATATATATATATATATATAATTGAGCTACTATGCTTGTAAAAGTACCAAGTTATTTGTACTTGTGAGTTTTTTACCCTTGGATGTAGGAATATGTGTTTAGGATGATAGTGGACCACTTGGGTTTAGTGGGTGGTTGGTAGAATAGTATGATCTAAGGAGTAGAATTAATCAAAGGGTTAGATCTAACAGTAGAAAACTTATAAGTATCAATTGTTTGGTACTTGTACAAGCACAGTAGCTCTACTATATAGTAGAGCTTATATACTTTTAAAAGTATGAGCCCTACTATACTTGTGAATTTTTTACTATTGAATTTTCATTGAGATTTGTGCTATTGTAAAGTCAACTAAAGAGAGAAAAAGAAAAAAGTAGAATACCACAAATTAATCTCATTGCAAATCCAATAGTAAAAAAATCACAAACATATTTGAACTATTGTACTTTCTCTTATTTTATCTTTAGTTGATTTTATAATAACACAAATATCAATAAAAATTTAATAATAAAAAATTCACAAAAATAATTAAGTTTGTACTTTTAAAAATATATAAGTTCTCATGTGTGTGTGTATATATATATATATATATATATATATATATATATATATATATATATATATATATATATATATATATATATATATATATATATATATATATATATATATATATATATATATATATATACTACAACAAAATTAGATTATAGGGATACATTTTTGTGATAATTTTTTGCAAGCGTCACATTTTTATTCTATCTATATCCAAAATTAGATTATAGGGACACATTTTTGGGGTGCATTATAATAATTTATCGCTATCCATGATAGCGACGGCACATATAGCGATACTAATAACAAGTGTCGGTATTTTTTCCAATAATATTTTTTAAAATTTTTAGGGACACTTAAAAGTGTCGCTATAACATAATTTTATTACAGTAATATATATATATATATATATATATATATATATATATATATATATATATATATATATATATATATATATATATATATATAGCATAGGGCTACTATACACTTATGAGTATAAACCCTTTTATGCTCATAAATTTTTTACCCTTGGATGAAGGAATGTACGGTTAGGATGATATAGTGGTCCCCAGGGACGAGGCCATATTAAGGCCCAAAATGGCCATAGCCCCCTTCAACTTTTTAATATTAATTAATAGTCCTAAGTATCAATTTAATTATTTTTCTTTTTTAGATAGTCTTGACCCCTCAACTTTTTAATAATTGTTTAATAATTTTTTATTCCAATATAAATTTTTTTTTCTTCTTTGTATGCATTTTAAATAGGTAAAATATTGTAATGACACGACTTTTTAGTAATATTTTACCCTCCTTCTAATAAAGCACCCCTTTGAGGGAATCGAAATTATCGAGTTTCTTTAAGTCGGTCGGTGTGTTGCATGAGTATTTTTCTGTGAAAGAGCACAAAAAATGATGACCGACGGTGCAATCGGATCTGAAATCCGATGTAGGAATCTCCCGGAACAGGGTTTTTAGAGTTGCGGCGATTGAACGTGCATCGGAATCTGTGTAAAATATTCTGCATGTTTTTCGAGGAAAAGGTAGGTTTATCTCGTGCGATTAATTAGTTAGAGAATTAGTTATTCGGTTACGGATACTAAAAGGTGGGTTTATCTCGTGCGATTAATTAGTTAGAGAGTTAGTTATTCGGTTACGGGTATTAAAAGGTGGGTTTATCTCGTGCGATTAATTAGTTAGAGAATTAGTTATTCGGTTACGGGTATTACAAGGTGGGTTATCCCGTAGGATTAATTAATTAAAGAATTAATTAATTGGTGACAGAAATTAAAAGGCGGGATTTATTTGTACGTACGAAAAGGGAAATCTCACTTTTCGCAAAAAGAGAAACCCTAGCCGGAGAGAACGAGGGAGAAAAAGAGAAGGAAAAGACGGAACCCTAACCGGAGGAGGAGAAAGAAGGAAAGAGGAAAGGAGACGGAGGAACCCGATCACCCCGAACAACGTACCGGAATTAGAAGAACATTCGGTCGGCTTCCCCGTCGGAACTTTCGGTAAGTAGATTTCGTTTTGTTGCGTTATTGGGGTTTTTCGGTGTCTTCTTCGTGTCTTCATCGCCGTCCCCGTCCCCGACGTCATTGCCGACCCCGCCGCCGCAACCACCGCGCGACCTAGGGCGCGGAGTGGGCGGGCGGATGACGCGCGGTGCCGCTAGGGCACCGCGCGGACGCGCGGACGTGCGGACGACGCGCGGTGCCGCTAGGGCACCGCGCGGACGGGCGGACTACGCCGGCGCCGCTAGGGCGCCGCGCGGGCACCGCCCCCGGGTGCGCAACCGCACGGCCTTGCGCCGTGCGGGGCGCCCGCGGGCGGGCGGCGCCGCGCGGGTGCCGCGCGCGCGCAACCGCGCGGCCTTGCGCCGCGCGGGGCGCCCGTGGGCGGGCTGCGCCGCGCGGGTGCCTCGCGGGTGCCGCGCCGGTGCCTCGCGGGTGCCGCGCGGGCGCCGCCCCGGGCGCGCAACCGCGCGGCCTTGCGCCGCGCGGGGCGCCCGCGGACGAGCGCATACCGCGCGGGCGCACGCCGCGTGGCTTGCGCCGCGCAGGCGCCACCCGCGGATGCACACCGCGCGGTTTCAGGCCGCGCGGGGCATTCGCGGGCGGCAGCGTCCGCGCGGGGACCCGTCGGGTGTCGTAATTGTGCAGTTTTTTGGGTTTTTCATCGCGGGGGATAGTTTTGGATTTCCGTTTCCATAGTGTTAGTGCGTCATATTAATGATCGTCTTTCTTTGGGGGACTTCCTTAGGTCCGGATGCGCAGCGGGAGTGTGCGAAAGATCCAGTTGTCCAGTTTTCCCCGCAACCAGGTGGGTACCCTTGCAATAAGTGCAACGAGTGCATTAAGTGCATCATATCATCGTAAAAGACTTGATAATCTGTCTAATAAAGTAGATGAACTGTTAAACCTTTCGCATGAATATATATTGATCTTTCATTATTAAATTGTGGCGACTGAGGGTCGCGGTGCTTGATACACGCCGACTTCGGCAAACCATGTTTTTGGATGCTGCACGTACACTGGCGGATTGGCCTCCGCATAGGTGTACTTTTCCGGAGAAGTGGTCTGAATGACCCGTGTACCCCACGTGTGTAGGGTGGGGACCTCTTCACGATAGCTAAACATGTCGCTCACGCATCATGAAGGGGTAAAGGGCATCATAAATGTCACGTCGGGAGATCGTCGACTCCCTGACGTGAACTGTGTGATTTTACCCGTGGGGAGATCGTCGACTCCCCGACGGGCGCTATGTGACTAAATCAAGTAATGTGGACTCATGAGATGGGAAAGCGAAAGGTTCTGGTGTAATCGGTTTGTTTTAAAATTATTGTCAAATGCTTATCATCTACTTTATTTGTCACTGACTTTACCCACTCCGTGACAGGTCTGATTAGGTGTAGTAGCCGGGATGGCGGTGAGACTGCGTCGAGAGGACCTTAGCCGTAGGAGGCTAGCTACGTTATCTCATTTCTCTTTTAGCTTAACTCTTAGTTTAATTTGCTTGAATGTGGATCATGTGGGTTGTTGGATAGCCAATTATTTAGCACTGTGGATTTGATTTACTTTTATGCGGCATGGTTTATAAGTAACAAAATGATTTCGAAAATGCTTTCCAAACTAAGTGCCGTGTGGGCACAATCTTGGTAAACCCCTTGATTTATCCTTTCTAAAGGTATGGCCGCTTTGGTGTGAATGTGTAAATGTTTTCAAAAACTGGGTGTCGTGTGGACACCGTTTGCAAAACCCGTAGTTTAACTCTGGATATGATTGAACGAAATTGCCTTCCCTTTCTTGTTTACTGTGATTGTGTGGTTAAAGAATGTTGTTGATGTTGTGTAGTTAACGTGACGCCGTGCATATACAAAGGAGACTCTGTCCGATGGAAGAGTGAATTTGTATATGTGGCGGGTCTGACACGCACTGGGGGAGGTTGATACTTATTCATAAAGAAAAAAATGTATACGCTTTTTCCGCTTGTCTTTACCTAAAAACCCCCGGGGCGTGACAGATTAAATGGTATCAGAGAAAAACAACTTTAACCACAGTAGTCGGTGACCAACATCCACAGTGCATGATGCCACAAGCAAATTGAACATGAGATAACCAAGATGTAGGTGCAGTAGATCGTGAGTGTACGGGGGGAAAAGGGGTTTAATTTCGGTGCGTTTGTAGGTCTTGGTGCTAGACCAGTTAAGTCTAGGATTGACTTGTTTTCTTTGTGTACACGGATGACGGCCCGGACTTGGTCTTCAATCAAGAGCGCGGGAATGGAAGTGACGGTGTTGACAGCTACGGAGGACCGACTACATTGACAACAGTCGCACGATGTGGCCAGGCAACTGCCAACGCTCACAGAAGACATGGAATACCAACGACACGGGTTACCCGCCTCCCGAGAAGCAGTCGACCGGGCCACCTCGGTAGAGCGGGAGTTGACCAATGCGCCGACCAGTAGGAGACTGGGAGCCGACCACCCAAGTATCCGAAGGCGCAGCAAGGAACCAGAAGCACGCCGACGGAAGGACCGGAACCGGGGGAGACCGACCAGGCAACGTCTGCGGCGGAGTACACCGAGTAACCGACTATTCCTGGAAGCACGATCATTGCTTCGATGTGGCAAGCCGGGGCATCTTCGCTCTTACTGCCCCCTGAACCTGGGGATAGCCCCTTCAGTGGTGCGACGTGGGTAAGAGGTCCCACGCAACGGCATGACGTAGGACGCACTGCCCCGGATGAAGTAGTAGCAGAGACACTCTACCCTTAGTTGTCCCTTTTCGAATATGACCTTTTCTGACATCTGGAGTACCCCACCTCTTCACCTCTTGTGTTACTACTTCTGCCCATAGTTAGTTAGGTTAGACCCCTTCGTAGTACGATGTCGGCCCAGACCCTTGGACGGCCCCTAGAAATGGATAGTTGTTTACCTTCCTACCCACTAAGGTTGGGAAGGCTGTCATGTCCTTGAGACTTAGTAGTGAACCCCCGCTGAAGGATTTTGATGTAATGCTAGGGAAGCCGTGCGTCATATGTGATGGGGCGCATCGAGTGACGAGCTGCCCTTGGAGGCACGACCACTGCCTTTGGTGCGGCAAGCCGGGCCACTCATGTTTCACATGCCCCCAGAAATCGGCTACCACTGCCCCGGCGCCGCAACCCTAGGAACCAGAGAATGCTGCAGCCCCCGACCCACAGAAGGACCTACCCGGGCGGGCGGGCTTCGGGGCATAGGAGATCCTATCGTTCTTAGTGAGAGCACTTAGGGGTTATGTAAGGGTTAAATGGGTCTCACCCCCTTACCTTGCAATTAAGAACCCAGGAGACCGATAGGTCGCATGGGGCCGCAGTCCAAGTTAGATCCGACATCTCAGTTGTAAGGGAATTTCCGGATGTATTTCCGGCAGAACTCCCTGGGATGCCACCTGAACGAGAGGTCGAATTCCCCATTGAGCTGCTCCCAGGCACTAAACCCATCACCAAAGCACCGTATAGGATGGCTTTCGCCGAGTTGAAGGAACTCAAGTCGCAGCTGGAGGACCTTTTGGATAAAGGCTTCATCAGACCGAGCGTGTCGCCATGGGGCGCGCCCGTTCTGTTCGTAAGAAAGAAGGACGAAAGCCTTCGTTTGTGCATAGACTATGTGATGATCCGGACTTCTATAGAGACTGTTGCTGTGATTACAGTGACTACAGGAAGCTCACACAGTGTATCGGATCTAGTAGTGTCGAAAACGGATTTTTAAAATGGATCCAGCACGAAAAACGGAGCAAGTGGGCTTTTTCGGGAGCTTTCGGCAAAATTTCGGATGAGAATTTGGCGAAAAGGATGGCGGATTTGGACTCAGCGCGTGAAAACGATCAAAATGGTATATTTACTTTATTTTTCGGCGCAAAGGTACTGTTCACCGGAACAGTAATTCCGGCGGCCGGAATCACTGTTCCGACGACCGGCGGCGGTCGGCGGCGACCGGCAGGCGGCGGAGTGCGGCGGAGCGCGGCAGAGCGCAGCGGGCAGGCGCGCAGGCTGCGGGGTCCATGGGCTTGCCGTGCACCGGGAGCACCGAAGATAGGTGTTGCCACGTGGCGTTCACTCATTGGATGGACGGCTTCTAGAAGGCAGCGGGATTGGTGACACGTGGCGCTTCCCCATTGGCCGACATTTTCCGGAAGACCCGGCGCGGGGACCGGGCATGTGCACCATGTGGCCACGTGGCGGATTCTGAGTGGCCCTTACACAAGCTATTTCCTGTTTTGTGGACACGTGACGCGGCCTGGTTGGTCCATTTTGGTGTTTCCTGTTCTGCCTGGATCTGGTGTGGAAGATTCCCTTGGCCCATTATAAATAGGATCCCTCACTCCCACCATTTCTCACCTTGGTTTTCGAGCCGTAGAGAGAGAAACAGAGGTTGGGCCCTCTAGAAAAAGTCTTTCTCTCTCTCTTCTCTCTCTCTCCTAGAAATTTTAGAATTTTTGGAGTTACCGATAGTGAGTTATCTGCGACGCGGCGCACTGCGACGATTTTCTTTTTCGGCCCATTTCCCGTCGCAGTTCAGTCGAAAAATCCCTGTGGGCTAACCAGGAGGAATTTTGAAACAATTTTCATGGCAGAGCGTTCCTAAGAGGTAAGGCTTCGATTTTCTTATTGATCACTTCGCTCTGTTTCGTACTTTTGGCGCGGTTTCCGAAGCCTCTTTGACCCCCCTTTTTGCTGTGGAAATTTCTGGACAGCATCGACTTCTCTGATTTTTATCTTGGCGTAGGAGCATCAGATCGAGGCGTTTAAAGAGTTGATTTCGATCTACTCGTCGCAAGGAACGCAACCGTAATTTTTCTTGATTTTTATGAGCACTATACAGAGGTGAAAATCTCCTCTCTTTTCGAGCTATTTGAAAAACAGCAAAAGCTGTATTTTTATGAATAATATAGTTACACCCTGTGCAATGTGTGATGCTGTAGGGCACCGTTTTCGGCAGACAGCAGTTTTAGGGGACTGTGGACAGCCAGGAGACTATCTGGGTGTGATTTGAGCTGTTCGAGGTGGGCGGTTGTTGCTTACCTCATTTTTGACAAGCTCACTGGGATTATTAGAACTCCCCTAAAATATTGATAAGAACCATTGGGACGAACTAATATGACAATTGATGAGAACCATTGGGACGAACTAATATGACAATTGATGAGAACCATTGGGACGAACTAATATGACAATTGATGAGAACCATTGGGACGAACTAATATGACAATTGATGAGAACCATTGGGACAAACTAATATGACAATTGATGAGAACTGCTGGGACGAACTCTCCTAAAATTTAATATGACCCCACAGATTATATGATAACTTATCTTGGGACACCGTGATTGGAACAAAGGCTATAATCTCGCATGCAAATAATTTTTATATCAGTACAGTAAATCCATCTTTTAAAATAAATATTTGACACTTTTTACAGCTTTTAAATGGTACAGTTGCATGCTTGCTTGGGCATCTAGTTAGCCCCTATTTATTGCTACACTATCAGATTGGGACTTGACATGTTTTATTGCTCTCCTTTGCATTCAGATGCTTGTTGCTCGAGTATGAGCAGGGGTTTGGGATAGTGTGGTCGAGATTGTACTAGATTGTGGACTGGTGGGGTATTGCGGTGACCGCGGACAGTAGGCGGTCGACCGGATGTTTGTCCTTGCATCAGATTGGGGTTGAGTCTGGTTTATTTTTGCATCAGATTGGGGATCGGGCTTTTTGCTAGTGGATGGAGTTTCCCACTTATTGAGTACTATTGCATCAGTGGATGGAGTTTTCCCACTTTGATCATAGTCATGATCCAGTCCTGCTATTGTGATACTTGTGAGACATGTGCTACAGAGATACTTGTGATACTGATGACAGAGATACTTTACTCGTGTGGGTCGCTCCCCTCGAGTGCCACTCTGGAGGTAGGCTTCTTTTTTTGGACCCAGCCGTGTGTGCCGGTCTGATACTTATTTTGGGATGCGAGCCGTGCGGGCCGATCCCGCGGTTTCGAGCCGTGTGTGCAGATTCCGCTAAGCAGGCAATACCAGTTTTAGGCTTTTTGGACCCAGCCGTGTGTGCCGGTCTGATACTTATTTTGGGATGCGAGTCGTGCGGGCCGATCCCGCGGTTTCGAGCCGTGTGTGCAGATTCCGCTGAGCAGGCAATACCAGTTTTACTGGTGGTACTAGATTGGGTTATTTGGTCAGACACTGTTTCCTGATGCATTCATACAATCATTTCTTTCGGTATCACATTTAGAGGCATACTAGTGGTGGTTTCCCCTTTATTCAGCAGTTCTGTTTACAGCTTTACCACTTATTCCTTTCTGGCCTCTAGTAGTCCTAGTGGGTGCGTCAGAGTTGAGGTTTTTGCCCACTATGGGAGGCTACAGGTTTATCTGGTAGTTCTCACCCCCATTGTTATTTTTTGTTCTTTCTCCTCCTTTATTTTTGCAGAGTCGTCTGCGGGAGCTGCTAGGCCATCGGCAGCTGATCGAGGTAAGGGGATCGCTGAATAGATAGATCTCCTGGGAGACTGAGAGCTGTTAGATAGATGCTGCACCCTTTACTCAGACTGTGGTATTCCTCTTTTATTTTAGGTCTGGCTTTCGCCAGCTGGTTGTACTATTTTGGTGAGCTGGGAGATTATTGTACTTATTACAGCTTTATTTGTAGTTCCAGTCTGAGATACTATGTGGTTCTTCTACTTCAGCTCTGTATTATGCTCTTTTATTGTTCATATTATATCGGAGCAGGTTACCAGCGCTTCGTGTACTCGGGAAATCCCGTGTGCACGGCGAATCCGTTGGCGAGCCCGGGTTCCGGGGCGTGACAGACTACCGGGAAATAAACATGGTCACCATTAAGAATAAATACCCCCTCCGAGGATCGACGATCTATTCGACCAGCTACAAGGGGCAACAGTGTTCTCAAAGATCGATCTGCAGTCCGGCTACCATCAGCTGAGTTAGGGGCGAGGACATCCCCAAGACAGCTTTCCGGACACGCTACGGCCACTACGAGTTCACGGTAATGCCGTTCGGGCTCACCAATGCCCCAGCGGTATTTATGGACATGATGAACAGGGTGTTCAAACCCTTCTTAGATTTATTCGTAGTGGTCTTCATTGATGATATCCTCATCTACTCCCGTACGGATAAGGAACATGAGGAGCACCTACGTATAGTCCTTCAGACCCTCCGGGATCAGAAACTCTATGCCAAACTCAAAAAGTGTGAGTTTTGGCTCCGCGAGGTGGACTTTTTGGGACATGTTGTTTCGGCATCTGGAATTGCGGTAGACCCGAGGAAGATAGACTCGGTGATAGACTGGACCCGACCGACAACAGTAATCGAGATTCGAAGCTTCCTGGGTCTGGCAGGGTATTACAGGCGTTTTGTGGAAGGCTTCTCCAAGATAGCCACTCCCCTGACCCGCCTGACCCGGAAAGGGAAGAAGTTTATCTGGACGGACCAATGCCAGAAGAGTTTTGAAGAACTCAAGGACAGATTGACGCAGGCTCCGGTTCTCGCCTTACCGGAACCTGGGGAAGACTATGAGGTTTATTGCGATGCGTCGCGAAACGGCCTCGGAGGTGTGCTTATGCAACGGGGTAAGGTCATAGCCTATGCATCAAGACAACTAAAGGAGTACGAGAGGAATTATCCTGTGCACGACTTGGAGCTGGCGGCAGTCGTGTTTGTCCTCAAGTTGTGGAGACATTACTTGTACGGGACACACTGCGATGTGTATTCCGATCATCAGAGCCTCAAGTACCTCTTCACCCAGAAGGAGCTAAACTTGCGGCAAAGGCGGTGGCTCGAGCTACTGAAAGACTATGACTTGTTGATCCACTACCACCCGGGGAAGGCAAATGTGGTGGCCGACGCCTTGAGCCGCAAGGGGCAGACAGAAGGAGCAAGGGTAAGTGCTATTACCCAGCAGGACCGCCTGATTGCAGAATTTTCGCAATTGAGGCTAGAGATGGTGCCAGCAGGTACGGTCGCACGACTCACGACCCTGGTGGTTAGACCCACCCTGCTAGACTGGATCTTGGAAGGACAGTCGAAAGATACCCAGTTACAACTTGTGCGAGACAGAGTACCCTCATACCAAGGGGGCGATTTCGCAACAGGCTCTGATGGCACAATACGATTCCGAGGACGAATCTGCGTGCCGGACCTACCGGAACTCAAAGAGGAGATTCTGAAGGAAGCGCATACTGCTCCCTACGCAGTGCACCCTGGGGGAACGAAGATGTACAAAGATATAAAGCAAACCTTCTGGTGGCCTAAATTGAAGGGTGAGTTGACCCGATTCGTGGCACATTGCCTGGTGTGCCAACGAGTAAAGGCCGAGCATCAACGCCCAGCAGGGAAGTTACAACCGCTGCCGGTGCCGGAATGGAAGTGGGAGATGATTACGATGGATTTTGTGACCGGATTCCCGAGATCGCCACAGGGACATGATGCGATATGGGTCATAGTGGATCGTTTGACGAAATTGGCCCACTTCCTGCCCATACATACGACGTGGACTCTGGAACGACGGGCGCAAACCTACATTAATGAGATAGTGAGGTTGCATGGTATACCGGCGTCCATTACATCGGACAGAGACACGCGATTTGTGTCAAACTTTTGGCAAAGCCTGCAACGAGCAATGGGAACCAAACTGCATTTCAGCATGGCTTTTCACCCGCAAACTGACGGACAATCGGAACGGGTGATCAAAATCCTCGAAGACATGCTCCGGGCGTGTGTACTTGACTTGGGCGAAGGGTGGTCTCGGTACCTACCCCTGGTGGAATTCGCCTACAATAACAGTTACCAAGCCAGCATTCAAATGGCGCCATACGAGGCTCTGTATGGGCGCCGCTGTCGGTCTCTAATATGCTGGGACGACTTGGGAGAGCGCAAGTTTTTGGGCCCAGATTTAGTGGAGGAGACTGAGGCGAAGGCGCGTCTGATCAAACAACGGCTGCTGACCGCCCAGAGCAGACAGAAAAGTTACGCGGACCATAGACGACGGGATTTGGAATTCATGGTGGGTGAGCACGCGTTGCTCCGAGTTTCGCCTTCAAAGGGGACCCGACGTTTCGGACTGAGGGGAAAGTTAAGTCCGAGGTACGTGGGACCGTTCGAGATCCTAGAACGCGTGGGCCCGGTGGCGTACCGGTTGGCCCTGCCGCCGAACCTCGATCGAGTCCACAACGTGTTTCACGTTTCAATGCTCCGAAAGTACCTCCCCGACCCCTCCCACACCCTAGATGTATCCACGATCGAGTTACGAGAGGACTTAAGCGTCGAGGAGACGCCGGTGCGGATTTTGGCACGAGAAGATAAGAAATTGCGCAATCGGACCATCCCCTATGTAATGGTCCAATGGAGCAACCACGAGGAACGCGAAGCGACATGGGAACTAGAATCGAAATGAAGGAATGTTTTCCCGAGTTGTTTAGCGAGAGTTGTAATTAAGTTTCGAGGACGAAACTTCTTTTAAAGTGTGAGTGGTGTAATGACACAACTTTTAAGTAATATTTTACCCTCCTTCTAATAAAGCACCCCTTTGAGTGAATCAAAATTATCGAGTTTCTTTAAGTCGGTCGGTGTGTTGCATGAGTATTTTTCTGTGAAAGAGCACGAAAAATGATGACCGACAGTGCAATCGGATCTGAAATCCGATGTAGGAATCTCCCGGAACAGGATTTTTAGAGTTGAGGCGATTGAACGTGCATCGGAATCTGTGTAAAATATCCTGCACGTTTTCCGAGGAAAAGGTGGGTTTATCTCGTGCGATTAATTAGTTAGAGAATTAGTTATTCGGTTACGGGTACTAAAAGGTGGGTTTATCTCGTGCGATTAATTAGTTAGAGAGTTAGTTATTCGGTTACGGGTATTAAAAGGTGGGTTTATCTCGTGCGATTAATTAGTTAGAGAATTAGTTATTCGGTTACGGGTATTACAAGGTGGGTTATCCCGTAGGATTAATTAATTAAAAGGCGGGATTTATTAAAAGGCGGGATTAAAAGGCGGGATTTATTTGTACGTACGAAAAGGGAAATCTCACTTTTCGCAAAAAGAGAAACCCTAGCCGGAGAGAACGAGGGAGAAAAAGAGAAGGAAAAGACGGAACCTTAACCGGAGGAGGAGAAAGAAGGAAGAGGAAGGAGACGGAGGAACCCGATCACCCCGAACAACGTATCGGAATAAGAAGAGCGTTCGGTCGGCTTCCCCATCGGAACTTTCGGTAAGTAGATTTTGTTTTGTTGCGTTATTGGGGTTTTTCTGTGTCTTCTTCGTGTCTTCATCGTCGTCCCCATCCCCGACGTCATTGCCGACCCCGCCGCCGCCACCACCGCGCGACCTAGGGCGCGGAGTGGGCGGGCGGACGACGCGCGGTGCCGCTAGGGCACCGCGCGGACGGGCGGACTACGCCGGCGCCGCTAGGGTGCCGCGCGGACACCGCCCCCGGGCGCGCAACCGTGCTGCCTTGCGCCGCGCGGGGCGCCCGCGGGCGGGCGGCGCCGCGCGGGCGCCGCCCCGGGAGAGCAACCGCGGGGCCTTGCGCCGCGCGGGGTGCCCGCGGACGGGTGTATACCGCCCGGGCGCCGCGCGGACGCCGCCCCGGGCGCACGCCGCGCGGCCTTGCGCCGCGCGGGGCACCCGCGGGGCAGGCGGGCGCCGCGCGGGCGCCACCCGCGGATGCACACCGCGCGGTTTCAGGACGCGCAGGGCATTCGCGGGCGGCAGCGTCCGCGCGGGGACCCGTCAGGTGTCGTAATTGTGCAGTTTTTGGGTTTTTCATCGCGGGGGATAGTTTTGGATTTCCGTTTCCATAGTGTTTGTGCGTCATATTAATGATCGTCTTTCTTTGGGGGACTTCCTTAGGTCCGGATGCGCGGCGGGAGTGTGCGAATGATCCAGTTGTCCAGTTTTCCCCGGAACCAGGTGGGTACCCTTGCAATAAGTGCAACGAGTGCATTAAGTGCACCATATCATCGTAAAAGTCTTGATAATCTGTCTAATAATGTAGATGAACTGTTAAACCTTTCGCATGAATATATATTGATCTTTCATTATTAAATTGTGGCGTCTGAGGGTCGCGGTGCTTGATACACGCCGACTTCGGCAAACCATGTTTTTGGATGCTGCACGTACACTGGCGGATTGGCCTCCGCATAGGTGTACTTTTCCGGAGAAGTGGTCTGAATAACCCATGTACCCCACGTGTGTAGGGTGGGGACCTCTTCACGATAGCTAAACATGTCGCTCACGCATCGTGAAGGGGTAAAGGGCATCATAAATGTCACGTGGGGAGATCGTCGACTCCCTGACGTGAACTGTGTGATTTTACCCGTGGGGAGATCGTCGACTCCCCGACGGGCGCTATGTGACTAAATCAAGTAATGTGGACTCATGAGATGGGAAAGTGAAAGGTTTTGGTGTAATAGGTTTGTTTTAAAATTATTGTCAAATGCTTATCTTCTACTTTATTTGTCATTGACTTTACCCACTCCGTGATGTCGGGTTATGTATAATATGGATCTAAATAGGGAAAAAAACACCTAGAGGGGGGTGAATAGGTGTAAACGTTTAAACACTCAAAAATCGTTGCGCAATAAAACCCAATGCGGAAATAAAAAATAACACGCAAGATTTTTACGTGGAAAACTCCAAACCGGAGTAAAAAACTACGGGACCGATAACACGGTGAAATCCATTAGAATTATAACACGTACAAAGGTGATATACCGTACTCACAGACGACTCAACCTTTTTCCATACGCTCCTAGTTGATCTTCTCCGCTCGCTCCGCAACGCTTCTCGAATCCACGATCTGCGTCCAACGCCGAATCCACGGCGTCCAACGTCGAATCCATGACGTCTGACCGAATCCACGGTCTTCACCCAGTAGCACGTCTCGAATCCACGAACGTACCTCGCTCCGAATCCACGAGAGCGGTAGCACCTTGAATCCACAAGGCCACGCGAGTCCACGCGCCGATTTTGGGGAAATCGTTGTTTTTTGGGTGGTGATGATCCGCCGAATACTTAGATTAGAAATAGATCGGAAATACCATCTAAGTATTCATTAATTTGATTCTACTCAAAATCTGAGTATGAAAACCTAGAATCAAATCAATCAATATAGAAGAAGAAACATAGGATTAAATCTATTGATTTCCTTTCTTCTCTATAGGTGGATTCTTCTTTTTATGGCCGTATTTTGATTTATTCGGCTTACCCTAGAAAATGAATCATAGGGTCTATTTATAGGTTAGAAACTGTTGGAAGAGGATAAGAATCAAAAACTAACCTTTTCTGGAATTTTACAGGACGACGATCCGGATCGGATTTATGGCGATCCGGACTGTCGTAACGAAACAGACAATTTCCAAAAAAACAAAGGTTCGGGATCCGGATTGAAATGCCTGATCCGGACTGTTCATACATTTCAGCAAAAACCAATGTTCGGGATCCGGATCAGAAATGGCTTGGATCCGGATTGGATTTGCGTATGAACCAACACCCTTCGGGATCCGGACTGCCGTGTCTGATCCGGATCCTGAACATGTCCCATGTCCAGTTTTTGATTTTTATGCAATTAAAAATTCATCCAAGTGTTTCGACACTATAAGAAGTATTCGGATCACCAAAATTAATTAGTTAAACATACCTGATCCTTTTGAATTCTTCTTTCTTGAGATTGAGTTATATGATCCAAACTTCTTCATCTTCAATCTTCAAGACTTAATACTTTCACGAAATGCGCCAAAACAAATTCCTTAACAATCTCCCCCTTTGGCGGTTTCGTGATAAAACACAAATCCACTTAAGAAAATTCAAAAAGATATTTTTGTTGCTATCACCATACAACAAAAATTTACAATGGAGATCCAAAATTAAATACATGAGATAAACTCCTAAAACAGACTCTAGACTTAGACATCTGCACTTTCTGCAAAAAAAATCATTCTTGACAAAAGAGATCGTTAGATACCTCAAGAATATTTAGCATTCAAAACCTAACAGAGATAGAGTTTATACTCACCATGACATTCACGAATTCAGATATGTAATAAGATCACAATAAAACATCGACATATCTTCTAAGCAATAAAATTCAAAATGTCATAACTTTGTTAGTAATCAAACAACTTGTTAGTAATATTACATGCCCAAATAGTTAGTCGAATAGTTAGTCGAGACATGCATGCAATCACAATACAAAACCAAAAGTTGTGATACTTACCTTTCAAGGTTCAAAGTTGTTCAAAGTTTAACGTTCTTCTCACCAAAAGTTGTGATACTTACCTTCAAGTTGAGTTTCAAGTTTCTCACAGTCTCTGTAGAGTAACATTGTATCATTGTTTATACTTCTCTCCCCCTTTTTGTCACTAAAGTTAGCCAAAATTACAAAAGAAGGAAGAGTTAAAACAGTTTCAAAAGTCAGAGAACTTAAGAGGGAAAAACAGAAAAACCTGCAAAAGAGAAGATTAGAATAAAACATTATTCAGAATCCTCAGAACTGATGCATCCTAGCTTCTGAAATATTTTCTTGATGCGCTTGTTCATTGAAGCTTGCTCTTTCTTAACCTCTCTAAGATCCTCTTTCATCTCAACGAACTCGTTAGACATGCGTTCTTGCTCGTTGGAGAGATGCTGTTGTTCTTTATAGATTGAGGTAACCGATGCATCATCATCGGAAGTTGATGGAGGTGCTTGTTGTGCTGCATGTGCTGGTGGGACTGGAGGTGTTGCTTGCGGTGCAGAAGTTGTTGCTTGTGGTTGTGCTCTTCGTCGGCGAGGAGGTGATGGGGGCTCATCTTGTTTAGTGGAGAGAGACTTCACTATTGTCGTTTCGTTGATTGTTCCTAGACTGTGCATGTAGGAGCTCGCACTTGTGTCGACTTTAAATTTCCGAAAGATGCGCATAATTATCATAGGATAGGGGAGTCTCTCTGTAGGGTGAGCATGTTCCACATAGCGTGCCATCCTTGACCAGATGAGGTAAGGAATGTTTAAATTTGCTCCCATTGCCGCTGCGGGGTTTCCAAGAAGATAAAGAAATAACATCCTGTCCCATCGAAGAACCTTTGTATTCATGTTTGGAAGAATGTTATAGCAAACAATGAAGTTCACATAGCGATACTCCGGTCGAAGCTCTTTTGAAAAGACGGAATTTCCTGTCGACAGAGTATCTGGAAGACAAATTCCATTAACTACCACTCTCCAGGAGTTGGTGGAGAAGATTTGACTTTTCAGATAATGAGGTCCATCAACTCTGGCCTTCATCCCTAACACCTCTCCAATCAGTTGAGGTGTGACTTTGATCTTGACATTTTTAACCGATGTTTGAAATTCCCGACGTCCGTCCTCCTGATCAATTAGACTTGAAGCATTTTGATAAAACATTCTTACCGAATGAAGACAATACCCAGTGGACTCAGGAAAATTGCAAATGGGGCCAAGACCTGTCTGGTCATACAGAGCCCCAAAGAGTGTAGATCGTTCCTTCAGTGCTTTGACATTGACATGTCTTTCGCCAATGCACTCCCTTTTGTCAAAATCCTTGATCCTTGCAGAGCTGATAAAATCTTGTGGAGGAGGATGGCTAGCAAGTGGCTCATCAATGGATATTCCTCGAGCACTCCCTCTCTTTCTTGCAACACTCTTCCTCTTTGGCTTTATCGGGCTTGTTTCCATGGGGGCTTTCCCTTTTTCAGCGGCGGTAGGCGGAGCCTTTGCCTTTGACGTTTCTGCAGAGGCTTTCCCTTTCGAAGCAGTGGGAGCAGTTGCTCCAACCTGAAGCTCATCCCAATCAATGGAATCTGTTTCGGTTTCGGTCTCGGTCTCCGAATTGTCCCGAGCTTTATTCACCTTTTTGGGCTTGTTAGTCGCTCTCGTGTGCACCATAGCAGAGAGAAGGAAGATTACCCAAGTGATCACCATTTTGCTATTCAAACTCAAGAATCTGTGAGCAACAACTCAAGAACACGAGAAATTGTTTACTTTCAAAAATTAAAAAAATTGTACCTAAACAATCATTATCGTGTAGAGTGACTAGGTATCAAATTAGTTTTCCAAAAAGAATTTTAAAAATAGATCAATCCCATGATTTTCAAAAATTCCTATTATATGCCCTAAAACCGAATTTTTAGAAATCGAAGCCTAAAAATCTGTTAATCAGGAGAATACCTAGCATATAATCAAAACTAATCTACCCAGAGTTCTTATTTCAAAAGAAATTTGATCAAAAACCAATCCAAAACGAAAAATATACAAAATTTTCATCACGTTTTGAGGAAAAATATGAAAAACTGTGAAAAACCGAGATTTTGATCAAGAAAACTTACTTAGAATCGAAGAACTTGAGTTTGGAAGCCTCCAAAATGGATGAATTCTAGAGAGAGAAGCTCTGGAGACTTAGGAACAAAAGATTGAAGTAAAAAGAAATCAAAACCCTTTTGTTCTATATAAAACCCTAGCCGCGATCCGAATCGGATCGTGAATCCAGTCCGGATCGGCTACCCGCAGGAAATACCTGCGTTAGGGATCCGGATCGGCTTGTCCAGTCCGGATCGGCTCCAACTTTTTCTTCAGAATAATTCAAAAAAATTCCACAAAATCTAGAAAAAGTATGTAAGCACTTTTGTGTATCAACTTTAAATGAAAATCATCGTTTCATACAACAAGAATTAGATTATGCAAAATCTATCAATATTATCCAAAAATTGAAACGAAAATTTATAAAAATTAAATCCCTTAAAGTTGAACAACTTCAATCACATCTAACATGATCTTATGAGTAATGCCTTTATCAAATCATCAATTTGGTAAAGAAAATGAAATACCAAGATCAAAAGATGTTTGAAATCCCAGATAAGTTAGATAATATATCTAGTCAAATTATAGTAAGGAGTGGCTCTTTGAGCATCTTTCAATAAAATCCCCACCTTATACCAACCTTGGAATTTGACAGAGTCAAGTATTCCAAAAAGCATTTTATTTAATCAACTCGAACAACCATGCTTGGTATACATGTGGTAGCTGCACACAGTACTCGGACGACCGAGGTGGTAGCTCTTTCCTCCATGTGGTGGTAGTTTTCACACTCCTCATTGGGATGTAACTCTTTCCACATCTTTTGAGCATAACACTTTTTCTTTGACTCCCCCTCAATTGGCTATCAATTATTTAAAATATAAAGTATTCAACCAAAAATTGATCTCAATTTCATACTCGACTCAATTGTCAAATAAGATAAAATCTAAACCAAGAGATCATTTGAGAGAGAAATTGACTTTGATCAAAACAAAGATGATTTAATTGACATAAATGATCATTGCATCAAATGAATTATTATGATATCCAAAGTATAATAAATTTCTAAATAAATGAAAAGATGCTATTAAAGTCAATAATACACATGCTCAATTTATGTTCTATGTCTAAGCATAGATAATGAACAAAAACACAAAACAAAACCTATCCTAAGCAAAAGTTTCAAAAAGAGGTTATTTCAAGGAAAGCATTCCAATTGCTTTACGCAAATGAATAAAACGTTTTTGATCCAAAGGTTTTGTTAAAATGTCAGCCAATTGATCTTCAGTTGAAATGTAGGAAATTTGAAGAATATTTGATTCAACTAGCTCTCTTAGAAAATGATATCTAAGTTCAATGTGTTTTGTTCTCGGGTGCAACACAGGGTTTTTTGAAATGTTTATAGCACTTGTGTTGTCACAAAGAATTGTTACCGAAGTTGCTGAAATTCGGAAGTCGCCCAACACACTTTTCATCCAAATGAGTTGGGTTGAACAACTACCTGCTGAAATATATTCCGCTTCGGCAGTAGAGAGTGCAATGCAGTTTTGCTTTTTACTATGCCATGCAACAAGGCAATGGCCAAGATAAAAACATGCTCCACTCGTGCTCTTCCGATCATCCACAGATCCTGCCCAATCGGCATCTGAATATCCTATAATGTCAAGCGTTGTTCCCATAGGATACCAAATTCCGAAATTCAAAGTTCCTTTGATGTACCGGATGATCCTTTTCACCGCTTTTAGGTGAACCTCCTTTGGTGCTGATTGATATCTCGCGCAAATCCCAACACTAAAGGATATATCCGGGCGACTAGCTGTAAGATAGAGTAGACTTCCTATCATGCTGCGATAGAGCTTCTCGTCTACACTCTCACTAACACTTCCTAATTCCTTATTGCTAGTTCCCATAGGAGTCGGAAAATCTTTAGAATCTTCTAATCCGAATTTCTTCACCAACTCCTTTGCATACTTGGATTGACATAGATGAATGCCTTCTTCATTTTGTTTTACTTGCAATCCAAGAAAGTATGTCAGTTTCCCCATCATGGACATCTCAAATTCGCTTTCCATGGTTTCAGCGAATTTAGAAGCATCATTGTCTCTAGTTGCACCAAATACAATGTCATCGACATAGATTTGTGCTACAATGAAATTATCCTGATAATGCTTCACAAAGAGAGTCCGGTCTGCTCCCCCTCGAGTGTAGCCCTTTTCCAATAGGTGCTTTGTTAGCCTTTCGTACCACGCTCGCGGTGCTTGTTTTAGACCGTAAAGAGCCTTTTTCAAACGAAAAACATGGTTAGGTTGTTTACAGTCTACAAAACCTTTCGGTTGAGCCACATAAACTTCCTCATTTAAAAACCCATTTAAAAATGCGCTCTTAACGTCCATTTGAAAGAGTTTGATTTTAAAATGACAAGCAATAGCGAATAAAATACGAATTGACTCGAGTCTAGCTACCGGGGCGAACGTTTCATCAAAGTCTATACCTTCTATTTGAGAGTAGCCTTGAGCAACTAAGCGTGCTTTATTCCTGATGATGGTACCATCCTCGTTCTTCTTATTCTTGAAAATCCATTTAGTACCAATCACATTGTGTTGCTTCGGAGGCTTTGTTAATTCCCAGACTTTGTTTCGTTCGAACTGATGGAGCTCTTCCTGCATAGCTTCAATCCAGTAGTCATCCTGAAGAGCTTCATCGATGTTCTTTGGTTCAATCATGGAGACGTAGCATGCGACTCCACAAACCAACTATCTCCGAGTTCTAACTCCTTCTTGTGGGTCTCTAATAATGTTAGATTCCGGATGATCCTTGGAGATGCGTAACGTTTGCGGTAACGGAGTAGTCAGAGGAACATGTGATAATTCCTGCACATTAGATACACTTGAAGAACTATTAGATGCATCAACTTTATTGAAAGAATTATTACGAGAAGATGCATTTACAGGAGTATCATCATCTAGAGACATATCAAGGGTAGATTTATCGGATGCAAAGTGGAAAGCTTCATCTACTTTAACATTTATAGATTCTATCATCGTTTTAGATTCCAAGTTAAATACCCGATATGCTCTACTGTTAGTAGAATAACCCATGAAAATCCCTTCGTCGCTTCGAGAGTCGAACTTACCAAGGTTTTCGCGATCACGCAGAATGAAACATCGACTCCCAAAGATACGAAAATATTTGATATTCGGTTTTCTACTAAACCACAGCTCATATGGTGTATTTAAAGTTCCAGGGCGCAAATACACTCGATTAATTACATAGACAGCGGTGTTCACAGCTTCAGCCCAAAAATATAACGGTAAATTCCGGCTATGAAGCATAACACGTGCCATCTCTTGAACAACCCTGTTTTTGCGCTCGACAACACCATTCTGCTGAGAATTCATGTTTTATCCTATTAGAAGTGCAAAAATCAATGAATTTAGAATTAATGAATTCTCCACCTCTATCACTTCGAACACGAACGATCTTTTCATTTCTTTCATTCATAATACGATGACAAACCTCATGAAAAGAGTCGAAAGTATCCGCTTTCTCTTTTAGAAAAGTTACCCATGAATACCTAGAGAAATCATCAACCAAAAGGAAAATATACCATTTACCTCCCAAAGATGGTTGACGGGTCGGCCCCATTAAGTCCATATGCAGTAATTCTAAGGGCCGTTTGGTACCGACGTGGTTCAAGTTCTTGTGTGCCACTCTTGATTGTTTTCCCTTTTGACAACCACCACACACAATGTTTTCTTTAAATAAAAGTTTAGGAACCCCCTTAACCACGTCCTTATTTGAAATCCTTGCTAGTTCTTTAAAATTCATGTGACCTAGTCTTTCATGCCAAACAGTTTCATTATCCAAAGAAACTAGGTTACATTTTTCAGAAACTTTGTTTGAAACAACATAGCAATTATTTTCCGATCTAACCCCTTTTAAAAAGAATACCTGGTCCTTATCAGTTACAACACATTCTACAGAAGAAAAATTAACTGAGAACCCATTGTCACAAAGTTGACTTATACTAATGAGGTTAGTCTTTAGGCCTTCAACAAATAAAACATTATTCAAAACAGGGCCTTCTGGAATAGTGATTGTTCCTTTTCCAACAATTTTAGAAGAACGACCGTCTCCGAAAACAACATGTCCTCCGGAGGTTTTCTCTAAAGTTTGAAAACAGTTTTTGTCACCGGTCATGTGACGAGAACATCCACTATCCAGATACCAAGACGAGTTGTCATAAGCATGTAAAGAAGTATGAACAACAAGACAAGGGAAGATTTCACCTTTGCGTACCCAAACCTTTTGAGTTTTGGAGTACGTCGGAAATGATTGTGAAATTGATACCTTTGGGGAAAGCGTCTTGATTGATCCATCGCTTTTCCTTGACGTCGTCGTCTTGTTTGATGTACTACCAATGTTCTTTCCTTTTGAAAGATCCTTCTTTGATTTGCGGGAAATGAACTCATTGGTAGTGTTACGAAATTTAAGTTGGCGTATTTCGTGAATTTGGTTAAGTCTTGAAGATTGAAGATAAAGAAGTTTGGATCATGTTGTCACGCCCCGGGGGTAAACCAGAACCCAGGCCCGTCTATAGATCCGCCGTGCACACGGTATTTCCCGTGTACACGAAGCGCCAAACCTGCTCAGATATAAGAGATAATAATAAAAGAGCAATAAAAACAGAGCTGAACTAAAATCTAATACATCTCAGACTGAAGCTCGAAATAAAATACAATACATCTGTATAAATGATACATCAGTCTCTCCCAGCTCACCAAAATAAATACAACCTGCTGGCAAAAGCCAGTCCCAAATGTAAAAGTACAACCGTCTGAGGAAACCTGGGTACACCAACAGCCCAGCCAACTCGCTCATCCTGCCTCGAGATCTATCTACTCAGCCGTCCTCTCTCCTCGACCCGCCGCTGAAAGCCCAGCAGCACCCGCAGAAGACACTACAAAACAAGGAAGAAGAAAATGAGGAAAGAAGAATGGGGGTGAGAACTACTAGTAAACCAGTAGCCTCCCCTAGTGGGTAAAACCTCAAACTCTGACACACCCACTAGGTCTACCAGAGGCAAAAAGGAAAGAAGAGTGGTAAGAAATGAAACCGCTGAAAAAGGGAAATCTACCACTACTATGCCTCTAAAATACAGTCCTAGACTGGAATAACCGTATGCAACAATAACTAACCGTCCCAGATGAACCCAATCTGTACCGCCCTCATCATCGGGCAAGTAAGCCGCGCCGATGTGATAGCAAAACTGTCCATAACTGTCTGGCCCCGGCCTCCGGAGGGGATCTCGAGGGGAGCAACCCACACGAGTAAAGCATCACCTGCCAATAACCGCGCCGGTGTGATAAAAGCAAGACTGGATCACAACTAAAAAGCCCCAGTGGAACACAACCCTCCACTAAAAGAAAACTGATCCCCAATCTGATGCATAAGTGATCATCCGGTCAATCGCCCAAAATCCGCGATCGTCGCAGTACCTCTCTAACCACAACCAAGTCTCACCACCGACCTCCGGTCAACCGCCCAATATCCGCGGTCGCCGGAATAACCCACAATCACAATCATGTCCCACATCCGACATCCGGTCAACCGCCTACTATCCGCGGTTGCCGCAAAACCCTCTAGTCCATAATCATGTCCTATCACCGATGTCCTATAACCGATGTCCTATAACTGACATCCGGTCAACCGCCCAATATCCGCGGTCGCCGCCAAAACCCATAATCCATAATCCAGGCCCCCGGCTACACTATCCCAACCCCTGCTCAGACCCGAGCAACAAATACCACCTGACTAACGAAAGGAGAAAAGAAACAAACAAGGTTTCTCCTAAGTCAAGTTCCAGCATGAAAGTGTAGCGATAAAAGATGGCCTATCTAGATGTCCATACAAGCATGCAAGTGTTCTCCAGGAAATAAAGGAAAAGGTGACCAATAGTGGTTCCACATGTGTAACAATTAAAGGCTCCGCATAGATATAACCATCATGCTAAAACATTATCCAACCACACATGTCTATAATCCATGTTCCATAATAAAGCATTACTATCCGCCTATGCATGTCATAAAATCCTCGAATAGTACCAACCACTAACAGGATAATCATATAGTCCAAAATAAATATTTCATTCCACATGCAAGGTTAAACGCTAACATTCTATCCATACAAACATGTACCAGTCCCAACCACTATCAGATATCCACAATAGTATTTTCCATATGATAGGCTCACAATTTTATATTACTTAAGCATGCATGTCCAAATAAAGGGATCACTCTAATATTCCTAGTGAGCATGTCAAAATAGAGGTAAACAACAACCACCCACCTCGATCGCTAATTCCAAGTCCAAATAGTGCTCTCGCCCAAACCGATAAGCCGCCGCGATCACTGTACAAAATCAGCCCCCAAAAAGGCTAAATATCACCTCTTTCCAGTCCTCAAGAAAATCCAGAAAATTCACGGTCGCGTTCCTCGCGAAAAGTAGCCCCAAAACGACTGTTTAAACGCCCAGATCTGATACCTGTAGACCAAGATAAAAATAAAACATCGCTGCACCTCAAAACCTTCCAAATCAGAATTCCTGTTGCAATCAGTCCAAGAAAAGCTTAATTATCACCTTCTAAACAATTTCCAAAAATCTCATAAAAATCACCACTGTGTTTCTCGCGACGAGTAGATCAAAATCGAGTCCTGAAACCCCTTGATCCGATGTTCCTAGGCTGAGATATAAAATCGACAAGCCGGTGATGTCCAAAATCCATCACAGATAAATGGGGGTCAAAGATGCCTCGGGAAACATGCCAAAAGTGCGAAACGGAGCGAAGCGATCAACACGAAAATCGAAGCCTTACCTCATAGAAACACGCTGTCAAAGAAATCGTCCAAAAACTCCTCCTGGTTTGCTCACAGCGAATTTCCGACTGAACTGTGACGGTAATGGGCCGAAATGGGGAGAAAACCGAGGTGAACTGTAAAAATGATATCGCCGTTGCCGAGCTTCCAAAAATTCCGGGGATCCACCATTAGAACCAGAGCACCAAGGGGAACAAACTTTGTATGCACCTCTCCCTCTCATTCTCTTTCTATCACTCGAAAAAAGCAGAAAAAGGAGGGGAGTGGAGGCCTATTTATAGGCCCACAAAAACATTTGCAAAAATGACCACGGTGTCCCCGGTTTCGGGTGCCCGAAACTTTCGGGCCCCTAAACCGGGCGCACACAGTAGCCCGACCCACTCGGCCCAAGCCCGCACACCCGATCCGGACGGACCGCACACCCGTCCGACCTGCTCCTCGCGCTGACACGTGTCCCCAAACACGGGACAGCCGATCCGACCGATCACCTTGCGCCGCGTGGCGCACCCTGGTCAACGGGGCAGTTGGCGCCCGCCAATGGCGGGCCGCCACGTGGCGCCCGCGTGCGCCACCTCCCCGCCGTGCCCACCACGCCAGCCGGCCGCCGCCTGCCACGCCTGCCAACCGCCGCCTGCCACGCCACCTGCCCCGCCGCACGCGCACAGTGACGCGCCCAATCCCCACGTGCCACGTGTCCAGGCCACACACTCGCTGCACCCGGTGCACAACACATCCAAACACCGAACCAATGATCTGCTGCCACGTGTCTTCTACCGGTCCACCGTGCACCACGAGGATTTCCATGAACCGCGCCTTGCAAGCCATCCAATAAGGGAACGCCACGTGTCACCTCGCTCCGGTGCACGCCGGCCGCGTGGACCCCTGCCCGCGCGCCCTGCCCGCGCCCACGCGCCATGCCCGCCGCCGCTCTCCGCCTGCCCGAGGCCGCGCCGCCGCTCTCCGCCGCCGCCGCCGCCGGCGATCGCCGGAATCACTGTTCCGGCAGTGAACAGTAACCGGAGCTCAAAAATGACAAGTGGGTAGTCCATTTTGACCGTTTTCGTGCGCTGAATCCGAATTTGACGTCCGCTTTGCCAAATTCCAACTCTAAAAATTGCCGAAGGCACCCGGAAATGTGTTCTTAGCCCAAATTTCACGCGGAGCCCAATTTTAATATCCGTTTCGCGCGAAACCACTTCTAAACCCTCCACGGGGTCCTCCGATCACTCACATGATCCATTTGAGCCCGAAGTCCAACACTTGTGCCCAATTATGCCCCAAACACCTCCAACACACCATATAAGCCTCCAATAGCCACCCCAACGCACTGCAGCAGCTCTGCGGAGATCCGGGTCATCACACATGTAACTCAATCTCAAGAAAGAAGAATTCAAAAGGATCAGGTATGTTTAACTAATTATTTTTGGTTATCCAAATACTTCTTATAGTGTAGAAACACTTGGATGAATTTTTAATTGCATAAAAATCAAAAACTGGAATTGGGACATGTTCAGGATCCGGATCAGACAATCCAATCCGGATCCCGAAGAGTGTTTGTTCATATGCAAATTCAATCCGGATCCAAGCCTCTTCCGATCCGGATCCCGAACACTGGTTTTTACCGAAATATGTGAACGATCCGGATCAGGCATTTCAATCCGGATCCCGAACGTTTGTGTTTGGTGAATTGTATGAACGATCCGGATCAGACATTCCAATCCGGATCCCGAACCTTTGTTTTTCAGGGAATTGTCTGTCTCGTTACGACAATCCGGATCGCCGAAATCCGATCCGGATCGTCGTCCTGAAAAATCTCAGAAAAGGTTAGTTTTTGATTCTTATCCTCTTCCAACGGTTTCTAACCTATAAATAGACCCTATGATTCATCTTTTAGGGTATGAAAAAATACGACCGAAATAGAAAAATCCATATATAGAGAAGAAAGGAAATACTAGATTTAATTCTATGTCTCTTCATCTATATTATTAATTTGATTCTAGGTTTTCCTAACTCAGATCTTGAGTAGAATCAAATTAATGAATACTTAGATGGTATTTCCGATCTATTTCTAATCTAAGTATTCGGCGGATCATCACCACCCAAAAAACAACGATTTATCCCAAATCGGCGCGTGGACTCGCGTGGCCTTGTGGATTCAAGGTGCTACCGCTCTCGTGGATTCGGAGCGAGGTACGTTCGTGGATTCGAGACGTGCCACTGGGTGAAGACCGTGGATTCGGTCGGACGTCGTGGACTCGACGTTGGACGCTGTGGATTCGGCGTTGGACGCAGATCGTGGATTCGAGAAGCGTTGCGGAGCGAGCGGAGAAGATCAACTAGTAGCGTATGGAAAAAGGTTGAGTCGTCTGTGAGTACGGTATATCACCTTTGTACGTGTTATAATTCTAGTGGATTTCACCGTGTTATCGGTCCCGTGGTTTTTTACTCCGGTTTGGAGTTTTCCACGTAAAAATCTTGGGTGTTATTTTTTATTTCCGCATTGGGTTTTATTGCGCAACGACTTTTGAGTGTTTAAAGTTTACACCTATTCACCCCCCTCTAGGTGTTTTTTCCCCTATTTAGATCCAATTAGTTATAACCCAACAAATGGTATCAGAGCGGGAATAGGGTTGTAAACAATGGTTGAAGGTGGAAACATCAACAGACCTCCGTTCTTCGATGGAACAAATTATGCGTACTGGAAAGTGCGGATGAAAGCCTTTTTAATTTCCATCGACGAACGGGTGTGGCAATCAATTGAATTAGGATGGAATAATCCAACTGAAATTATTGCTGATGTTCGCACCATCAAACCTAGGTCGAAATGGACCAAGGAAGAGGTAGACTCTTCTTCTTACAATGGCAAAGGGATTAATGCTCTATTTAATGCTTTGTCTCAAACTGAGTTCTCTCGCGTCTCGGCATGTGAGACTGTGAAAGAAATCTGGGATGTTCTTCAAGTTACACATGAGGGAACTAACCTTGTGAAGATTCAAAAACTGTAAATGCTTACGAGCAAGTTTGACTCTATTTTCATGGCAGAAAATGAATCATTCACAGACTACTATACACGATTGCAAGATATCGTAAATTCATGTGCTAATTTGGGAGAGAAGATTCCAGAATTTAAAATTGTAAGAAAGATCTTAAGAACTCTTCCTGAAAGATTTCGATCCAAGGTTACGGCCATTGAAACTATTAAACACCCGGACGAAATCCGTGTAGAAGAATTAGTTGGTTCATTACAAACTTATGAAATGACATTTCCTACTAACTATTCTTCTGGAGAAGCATCCTCTTCTAAGTCTTCAGGTTTAGCATTGAAAACAACAAAAGAAGAAGAGGCGGATTCTTCCTCCTCAGACGATGACGAGAACCTATCTATGGAGGACTTTGAGAAGCAGCTCGCTCTCTTGACAAGGAAGTTTCGCCGAAACTTTCGAAGGGGTAATTCAAGTAAAACTCCATCCTTCGGAAAGTCGAAGAAAGGCAAAGGCTCTTCAAGTTACAAGCCAAGAAAGCAAGAGAACTTCTCAAAGGATAAGAAAAGTTCAGAGGGACAAGTACAATGTTTCAAATGTCGAGGCTACGGCCATATTTCAACGGAGTGTCCCAATAAGAATCCGGCAAAGAAGAAAGTGATGCAAGCCGTCACTTGGGATGACACCTCATCGTCAAATGAGTCATCGTCAAGTGATGAAGAACATAACGCAACGGCATTCCACGCGTCCACATCTTCACCCTTCATGTGCTTAATGGCAAGTACATCCGAGTCATTGTCCAACTCTACTATTGAAAAGATTGCAACGGACGATGAATCGGATAATTCAGAAGGTGAAGACTTTGCTCTTGCCTACCATAAGCTTTTGAGGGATTCAAAGAAACTGGCAGAGCAAAACAAGAGTTTGAGAGGGAGATTGCAAGATCTCGAAGAAGAAGTAAAAAGGGCAACTTCTCTCTCAAACGCTCTTGAAGTGGAAAGGGATAATCTGATGAAAGTAAATGTTTCCCTTCAAGAGTCCAATGAGCTTCTCGAGAAAGAACATATAAAAATGGTGGATAAGGCAAATTATTTCTCGAAGCTCTACAACGAGGCTCGACAGGAAAATTTGGAAATGACAAAGACCATCTTCCAACTCAATGATGACTTACAGCGATTTTCATTGGGAAGGAGTAAGTTGGATAAGCTTCTTGGTCTTGGTCAAACAAATAAATTCGGCCTCGGATACAATCGAACTGAAGACAAGTTTAGTTCGGTTGGGACAGTTTTTGTGCCTCAGTCGGTTACTCCTCCTCCGACACCTGAATTCACGACAAACAATGACAACAAGCCTACTTCATCCTCTTCGGGATCGTCAAGCACTAAGGTATGTTTTCGTTGTGGTTTTTCAGGGCACATAAGGAGAGATTGCAAGATGGGAACCAAACGCTCAACTCAAGCACTTCTTGCAACGACTACCAAAAAGGTGATTCCTCAGAAATCAAATACAAATTATTCAAAGGAAAAGAGCCTTGGTAGTTCATCCCGCAAGACGACATCATCAAGGAGCAGCAATCAATCTATCAAGACGCTTTCACCAAAGGTATCAACTTCACAATCATTTCCGACGTACACCAAAACTCGAAAGGTTTGGGTACGCAAAGGTGAAATCTTCCCTTGTCTTGTTACTAATATTTCCTTGCATGCGTATGATAATTCGTCTTGGTATCTGGATAGCGGTTGTTCCCGTCACATGACCGGTGACAAAAACTGCTTTCAAAATTTTGAGAAAATCTCCGGAGGACTTGTAGTTTTCGGAGACGGTCAATCTTCCAAAATTGTTGGAAAAGGAACTGTAGCTATTCCAGATGGCCCGGTACTGAATAATGTGTTATTTGTTGAAGGCCTTAAGACTAACCTCATAAGTATCAGTCAACTTTGTGACAAATGGTTTTTCAGTTAATTTTTCATCTGTTGAATGTGTTGTAACTGATAAGGATCATGTTTTCTTTTTAAAGGGGGTTAGATCTGAAAACAATTGTTATGTTGTTCCAAATAAAATTTCTGAAAACTGTAACTTAGCCTCTTTGAATAATGAAACACTTTGGCATGAAAGGCTAGGTCACATAAATTTTAAGGAACTTGCTAGAATTTCAAACAAAGACGTGGTCAAGGGGGTTCCAAAACTTTCACTTAAACAAAACATTGTGTGTGGTGGTAGTCAAAAGGGAAAACAATCCAGGACTGCACACAAGAACTTGAACCACGTTGGTACTAAACGGCCTTTGGAACTTTTGCACATGGATTTAATGGGGCCAACACGTCAACCATCTTTGGGAGGTAAATGGTATATTTTTTTATTGGTTAATGATTTCTCTAGATACTCATGGGTAGCATTTTTAAAAGAGAAAGCTGATACTTTTGATTCTTTTCACGAGATTCGCCATCGTATCGTGATTGAAAAGAATGAAAAGATCATTCGTGTTAGAAGTGATAGAGGTGGAGAATTCATAAATTCTAAATTAATTGATTTTTGCACTTCCAACGGCATTAAACATGAATTCTCAGCACCCTATACACCTCAACAGAATGGTGTAGTCGAGCGCAAAAACAGGGTTGTACAAGAGATGGCACGTGTTATGCTTCATAGCCGGAATTTACCGCTATATTTTTGGGCTGAAGCTGTGAACACTGCAATCTATGTTATTAATCGAGTTTATTTGCACCCGGGAACTTTAAATACACCTTATGAACTATGGTTCTGTAGAAAACCAAACATCAAATATTTTCGTATCTTTGGGAGTCGGTGTTACATTTTACGTGACCGCGAAAATCTTGGAAAATTTGACTCTCGAAGTGACGAAGGAATTTTCATGGGTTATTCTACAAACAGCAGAGCATGTCGGGTATTTAACTTGGAATCTAATACGATAGTAGAATCTATAAATGTTAAAGTAGATGAAGCTTTCCACTTTGCATCTGATAAATCTACCCCTGATATCTCTCTTGATGATGATACTCCTGTAAATGCATCTTCTCATGATAATACTTCCAATATTAATGATGCATCTAATGGTTCTTCAAGTTTATCTGATGTGCAGGAATCATCTCATGTATCTCCGAGTACTCCATTACCTCAAACGTTACGCATCTCCAAGGATCATCCTGAATCAAACATTATTGGAGACCCACAAGAAGGAGTCAGAACTCGGATGCAGTTGGTTTGTGGATTCACTTGTTACGTTTCCATGATAGAACCAAAGAATGTTGATGAAGCTCTTCAGGATGACTAATGGATTGAAGCAATGCAGGAAGAGCTCCATCAGTTCGAACGAAACAAAGTATGGGAATTAACGAAGCCTCCGAAGCAACACAATGTGATTGGTACTAAATGGATTTTCAAGAATAAGAAAAATGAGGATGGTACCATCATCAGGAACAAAGCACGACTAGTTGCTCAAGGCTACTCTCAAATAGAAGGTATAGACTTTGATGAAACATTCGCCCCTGTAGCTAGACTCGAGTCCATTCGTATCCTATTTGCAATTGCTTGTCATTTTAAAATAAAACTCTTTCAAATAGACGTTAAGAGCGCGTTTTTAAATGGTTTTTTAAACGAGGAAGTTTATGTGGCTCAACCGAAAGGTTTTGTAGACTATAAACAACCTAACCATGTTTTTCGTTTGAAAAAGGCTCTTTACGGTCTAAAACAAGCACCGCGAGCGTGGTACGAAAGGTTGACGAAGCACCTTTTGGAGAAGGGCTATACTCGAGGGGGAGCAGATAGGACTCTCTTTGTGAAGCATTATCAAAATAACTTCATTGTAGCACAAATCTATGTCGATGACATTGTTTTTGGTGCGACAAGAGACAATGATGCTTCTAAATTCGCTGAAACCATGGAAAGCGAATTTGAGATGTCCATGATGGGCGAATTGACATACTTTCTTGGATTGCAAATAAAACAGAGTGACGAAGGCATTCATCTGTGTCAATCCAAGTATGCAATGGAGTTGGTCAAAAAGTTTGGTTTAGAAAACTCTAAAGATTTTCCGACTCTAATGGGAACTAGCAATAAGGGATTAGGAAGTGAATCTCTTAGTGAGAATGTAGACGAGAAACTTTATCGCAGCATGATTGGAAGTCTACTTTACCTCACGGCTAGTCGCCCGGACATATCCTTTAGTGTTGGGATTTGCGCGAGATATCAATCTGCACCAAAGGAGGTTCACCTGAAAGCGGTGAAACGGATCATCCGGTACATTAAAGGAACCATAAAGTTCGGAATTTGGTATCCTATGGGAACAAGTCTAGATATTGTTGGATATTCAGATGCCGATTGGGCAGGATCTGTGGATGATCGGAAAAGTACGAGTGGTGCATGTTTTTATCTTGGCCATTGCCTTGTTGCGTGGCATAGTAAAAAGCAAAACTGCATTGCACTCTCGACTGCCGAAGCGGAATATATCTCAGCTGGTAGTTGTTCAACCCAACTCATTTGGATGAAAAGTGTGTTGAGCGACTTCCGTATTTCAGCAACTTCGGTAACAATTCTTTGTGACAACACCAGTGCTATTAACATTTCCAAAAACCCTGTGTTGCACTCAAGAACAAAACACATAGAACTTAGATATCATTTTCTTAGAGAGCTAGTTGAATCAAATATTCTTCAACTTTCATATATTTCAACTGAAGATCAATTAGCTGACATTTTAACAAAACCTTTGGATCAAAAACGTTTTATTCATTTGCGTAAGGCAATTGGAATGCTTTCCTTGAAATAATTTCTTTTTGAAACCAATCCTTAGGTTAGGTTTTGTTTTGTTATTTTGTTCATTATCTATGCTTAGACATAGAACATTAATTGAGAATGTGTTTTATTGACTTTAATAGCATCTTTTCGTTTATTTAGAAATTTATTATGCTTTGGATATCATAATAATTCAGTTGATGCAGTGATCATTTATATCAATTAAGTCATCTTTTAAGTGATCAAAGTCAATTTCTCTCTCGATGATCTCTTGGTATAGTTTTTATCTTATTTGACTATTTAGTCGAGTATGAAATCGAGATCAATATTTGGTTGAATACTTTATATCTTAAATAATTGATAGCCAATTGAGGGGGAGTCAAAGAAAAAGTGTTATGCTCAAAAGATGTGGAAAGAGTTACATCCCAATGAGGAGTGTGAAAACTACCACCACATGGAGGAAAGAGCTACCACCTCGGTCGTCCGAGTACTGTGTGCAGCTACCACATGTATACCAAGCATGGTTGTTCAAGTTGTTTATAATAAAATGCCTTTTGGAATTCTTGACTCTGTCAAATTCCAAGGTTGGTATAAGATGGGAATTTGAATAAAAGATGCTCAAAGAGCCACTCCTTACAATATATTGACTAGAGACATTATCTAACTTATCTGGGATTTCAAACATCTATTGATCTTGGTATTTTATTTTCTTTACCAAATTGATGATTTGATAAAGGCATTACTCATAAGATCATGTTAGATGTGATTGAAGTTGTTCAACTTTAAGGGATTTAATTTTTATAAATTTTCATTTCATTATTTGGATATTATTGATAGATTTAGCATAATCTATTTCTTTTGAAATGAAATGATGATTTTTGGTTAAAGTTGATACACAAAAGTGCTTACAATCTTGTTCTGGATTTTCTGGAATTTTTCTGAATCTTTCTGAAGAAAAAGGTTGGAGCCGATCCGGATTGGACAAGCCGATCCGGATCCCGAACACAGGTATTTCCTGCGGATAGCCGATCCGGATTGAACTCACGATCCGATCCGGATCGCGGCTAGGGTTTATTTGAAACGAAGGGGTTTTTGATTTTATTTCATCACAAGTTTTCGTTTCTAAGCTTCCAAACTTTCTCTCTCTAAAAGGCAAGGATCTTGGAGCACTCTAAACTCATTTTCTTCGAATTCATGTAAGTTTTATTGATCAAAAACTCGGTTTTTCACAGTTTTTTTTTATTTTTCCTCAAAACGTGATGAATTTCTTGCATCTTTTTCGTTTGTGGATGGTTTTTTATCAAACTTCTTTTGAAATAAGAACTCTGGGAACATTAGTTTTGATTATATGCTAGGTATTCTCCTGATTAACGGATTTTTGGGCTTCGATTTCTGAAAATCCGGTTTTAGGGCATATAATAGGAATTTTTGAAAATCATGGAATTGATCTATTTTTAAAATTATTTTTGGAAAACTAATTTGATTCTTAGTCTCTCTACACGATTATGATTGTTTAGGTACAATCTTTCAAATTTTTAAAAATTAACAATTTTTCGTGTTCTTGAGTTGTTGCTCACAGATTCTTGAGTTTGATTAGCAACAATGGCGTTTGCATGGATCATCTTCCTTTTGGTTGCAATGGTGCACACGAGAGCGACTAATAAATTGAAGAGAGCAAAGAAACCTTTTAAAAAGGGAGAATGTCTTTTTGTTGAAGATTCAGAGACGGAATCGGAAAAGGGTGACGTAAATTGGGATGAATTGGTGAATGAGGAAGCGACACCTGCTAAGACGACACCCGTCTCATCAAAAAGGAAAACTGCCATGGATAAAGGAAAAGCACCAATGACCTCTTCATCCCTCTCGATAAAAAGAAAAAGACTTGCTAGACGGCTTGGACGAACGCGAGGTATTGAAATCAATGAACCAGTGGCTCCTGATTCTCCACCTCGCTTGGAAGAAGTGTTCGTTAATACTGACCGTCTTAGGGCATTTGAACATCGAGAATGCATCGGAGAAAGACATGTGAATATTGGTGCCCTCCGAGATCACTCACCGAAGTTCGGGATGTTAATTGAACAAGCTAATCTTATCCAAGTTTGCAAATTCCCGGAATTACTTGGGTATTGTGCGCATCGTGTGAGGACCTTTTACTCAAATGCAAGAAATCTTCAGGAAGATGAACACGGTTCGATGCATTTTTACACAAACATCCAAGGGATGAGACTCAAAGTAACTCTGCAGTTGATCGGGGAAGTTCTAGAAATGCCATCGAGTAAATCGGGGATTAACTATTCAACTGGAAAAAGTTTGACGAATGCTCTGTGGCAAACTGTTATAAAAGGAATTTCTTTGGATGGCACTGAATCGACATATGGTAAATCTGTTAAATCCAAACAACTCCGGCTTGAATACCGGTTTCTCAACTTCATCACTTGTTATAACATTCTCCCGAACATGCAAACAAAGGTGGTGAGATGGGATCGAATGCTGTTTTTATACCTCCTAGGGCATCCATCTGAAGCAGTTGGATTGAACATGAACATTCCTTACATTATTTGGAACAGAATGTCTAGATATGTTGAGCACCCTCATCCTAGCGAACGGCTTTCGTTTCCATTGATCATCATGAGGATTCTAAAGAAATTTCAACTCGATATCAGCTCAACATCATACCAGCATTGTTTGGGGATGATAAATGAATCCACAATTGTTAAGTCCCTTCACAAATTGCCTCATGTTACTCCGACTCCTTCCTCTGGAAAGAAACCTTGTGTCGGCACCTCTCCCTCTCCATCACGACAAACACCCGGACCAGATGAAGAAGCATCGGTAACTTCGATTTACAAGCAGCAACAACGCCTATCCTTCGAACAAGAGCAGATCACCAAAGAACAGAGGCGAATCTCAGAAGAACTTGAAATTATCACAGCATCCCAAATCACATTGACCAAGACAGTCTCTTCAATGAAGAAATTTATGAAGAAAATGATGTCTAAAATGGGATGCAGCGTCAGATGAATCAGACTCAGATGACTGATTTTTCTAACTTTGATTTTTCTTTTGCAGGTTTTTAGTATATTTGTTCAGTTTTCAGGATTTTCACATTATCTGAACTTTTAACTCTCCTTACATTTTGTAATTTTTGGCATAGTTTTGTGACAAAAAGGGGAAGAAAGAAAATGAACAATGAATGATGAATTGATGAACAATGATGATATGTGAACTTTATGTTACGGCTTTTTGGTATTGGCATATTTCGTGAGTCAAGTCAGTGAGTTGAGTCGGAGTCTTAAAGGGATCAAATTGTCAATCAGCAATCAAAGACTTAGAGAAGATTCAACAAGAGCTCAAGTTGACACTCAGTGTCTTGAGTCTTGAAGATTGAAGTTGAAGAATTGTGGATCAGTTACATCAATCTCAAGAAGAAAGTATTCAAGAGGATCAGGTATGTTTAACTAAATAATTGTGGTGATCCGAATACTTTCTTATAGTGTAGAAATACTTGGATGATCTTTTAATTGCATAAAAATCAAAAACTGGACATGGGACATGTTCAGGATCCGGATCAGACCTTGCAATCCGGATCCCGAAAGGTACTTGTTCATTGGCAATTTCAATCCGGATCCTAGGCCATTCCGATCCGGATCCCGAACATGGGACTTTGCTGAATTGCATGAACGATCCGGATCGGACCTTGCAATCCGGATCCCGAACCCTTGGTTTTCTGGAATCGTCAATCTCGTTACGACGATCCGGATCGCAGTAAATCCGATCCGGATCGCCGTCCTGAAAATTTCCAGATAAGGTATGTTTTTGATTCTTATCTCTTTCCAAAGGTTTCTAAACTATAAATAGACGTTTAGGGTTTCTCAAAAACGTGGGAGCTACGGCCGATTAATTTATAAAACACTTGAGAGCAACCCTAGAGGCTAGGTTTTCACTGTTCTTCTTAATAGCCTCTTTTAGGTCAATTCGACGGTTCTTCCAAGATCTGTTTTTTTGTCGAATTGATCTAATCTTTGCTTAGAGATTTTTCCCATGGATCTTCATTGATAATCTAAGCGAAGGATCACCATCGAAGTCAATATTCTTATCGACTGAGTTTGCGTCGTGGATTCGACGTGGCATCGTGGATTCGGTGTGCTAAAGGCGTTTCGTGGATTCGAAACGTGTGCTCGTGGATTCGAGTGGCGTTCGTGGATTCAAACGTGTGCAGTGGACGTGCAAAATCGGTGGAGCGCGAGGTCCAAGAAATTGAAGGAGGGGTTAAATCCGTGGAGACGGTAATCACCTTGTTATTCTTCTTTTCTTAGGGATTGTTATTGCTGGATATCCAACCGGTCAGCGCAAGGTCCGAAGAAGCTGAAGGAGGGGTTGAGTCCGTGGAGTCGGTAATCACCTTGTTATTCTTCTATTCTTAGTGGATTGTTATTGCGTGTTGGTCCCGTGGTTTTTCTCCTGGATTGGAGTTTCCACGTATATCTCGGTGTGCTGTTTTTATTTTCCGCATTGGTTTTTGATTTGCACTGAGATTGAGTTTTTAAGTATTACACCTATTCACCCCCCCTCTAGTTGTTTTGATAGTACCTATTTAGATCCTTGTGGATCCTATATATATAAAAACCTACAATTGGTATCATAGCGGGTTTTAGGTTTATCTATCATGTTGGGTGAAAGTGGTAATATTTATAGACCTCCTCTTTTTGATGGGACTAATTATGCTTATTGGAAAGTGCGGATGAGAGCTTTTCTCATCGCAATTGATGAGCGGGTATGGCAATCCGTGGAATACGGTTGGGTGCATCCTGTTGAGGAAGTAGGAAATTCTACTACCCCAAAACCTCGCTCTAGATGGTCCAAAGAGGAATTCGAAAGATCTTCTTACAATGGGAAAGGTATGAACGCTTTATTTAATTCTCTTTCCTCGGCTGAGTTCACACGAATTTCCGCGTGTGAAACTGCAAAGGAGATTTGGGATATTCTCAAAATTACACATGAGGGTACTAATCTAGTAAAAATTCAAAAGCTCCAGATGCTTACAAGTCAATTTGACTCTATTCATATGGATGAGCATGAATTGTTTACTGATTATTACACAAGACTTCAAGATATAATCAACACTTGTGCTAATTTAGGAGAAAAGATCCCGGAGTCGAAAATTGTAAGAAAGATACTTCGGACTCTTCCGGAACGGTTTAGGGCAAAGGTCACCGCCATCGAAACCGTTAGTCATCCGGATGAGATGAGGGTAGAGGAATTAGTAGGTGCTTTGCAAACTTATGAAATGACTTTTCCTACTAATCAAGTTTCTTCCAAGTCTTCTTCTAAGCTTACAGGTATTGCATTCAAATCAACCAAGGAAGAAGATAGCGAATCAAGTTCCGACGATGAAATCTCTTTTGCCGATTTTGAAGAACAATTGGCGCGGATCACAAAGAAATTTCGTCGGAAGTTTTGGAAGAATCGAACCGATGGATCTTCATCCACGATACCTTCTAAAGGATCATCGGGTTCTAAATCCTCTAACCTCAAAAGCTTTGCAAAACCTTCTAAAGAAAAAGATGATTTCGAAGGGGAAATCCAATGCTATAGATGCAAAGGCTACGGCCATTTTTCAACGGATTGTCCTTCTCCGAAATCATATAAAAAGAAGGCTTTGCAAGCGAAAACTTGGGACGATTCTACCTCTAATGAATCGACCTCAAGTAAAGAGGAAAAAGTCGTTGCCTTACATGCTTCTCAAATTCCCTCTTCTAATGTTTGTTTATCATCTTTAATCACTGACTCTATTCCTTTGTTTTTGCATGAAACATCAACATCCAACGGAGAGTCATCAAGTGAGGGGGAGTCGGACGAAGAAGAACTCGTTGAGGCATATCAACAACTTCTTGCGGAATCTAAGAAGATGGCCAAGCATATCAAGAAGTTGAGGAAGCAACGACTTGAGAATCAAGACGAGAATCATGCTTTAAAGATCAAACTTCATGATCTCGAGGAGGAACGAGAGCTTTTATTGGATAATAATAAAATCCTCCAGGAAAAGATAAATCAATCGGAAACGATCGTTAATTCCCATATTAACAAGATTGATTTTCTTGAAAAGCAGTTTGAGGAGATTCATATCACCAACCAAGCTTTGACCAAGCAAGTTCATGAACTCAAATTCGACATACAAAGGCTTTCAACCGGTTCCAAGAAACTAGATTGTATGTCCGGATTAGGTCAAACAAGCAAGGTTGGTTTGGGATTTCAAAAGGATCAAACTGTGCATGCTTCAAGTTCCACATTCAAATTGAAAGGAAGAACGTGTCACTTATGTGGACTTGAAGGACATTTGGTGAAGAATTGCCCGAAAAAGAGAAAGAAGAGTCCTTCGGCAACTTCATCTACGGAGCGAACTCAACGGAATCAAAAGACACATCAAGTCAAAGGAGTTCACTCAACCCACCAAAGGTCCGAGCCACAACATCAATCATTCAAGTGGATCACTGCGAGGCAAAGACCTAAGGTGGACCAACAGTCAAAGCGGACAACCCCCGGCCACAACGAATCAAGACAACCCAAAATCCAGCGATTTTGGATTCGGAAAGGTGATATCTTTCCTTGTCTTAAGTTCTAAATAGCTTATGACTGTATGTAATGCTTTGATTGGTTTTCCCTTCATATCTTTCTTAATCTTTGCATTACATGTTTTTCAATGCTCTTCGTCTTTATACTTTTTTTTGAACAAAAGGGTTTTTACTGAACAAGTGCATTGAATAAAAAGGGCTTCACTTTTATTCACTCCAAATTAATTTTATTTGGTTTATCAACTTTACTCCTTAATCATAATCTTGAAGATACTTCATTATAGGAGTTTTTGATATTATAAGCATCAAATTTTAGAAATCATGTGTGATCTTTAGATGCTTAATCTATCTCGGTTGTGTGAATTCATTGTGATAAACATGAGACAACCGATAGACTAAAATTTGGGATTTAATTCTTTCACGTAAGAGATTGCATTCTTACAAGGGTATTGAAATGATTTGCAAAAGATGTGGAAAGAGTTACATCCGAAAGGAGTGTGAAAACTACCACCACATGTTGGAAAGAGCTGCCACCCCGGTCGTCCGGTCTGTGTGTGAAGCTACCACATGTTTTGATGCTTGCAAAGCTCTTATATTTTGAACAATCTCCTGGTTGGTATAAGGTGGGATAGTTGAAAGATGCTCAAAGAGCCACCCTTAGGTATTTTAGTGCTTATCTCAAATTTGAAAGGGTAAGAAATCAAATTGATGTCATTTGGAAATCTCTGTAAGTCATCTTTGTAAATCCGTTACATCTTGATAGAGTTTGGATCTCAAGATTATTTTTGATGACTTGTGTTTGATGAATATAACATGAAAAACAGTTTATAATGTTTTACCTTTATTTTTCATGATTTTGGAGTAAATCTTTTTAATTTTGTGAAATTAATTGGATTGAATGGCATCTGTGTGAATTCATTGTTTAAAGCACTTAAATTGTTTTCTTGATGGAATACAAATCGGTAATTCAAATATTTCAAAATCTGGATTTGTTTCAAGAAATTATTTGATTTTTGCTTTCTGGTACAGGTACGCAATCTGTATTTTTGTTATATACCGGAACTGAGCCTTTATCTCTCTTTCTCTATGAACTAATGCTGTTAGTGATTTCCTTTTGTCTAGTATGTTCACTGTTTGACAATTTGTGACAAAAAGGGGGAGAACAGAAAATAATGATCGTATCACAAAGGGGGAGAACATAAATGCTCAAGACAGGGGGAGAACATGGAGAACATGGAGAACATGTTAGAGATGCTCATGATAGGGGGAGATAAAGAAAAGATTGAAAAAAGAGCCGAAAAACAAAAGAACCAAAAGGACGAATCAAATGTAGGATTCTAATTTCTAACGACTAACGTTTGATTTTGTTTGGAGTTTTGTTTTGCAGGAATTACATCACTTTAAGACTCCAAGTCCTAAGTCATAGAGTATGTTCTAGGACTGTTTGGTTCAAATGTAATTTTGTATTTATTGGATCTTTCACGCAAAGAAAATCAATGTTTTGGTGATAACATTGAATTTCGACTTTTTGGTTTAAGATGAGTGACTTGAGCGCTTTTATGTATTTTTGGGTTTTGTCACGAAATTGCCAAAGGGGGAGATTGCTACGGCTTTTTGGTATTGGCATATTTCGTGAGTCAAGTCAGTGAGTTGAGTCGGAGTCTTAAAGGGATCAAATTGTCAATCAGCAATAAAAGACTTAGAGAAGATTCAACAAGAGCTCAAGTTGACACTCAGTGTCTTGAGTCTTGAAGATTGAAGTTGAAGAATTGTGGATCAGTTACATCAATCTCAAGAAGAAAGTATTCAAGAGGATCAGGTATGTTTAACTAAATAATTGTGGTGATCCGAATACTTTCTTATAGTGTAGAAACACTTGGATGATCTTTTAATTGCATAAAAATCAAAAACTGGAATGGGACATGTTCAGGATCCGGATCAGACCTTGCAATCCGGATCCCGAGGGGTACTTGTTCGTTGGCAATTTCAATCCGGATCCTAGGCCATTCCGATCCGGATCCCGAACATGGGACTTTGCTGAATTGCATGAACGATCCGGATCGGACCTTGCAATCCGGATCCCGAACCCTTGGTTTTCTGGAATCGTCAATCTCGTTACGACGATCCGGATCGCAGTAAATCCGATCCGGATCGCCGTCTTGAAAATTTCTAGATAAGGTATGTTTTTGATTCTTATCTCTTTCCAAAGGTTTCTAAACTATAAATAGACGTTTAGGGTTTCTCAAAAACGTGGGAGCTACGGCCGATTAATTTATAAAACACTTGAGAGCAACCCTAGAGGCTAGGTTTTCACTGTTCTTCTTAATAGCCTCTTTTAGGTCAATTCGACGGTTCTTCCAAGATCTGTTTTTTTGTCGAATTGATCTAATCTTTGCTTAGAGATTTTTCCCATGGATCTTCATTGATAATCTAAGCGAAGGATCACCATCGAAGTCAATATTCTTATCGACTGAGTTTGCGTCGTGGATTCGACGTGGCATCGTGGATTCGGTGTGCTAAAGGCGTTTCGTGGATTCGAAACGTGTGCTCGTGGATTCGAGTGGCGTTCGTGGATTCAAACGTGTGCAGTGGACGTGCAAAATCGGTGGAGCGCGAGGTCCAAGAAATTGAAGGAGGGGTTAAATCCGTGGAGACGGTAATCACCTTGTTATTCTTCTTTTCTTAGGGATTGTTATTACGTGGATATCCAACCGGTCAGCGCAAGGTCCGAAGAAGCTGAAGGAGGGGTTGAGTCCGTGGAGTCGGTAATCACCTTGTTATTCTTCTATTCTTAGTGGATTGTTATTGCGTGTTGGTCCCGTGGTTTTTCTCCTGGATTGGAGTTTCCACGTATATCTCGGTGTGCTGTTTTTATTTTCCGCATTGGTTTTTGATTTGCACTGAGATTGAGTTTTTAAGTATTACACCTATTCACCCCCCCCCTCTAGTTGTTTTGATAGTACCTATTTAGATCCTTGTGGATCCTATATATATAAAAACCTACACTTTAAACTTTGAACCTTGAAAGGTAAGTATCACAACTTTTGGTTTTGTATTGTGATTGCATGCATGTCTCGACTAATTATTCGACTAACTATTTGGGCATGTAATATTACTAACAAGTTGTTTGATTACTAACAATTTGTGACATTTGGATTTTGAATGCATAGAAGATATGTTGGTTTTTCACTATGATCCAATTACATATCTGAATGTATAAATGTCATGGTAAGTATAAATGAGTATAAACTTCATCTCTGTGTGTGGTTTTTGAATGACATAAAATTCTTGAGGTATCTAACGATTTCTTTTGTCAAGAATTGCTTCTTTTTGCAGAGAGTACAGATGTCTAAGTCTAGAGTCTGTTTTAGGAGTTTAACTCATGTATTTATTTGGATCTCATTGTAAATTTTTGTTGTATGGTGATATCAACAAAAATATCTTTTTGAATTTTCTTGAGTGGATTTGTGTTTTGTCACGAAACCGCCAAAGGGGGAGATTGTTACGGAATTTAAGTTGGCGTATTTCGCGAATTCGGTTAAGTCTTGAAGATTGAAGATAAAGAAGTTTGGATCATGTAACTCAATCTCAAGAAAGAAGAATTCAAAAGGATCAGGTATGTTTAACTAATTATTTTTGGTGATCCGAATACTTCTTATAGTGTAGAAACACTTGGATGAATTTTTAATTGCATAAAAATCAAAAACTGGAATTGGGACATGTTCAGGATCCGGATCAGACAATCCAATCCGGATCCCGAAGAGTGTTTGTTCATATGCAAATTCAATCCGGATCCAAGCCTCTTCCGATCCGGATCCCGAACACTGGTTTTTACCGAAATATGTGAACGATCCGGATCAGGCATTTCAATCCGGATCCCAAACGTTTGTGTTTGGTGAATTATATGAACGATCCGGATCAGACATTCCGATCTGGATCCCAAACCTTTGTTTTTCAGGGAATTGTCTGTCTCGTTACGACAATCCGGATCGCCGAAATCCGATCCGGATCGTCGTCCTGAAAAATCTCAGAAAAGGTTAGTTTTTTATTCTTATCCTCTTCCAACGGTTTCTAACCTATAAATAGACCCTATGATTCATCTTTTAGGGTATGAAAAAATACGACCGAAATAGAAAAATCCATATATAGAGAAGAAAGGAAATACTAGATTTAATTCTATGTCTCTTCATCTATATTATTAATTTGATTCTAGGTTTTCCTAACTCAAATCTTGAGTAGAATCAAATTAATGAATACTTAGATGGTATTTCCGATCTATTTCTAATCTAAGTATTCGGCGGATCATCACCACCCAAAAAACAACGATTTATCCCAAATCGGCGCGTGGACTCGCGTGGCCTTGTGGATTCAAGGTGCTACCGCTCTCGTGGATTCGGAGCGAGGTACGTTCGTGGATTCGAGACGTGCCACTGGGTGAAGACCGTGGATTCGGTCGGACGTCGTGGACTCGATGTTGGACGCTGTGGATTCGGCGTTGGACGCAGATCGTGGATTCGAGAAGCGTTGCGGAGCGAGCGGAGAAGATCAAATAGGAGCGTATGGAAAAAGGTTGAGTCGTCTGTGAGTACGGTATATCACCTTTGTACGTGTTATAATTCTAGTGGATTTCACCGTGTTATCGATCCCGTGGTTTTTTACTCCGGTTTGGAGTTTTCCACGTAAAAATCTTGCGTGTTATTTTTTATTTCCGCATTGGGTTTTATTGCGCAACGACTTTTGAGTGTTTAAAGTTTACACCTATTCACCCCGCTCTAGGTGTTTTTTCCCCTATTTAGATCCAATTAGTTATAACCCAACAGGTAGTAGTTGCAAGATGTGCTTGATTTGATCTTAGCGCTCCATTCATGCAATTTCTTCTTATGTGCCCTGTATAACCACAACGAAAACATACCTTTGTGCTTGACGATCCCGAAGAGGGTGAAGTAGGTTTGTTGTCGTTGTTTGTCGTCAATTCCGGTGTCGGAAGAGAAGATACCGACTGGGGCACAAAGACTGTCCCAACCGAACTAAAATTGTCTTCAGTTCGATTGTATCCGAGGCCGAATTTGTTTGTTTGACCAAGACCAAGCATTTTATCCAACTTACTCCTTCCAGAAGAAAATTGCTTTAAATCATCCTTGAGTTGGAAAATGGTCTCCGTCATTTCCATTTTTTCCTGTCGAGCCTCGCCGTAGAGCTTCAAGAAGTAATTCGCTTTGTTCACCATATCTACATAATTCTTCTCGAAATGCTCATTGGACTCTTGAAGGGAAACATTTACTTTGATCAGACTATCCCTTTCCACTTCAAGAGCGTTTGAGAGAGAAGTTGCCCTTTTTGCTTCTTCTTCGAGATCCTGCAATCTCCCTCTCAAACTCTTGTTTTGCTTAGCCAGTTTCTTTGAATCCCTCAAAAGTCTGTGGTAGGCTAGAGCAAAATCTTCACCTTCAGAGTTACCCGATTCGTCGTCCGTTGCAGTTTTTTCAACCTGGGAGGAGTTGGACAATGAATCGGATGTACTTGCCATTAAGCATATGAAGGGTGAAGATGTGGACGCGTGGAATGCCGTTGCGTTGTTCTCTTCATCACTTGAAGATGACTCATTTGTCGTTGAGGTGTCATCCCAAGTGACGACTTGCATCGCCTTCTTCTTGGACGAATTCTTAATTGGACACTCCGTTGAGATATGGTCGTATCCTCGGCACTTGAAGCATTGGACTTGTCCTTCTAGGCTTTTCTTATCCTTTGAAAAACTTTCTTGCTTTCTTGACTTTTGGCTTGAAAAACCTTTGCCTTTCTTCCACTTTCCGGAGGATGAAATTTTACTTGAATTACCCCTTCGAAAGTTTCGGCGAAAATTTCTTGTCAAGAGAGCAAGCTGCTTCTCAAAGTCCTCCATAGATAGGTTCTCGTCATCGCCTGAGGAGGATGAATCCGCGTCTTCTTCTTTTGTAGTTTTCAACGCAAAACCTGAAGACTTAGAAGTAGATGCTTTTCCAGAAGAATAGTTAGTAGGAAATGTCATTTCATATGTTTGTAATGAACCAACTAATTCTTCTACACGGATTTCGTCCGGGTGTTTAATAGTTTCAATGGCCGTAACCTTGGAACGAAATCTTTCAGGAAGAGTTCTTAAGATCTTTCTTACAATTTTAAATTCTGGAATCTTCTCTCCCAAGTTAGCACATGTGTTTACGATGTCTTGCAATCGTGTATAGTAGTCTGTGAATGATTCATTTTCTGCCATGAAAATAGAGTCAAATCTGCTCGTAAGCATATGCAGCTTTTGAATCTTCACAAGGTTAGTTCCCTCATGTGTAACTTGAAGAACATCCCAGATTTCTTTCGCAGTCTCACATGCTGAGACGCGAGAGAATTCAGTTTGAGACAAGGCATTAAATAAAGCATTGATTCCTTTGCCATTGTAAGAAGATAAGTCTATCTCTTCCTTGGTCCATTTCGACCTAGGTTTGATGGTGTGAACATCAACAATAACTTCAGTTGGATTTGACCATCCTAACTCGATAGATTGCCACACCCGTTCGTCGATGGAAATAAGAAAGGCTTTCATCCGCACTTTCCAGTACGCATAATTTGTTCCATCGAAGAACGGAGGTCTGTTGATGTTTCCACCTTCAGCCATTGTTTACAACCCTATTCCCTCTCTGATACCACTTGTCGGGTTATGTATAATATGGATCTAAATAGGGGAAAAAATACCTAGAGGGGGGTGAATAGGTGTAAACGATTAAACACTCAAAAATCGTTGCGCAATAAAACCCAATGCGGAAATAAAAAATAACACGCAAGATTTTTACGTGGAAAACTCCAAACCGGAGTAAAAAACCACGGGACCGATAACACGGTGAAATCCACTAGAATTATAACACGTACAAAGGTGATATACCGTACTCACAGACGACTCAACCTTTTTCCATACGCTCCTAGTTGATCTTCTCCGCTCGCTTCGCAACGCTTCTCGAATCCACGATCTGCGTCCAACGCCGAATCCACGGCGTCCAACGTCGAATCCACGACGTCTGACCGAATCCACGGTCTTCACCCAGTAGCACATCTCGAATCCACGAACGTACCTCGCTCCGAATCCACGAGAGCGGTAGCACCTTGAATCCACAAGGCCACGCGAGTCCACGCGCCGATTTTGGGGAAATCGTTGTTTTTTGGGTGGTGATGATCCGCCGAATACTTAGATTAGAAATAGATCGGAAATACCATCTAAGTATTCATTAATTTGATTCTACTCAAAATCTGAGTATGAAAACCTAGAATCAAATCAATCAATATAGAAGAAGAAACATAGGATTAAATATATTGATTTCCTTTCTTCTCTATAGGCGGATTCTTCTTTTTATGGCCGTATTTTGATTTATTCGGCTTACCCTAGAAAATGAATCATAGGGTCTATTTATAGGTTAGAAACTGTTGGAAGAGGATAAAAATCAAAAACTAACCTTTTCTGGAATTTTACAAGACGACGATCCGGATCGGATTTACGGCGATCCGGACTGTCGTAACGAAACAGACAATTTCCAGAAAAACAAAGGTTCGGGATCCGGATTGAAATGCCTGATCCGGACTGTTCATACATTTCAGCAAAAACCAATGTTCGGGATCCGGATCAGAAATGGCTTGGATCCGGATTGGATTTGCGTATGAACCAACACCCTTCGGGATCCGGACTGCCGTGTCTGATCCGGATCCTGAACACGTCCCATGTCCAGTTTTTGATTTTTATGCAATTAAAAATTCATCCAAGTGTTTCTACACTATAAGAAGTATTCGGATCACCAAAATTAATTAGTTAAACATACCTGATCCTTTTGAATTCTTCTTTCTTGAGATTGAGTTATATGATCCAAACTTCTTCATCTTCAATCTTCAAGACTTAATACTTTCACGAAATGCGCCAAAACAAATTCCTTAACACGTGACAGGTCTGATTAGGTGTAGTAGCCGGGATGGCGGTGAGACTGCGTCGAGAGGACCTTAGCCGTAGGAGGCTAGCTACGTTATCTCATTTCTCTTTTAGCTTAACTCTTAGTTTAATTTGCTTGAATGTGGATCATGTGGGTTGTTGGATAACCAATTATTTAGCACTGTGGATTTGATTTACTTTTATGCGGCATGGTTTATAACTAACAAAATGATTTCGAAAATGCTTTCCAAACTAAGTACCGTGTGGGCACAATCTTGGTAAACCCCTGGATTTATCGTTTCAAAAGGTATGGCCGCTTTGGTGTGAATGTGTAAATGTTTTCAAAAACTGGGTGTCGTGTGGACACCGTTTGCAAAACCCGTAGTTTAACTCTGGATATGATTGAACGAAATTACCTTCCCTTCCTTGTTCACTGTGATTGTGTGGTTAAATAATGTTGTTGATGTTGTGTTGTAAACGTGACGCCGTGCATATACAAAGGAGACTCTGTCTGATGGAAGAGTGAATTTGTATATGTGGCGGGTCTATGTGGCGGGTCTGACACGCACTGGGGGAGGTTGATACTTATTCATAAAGAAAAAAATGTATACGCTTTTTCCGCTTGTCTTTACCTAAAAACCCCCGGGGCGTGACAAATATATTAAGAGTCTCATACTTATAAGGTATTTTGAAATACATCCCTTAAATTTAAATTTTTTGTTTTATATATTTTTTAAATTTCTAACTAGTGAGCTATTTTATTTAACAAAATAAAATATTATATTAAATTTAATAGCTCTTTGATCTACATTAAATGGTATAATTTTATTTATTAAAAATACTAAGAATTCGATCACTAAATGAAATATTATTAGATTTAGTAAAATTTATAGTTATTTGAATATAATAGTATAAATAAAATAATTAAAAATTAAATTAAAAATTAATTTTAATATTTTTAATTAATTATTAAATTAATAATTTTTTTTAAAAAAATGATTAGATAAAATTATAATTATGTGCTAAAATTTTTATTTGAATATATTTTGGCCCTCCTCAAGATTAAATTCTGGCTTCGTCCCTGGTGGTCCCCCTATGGTTTACTAAGTTGTTGGGAAAATAGTATAAATTATAGGGACTACTATAATCCTAACCGCACATTTCTTCAACCAAGGAATGAAAACTTATGAGTACAAAAAAATTTTACTCATAAGAGTAGTAGCTGGACCCTATATATATATATATATATATATATATATATATATATATATATATATATATATATATATATATATATATATATATATATATATATATATATATATATAGGGCTTTTCCTTGGTATGGAAATCACTTAGTTTCTAAACTATGCAAGGGATAGGAAAGAAAGGATGGCTTTGGCTCATGAGGATAATTAATGAGATTGAGAGATATGACTAAGTCTTTGGAGGCAATGTGCTCCGTTGACATGGCAAAAGCTTATGATAGAATGGAATGGGGAAGAGTCATCAACATTTAGACCTAGCCGGGCTTTGAGGCAAGGAGAGCGACTTTAGCCTTAGACCTTTTTTGAGGTTAAGAGTGGTAAAGGTTGCCCAAGTCATTCAGCCCTAAGCTGAAAGCTAAGTCGGGAAAGGGGTGAAGGCATTTCGTTAACACTAATCCTAGAATATATATATATATATATATATATATATATATATATATATATATATATATATATATAGTCCGGCTAGAATACTATCGATAGCACCAAGCAATTGGTGCTATCAAGTTTTCTGCCGTTGGATGAAAAGATATGCGGTTGGGATTATAGTGGTCCCCTGAGATTTTTACTATTCAATCAACCACCTAGTAAACCCTAGGGGACCACTATTATCTTAACCACACATTTTTTAATCCAAAGGCTAAAAACTTGATAGCACCAATGACTTGGTGCTATCGATAGTATTCTAGCCTAGTTATATATATATATATATATATATATATATATATATATATATATATATATATATATATATATATATATATATATATATATAGTCCGGCTACTATACTATTAATAGTACCAAGTTATTGGTGCTATCAAGTTTTCTATCCTTAGGTCAACCCCTTTGATCATTTTCACCCGTTAGATTTTATTATTTCTCCAACCACCTATTAAACCCAAGGGGCCCACTATCATCTCAAAGTGGTCTAGAGGAAAGACCCGTGAGCCCCCAGATAGTACCTGTAGGTGCAGGGTTATGTCAGCCAGATAGGTGCCAGATAGTGGCATGAGCCTGAGGTCCTCGTGACCAATAGTGGCATTGATTGGGTACTTGATGTTCTTGATTGATGCATAGCCTATAGACTTCCATGTTTTAGCATGCTTTATTTCAGTACCTATTACTGCTCAGTTATACTTTGATTATCTGTCACGCCCCGGGGGTTTAAAATAAGCAGAAAACGTGTACATTTTTTTTTCTTTTTTTTTTTATATAAGTACCCCTGCCGGGCACGTGCGCAGATCCGCCACATATACAAATTCACCCCGCAAACGGACGAAGTCTCCTTTGTATATGTACGGCGTCGCAAGCATAAATTGTACTTTAACCACACTAGCCAAAAAGTTACGTTGAGGGAAAAGATATCGTCAATCGCCATAACCAAGCTGGCCACCCACATTTTGAAAGGATAAATCCACGGCTTGTAAAACGGTGCCCACACGACACCTAAATTTTATTAAACATTTTCGCAATCTTTTTACTTGATTTGAAAAGAGTGGCCGAAACAACAACTAGTAAGGAAAACGTTCATCCACGACAAAACACAGTTCGAACCCAACATCCACAACAAAGTATCACACGCACACAAGCTAACTAACAAAAAGTAATCAAAACGTAAGTAAAAGAAATGTCACCAGCCCCTAATCGGGCTAAGATCCTCGAGTCGCGGCCTCACTGTCGTCCCGGACCCTACGCTTGACCGAACCTGTCACAGTGTGGGAAGTCAGTGACCAAAGAGTAAGAGGTAGATGTAAAACATAAAAGATGCTAATAGTACTGAAGGGAAAGCAAACCGGTAAATCAGAGGATGCAAAACTCCCCCTCATGAATCCACAATACCCATGTAAGTCAGAACGGAACACCTGCCAGAAGGTCTAAAGACCTCCAGCGAACAGAGTCACCTTGCTCTCACCTTGGTGTGTTTAACCCCTCTACGGTACTTGTGCGGCACCTTAAGTAACCGTAAGGGGCCCCTACCACGTCACCTTGTGGAGTACACGCGTCAACATACCACCTCTCCGAAAAAATACACCGATGCAGTGGCTAAACCGCTGGTGTGCGCGTAAGCAGCCAAGAGTATAAAAAAAAAAAACCGAAGACGGTGTGTGATATAGAGCACCGCGACACCCGTCGTAACAGAAAGTAATAAAGGGATACTCATGCGAAAAGGGGTTAGTTGAAAACCATTAGCACATCTACTTTACTCTTACATAACACATGATGAGACCTCACTTTAAAAAGGACGCACGATAAGGGTACCCACTTTCCGACTTTCGAAAAGTCGCACCGATCAGTGTCCCGATCGCAAATATGCCTCAAGCAACCATACCATTGTTCGGAGAGGACAATCTGCCCATCCAGTCTACAATCGCGACATTCGTCCATCCGAAGGTCCACATCACCCACACTATCCCTTAATGTGATAAACATGACAATAACGAATTATGCACAAAAAGGGTTCTAAGGGTGTACCACCTTCAATCGCGTCAACCGAAACACCTGAAATCATCCCGCGCCTTCGTACGATTTCCGAACCTAAAAAGAGTCCCCTAAAAAGAAACAAGGTAAGACTAGACTTGCCAATGAAGAACTGAGGTTCCGAACAAGTAAAAGTAAGGCGGAAACCGAGCGGCGGCGGCGGCGGCGGCGGCGGCCCCGTGCGATACCAGCCCGCGCGGCGCCACAAACGGTGCGGCCCCGCGCGGCACCAACCCGCGCGGGCGCCACCTGCGGTGCGCCCCCGCGCGGCGCAGCAAGTGATGCGGCCCCGCGCGGCACCAACCTGCGCGGGCGCCGCCTGCGGTGCGGCCCCGCACGGCACCAACTCGCGCGGCGCTGCAAGCAGCGCGGCCCCGCGCGGGCACCGTAAGAGGCGCGGCCCGCGCGGGCGCCGCCTGCGGTGCGGCCTTGCGCGGCACCAGCCCGCATGGCGTTGCAAGCGTCGCGGCCCACGCGGCACCATCCGCGCGGCGCCGCTTGTGGTGCGGTCCCGCGTGGCACCAACCCGCGCGGACGCCACCTGCGGTGCGACCCCGCGCGGCAGCAGCCCGCGCGGCGCGCATTGCGGGCGGCATATCGCGGCGGCGGCGGCGCGTCCGTACACCGTGGCGGCGGCGCTCTAAGGCATCGCGGCGGCGGTGCTCGAGGGCATCGCGGCGGCGGCGCTCTAGGGCATCGTGGTGGTGGTGCAACAAACGGCACAAGCGACCCGGACCAAAAAGCGGCGCAACCCAAAACCAAAAACAACGAAAAACACACGAATAAACGCCGCTTACCTTGATCTAACGGAGAAGACGATCCATTCTCGTTTCTCGTGATGGTGAGGATCCGGATCCGCTCCCCGTTGACGATAACGTCTCGTTCCCGGCTTTCGGCGCGTTGATCGAGGAAGATGGGAAATCCGCTCTCTTTTTTCTCCCATTAGGGTTTTCGCTTTTTTGAAAAATAATAATTAAGTATTTATTTCCCTCTCGTACGTACAAAATAAAACCCTTAATCGGCAGATATAACAGAAAGATTCTCATCTCCTTAAAAAAGCGTGCCGATCACGTGGCACGGATTCCGATGCACCCCAAACTACCGAAACCTTCAAAATCCCATTCCGGGAGATCCGCAAATCGGATTTAAGATCCGATCGCTTTGCCGTTCCACGTTTTTAGAGCTCTAACACCGAAAAATACCCGCGCACCCCGATGCTGTACCCAAAAAATCTCGCTAATTAATCCCTTAAACAATTAAATTAATCAAAAGGGATTAAAAGAAACACAAGACAGTTCATGATATTACATCGCACACCCCTTAAAAGTAGTTTCGTCCTCGAAACTTAACCTCATCCCACGCTAAACAAATCAGGCAAACACTCTCTCATCTTTGATTCTAGCCCCCAAGTCGCCTCGCGCTCTTCATGATTACTCCATAGCACCTTCACATAGGAAAAAGTCTGGCTACGTAACTTTTTGTCTTCACGTGCTAGAATTCGGACCGGTGTTTCATCAAAACTCAAGTCCTCTTGAAGCTCAATCGCAGAAGCATCAAGAACATGCGACGGATCGGGGAGGTATTTCCGGATTATCGAAACATGGAAACATTGTGCACGCAGTCGAGATTTGGCGGCAATGCTAAGCGATAAGCTACTGGGCCAACGCCCTCCTAGATCTCAAAAGGTCCAACGAACCGCGGGCTCAATTTGCCTCTTAAACCGAACCGTTTAATCCCCTTGGATGAGGAAACCCGGAGCAACACGTGTTCCCCTACTTGAAACTCCAAGTCGCGTCGTCTCTGGTCTGCATAGCTTTTCTGCCGACTCTGGGCGGTCAAAAACCGCTGCCTGATAAGGCGCACCTTTGTCTCGGTCTCCTCCACTAAGTCCGGGCCCAGAAACTTTCGCTACGCCAAGTCATCCCAACAGATAGGCGACCGACATCGACGCCCATACAATGCTCCATACGGCGCCATCTGGATACTAGCCTGATAACTGTTGTTGTAGGCGAATTCCACTAGGGGCAGATAACGTGACCATCCTCCTCCCAAATCGAGCACGCAAGCTCGAAGCATATCTTCGAGGATCTGGATCACCCGTTCTGATTGTCCGTCGGTCTGGGGGTGAAAAGTCGTGCTGAAGTGCAGTTTGGTTCCCAAAGCCCGCTGCAAAATCTGCCAAAAGTTTGACACAAACCGCGTGTCTCTATCCGAAGTAATCGATGCCGGTACCCCGTGCAACCTCACCACCTCGTTGATGTAGACTTGCGCCAAACGGTCTCGGGTCCACGTCGTATGAATGGGTAGGAAATGGGCTGACTTTGTCAATCGATCCACTATGACCCAGACAGCGTCGTGTCCTTGCTGTGATCATGGAAATCCAGTGACGAAATCCATAGTGATCTGCTCCCATTTCCACTCTGGCACGGGTAGAGGTTGCAGCTTCCCCGCCGCGCGCTGATGTTCGGCTTTTACTTGTTGACAAGTCAATCAGTGCGCCACGAACCGCGTTATGTCTCCCTTCAATTTAGGCCACCAAAAAGTCTGCTTAAGGTCCCTATACATCTTCGTACCACCGGGATGCGCCGCGTAAGGAGCGCAATGCGCCTCTGATAATATCTCTTCCTTCAGATCAGGTAGATCGGGCACACAAATGCGTCCTCGGAACCGCATTGCATCGCCCGCACCGACCGAAAAGTCGCCCCCCCCCCCCTGGTCCGAAGGAATCCTGTCCCGTACAAGCTGTAGTTGAACGTCGGTCTTCTGACCTTCCAGAATTTTCTCAAACAAGGTAGGCTTGACCACCAGGGACAAAAGTCGCGAAACGGCACCCGCCGGCACAACCTCTAATCTCATCCGCGAGAAATCCGCGATCAAACGGTCTTGCTGAGTGATAGTGTTCACTGGTAACTTTTCTGTCTGACCCTTCCTACTCAAGGCATCAGCTACTATGTTTGCCTTTCCAGGGCGGTACTGAATGGTCAAATTATAGTCCTTCATAACTCCAACCAGCGTCTTTGCCATAAGTTCAATTCCTTCTGCGTGAAAAGATATTTAAGGCTCTGGTGATCCGAAAACACGTTGCAATGAGCTCCGTAAAGGTAGTGCCTCCAGAGTTTTAAAGCGAAAACGACCGTTGCGAGTTCCAGATCATGCGCAGGGTAGTTTCGCTCATAATCCTTGAGTTGTCTTGATGCGTAGGCTATAACTTTTCCCTGTTGCATCAGTACACTTCCAAGACCGCTCCGTGATGCATCACAATAAACCTCGAAGTCCTCACCTGGTGTCGGTAATGTAATCACAGGTGCCTATGTTAGCCTGTCCTTGAGTTCCTCAAAGCTCTCCTGGCATTGAGTCGTCCACACAAATCTCTCCCTTTTTCGGGTTAGACGATTCAGAGGGGTGGCAATTTTTGAGAAACCTTCCACGAAGCGCTTATAGTATCCTGCCAAACCCAAAAAGCTGCGGATTTTCGTTACTATAGTCGGTCGGGGCCAGTTAGCTACTGACTCCACCTTCTTAGGATCCACCGCAATTCCCATTGCTGAGACTATGTGTCCCAAGAAGTCCACTTCACGAAGCCAGATCTCACGCTTCTTGAGCTTAGCAAACAATTTCTTGTCCCTGAGAGTCTGAAGAATTACTCGTAGATGCTCCTTATGTTCCTCATCTGTTCGTGAGTAGACCAAAATGTCATCAAGAAAGTTCACTACAAATTGGTCCAAGAAGGGTTTGAATATCCTATTAATCATATCCATGAACACCGCTGGGGTGTTCGTAAGTCTAAACGGCATAACCGTAAACTCGTAATGACCATATCGAGTCCGAAAAGCTGTTTTAGGTATATCCTCACCTCGAACTCTAAGCTGATGGTAGCCGGACTGCAAATCTATCTTCGAGAACACTGTCGCTCCTTATAGTTGGTCGAACAGGTCATCAATCCGAGGCAAGGGGTACTTGTTTTTCACGGTAGCCTTATTTATCTCCCGATAGTCAATGCACAAACGTAAGCTCTCGTCCTTTTTCCGCATGAAGAGAACGGGTGCGCCCCTAGGCGGCACACTTGGCCTGATGAACCCCTTATCTAAAAGATCTTCTAGTTGTGCCTTGAGCCCCCTTAATTCTGCGAAAGATATTCCGTACGGTGCCTTTGTGATAGGTTGTGTGCCCTGAAGAAGTTCGATAGGGAAAACGATCTTTCGCTCGGGGGCAGCCCGGACAGTTCGGTCGAAAAAAAAATGTCTGAAAAATCCCTTACGATAGGGATATCTGAGAGCAGTGCCGAGGGTCGAGTCACTAAGTCCACCGAGGCCATGTATGCTACACATTCACCCTCCATCAGTTTCCTAGCCCACGACGCAGAAAAGAAAGACGAGAAATGAGTACTTCTATATGCTAAACCTACGGGTTCCGAGATGCCAGGTTCCTGAGGATGCACCTGGCGCTTCTCGCAAATGATTACCGCTTGGGGCTTGGTAAGCCAAACCCACCCGAGTACTACGTCGGAATCCTCTAGCGGGATTTCCGCCAGTTCCAGGGGTATAAAGGCCTGCCCAACCTTACCGGGCAGGAAGAAACAAAGCTTCCTGCCACGAAGGGTGGCCCAGGGCCTGAACGGGCCCACTACTTCGAAGGGTGTCACCTCTAGAAACTATGGGTAAGGGAGAAAGAAATAAAAGAGTGAGATGCCCCGGGGTGTCAAACACGGCCCTATCTCGAAAAAGAGAACTAAGGGTTGGTTAATACTTGCTACTACATCCTCCGTGACATCCCGTCTCGAGCTGAGCCGTCACGTAAATCTTCCCGCGGGGCGGTGGTGGCGCCCCTCTCCACGTGTCGTGATGCTGAAGGTACTGTTCCCGGGTTCAGGGGGCAGAAAGAGCGGAAGTGTCCCGGCTTGCCACATCCGAAGCAATGGTCGTGCCTCCAGGAACAATCGATCACCTGGTGTGCTCCTCCGCGGATGATGCAAGGCTTCTCCCCCGGTTCTGGTTCTCTTATCGGCGTACTCTTGGCCCCTTGCTTCGTCTTCGGATGCTGGCGCGGTCGGCGTCCATTGGGAAAGCCATCCCCAGGATGAATCTGGGTCCGTTTCTGTTCCCGGTTGCGCTCATGGTCCTGCTGTCGGGCGCGGGCGACGGCCAAATCCTGTTTCACCAAGGCGGCCCAGTCGACTACCACTCGATAAGTGGGCCATCCTGCTGTTGGCATTACTTGAAAAGTGTCGCTCCGTAGACCATCCACGAGGAAACGGGCTGTGTAGGGCTCGTCATTTATTGCAAAAGGGGGCGCGGTCAGCCACACCGGCGGTTTGCATCAGCAGGTACGTGCGTTCTGAGAGCGTTAACAGTTGCCCGGCCATGTCGTGCAACTGTTGTCGGAGTAGCCGGTTCTCCGCAGCTGTCGAAGCCGTCGCATCCATTTCTACGCCGTTGATTGAAAACCAAGTTCGGGCTATTATCTTGAATACAGAGAAACCAAGTCAACCCTAGACCTAACTGGTCTAACACCATGACCTGCAAACAAACCGGAACTCTATCCCCTTTCCCCCAAACACACTCGCGCTCTATGCACCTATTCCTTGACTATCTCGTTGGTCGGTTGCTAGTGGTGATGTACTTCTGTGGATGTTGGTCACCAACTACCATGGTTAAAGTTGTTTTTCTCTGATACCATAAAATCTGTCACGCCCCGGGGGTTTAAAATAAGCGGAAAACGTGTACTTTTATTTTTCTTTTTTTTTTAGAAGTACCCCCGCCGAGCACGTGCGCAGATCTGCCACATATACAAATTCATCCCGCAAACGGACGGAGTCTCCTTTGTATATGCACGGCGTCGCAAGCATAAATCGTACTTTAACCACACTAGCCAAAAAGTTACGTTGAGAGAAAAGATATATCGTCAATCGCCATAACCAAGCTGGCCACCCACATTTTGAAAGGATAAATCTACGGGTTGTAAAACGGTGCCCAAACGACACCTAAATTTTATTAAACATTTTCACAATCTTTTTACTTGATTTGAAAAGAGTGGCCAAAACAACAACTAATAAGGGAAACGTTCATCCACGACAAAACACAGTTCGAACCCAACATCCACAACAAAGTATCACACGCACACAAGCTAACTAACCAAAAGTAATCAAAACGTAAGTAAAAGAAATATCACCAGCCCCTAATCGGGCTAAGATCCTCGAGTCGCAGCCTCACTATCGTCCAGGACCCCACCCTTGACCGAACCTATCACAGTGTGGAAAGTGTTACGACATTTTGGTGTTGGCATATTTCGTGAGTCAAGTCAGTGAGTTGAGTCGGAGTCTTAAAGGGATCAAATTGTCAATCAGTAATCAAAGACTTAGAAAAGATTCAACAAGAGCTCAAGTTGGCACTCAGTGTCTTGAGTCTTGAAGATTGAAGTTGAAGAATTGTGGATCAGTTACATCAATCTCAAGAAGAAAGTATTCAAGAGGATCAGGTATGTTTAACTAAATAATTGTGGTGATCCGAATACTTTCTTATAGTGTAGAAACACTTGGAAGAATTTTTAATTGCATAAAAATAAAAAACTGGACATGGGGCATGTTCAGGATCCGGATCAGATGATCCAATCCGGATCCCGAAGGGTATTAGTTCATGTGCAAATCCAATCCGGATCCAAGCCTATTCTGATCCGGATCCCGAACATTGGATGTTGCTGAAATTCATGAACGATCCGGATCGGGAAGTTGCAATCTGGATCCCGAACCCTTGTTTTTCTGGAATCGTCAATCTCGTTACGACGATCCGGATCGCAGTAAATCCGATCCGGATCGCCGTCCTGAAAATTTCCAGATAAGGTATGTTTTTAATTCTTATCTCTTTCCAAAGGTTTCTAAACTATAAATAGACGTTTAGGGTTTCTCAAAAACGGGGGAGCTACGGCCGATTAATTTATAAAACACTTGAGAGCAACCCTAGAGGCTAGGTTTTCACTGTTCTTCTTAATAGCCTCTTTTAGGTCAATTCGACGGTTCTTCCAAGATCTGTTTTTTGTCGAATTGATCTAATCTTTGCTTAGAGATTTTTTCCATGGATCTTCATTGATAATCTAAGCGAAGGATCACCATCGAAGTCAATATTCTTATCGACTGAGTTTGCGTCGTGGATTCGACGTGGCATCGTGGATTCGGTGTGCTAAAGGCGTTTCGTGGATTCGAAACGTGTGCTCGTGGATTCGAGTGGCGTTCGTGGATTCGAACGTGTGTAGTGGACGTGCAAAATCGGTGGAGCGCGAGGTCCAAGAAATTGAAGGAGGGGTTAAATCCGTGGAGACGGTAATCACCTTGTTATTCTTCTTTTCTTAGGGATTGTTATTGCGTGGATATCCAACCGGTCAGCGCAAGGTCCGAAGAAGCTGAAGGAGGGGTTGAGTCCGTGGAGTCGGTAATCACCTTGTTATTCTTCTATTCTTAGTGGATTGTTATTGCGTGTTGGTCCCGTGGTTTTTCTCCTGGATTGGAGTTTCCACGTATATCTCGGTGTGCTGTTTTTATTTTCCGCATTGGTTTGTATTTTGTACTGAGTTTTGGTTTTATAAGTATTACACCTATTCACCCCCCCTCTAGTTGTTTGATAGTACCTATTTAGATCCTTGTGGATCCTATAAAAACCTACAATTGGTATCAAAGCGGGTTTTAGGTTTATCTATCATGTCGGGTGAAAGTGGTAATATTTTTAGACCTCCTCTTTTTGATGGGACTAATTATGCTTATTGGAAAGTGCGGATGAGGGCTTTTCTCATCGCAATTGATGAGCGGGTATGGCAATCCGTGGAATACGGTTGGGTGCATCCTGTTGAGGAAGTAGGAAATTCTACTACCCCAAAACCTCGCTCTAGATGGTCCAAAGAGGAATTTGAAAGATCTTCTTACAATGGAAAAGGTATGAACGCTTTATTTAATTCTCTTTCCTCGACTGAGTTCACACGAATTTCCGCGTGTGAAACTGCAAAGGAGATTTGGGATATTCTCAAAATTACACATGAGGGTACTAATCTAGTAAAAATTCAAAAGCTTCAGATGCTTACAAGTCAATTTGACTCTATTCATATGGATGAGCATGAATTGTTTACTGATTATTACACAAGACTTCAAGATATAATCAACACTTGTGCTAATTTAGGAGAAAAGATTCTGGAGTCGAAAATTGTAAGAAAGATACTTCGGACTCTTCCAGAACGGTTTAGGGCAAAAGTTACCGCCATTGAAACCGTTAGTCATCCGGATGAGATGAGTATAGAGGAATTAGTAGGTGCTTTGCAAACTTATGAAATGACTTTTCCTACTAATCAAGTTTCTTCCAAGTCTTCTTCTAAGCTTACAGGTATTGCATTCAAATCAACAAAGGAAGAAGATAGCGAATCAAGTTCCGACGATGAAATCTCTTTTGCCGATTTTGAAGAACAATTGGCGCGGATCACAAAGAAATTTCGTCGGAAATTTTGGAAGAATCGAACCGATGGATCTTCTTCCACGAAACCATCTAAAGGATCATCGGGTTCTAGATCCTCTAATCTCAAAGGCGTTGCAAAACCTTCTAAAGAAAAAGAAAAAGATGATTTCGAAGGGGAAATCCAATGCTATCGATGCAAAGGCTACGGCCATTTTTCAACGGATTGTCCTTCTAAGAAATCATACAAAAAGAAGGCTTTGCAAGCGAAAACTTGGGATGATTCTACTTCTAATGAATCGACCTCAAGTAAAGAGGAAAAAGTTGTTGCTTTTCATGCCTCTCAAATTCCCTCTTCTAATTTGTGTTTATCATCTTTAGTCACTGACTCTGCTCCTTTGATTTTGTATGAAACATCAACATCCGGCGGAGAGTCATCAAGTGAGGGGGAGTCGGACGAAGAAGAACTCGTTGAGGCATATCAACAACTTCTTGCGGAATCTAAGAAGATGGCCAAGCATATTAAGAAGTTGAGGAAGCAACGACTTGAGAATCAAGACGAGAATCATGCTTTAAAGATAAAACTTCATGATCTCGAGGAGGAACAAGGACGTTTATTGAATAACAATAAAATCCTCCAAGAAAAGCTAAACCAATCGGAGACAAACGCTAAATCATATATGGACAAGATTGGTTTTCTAGAAAAGCAGTTTGAGGAAATTCATGTCACCAACCAAGCTTTGACCAAGCAAGTTCATCAACTCAAATCCGACATACAAAGGCTTTCAACCGGTTTCAAAAACTTTGACGGTATGTCCGGATTAGGTCAAACAAGCAAGGTTGGTTTGGGTTTTAAAAAGGATCAAACTGTGCATGCTTCAAGTTCCACATTCAAATTGAAAGGAAGAACGTGTCACTTTTGTGGACTTGAAGGACATTTGGTGAAGGATTGCCCGAAAAAGAGAAAGAAGAACTCTTCGGCAACTTCATCTACGGAGCGAACTCAACGGAATCAAAAGACACATCAAGTCAAAGGAGTTCACTCAACCCACCAAAGGTCCGAGCCACAACATCAATCATACAAGTGGATCACTACGAGGCAAAGACCTAAGGTGAATCAACAGTCAAAGCGGACAACCCCCGGCCACAACGAATCAAGACAACCCAAAATCCAGCGATTTTGGATTCGGAAAGGTGATATCTTTCCTTGTCTTAAGTTCTAAATAGCTTATGACTGTATGTAATGCTTTGATTGGTTTTCTCCTCATATTTTTCTTAATCTTTGCATTACATGTTTTTTCAATGCTCTTGGTTTTATGTTTTGTTTTAAAACAAAAGGTTTTTAATGAACAAGTGCATTGAATAAAAAAAAAGGGGCTTTACGTTTATTCACTCCAAATTAACTTTATATGGATTATCAACTTTACTCCATAATCATAATCTTGAAGATACTTCATTATAGGAGTTTTTGATATTATAAGCATCAAATTTTAGAAATCATGTGTGATCTTTAGATGCTTAATCTATCTCGGTTGTGTGAATTCATTGTGATAAACGTGAGACAACCGATAGACTAAAATTTGGGATATAATTCTTTCACGTAAGAGATTGCATTCTTACAAGGGTATTGAAATAATTTGCAAAAGATGTGGAAAGAGTTACATCCGAAAGGAGTGTGAAAACTACCACCACATGTTGGAAAGAGCTGCCACCCCGGTCGTCCGGTCTGTGTGTGAAGCTACCACATGTTTTGATGCTTGAAAAATATTTCTTGAAATTTTTAGTTGAAGCATTTGGAGATTTATATGCAAAGTTCTTATATTTTGAACAATCTCCTGGTTGGTATAAGGTGGGATAGTTGAAAGATGCTCAAAGAGCGACCCTTAGGTATTTTAGTGCTTATCTCAAATTTGAAAGGGTAAGAAATCAAATTGATGTCATTTGAAAATCTCTGTAAGTCATCTTTGTACATCCGTTACATCTTGATAGACTTTGGATCTCAAGATTATTTTTGATGACTTGTGTTTGATGAATATAACATGAAAAACGGTTTATAATGTTTTACCTTTATTTTTCATGATTTTGGAGTAAATCTTTTTAATTTTGTGAAATTAATTGGATTGAATGACATCTGTGTGAATTCATTGTTTAAAGCACTTAAATTGATTTCTTGATGGAATACAAATCGATATTTGAAAAGATTCCAAAATCTGGATTTGTTTCAAGAAATTATTTGATTTCTGGTACCGGTACGCAATCTGCATTTTTGTTATATACCGGAACTGAGCTTTTATCTCTCTTTCTCTATGAATTAATGCTGTTAGTGATTTCCTTTTGTCTAGTATGTTCACTGTTTGACAATTTGTGACAAAAAGGGGGAGAACAGAAAATAATGATCGTATCACAAAGGGGGAGAACATAAATGCTCAAGACAGGGGGAGAACATGGAGAACATGGAGAACATGTTAGAGATGCTCATGATAGGGGGAGATAAAGAGATGATTGAAAGAGCCGAAAAACAAAAGAACCAAAAGGACGAATCAAATGTAGGATTTTAATTTCTAACGACTAACGTTTGATTTTGTTTGGAGTTTTGTTTTGCAGGAATTACATCACTTTAAAACTCCAAGTCCTAAGTCATAGAGTATGTTCTAGGACTGTTTGGTTCAAATGTAATTTTGTATTTATTGGATCTTTCACGCAAAGAAAATTAATGTTTTGGTGATAACATTGAATTTCGACTTTTTGGTTTAAGATGAGTGACTTGAGCGCTTTTATGTATTTTTGGGTTTTGTCACGAAATTGCCAAAGGGGGAGATTGTTACGGCATTTTGGTGTTGGCATATTTCGTGAGTCAAGTCAGTGAGTTGAGTCGGAGTCTTAAAGGGATCAAATTGTCAATCAGCAATCAAAGACTTAGAAAAGATTCAACAATAGCTCAAGTTGGCACTCAGTATCTTGAGTCTTGAAGATTGAAGTTGAAGAATTGTGGATCAGTTACATCAATCTCAAGAAGAAAGTATTCAAGAGGATCAGGTATGTTTAACTAAATAATTGTGGTGATCCGAATGCTTTCTTATAGTGTAGAAACACTTGGAAGAATTTTTAATTGCATAAAAATCAAAAACTGGACATGGGGCATGTTCAGGATCCGGATCAGATGATCCAATCCGGATCCCGAAGGGTATTAGTTCATGTGCAAATCCAATCCGGATCCAAGTCTATTCTGATCCGGATCCCGAACATTGGATGTTGCTGAAATTCATGAACGATCCGGATCGGGAAGTTGCAATCCGGATCCCGAACCCTTGTTTTTCTGGAATCGTCAATCTCGTTACGACGATCCGGATCGCAGTAAATTCGATCCGGATCGCCGTCCTGAAAATTTCCAGATAAGGTATGTTTTTGATTCTTATCTCTTTCCAAAGGTTTCTAAACTATAAATAGACGTTTAGGGTTTCTCAAAAACGGGGGAGCTACGGCCGATTAATTTATAAAACACTTGAGAGCAACCCTAGAGGCTAGGTTTTCACTGTTCTTCTTAATAGCCTCTTTTAGGTCAATTCGACGGTTCTTCCAAGATCTGTTTTTTGTCGAATTGATCTAATCTTTGCTTAGAGAATTTTCCCATGGATCTTCATTGATAATCTAAGCGAAGGATCACCATCGAAGTCAATATTCTTATCGACTGAGTTTGCGTCGTGGATTCGACGTGGCATCGTGGATTCGGTGTGCTAAAGGCGTTTCGTGGATTCGAAACGTGTGCTCGTGGATTCGAGTGGCGTTCGTGGATTCGAACGTGTGTAGTGGACGTGCAAAATCGGTGGAGCGCGAGGTCCAAGAAATTGAACGAGGGGTTAAATCCGTGGAGACGGTAATCACCTTGTTATTCTTCTTTTCTTAGGGATTGTTATTGCGTGGATATCCAACCGGTCAGCGCAAGGTCCGAAGAAGCTGAAGGAGGGGTTGAGTCCGTGGAGTCGGTAATCACCTTGTTATTCTTCTATTCTTAGTGGATTGTTATTGCGTGTTGGTCCCGTGGTTTTTCTCCTGGATTGGAGTTTCCACATATATCTCGGTGTGCTGTTTTTATTTTCCGCATTGGTTTTTATTTTGTACTGAGTTTTGGTTTTATAAGTATTACACCTATTCACCCCCCCTCTAGTTGTTTGATAGTACCTATTTAGCTCCTTGTGGATCCTATAAAAACCTACAATTGGTATCAAAGCGGGTTTTAGGTTTATCTATCATGTCGGGTGAAAGTGGTAATATTTTTAGACCTCCTCTTTTTGATGGGACTAATTATGCTTATTGGAAAGTGCGGATAAGGGCTTTTCTCATCGCAATTGATGAGCGGGTATGGCAATCCGTGGAATACGGTTGGGTGCATCCTGTTGAGGAAGTAGGAAATTCTACTACCCCAAAACCTCGCTCTAGATGGTCCAAATAGGAATTTGAAAGATCTTCTTACAATGGGAAAGGTATGAACGCTTTATTTAATTCTCTTTCCTCGACTGAGTTCACACGAATTTCCGCGTGTGAAACTGCAAAGGAGATTTGGGATATTCTCAAAATTACACATGAGGGTACTAATCTAGTAAAAATTCAAAAGCTCCAGATGCTTACAAGTCAATTTGACTCTATTCATATGGATGAGCATGAATTGTTTACTGATTATTACACAAGACTTCAAGATATAATCAACACTTGTGCTAATTTAGGAGAAAAGATCCCGGAGTCGAAAATTGTAAGAAAGATACTTCGGACTCTTCCGGAACGGTTTAGGGCAAAAGTTACCGCCATTGAAACCGTTAGTCATCCGGATGAGATGAGTATAGAGGAATTAGTAGGTGCTTTGCAAACTTATGAAATGACTTTTCCTACTAATCAAGTTTCTTCCAAGTCTTCTTCTAAGCTTACAGGTATTGCATTCAAATCAACAAAGGAAGAAGATAGCGAATCAAGTTCCGACGATGAAATCTCTTTTGCCGATTTTGAAGAACAATTGGCGCGGATCACAAAGAAATTTCGTCGGAAATTTTGGAAGAATCGAACCGATGGATCTTCTTCCACGAAACCATCTAAAGGATCATCGGGTTCTAGATCCTCTAATCTCAAAGGCGTTGCAAAACCTTCTAAAGAAAAAGAAAAAGATGATTTCGAAGGGGAAATCCAATGCTATCGATGCAAAGGCTACGACCATTTTTCAACGGATTGTCCTTCTAAGAAATCATACAAAAAGAAGGCTTTGCAAGCGAAAACTTGGGACGATTCTACTTCTAATGAATCGACCTCAAGTAAAGAGGAAAAAGTTGTTGCTTTTCATGCCTCTCAAATTCCCTCTTCTAATTTGTGTTTATCATCTTTAGTCACTGACTCTGCTCCTTTGATTTTGTATGAAACATCAACATCCGGCGGAGAGTCATCAAGTGAGGGGGAGTCGGACGAAGAAGAACTCGTTGAGGCATATCAACAACTTCTTGCAGAATCTAAGAAGATGGCCAAGCATATCAAGAAGTTGAGGAAGCAACGACTTGAGAATCAAGACGAGAATCATGCTTTAAAGATAAAACTTCATGATCTCGAGGAGGAACAAGGACGTTTATTGAATAACAATAAAATCCTCCAAGAAAAGCTAAACCAATCGGAGACAAACGCTAAATCATATATGGACAAGATTGGTTTTCTAGAAAAGCAGTTTGAGGAAATTCATGTCACCAACCAAGCTTTGTGGAGTCGGTAATCACCTTGTTATTCTTCTATTCTTAGTGGATTGTTATTGCGTGTTGGTCCCGTGGTTTTTCTCCTGGATTGGAGTTTCCACGTATATCTCGGTGTGCTGTTTTTATTTTCCGCATTGGTTTTTATTTTGCACTGAGTTTTGGTTTTATAAGTATTACACATATTCACCCCCCCTCTAGTTGTTTGATAGTACCTATTTAGATCCTTGTGGATCCTATAAAAACCTATAGAAAGTCAGTGACCAAAGAGTAAGAGGTAGATGTAAAACATAAAAAATGCTAAAAGTACTGAAAGGAAAGCAAACCGGTAAACCTGAGCATCCAAAACTCCCCCTCATGAATCCACAATACCCCTGTAAGTCAGAACGGAGCACCTGCCAGAAGGTCTAAAGACCTCCAGCGAACAGAGTCACCTTGCTCTAACGTTGGTGCTTTTACCCCCTCTACGGTACTTGTGCGGCACCTTAAGTAACCGTAAGGGGCCCCAACCACGTCACCTTGTGGAGTACACGGGTCAACGTACCACCTCTCCGGAAAAGTACACCGATGCGGTGGCCAAACCGCTGGTGTGCGCGTAAGCAGCCATGAGCATAAAAAAAAACCCGAAGACGGTGTGTGATATAGAGCACCGCAACATCCGTCGTAACAGATAGTAATAAAGGGATACTCATGCAAAAAGGGGTTACTTAAAAACCATTAGCACATCTACTTTACTCTTACATAACACATGATGAGACCTCACTTTAAAAATGACGCACGATAAGGGTACCCACCTTCCGACTTTCGAAAAGTCGCACCGATCAGTGTCCCGATCGCAAATATGCCTCAAGCAACCATACCGTTGTTCGGAGAGGACAATCTGCCCATCCAGTCTACAACCGCGACATTCGTCGATCCGGAGGTCCACGTCACCCACACTATCCCTTAATGTGATAAACATGACAATAACGAATTTTGCACAAAAGGGGTTCTAAGGGTGTACCCACTTTCAATCGCGTCAACCGAGACACCTGAAATCGTCCCGCGCCTTCGTACGATTCCCGGACCTAAAAAGAGTCCCCTAAAAAGAAACAAGGTAAGACTAAACTTGCCCATGAAGAACCGAGGTTCCGAACACGTAAAAGTAAGGCGGAAACCGAGAGGCGGCGGCCCCATGCGATACCAGCCCGCGCGGCGCCACAAACAGCGCAGCCCCGCGCGCCACCAACCCGCGCGGGCGCCACCTCCGGTGCGGCCCCGCGCAGTACCAACCCGCGCGACTCCGCAAGCGATGCGGCCCCGCGCGGCACCAACCCGCGCGGGCGTCGCCCGCGGTGCGGCCCCGCGCGGCACCAGCCCGCGCGGCGCCGTAAGCGGCGCGGCCCACGCGGCACCACCCGCGCGGCGCCGCCTGCGGTGCGGCCCCGCGCGGTACCAGCCCGCGCGGCGCGTCCCGCGCGACACCAACCCTCGCGGGCGCCACCTGCGGTGCGGCCCCGCGCGACACCAGCCCGCGCGGCGCCGCAAGCGGCGCTGTCCCATGCGGCACCAACCCGCGCGGCGCGCAGTGCGGGCGGTGTCTCGCGGCGGCGGCAGCGCGTCCGTACACCGCGGCGGCGACGCTCTAGGGCTTCGCGGCGGCGGTGCTCGAGGGCATCGCGGCGGCGGCGCTCTAGGGCATCGCGGCGGCGGTGCGACGAACGGCACAAGCGACCCGGACCAAAAAGCGGCATAACCCAAAACAAAAAACAATGAAAAACACACGAATAAACGCCGCTTACCTTGATCTAACGGAGAAGATGATCCATTCTCGTTCCTCGCGATGGTGAGGATCCGGATCCGCTCCCCATTGACGGTAACGTCTCGTTCCCGGCTTTCGGCGCGTTGATCGAGAAAGATAGAAAATCCGCTCTCTTTTCTCTCTTTTCTCTTCGATTAGGGTTTCCGCTTTCTTAAAAAATAATAATTAAATATTTATTTCCCTCTCGTACGTACAAAATAAAACCCTTAATTGGCAGATATAACAGAAAGATTGTCATCTCCACGAAAAGCGTGCCGATCACGCGGCACGGATTCCGGTGCACCCCAAAGTACCGAAACCTTCAAAATTCCATTTCGGGAGATCCACAAATCGGATTCCAGATCCGATCGCTTTGTCGTTTCCCGTTTTTCAAGCTCTAACACCGAAAAATACCCGCGCACCCCGACGCTGTACCCAAGAAATCCCGCTAATTAATCCCTTAAACAACTAAATTAATCAAAAGGGATTAAAAGAAACACAAGAGAGTTCATGATATTACATATCAGTAGATATATTGTTTGATTATTCAGCCTTTATCCACTGACCTGTTACTATCCGCAGATTATTGTATCCAGTAGGTACGATTAGCTATTTCTCGGCTCGTCGTGCCCACTGGGATATACTGTCGATGTATCTCACACCCCGTGGGTGACTATTTTTCAGGTCCTGTCGGGTGGTGGGATGTCGGGACGATCCAGTGAGGCAGTCACGATAGAGCTGTCCCCTTGATGACTATCTAGCAGTTTACTTATGATCTTATGACATCGTAGTATTTTGGTTTTGTTTTATATGATCATGATAGTTTACTAGATTTTGAGATTGTATGCCTTATATAGTTGATTAGAACTGACGTGTTTGGGTTTAAGTTATTATGTTGAGGTTAATTATGTTGTTTAGTTTATATTTAAGTACTTAACTCTGAATGTGCGATATTGTACTTGCCTAGCCGTGCATGTATAGGAGAGACTCTGTCCGTTTGGATAGAGAATTTTCTATACATGTGGCGATCTGTTCGCGCCCAGTTTTAAAACTCTGATTTCAAAAAAAAAAAATTAAACTGGATTTTAAATTTCGGGGCGTGACAATTAATGCCTAAATTGTAATTCTAATTTTTTTTAATTTGAACTCTTTAAATTAATGCCTAAATTTTAATTATAAATTTTTTTAATTTAAACTCTTTAAATTAATGCATAAATTAGAATTCTAAATTTTTTTAAATTAATGCCTAAATTATAATTCTAAAACTTTTTAAATTAAATTTTTTAAATTAATGAGTAAATTGTAATTCTAAATCTCTTTAAATTAATGCCTAAATTGTAATTTTAAATTTTTTTTAAATTAAACTCTTTAAATTAATACATAAATTGTAATTCTAATTTTTTTTAAATTAATGAGTAAATTATTATGAGGTATTTTAATTTATATATATATATATATATATATTATTTTGTGATGTTTAATTACGAAAATACCCTTTTTATAAAATTACTTGTTAACCTGTTAATAAGTAAAAATACTTTTTTATCCCTTATCGATCAAGGATTAAGAATATTTTTATTATTTATTAAAAAAAGTAACAGAGTATTTCTCTTACAATAATTGTAGAATATTCATCAAATAACAAAATATTTAATTTAGTTAAAATATATGTTATCAGAAAAATGAAATAATACTATTAATTTCAGATGAAAATATGTTAAACCAAACATAATATAAGATTGTATAGTAAATTCAAAATTCAAATAAATTTATTTACAGATTAAGTTCATACTTTTTAACAAAATCCCAAACATATATGCAGCAGAAAAGTTTATATATTTTACCAAAAGTTTTATTTCCCGAATATTCTTATTAGAATTCAAGCAATTAATCCGTTTCTACGTAGCGCTATAACTTACGACACCATACATAGTTCATGTATAGGAATTCTATTCCTTTTCGGTATTTGCAAAATTTAATACTCCGAATTTCTGTCAACCAAAACTTAATACTCAACCTGCTTCATCAATCAGAATTTTTTCTTGGTAAAATTATAATACAAAATATATTCTAAATTAGCCATATTGTACTAATTAAATAGAAAAGAGAAAAAAACTAGCCATATTGTACTAACTAAATAGAAAAAAGAAAAAGAATCCCACAAAAAAAATATTATCGTACCAAACAGAAAATAATAAAAAAATTCAATAAAAAATAATATCATACTAAATTAGTCATATTATAACAAATAAAAAAAAAAGTCTAATGAAAAATAACAACATGGTACCAGACCGATAAAACGTCCAATAAAAAATAATATAATAATTACACATGAACATAAATATAAACGTGATGCATAAAAAAAATAAAATTTTCACTTTTATACAATGTGAGAATATTAGATTGGATATTAGAAATTTTGTGTAAAGAGCATATTTCTTCCGTGTGGACATTTGATTGGATTTTAGAAATTTATTTCAAAAACACTCTCACAGAAAATTCTCCTTCTCATACTATAAAAAAAAATTTAATATAAAAATATAAAGACGTTTTGTAGACAAGCATTTTTAAATATTTTTATAATATAATAAATACAAACGTTTAAAAAAGCATTGTCAATTAAATTTTTTATTATATTAAATTAATTTATTAAATAATAAATTTTATTATTATTTTTAATTTTTAGATGTTTTAAAATATCAAATTTTAAAGCATCACAATATTTTTTTATCGAAGCTTGATATAAGCGTCATTATATATATTTTTTATTTGTCTTGTAACCTATACCTTCAATTATAATATTAAATTATATTATCACGTTTTAAAGTATTATTGGTATAAAAAAAAAAAGTTCTGGAAAACCAAATTTTTTTGTAATTTCAAGAGCAACAAAAAAAGTATCAAGCTAAGGAAGCGAGTCACATCTTTAATTAATGCATAATTCTATGAAATGTCACGCCTAACAAACTAATAAATACTTACATCGAGCAACTAATAAAAACTTAAACTTCTTTGGGACGTTGAATCTTTTCTTAAACTTCAATACAAATATGTATTAAATCTTTAATTAATGCATATTTCTTTAATGTCCAACGAACTTTTCTTACAGTTTGACAGTCATTCCTCTCCTCCAGATCAAGAGGCACAGAAAATGTCAATAAAACCAGTCAAATAATTTAATTAACGTATATTTCTATGTAAAATTATATTTAACCACTATAAAAAAATAATAATAATATCTAAGAATATTTTTTTATATTTATTTATATTTAAAAGTGTCTTAATATAGTTTAGTATCGTATTTGAATGTGTCGAATAAAACGTTAGCAAAATAAAATCTCTGCGTATAGGCCGACGCTTATACCAAGTGTCGGTAAAATATATTCTGATATTTTAAAGAGTCAAAATTTTTTAAAATCCTTTCGTTTTAAAAAATAAAAAAATTTAAAATAATAATAAAATTTATTATTTAATAAATTAGTTTGATATAATAAAGAGTTCATATTTTTTGAAGCATCCATTTTTACAATATTATAAAGATGTTTGGTGATACTTTTTTCTGGCCATTAATGTTTCATGCTTTCGCTTAAAGTGCAAAAGCATAAAACTACTAATTACTATATAAGAATTTCATTTTATTTTAATTTTTTTAGAGAGAAAGATTGCATGTTTTTCGTTTTGTTTAATTATTTTTTTAAAAAAATTAATATAATACTTGAAGTGATTAGGGTTTAAGCTTGAAATCTCATATATCAGCTATAAAATTTTTTGCAGACCATTTACGCTAGAGACGGTCAATACTATGTAAAATTTGAAATTAGATGTCTAATTAAATGATTAAGAATTCATATACTTTTTTATTTTATTGTTTAAAATTCCATTGACTTGATATATATATATATATATATATAGGAAAATGCTATGTGTACACCCGTAAGGGGTGTACATCTCACACCCCCACCCATCTAAGGGTGGGGGTGTGATGATGGGTCACTTGATGTGACCCGTAAAAAATATCGCCACCATTAAAATGGTGGAGATGTATGATGTACACCCCTTCGGGGTGTACATGTAGCATTGCTCATATATATATATATATATATATATATATATATATATATATATATATATATATATATATATATATAATTGAGCCCCTATATATGATTTTAAAAGTATCATGTTTGTAGTTTTTAGTTATTAAATGAAAAGATGTATGGTTAAAATAATAATAAGTCCTTTGGGTTAAGTGAGTGGTTGGTGGAATAGAATGATCTAAAATATAAAATTAGTTAAAGGAGTAGATCTAACGGTTAGATATACCCCTTTAACTAATTCGAATTCTTAAATCATTCTATTTTACCAACAACTCACTTAACCCAATGGCCCTACTATCATTCTAACCATACATCTTTTCATCCAAAGGCTAAAACCTATCAGCACCAATGACTTGATACTTTTAAAATAATAGGAGCTCAATTATATATATATATATATATATATATATATATATATATATATATATATATATATATATATATATATATATATATATATATATATATATATATATATATATATATATATATATATATATATATATATTTATTTATTTATTTATTTATTTATTTATTTATGTATATAGAATTGAGCTGGAATGTTGTCGATCGTAAAAGGGCTCTGTTGTCACCCATTTGTTTTCGATGATGGAGCTTTCAAAACTACGATCGGTATCGTTAAATATGATCTAAACTATTTAAATTATTTAGAAATTAAATTTTATACTTTTTCGATATTTTTTCTTATCCATCAAGTGGGCACAAAATTTATGGCTGAAAATAAATATCCTTCATAAAGTAATGATAGGAGTCTTGTAATCAAGATCAAGAGTATAGATCTTGTTTTATATAGTTTAAAAAATTTTCTAACCAAAATTCAATTAATGTAGAATTCTTTATACAGTTAAACTAGCAAAAGACTCATATCTACCATTAAAATTATAAATTTTGTAATTCTTTGATCATTAGGTCAACGATATCGAAAAGAATTAAAATTTAATTTTTAGATAGTTTAAATGGTTTAGATCATATTCAACGGTGCTGATCGTCGATTTGAAAGCTCCATCATCGAAAACAAATGGGTGGCAATATAGCGAGTTTGCTAATCGATAGCATTCCAACTCAACTATATATATATATATATATATATATATATATATATATATATATATATATATATAATAGAGTTTATGTACTTTTAAAAGTATGAGCACAACTATACTTGTGAATTTTTTATCATTGAATTTATATTAAGATTTGTGCTATTAGAAAGTTAACTAAAGAGAGAGAAAGAAAAAAATATAATAACACAAATCTCAATGCAAATCCAATGATAAAAATTTACAAATATAGTTGAACTTGTAACTTTTAAAAATATATAAGCTCAAATATATATATATATATATATATATATATATATATATATATATATATAGGAGCTTATATTTTTTAAAAGGCTAAATTATAGAAAACCTCTTTATAATATACCATTTTTTTATTTTGCCTCCGTGTCTTTCAAGAGTCTATATTTTGCCCCCTCATAATTACGAAATTGTGTATTTATCCTCCCACCGTCAGCATTCCGTAAGTGAATCGTCAATTTCTTAGGTGATATACCGAAAATACCCTTCAAACTCTATCCCTTTCTCCTCCTCACGCTCGGGTGCTCCGAGCCAGTGTGCGACGTCGCCTTCGGGTGCCACCACGACAACGAGGGCCTCTTCGTCGGTGCCGCAGGGCTGCTGGCCCTGGGTGGCGGCGCGCTTTCGTTTCCCTCCCAGTTCTCCGCCAAGTCCTTCTCCTATTGCCTCGTGGACCGCGACTCGCCCTTGGCGGTGAGGGGGCGCCGCTGCTCCGGAACCGTAAGATGGAGACTTTCTACTACGTGGGGCTGCGGGGGATCAGTGTAGGCGGGCAGATGCTCTCGATCCCGGGGTCCGCGTTTGCGGTGGACGAGGGGGGAAGCGGCGGGGTCATCGTGGACTCGGGCACGGCTGTAATGCAGCTGCAGACCGAGGCGTATGCGGCACTGCAGGACGCGTTCGCCGCGGGGACGTAGTCGAAGCTACAGCAGCCGGGACGCCGATGCGGCGGTTCCTGCGATCGTTGAGTATCGTGGAGCTCGATGACGATCGGGAGGGCGGCGGCGGAGGGAAGATTGCGCTGGTGGCGGCGGTGCAGAAGAGCAGGCTGAGCGTGCCGCGCAACGTGCGTGTGTGGGCGCTGCAGGCGTGCGGGAGCGCGTGGGGGAAGCGGTGGACGGGGAAGAAGAAAAGGCATTTACGTTATTTCGCCGGTTCTGTTAACCCCGTTGCCCCCTAAAAATAATTTCATAATTATGAGGGGGTAAAATGTAGGCTTTTGAAAGATAGGGGGGCAAAGTGAAAAAGCGGTATATTATAGAGGGGTTTTCTGTAATTTAGCATTTTTAAGAAACACAAGCTTAAATATATTTGTGATTTTTTTATTATTGGATTTGTATTGAGATTCGTGCTATTATATTTTCTTTTTCTCTCTTTAGTTGACTTTACAAAAACACAAATCTCAATGCAAATTCTATAATAAAAAATTCGCAAAAATATTTGCCCTTGTGTTTTTAAAAGTATATAAATTCTACTAGTAAATTTTTAAAAGTATATATATATATATATATATATATATATATATATAGAGAGAGAGAGAGAGAGAGAGAGGGGGATAGTAGAGTTTATATAATTTCTAAAATATAAACCCAATTATACTAGTAAATTTTTTTACCATTGGATTTGTTTTGGAATCCGTGCTATTATACTTTCTATTTTTTTTTTTTTTTTTTAGTTAACTTTATAATAACATAAATCTCAATAAAAATTCAAAAATAAAAAATTTATAAAAATAGTTGGAGTTGTATTTTAGAAAGATATATAAGTTCTAGTATGTATATATATAGACTAGAGTTTATATATTTTTAAAAGTATAAGTCAAATCATATTTCTAAATTTTTTATCATTAGATTTGCATTAAGAATTGTGAGATTTTATGTTTTACTTTCTCTCTCTTTAGTTGACTTTACAATTGCATAAATCTCAATACAAATTTAATGATAAAAAATTTACAAAATAATTCAATTTGTATTTTTAAAAATATATAAGCTCTAATATATATATATATATATATATATATATATATATATATATATATATATATATATATATATATATATATATATATATATAAGGTCCGTACATGGATCCCTAACAATTGATCGGTGTATTTTCTGAATACGTGCCATACATGGATCCCTAACAATTGCTCGGTGTATTTTCTGAATACGTGGCCCTAGAAATGACTTTTTTGGCTAAGAACAATCCACATCCACAAATATAACAACTTAATGGAGGCCTAAGTACAATTCAGAAGAAAGAATATCTTATTCAAAAATCAAAAATATAAAAAAAGTGTAAAAATATGCTCCAATTGACTTTGCGCATTATTACTTCTAATCTCACCATCTCTTAAACCTTTCTAATCTAATCATGACTTTAAAATATACAAAATAAATATTTACAATAATGATAGAATATTTTATCAAATAACATGATATTTAATTTAGTTAAAATATATGTTATCATAAAAATAAAATAATACCATTAATTTCAGATGAAAATATGTTAAACCAAACATAATATAAGATTATCTAGTAAATTCAAAATTCAAAAAATTGTATTTACGGATTAAGTTCATATTTTTTACCAAAATACCAAACATATATGCAGCAGAAAAGTTCATATATTTTATCAAAAATTTTGTTTACCGAATATACTTATTAAAATTCAAGCAATCCGCTTCTACGTATCATTGCGCTATAACTTAGGACACCATACATAGCTCATGTATAGAAATTCTGTTCCTTTTCGGTATTTGCAAAACTTAATATTCCGAATTCCTTTCAACCAAAACTTAATACCCAACCTGCTTCATCAACCAGGATGTTTTTTTGGTAAAATTATAATACAAAATATATTCTAAATTAGTGCATATTGCACTAATTAAATAGAAAAGAGAAAAAGAGTCCCAACAAAAATAATATCGTACAAAATAAAAAAAATAAAAAAAATTCAATAAAAAATAATTTCATACTAAATAAGTCATATTATAACCATTTTTTTTTAAAAAAAGTCTAATGAAAATTAACACCACGGTACCAAACCGATAAAAAGTCTAATAAAAAGTAATATAATAATTACGCACGAACATAAACATAAACGTGATGCGTAAAGAAAAATAAAATTTTTATTTTTATACTGTGGGAACATTTGATTGGATATTATATTGGATATTAGAAATTTTGTATAAAGAGTAGATTTCTCCCGTGGGGACATTTGATTGGAAGTTAGAAATTTTATGTAAAAACGCTTTCACAGAAATTTCTCCTTTCTCGTACTATAAAAAAAAACATTTGATATAAGAATATAAAAACATTTTTTAGCCCACACTTCAAAGCGTCTTTAAGTATTTTTATAATATAATAAATACTGATGTTTTAAAAAACGTTGTCAATTAAATTTCTTATTATATAAAACTAATTTATTAAATAATAAATTTTATTATTATTTTTAATTTTTTGATATTTTAAAATATTAAATTTTAAAATATCAGAATATATTTTATCAACACTTAATATAAGCGTCATTATATATACGTAACGATTTTTTATTCGCCGACGTTGTAATCGTTACCTTCAAATATAACATTAAATTATATTGTGATGTTTTTAAGTATTATTAATATAAAAACAAACGTCCTTGAATGCTCATTTTTTTTGTAATTTCAATAGCAACAAAACAGTATCAAGGAAGCCAGTCACGTCTTTAATTAATGCATAATTCTATGAATCTTACATCTAACAACTAATTAATGGATAACTAATGCATAATTAATGCATAATACTATGAAATGTCACGTCTAACAAACTAATAAATACTTACATCCAACAACTAATAAAAACTCATAATTGTTGGGAAAGTAGAATCTTTTCTTAAACAACAATGGTATCCGAACATCTCAAAAAGAATATATAATGTACACTTTATCTATTGAAGAATAAAATATATTTTATTGATCATTTCGAAATAATCAGTAAAATTCAGCCTAATTTAAATTAAGTAGAATGTAAGATATATATCTATTTCCAGATGTACAAATAATATTTTTTTTTCTTAAACTTCAATACAAATATGCATTGAATCTTTAATTAATTCATATTTCTTTAATGTCTAACAAACTTTTCTTACAGTTTGACAGCCATTCCTCTCCTCCTGCTCAAGAGGTACAGAAAATACCAATGAAACCAATCAAATATTTAATTAACACATATTTCTATGTAAAATTATATTTAACCACTATAAAAAAAAATTAATATCTAAAATTTTTTTTTTTATATTATTTATATTTAAAAGCGTCTTAATGTAGTTTAGTATCGTATTTGAATGCATCGATTAAAACGTCAGCAAAATAAAGTTTCTACGTATAGACCGACGCATATGCCAAGTGTCGATAAAATATATTCTGATATTTTAAAAAGTCAGAATTTTTTAAAATTCTTTTACTTTAAAACTTCAAAAAATTTAAAATAATAATAAAATTTATTATTTATTAAATTAATTAAATATAATAAAGAGTGTATATTACGATATTTTTTAAAGCATAGGCATTTACTATATTATAAAAACGTTTTGTGATACTTCTTCCTGGCCAGTGATGTTTTGTGCTCTGCTTCCCGTGTAAAAGCATAAAGCTACTAATTACTATATAAGAATTTTATTTTATTTTATTTTATTTAGAAAAAAAGATCGCATTTTTTCGTTTCATTCAGTTTTTTTTTAATTAATATAATATGTGAAGTGACTAGGGTTTAAATTTGAAATTTTATATATCAGCTATTAATTTTTTTAGAGACTATTTACGTTAGGGACAGTCAGTATTATGTAAAATTTTAAAATTTGGAGTTACATTTCTAATTAAATGATTAAGAATTCATATACTTTTTATTTTATTGTTTAAAATTCGATGGACTAATATATATATATATATATATATATATATATATATATATATATATATATATATATATATATATATATATATATATATATATATATATATATATATATATATATATATATATGGGAAAACCTACCTGTACACTCCCAAGGGGGTGTACAGGCTACACTCCACCCCATCCTGGGGTGGGGGTGCATTTCACCCATCAGATGTGATGGGTGAAATGCACCCCCACCCCAGGATGGGGTGGGGTGTAGCCTGTACACCCCCTTGGGGGTGTACAGGTAGCACAGCTCTATATATATATATATATATATATATATATATATATATATATATATATATATATATATATATATATAAATTGAGCTCTTATATATGATTTTAAAAGTACCATTTCATTCGTGTTTATAATTTTTAGTCCTTATATGAAAAGATGTGTGGTTAGGATAATAATAAGTCCTTTGAGTCAAGTGAGTTGTTGGTGGAATAGAATGATCTGAAAGATGAAATTAGTAAAAGGGATAGATCTAACGATTAAATATATCCCTTTGACTAATTTGAATTCTTAAATCATTCTATTTTACCAACCACTCACTTAACCTAAGAGGCCCACTATTATTATAACCATACATCTTTTCATCTCAAGGCTAAAATCCTACAAGTATCAATGACTTGATACTTTTAAAAGAATAGAAGCTCAATTATATATATATATATATATATATATATATATATATATATATATATATATATATATATATATATATATATAGTAGAGCTTATATATTTTTAAAAGTACAAACCAATTTATACTGGTGAATTTTTTATTATTGAAATTTGTTCTATTATAAAGTCAACTAAAGAGAGAAAAAAAAAGTAAAAAACACAAATCCCAATACAAATCTAATGATAAAAAATTTACAAGAATGGATGGACTTGTGCTTTTAAATACATATAAGTTGTACTATATATATATATATATATATATATATATATATATATATATATATATATATATATATATATATATATATATATATATATATATATATATAAAATTTAGGTGGAATGCTATCGTAAAAAGGCTCCGTTGTCATCCATTTGTTTTCGATAATGGAGCTTCGAAAATGACAATCGGTATAATTAAATATGATCTAAACTATTTAAACTATTTAGAAATTAAATTTTACTCTTTTGCGATATTTTTTTTTTATCCTTCAAGTGGGCATAAAAATGAATGGCTGCAAATAAATATCCTTCATAAAGTAATGATAGGAGTCTTGTAATAAAAATCAAGACTATAGATCTTATTTTATATAATTTTAAAAATTTTCTAATCAAAATTCAATTAATAAAGAATTTTTTATACCGCTAAACTAGCAAAAGACTCATATCTACTATTAAAATTACAAATTTTGCAACCTTTTGATCAGTGGGTCAACGATGTCAAAAAGAATTGAAATTTAATTTCTAAATAGTTTAAATGGTCTAGATCATATTCAACGGTAGATCGTCGATTTGAAAGCTCCATCATCGAAAACAAATTGGTGGCAATATAGCCAGTTTGCTATCGATAGCATTCCAGTTTAACTCTATATACATACATATGTCTAAATATATATATATATATATATATATATATATATATATATATATATATATATATATATATATATATATATATATATATATATATAATTGAGCTCCTATGCTTGTAAAAGCACCAAATTATTTGTACTTGTGAGTTTTTTACCCTTGGATGTAGGAATGTGTGTTTAGGATGATGGTGGACCACTTGGGTTTAGTGGGTGGTTGGTAGAATAGTATGATCTAAGGAATAGAATTAATCAAAGGGTTAGATCTAACGGTAGAAAACTTATAAGTATCAATTGTTTGGTGCTTGTACAAGCACAGTAGCTCTACTATATAGTAGAGCTTATATACTTTTAAAAGTATGAGCCCTACTATACTTGTGAATTTTTTACTATTGGATTTACATTGAGATTTGTGCTATTGTAAAGTCAACTAAAGAGAGAAAAAGAAAAAAGTAGAATACCACAAATTAATCTCATTGCAAATCCAATAGTAAAAAAATCACAAACATATTTGAACTATTGTACTTTCTCTTATTTTATCTTTAGTTGATTTTATAATAACACAAATATCAATAAAAATTTAATAATAAAAAATTCACAAAAATAGTTAAATTTGTACTTTTAAAAATATATAAGTTCTCGTGTGTGTATATATATATATATATATACTACAAAAAAATTAGATTATAGGGATACATTTTTGTGATAATTTTTTGCAAGCGTCACATTTTTATTCTATCTATATCCAAAATTAGATTATAGGGACACATTTTTGGGGCGCATTATAATAATTTATCGCTATCCATCATAGCGACGGCACATATAGCGATACTAATAACAAGTGTCGGTATTTTTTTCAATAATATTTTTTAAAATTTTTAGGGACACTTAAAAATGTCGCTATAACATAATTTTATTACAGTAATATATATATATATATATATATATCATAGGGCTACTATACACTTATGAGTATAAACTCTTTTATACTCATAAGTTTTTTACCCTTGGATGAAGGAATGTACGGTTAGGATGATATAGTGGTCCCCAGGGACGAGGCCATATTAAGGCCCAAAATGGCCATAGCCCCCTTCAACTTTTTAATATTGCTTAATAGTCCTAAGTATCAATTTAATTATTTTTCTTTTTTAGATAGTCTTGACCCCCTCAACTTTTTAATATTTGTTTAATAATTTTTCATTCCGATATAATTTTTTTTTCTTCTTTGTATGCATTTTAAATAGGTAAAATATTGTAATGACACGACTTTTTAGTAATATTTTACCCTCCTTCTAATAAAGCACCCCTTTGAGTGAATCGAAATTATCAAGTTTCTTTAAGTCGGTCGGTGTGTTGCATGAGTATTTTTCTGTGAAAGAGCACAAAAAATGATGACCGACGGTGCAATCGGATCTGAAATCCGATGTAGGAATCTGCCGGAACAGGGTTTTTAGAGTTGCGGCGATTGAACGTGCATCGGAATCAGTGTAAAATATTCTGCACGTTTTTCGAGGAAAATGTAGGTTTATCTCGTGCGATTAATTAGTTAGAGAATTAGTTATTTGGTTACGGATACTAAAGGGTGGGTTTATCTCATGCGATTAAGTAGTTAGAGAGTTAGTTATTCGGTTACGGGTATTAAAAGGTGGGTTTATCTCGTGCGATTAATTAGTTAGAGAATTAGTTATTCGGTTACGGGTATTACAAGGTGGGTTATCCCGTAGGATTAATTAATTAAAGAATTAATTAATTGGTGACAGAAATTAAAAGGCGGGATTTATTTGTACGTACGAAAAGGGAAATCTCACTTTTCGCAAAAAGAGAAACCCTAGCCGGAGAGAACGAGGGAGAAAAAGAGAAGGAAAAGACGGAACCCTAACCGGAGGAGGAGAAAGAAGGAAAGAGGAAGGAGACGGAGGAACCCGATCACCCCGAAAAACGTACCGGAATTAGAAGAGCGTTCGGTCGGCTTCCCCGTCGGAACTTTCGGTAAGCAGATTTCGTTTTGTTGCGTTATTGGGGTTTTTCTGTGTCTTCTTCGTGTCTTCATCGCCGTCCCCGTCCCCGACGTCATTGCCGACCCCGCCGCCGCCACCACCGCGCGACCTAGGGCGCGGAGTGGGCGGGCGGAAGACGCGCGGTGCCGCTAGGGCACCGCGCGGACGCGCGGACGTGCGGACGACGCGCGGTGCCGCTAGGGCACCGTGCGGACGGGCGGACTACGCCGGCAACGCTAGGGCGCCGTGCGGGCACCGCCCCCGGGTGCGCAACAGCGCGGCCTTGCGTCGTGCGGGGCACCTGCGGGCGGGCGGCGGCGCGCGGGCGCCGTCCCGGGCGCGCAACCGCGCGGCCTTGCGCCGCGCGGGGCGCCCGTGGGCGGGCTGCGCCGCGCGGGTGCCGCGCGGGCGCTGCCCCGGGCGCGCAACCGCGCGGCCTTGCGCCGCGCGGGGCGCCCGCGGACGAGCGCATACCGCGCGGGCGCCGCCCCGGGCGCACGCCGCCCGGCTTGCGCCGCGCGGGGCACCCGCGGGGCAGGCGGGCGCCGCGCGGGCGCCGCGCGGGCGCCACCCGCGGATGCACACCACGCGGTTTCAGGCCGCGCGGGGCATTCGCCGGCGGCAGCGCCCGCGCGGGGACCCGTCGGGTGTCGTAATTGTGCAGTTTTTTGGGTTTTCATCGCGGGGGATAGTTTTGGATTTCCGTTTCCATAGTGTTAGTGCGTCATATTAATGATCGTCTTTCTTTGGGGGACTTCCTTAGGTCCGGATGCGCAACGGGAGTGTGCGAAAGATCCAGTTTTTCCCGCAACCAGGTGGGTACCCTTGCAATAAGTGCAACGAGTGCATTAAGTGCACCATATCATCGTAAAAGACTTGATAATCTGTCTAATAAAGTAGATGAACTGTTAAACCTTTCACATGAATATATATTGATCTTTCATTATTAAATTGTGGCGACTGAGGGTCGCGGTGCTTGATACACGCCGACTTCGGCAAACCATGTTTTTGGATGCTGCACGTACACTGGCGGATTGGCCTCCGCATAGGTGTACTTTTCCGGAGAAGTGGTCTGAATGACACGTGTACCCCACGTGTGTAGGGTGGGGACCTCTTCACGATAGCTAAACATGTCGCTCACGCATCATGAAGGGGTAAAGGGCATCATAAATGTCACGTGGGGAGATCGTCGACTTCCTGACGTGAACTGTGTGATTTTTCCCATGGGGAGATCGTCGACTCCCCGACGGGCGCTATGTGACTAAATCAAGTAATGTGGACTCATGAGATGGGAAAGCGAAAGGTTCTGGTGTAATCGGTTTGTTTTAAAATTATTGTCAACTTATCATCTACTTTATTTGTCACTGACTTTACCCACTCCGTGACAGGTCTGATTATGTGTAGTAGCCGGGATGGCGGTGAGACTGCGTCGAGAGGACCTTAGCCGTAGGAGGCTAGCTACGTTATCTCATTTCTCTTTTAGCTTAACTCTTAGTTTAATTTGCTTGAATGTGGATCATGTGGGTTGTTGGATAGCCAATTATTTAGCACTGTGGATTTGATTTACTTTTTTGCGGCATGGTTTATAACTAACAAAATGATTTCGAAAATGCTTTCCAAACTAAGTGCCGTGTGGGCACAATCTTGGTAAACCCCTGGATTTATCCTTTCAAAAGGTATGGCCGCTTTGGTGTGAATGTGTACATGTTTTCAAAAACTGGGTGTCGTGTGGACACCGTTTGCAAAACCCGTAGTTTAACTCTGGATATGATTGAACGAAATTACCTTCCCTTTCTTGTTCACTGTGATTGTGTGGTTAAAGAATGTTGTTGATGTTGTGTTGTAAACGTGACGCCGTGCATATACAAAGGAGACTCTGTCCGATGGAAGAGTGAATTTGTATATGTGGCGGGTCTGACACGCACTGGGGGAGGTCGATACTTATTCATAAAGAAAAAAATGTATACGCTTTTTCCGCTTGTCTTTACCTAAAAACCCCCGGGGCGTGACAGATTAAATGGTATCAGAGAAAAACAATTTTAACCACAGTAGTCGGTGACCAACATCCACAGTGCATGATGCCACAAGCAAATTGAACATGAGATAACCAAGATGTAGGTGCAGTAGATCGTGAATGTACGGGGGAAAAAGGGGTTTAATTTCGGTGCGTTTGTAGGTCTTGGTGCTAGACCAGTTAAGTCTAGGATTGACTTGTTTTCTTTGTGTACACGGATGACGGCCCGGACTTGGTCTTCAATCAAGAGCGTGGGAATGGAAGTGACGGTGTTGACAGCTACGGAGGACCGACTACATTGACAACAGTCGCACGATGTGGCCAGGCAACTGCCAACGCTCACAGAAGACATGGAATACCAACGACACGGGTTACCCGCCTCCCGAGAAGTAGTCGACCGGGCCACCTCGGTAGAGCGGGAGTTGACCAATGCGCCGACCAGTAGGAGACTGGGAGCCGACCACCCAAGTATCCGAAGGCGCAGCAAGGAACCAGAAGCACGCCGACGGAAGGACCGGAACCGGGGGAGACCGACCAGGCAATGTCTGCGGCGGAGTACACCGAGTAACCGACTATTCCTGGAAGCACGATCATTGCTTCGATGTGGCAAGCCGGGGCATCTTCGCTCTTACTGCCCCCTGAACCTGGGGATAGCCCCTTTAGTGGTGCGACGCGGGTAAGAGGTCCCACGCAACAGCATGACGTAGGACGCACTGCCCCGGATGAAGTAGTAGCAGAGACACTCTACCCTTAGTTGTCCCTTTTCGAATATGACCTTTTTCGACATCTGGAGTACCCCACCTCTTCACCTCTTGTGTTACTACTTCTGCCCATAGTTAGTTAGGTTAGATCCCTTCGTAGTACGATGTCGGCCCAGACCCTTGGACGGTCCCTAGAAATGGATAGTTGTTTACCTTCCTACCCGCTAAGGTTGGGAAGGCTGTCATGTCTTTGAGACTTAGTAGTGAACCCCCGCTGAAGGATTTTGATGTAATGCTAGGGAAGCCGTGCGTCATATGTGATGGGGCGCATCGAGTGACGAGCTGCCCTTGGAGGCACGACCACTGCCTTTGGTGCGGCAAGCCGGGCCACTCACGTTTCACATGCTCCCAGAAACCGGCTACCACTGCCCCGGCGCCGCAACCCTAGGAACCAGAGAATGCTGCAGCCCCCGACCTACAGAAGGACCTACCCGGGCGGGCGGGCTTCGGGGCATAGGAGACCCTATCGTTCTTAGTGAGAGCACTTAGGGGTTATGTAAGGGTTAAATGGGTCTCACCCCCTTACCTTGCAATTAAGAACCCAGGAGACCGATAGGTCGCATGGGGCCGCAGTCCAAGTTAGATCCGACATCTCAGTCGTAAGGGAATTTCCGGATGTATTTCCGGCAGAACTCCCTGGGATGCCACCTGAACGAGAGGTCGAATTCCCCATTGAGCTGCTCCCAGGCACTAAACCCATCACCAAAGCACCGTATAGGATGGCTTTCGCCGAGTTGAAGGAACTCAAGTCGCAGCTGGAGGACCTTTTGGATAAAGGCTTCATCAGACCGAGCGTGTCGCCATGGGGCGCGCCCGTTCTGTTCGTAAGAAAGAAGGACGAAAGCCTTCGTTTGTGCATAGACTACCGGGAAATAAACAAGGTCACCATTAAGAATAAATACCCCCTGCCGAGGATCGACGATCTATTCGACCAGCTACAAGGGGCAACAGTATTTTCAAAGATCGATCTGCAGTCCGACTACCATCAGCTGAGTTAGGGGCGAGGACATCCCCAAGACAGCTTTCCGGACACGCTACGGCCACTACGAGTTCACGGTAATGCCGTTCGGGCTCACCAATGCCCCAGCGGTATTTATGGACATGATGAACAGGGTGTTCAAACCCTTCTTAGATTTATTCGTAGTGGTCTTCATTGATGATATCCTCATCTACTCCCGTACGGATGAGGAACATGAGGAGCACCTACGTATAGTCCTTCAAACCCTCCGGGATCAGAAACTCTATGACAAACTCAAAAAGTGTGAGTTTTGGCTCCGCGAGGTGGACTTTTTGGGACATGTTGTTTCGGCATCTGGAATTGCGGTAGACCCGAGGAAGATAGACTCGGTGACAGACTGGTCCCGACCGACAACAGTAATCGAGATTCGAAGTTTCCTGGGTCTGGCAGGGTATTACAGGCGTTTTGTGGAAGGCTTCTCCAAGATAGCCACTCCCCTGACCCGCCTGACCCGGAAAGGGGAGAAGTTTATCTGGACGGACCAATGCTAGAAGAGTTTTGAAGAACTCAAGGACAGATTGACGCAGGCCCCGGTTCTCGCCTTACCGGAACCTGGGGAAGACTATGAGGTTTATTGCGATGCGTCGCGAAACGGCCTCGGAGGTGTGCTTATGCAACGGGGTAAGGTCATAGCCTATGCATCAAGACAACTAAAGGAGTACGAGAGGAATTATCCTGTGCACGACTTGGAGCTGGCGGCAGTCGTGTTTGTCCTCAAGTTGTGGAGACATTACTTGTACGGGACACACTGCGATGTGTATTCCGATCATCAGAGCCTCAAGTACCTCTTCACCCAGAAGGAGCTAAACTTGGGGCAAAGGCGGGGGCTCGAGCTACTGAAAGACTATGACTTGTCGATCCACTACCACCCGGGGAAGGCAAATGTGGTGGCCGACGCCTTGAGCCGCAAGGGGCAGACAGAAGGAGCAGGGGTAAGTGCTATTACCCAGCAGGACCGCCTGATTGCAGAATTTTCGCAATTGAGGCTAGAGGTGGTGCCAGCAGGTACGGTCGCACGACTCACGACCCTGGTGGTCAGACCCACCCTGCTAGACAGGATCTTGGAAGGACAGTCGAAAGATACCCAGTTACAACTTGTGCGAGACAGAGTACCCTCATACCAAGGGGGCGATTTCGCAATAGGCTCTGATGGCACAATACGATTCTGAGGACGAATCTGCGTGCCGGACCTACCGGAACTCAAAGAGGAGATTCTGAAGGAAGCGCATACTGCTCCCTACGCAGTGCACCCTGGGGGAACGAAGATGTACAAAGATATAAAGCAAACCTTCTGGTGGCCTAAATTGAAGGGAGACGTGACCCGATTCGTGGCACATTGCCTGGTGTGCCAACGAGTAAAGGCCGAGCATCAACGCCCAGCAGGGAAGTTACAACCGCTGTCGGTGCCGGAATGGAAGTGGGAGATGATTACGATGGATTTTGTGACCGGATTCCCGAGATTGCCACAGGGACATGATGCGATATGGGTCATAGTGGATCGTTTGACGAAATCGGCCCACTTCCTGCCCATACATACGACGTGGACTCAGGAACGACGGGCGCAAACCTACATTAATGATATAGTGAGGTTGCATGGTATACCGGCGTCCATTACGTCGGACAGAGACACGCGATTTGTGTCGAACTTTTGGCAAAGCCTGCAACGAGCAATGGGAACCAAACTGCATTTCAGCACGGCTTTTCACCCGCAAACTGACGGACAATCGGAACGGGTGATCAAAATCCTCGAAGACATGCTCCGGGCGTGTGTACTTGACTTGGGCGAAGGGTGGTCTCGGTACCTACCCCTGGTGGAATTCGCCTACAATAACAGTTACCAAGCCAGCATTCAAATGGCGCCATACGAGGCTCTGTATAGGCGCCGCTGTCGGTCTCCAATATGCTGGGACGACTTGGGAGAGTGCAAGTTTTTGGGCCCAGATTTAGTGGAGGAGACTGAGGCGAAGGCGCGTCTGATCAAACAATGGCTGCTGACCGTCCAGAGCAGACAGAAAAGTTACGCGGACCATAGACGACGGGATTTGGAATTCATGGTGGGTGAGCACGCGTTGCTCCGAGTTTCGCGTTCAAAGGGGACCCGACGTTTCGGACTGAGGGGAAAGTTAAGTCCGAGGTACGTGGGACCGTTCGAGATCCTAGAACGCGTGGGCCCGGTGGCGTACCGGTTGGCCCTGCCGCCGAACCTCGATCGAGTCCACAACGTGTTTCACGTTTCAATGCTCCGAAAGTACCTCCTCGACCCCTCCCACGCCCTAGATGTATCCACGATCGAGTTACGAGAGGACTTAAGCGTCGAGGAGACGCCGGTGCGGATTTTGGCACGAGAAGATAAGAAATTGCGCAATCGGACTATCCCCTATGTAAAGGTCCAATGGAGCAACCACGAGGATCGCGAAGCGACGTGGGAACTGGAATCGAAATGAAGGAATGTTTTCCCGAGTTGTTTAGCGAGAGTTGTAATTAAGTTTCGAGGACGAAACTTCTTTTAAAGTGTAAGTGGTGTAATGACACGACTTTTAAGTAATATTTTACCCTCCTTCTAATAAAGCACCCCTTTGAGTGAATCGAAATTATCGAGTTTCTTTAAGTCGGTCGGTGTGTTGCATGAGTATTTTTCTGTGAAAGAGCACGAAAATAATGACCGGCGGTGCAATCGGATCTGAAATCCGATGTAGGAATCTCCCGGAACAGGGTTTTTAGAGTTGCGGCGATTGAACGTGCATCGGAATCTGTGTAAAATATCCTGCACGTTTTCCGAGAAAAAGGAGGGTTTATCTCGTGCGATTAATTAGTTAGAGAATTAGTTATTCGGTTACGGGTACTAAAAGGTGGGTTTATCTCGTGCGATTAATTAGTTAGAGAGTTAGTTATTCGGTTACGGGTATTAAAAGGTGGGTTTATCTCGTGCGATTAATTAGTTAGAGAATTAGTTATTCGGTTACGGGTATTACAAGGTGGGTTATCCCGTAGGATTAATTAATTAAAGAATTAATTAATTGGTGACAGAAATTAAAAGGCGGGATGTATTTGTACGTACGAAAAGGGAAATCTCACTTTTCGCAAAAAGAGAAACCCTAGCCGGAGAGAACGAGGGAGAAAAAGAGAAGGAAAAGACGGAACCCTAACCGGAGGAGGAGAAAGAAGGAAGAGGAAGGAGACGGAGAAACCCGATCACCCCGAACAACGCACCGGAATAAGAAGAGCGTTCGGTCGGCTTCCCCATCGGAACTTTCGGTAAGTAGATTTCGTTTTGTTGCGTTATTGGGGTTTTTCGGTGTCTTCTTCGTGTCTTCATCGCCGTCCCCGACGTCATTGCCGACCCCGCCGCCGCCACCACCGCGCGACCTAGGGCGCGGAGTGGGCGGGCGGACGACGCGCGGTGCCGCTAGGGCACCGCGCGGACGTGCGGACGACGCGCAGTGCCGCTAGGGCACTGCGCGGACGGGCGGACTACGCCGGCGCCGCTAGGGCGCCGCGCGGACACCGCCCCCGGGCGCGCAACCGCTCTGCCTTGCGCCGCGCGGGGCGCCCGCGGGCGGGCGGCGCCTCGCGGGTGCCGCGCCGTCGCCGCCCCGGGCGCGCAACCGCGCGGCCTTGCGCCGCGCGGGGCGCTCGTGGGCGGGCTGCGCCGCGCGGGTGCCGCGCGGGCGCCGCCCCGGGCGCGCAACCGCGCGGGTGCCGCTCGGGCGCCGCCCCGGGCGCGCAACCGCGCGGCCATGCGCCGCGCGGGGCGCCCGCGGACGAGTGTATACCGCCCGGGCGCCGCGCGGGCGCCGCCCCGGGCGCACGCCGCGCGGCCTTGCGCCGCGCGGGGCACCCCCGGGGCAGGCGGGCGCCGCGCGAGCGCCATTCGCGGATGCACACCGCGCGGTTTCAGGCCGCGCGGGGCATTCGCGGGCGGCAGCGTCCGCGCGGGGACCCGTCAGGTGCCGTAATGTGCAGTTTTTGGGTTTTTCATCGCGGGGGATAGTTTTGGATTTCCGTTTGCATAGTGTTAGTGCGTCATATTAATGATCGTCTTTCTTTGGGGGACTTCCTTAGGTCCGGATGCGCAGCGGGAGTGTGCGAATGATCCAGTTGTCCAGTTTTCCCCGGAACCAGGTGGGTACCCTTGCAATAAGTGCAACGAGTGCATTAAGTGCACCATATCATCGTAAAAGTCTTGATAATCTGTCTAATAATGTAGATGAACTGTTAAGCCTTTCGCATGAATATATATTGATCTTTCATTATTAAATTGTGGCGACTGAGGGTCGCGGTGCTTGATACACGTCGACTTCGGCAAACCATGTTTTTGGATGCTGCACGTACCTGGCGGATTGGCCTCCGCATAGGTGTACTTTTCCGGAGAAGTGGTCTGAATGACCCGTGTACCCCACGTGTGTAGGGTGGGGACCTCTTCACGATAGCTAAACATGTCGCTCACGCATCGTGAAGGGGTAAAGGGCATCATAAATGTCACGTGGGGAGATCGTCGACTCCCTGACGTGAACTGTGTGATTTTACCCGTGGGGAGATCGTCGACTCCCCGACGGGCGCTATGTGACTAAATAAAGTAATGTGGACTCATGAGATGGGAAAGCGAAAGGTTCTGGTGTAATCGGTTTGTTTTAAAATTATTGTCAAATGCTTATCATCTACTTTATTTGTCATTCACTTTACCCACTCCGTGACAGGTCTGATTAGGTGTAGTAGCCGGGATGGCGGTGAGACTGCGTCGACAGGACCTTAGCCGTAGGAGGCTAGCTACGTTATCTCATTTCTCTTTTAGCTTAACTCTTAGTTTAATTTGCTTGAATGTGGATCATGTGGGTTGTTGGATAGCCAATTATTTAGCACTGTGGATTTGATTTACTTTTATGCGGCATGGTTTATAACTAACAAAATGATTTCGAAAATGCTTTCCAAACTAAGTACCGTGTGGGCACAATCTTGGTAAACCCCTGGATTTATCCTTTCAAAAGGTATGGCCGCTTTGGTGTGAATGTGTAAATGTTTTCAAAAACTGGGTGTCGTGTGGACACCGTTTGCAAAACCCGTAGTTTAACTCTGGATATGATTGAACGAAATTACCTTCCCTTCCTTGTTCACTGTGATTGTGTGGTTAAAGAATGTTGTTGATGTTGTGTTCTAAACGTGACGCCGTGTATATACAAAGGAGACTCTGTCCGATGGAAGAGTGAATTTGTATATGTGGCGGGTCTGACACGCACTGGGGGAGGTTGATACTTATTCATAAAGAAAAAAATGTATACGCTTTTTCCGCTTGTCTTTACCTAAAAACCCCCGGGGCGTGACAAATATATTAAGAGTCTCATACTTATAAGGTATTTTGAAATACATCCCTTAAATTTAAATTTTTTGTTTTATATATTTTTTAAATTTCTAACTGGTGAGCTATTTTATTTAACAAAATAAAATATTATATTAAATTTAATAGCTCTTTGATCTACATTAAATGGTATAATTTTATTTATTAAAAATACTAAGAATTCGATCACTAAATGAAATATTATTAGATTTAGTAAAATTTATAGTTATTTGAATATAATAGTATAAATTAAATAATTAAAAATTAAATTAAAAATTAATTTTAATATTTTTAATTAATTATTAAATTAATAATTTTTTAAAAAAAAATGATTAGATAAAATTATAATTATGTGCTAAAATTTTTATTTGAATATATTTTGGCCCTCCTCAAGATTAAATTCTGGCTTCGTCCCTGGTGGTCCCCTTATGGTTTACTAAGTTGTTGGGGAAATAGTATAAATTCTAGGGACTACTATAATCCTAACCGCACATTTCTTCAACCAAGGGATGAAAACTTATGAGTACAAAAAGATTTTACTCATAAGAGTATAGTAGCTGGACCAAGCTACTATACTCCGGCTAGAATACTATATAGTCCGGCTAGAATACTATCGATAGCACCAAGCAATTGGTGCTATCAAGTTTTCTGCCGTTGGATGAAAAGATATGCGGTTGGGATTATAGTGGTCCCCTAAGATTTTTACTATTCAATCAACCACCTAGTAAACCCTAGGGGACCACTATTATCTTAACCACACATTTTTTAATCCAAAGACTAAAAACTTGATAGCACCAATGACTTGGTGCTATCGATAGTATTCTAGCCTAATTATATGTATATATATATATATATATATATATATATATATATATATATAGTCCGGCTACTATACTATTAATAGTACCAAGTTATTGGTGCTATCAAGTTTTCTATCCTTAGGTCAACCCCTTTGATCATTTTCACCCGTTAGATTTTATTATTTCTCCAACCACCTATTAAACCCAAGGGGCCCACTATCATCTCAATCACACATCTATTAATTTATGGGTTAAAAACTTAATAGCAATAATAATTTGGTACTATTAATAATATTCCAGCCTAGCTCTCTCTCTCTATATATATATATATATATATATATATATATATATATATATATATATATATATATATATATATATATATATATATATAAGGTCCATACATGGCTTGAATATAATAAATTCTAATATATCTATAAAATTAAATTAATAAAAAATAATTAAATAATCGGGTTCAAAATAGAAAAAATACTAAATCTTTTATAAATAATCTAAAAAATGCAAAAACAAAGGTCTTTACCAATGATCTCGAATTTTTTTTTTTTGAAAGAGTTGCATAAAACACCCACGCAGAAAAGTTCTTTCTGTTTAAAATTTAGAAAAAGCTAAATATATATTCTTTGATGGGTGTATATCTTACACCCTCATTCATCCAAAAATAAAATAAATTTTATCTATCACTTGAAATGATAGATAAAAAAGTTTCCATCCTTGAATAACTAGGGATATAAAATATACACCCATATAAGAATGTACATATAGCATTCCTCTTAAAATTTTTCAACATGTAAAAATGACCGAACTTAAAGAGATTATTGATTTTGTTTTATTAAGTCAGTATCTTTTTTTGAATTCATGCGCTAAATTAGTTACATCATGCATACAACTTTATTAAACATGCAAGGACATTATTAGCTGGGGCGGTCTACTTCGTTTTTCTTTAAGAGATGCTGACTTAATTGGCAAATTAAACTCATATAACTAAACTTGTCGTTGTTCAAAAATGTCTTATACTTAATTAACATAAATAAATAAAGTAGTTAGACATTGGGAGGTCTTTTTCAAAAGGGGCCATAGTTGGGGGTGCTTGTACTTTTTTTAATTAATATGGGCCATAATGTTACGGACTTAAGCTTTTCGCCTAGCAAAAGTTCGTGCGGCACCTGCCTTCCTGCTCGAAGAGGGCAAGTCTTGCTCTCTGTTTGTTAGTCCGGACCTTCGCGGCCTACGATTAAATGCAAAAATAGAAAAAAGAGAAAGAAGTAGTGGTTCCGCAGAAAAATTAAGTACTCTCTTTATTTAGAAAATAACAACTATAAGATACAACTCTCTCTTATTGTTTTGGCCTTAGCCAACTCTTCTATTTATAGGCTCATGTACATAACTCACCCACTAAGCCTACATTTAAGACACCCACTAATGTCTATATTAAATACCTACTAAGCCCACTTACAACCTTGTGGGTTATGCATGACTCTTGACATCCCTTGACATTGATGGTAGTGATGGCATTGATGAAGGAGGTTACAAGTCTCTTCACTTTCCTACAAATGATGTTGAAGTTGGGCCTCCTTGTCAAGCCCACTTTGGTTTGGGCTAGGAACTTAGACTGAAATTTTGTAAGTCCCTAACACTCTCCCCCACCTAATGCGCAGGCATCCTCGTCGCGCGCTGCTTCTGGAACTCGTTGATAAGTGCTTGGCATTGCCAAAGTGTGTCACTCTTCTCCCAAGTAGCCTGGCCGTAGGGAAGATTTTTTCACTTTACCAAGTACTCTGGGCTTGGCAGCACTCCGTGTCGCTGAATCAGTCGAGTGTCCAGAATGGATTCTGCTTCTTTGTTAAAGGATGTAGTCATGGTCACCGGGGCGCGCTACGACACGCCACGGTTTAGATCCTCGGCATCTTTATGGTATTGTTTCAGCCTGCTGACATGGAAGACCAGGTGGATCTTGAGGTTCGCGGGCAGCTGCAGTTTGTAGGCAGACTTACCCACACATTTGACGTTCGGGTATGGGCCTTCATACTTGCGCAACAGCCCTTTGTGCACCTTGCGCAAGACCTTGAACTGCTGCGGTAGTAATTTGACCATCACTTGATCACCCACTGCAAACTCCTGAGGTTATCGCTTCTCGTCCGCCCACTTCTTCATTCGTCGCGCTGCTTTCTCCAAGCTCGCCCTCGCATTTTCACCCATTTCCTGCAAGTTAGGTAAATTGGAGAGCAACAGGGCTGCGGAACTGCTCTTCCGTAGCGGCTGTGTGTGGGGCGAGCGGTTGTCGCCCAATCGCCAGCTCGAAAGGACTACAGCCCGTAGAGTCGCTGCGTCGCAAGTTGTAGGAAAACTGGGCAACATCAAGTTGATGTACCCAATCCTTCTGACTAGCACTCACGTAGTGCCGCAAGTACTCCTCCAACAGAGCATTCACCCGCTCCGTTTGTCCGTCTGTCTGTGGATGAAAACTGGTGGAAAAGAGCAACTCAGACCCCAAGATTTTGAACACCTCGGTCCAAAACTTGCCAGTGAATCTGGGGTCGCAGTTGCTCATAATACTTTCGGGGATCCCCCAAGACTTGACGACATGGCTGACGAAGAGTCGTGCTGCTTCTTCAGCCGTGCAATCGGTTGGTGCTGCGATGAAGGTCCCGTACTTAGAAAAACGATCCACCACCACCAGTATGGAGCCACGCTCCCCTACCTTTGGCAAGGCGGAGATGAAGTCCATGGAGATGCTCTCCCACGGACGGTTCGGAATAGGCAACAGTTTGAGGAGGCCGCCAGGTCGCTGGTGTTCAACCTTGTCCTGTTGACACACCAAGCAAGTTCGCACGTAGGCCTCAACGTCTTCATGCATTCGTGGCCAGTAGTAAGCGGCCTCGAGCAGTGCCGAAGTCCGCTTATGACCTGGATGACCTGCCCACTTGGAGTCATGACACTCCTTATGAGCTCGCGGCGAAGGTTGCCCGACTTGGGCACAAACACCCGCCGCCCTTTGGTGAGGAGTAACTTGTCGCTGAGCCAAAACCTTCGCGTTTTGCCCTCCTTGACAAGTTGCACAAGGTTCTGAGCGATAGGGTCCTCATTGGTTCCTGCGCGAAGTCGATCGCGGAGTGTCCCGCGAAGTTGCCACACAGCCGTTAGTTCAGCCTTGCGGCTGAGTGCATCGGCCACGTGATTCTCCTTCCCGGACTTGTACTGCATCACCATGTCGAACTCCGTCAAGAAATTCTGCCACCTTGCTTGCTTAGGCGACAGCTTCTTCTGCGACTGGAAGTAGCTTGTGGCGACGTTGTCGGTGCGCACCACAAACCTGCTCCCGAGCAAATAATGCCGGTAGGTCCGCAAACAATGCATGACGGCGGTCATCTCCTTCTCTTGGACAGTGTACCGCCGCTCGGGGTCATTGAGTTTGCGACTCTCATAGGCAATGGGGTGTCCATCCTGCACGAGAACACCGCCAATGGCAAAATCTGGGGCATCGGTGTGTACCTCAAAGGTGCGACTGCAGTCAGGTAGTCGCAGCACCGGATCCTCCGTCACCGCCCGCTTTAGGTCCTCGAATGCCTCCACGCATTGAGGGGTCCAATCCCACGAGTGGTTCTTCTTCAAGAGATCCGTTAGGGGGGCTGCTCTCGCAAAGTAGCATGCAATAAAACGCCGATAGTAGTTGACGAGCTCAAGAAATGACCGCAACTTAGGTATGGTTGTTGGGGTCTCCCATTCACAAATGGCTCGCACTTTCCGTTGATCCATGCGGAGTTGTCCCTGGCCTATCCAGTGGCCAAGGAAGTGTACCTCTTCCTTTGCGAAGCTACATTTCTCCTTCTTGACGAACAACTGGCTCTCCCGCAACACTTGGAAGATGGCTCGTAAGTGTTCAATGTGCTCCTCCAAGGTGTTGTTGTATACCACGATGTCGTCGAGGTACACGACCACAAAGCGATCGAGATAGGGATGGAACAGCTTGTTCATGAGGGTGCAGAAGGTCGCTGGCGCATTCGTCAAGCCGAACGGCATGACAAGGAACTCATAGGACCCGTACCTTGTCACGCACGTGGTCTTTTCCTCATCTCCTTCCGCAATCCGCACTTGGTAGTACCCCGAGCGAAGATCAAGTTTGGTGAAGAATTTTGCTCTGCCCAATTGATCAAAGAGATCTGCAACCAAAGGGACAGGGTACTTGTTTTTAATAGTTACCTTGTTGAGCGCCCTGTAGTCTATACAAAGCCGTAGGCTTCCATCGCTCTTCCGCTGGAACAAAACTGGTGCTCCATAGGGTGTTTTTGACGGTCGAACAAAGCATGCATCGAGGAGTTCCTTCAATTGCTTTTGCAACTCCTCGAGCTCTAGCGGGGCCATTCGGTATGGCGCTTTTGCTTGCGATTTGGCTCCTGGCTCGAGCTCGATAGCATGATCCACCTCCCGCCTAGGTGGAAGTTGCTTTGGCAATTCCTTGGGCATGACGTCCTGGAATTCCGCCAAAACTGTAGCAATCTCCGTCGAAAGGCCCTCCTCCTCGAGGCCCTCGTCGCTCACCTCGCGGGTTGCCGCAAGGTAAGTCATCTCACCACGGTTCACACCCCTTCGCAACTGCAAAGCAGAGAGGCTCTGGGTGTTTACCGTTTTCTCCTGGCTCGCTAGGACCATGCATGGGGTTGTCTCCTCCATGATGCTTAATGCTCCAAGATGTGGCATCGGAACCGCCTTTGACGAAGCCAAGAAGTCCATACCCAGTATGGCTTGGAAGTCGTCGATAGGTGAAGTTTGCAGTGCCCTTCCAAGGTCCCACTGCAATTGCCACGCCTTTAGCTACCCCTACCACAGGTTGTGCCTCCGAGTTGATGATCTTGATTTTACTTGTGTCATTCTCGAGGGAAAGGCCTAATCGCATGGCCTCCACCTTCGCGACAAAGTTATGAGTGGCTCCCGTATCGACCAGCGCTCTTGTGGCTCTGCTGTTGAGGACCACATCGATGTACAGGAGTCCCTTGTTGAGGGGTTTGGTGTTGCTTGCCAACCCCTGAACCGCATTGACGAGCCTAAGAGCGCCCATCTTCGTTGGTTCGCTGCTGCCCTCACCCTGCTCAGTTTGGACAACATTTGCCTGTTTTTTCTTTGGTCAGTCTTTCGCCCAATGGTTCTCACCACAAACGTAGCACATCAGTTTCTTTGATGGCGTCGCAGGTCCTTTGTCGCGACCCTTGCGCTCCTTTGGGTCGTGGCGTTCTCCCCCACCCTTAGCCTTGCTCACTTTGGGTGTCATGCCGCGAGACGGATCCGCCTTCTCATACTCAGGCAGCTTCTCCGCTAAGGCGATTGCAGAGCCCACATCTTGCACGTTGCGCCCCACAAGTTCTTTGTTCGCCCATGGTTGGAGTCCGTCAAGAAAGAAGAATAGACGATCTTCTTCCGCCATGTTGGTGATGGACAGCATCAACTTGGAGTACTCCTTGACATACTCCTTGAGAGTCCCGATATGCTTGAGCCGTCGAAGTTGTCTCCTCACAAGATATTCGACGTGCTCGGGATAGAACTGTGCCTTAAGCTCACGCACAAAGTCCTCCTAAGTCTTCAATTCGCATTGGCCCATCTTGACCTCTGCGAATCGTCGACGCCACCACAGGATCGCATCGTTATTGAGGTACATGGATGCAGCTTGGACTTTTTCCTCCTCTTCGTCTAGCTGCAGCGCCTTGATGTAGCGCTCCATGTGCCATAGGAAGTTGTCGATTTCTTTTTCATCGCGCTTTCCCCTAAAAGATTGAGGCTCGGGGACACGTACCTTTGAAGCATACTCCCTGTGAGGTTCAGGATCACGCCCCACCGCTTTCTGAAGGATTGTCACCCGTGACTTGAGGTCCACGACCTCATCGACCCGGGCAACAAGATCCTCGATCAGGGTATTTCGCTCCACATCTCGACGAGTAATGGTCTCCTGAAGCTTTTGAAGTTCGGAGCGAAAGATTGTCATTGCAGTAGAAACACTTTCCTCGATTCTACGAATGTCATCAACAAACATTTCAAAAGTTTCAGCCAAATCAGAATACCGTTCACCCATTTTTGCCACGACATCCTCCAATAACGCGAGGCGGTCCTCCAAAGGAGCGTCGTCCCTCGTGATGGCCCGCCGCTCTTTGCTCCTGCCTCGCCTGGATTGCTTTGGAGGTTCAGTTGCAGCGTCGGTGATGCCAGCCTCTGATGTTGACATGGTTCCTAGCTCGAACCGGCTCTGATACCAACTGTCACGAACTTAAGCTTTTCGCTTAGCAAAAATTCGTGCGGCGCCCGCCTTCCTGCTCGAAGAGGGCAAGCCTTGCTCTCTGTTTGCTAGCCCGGACCTTCGCGCCCTACGACTAAATGCAAAAATAGAGAAAAGAGAAAGAAGTAGTGGTTCCGCAGAAAAACTAAGTACTCTCTTTACTTAGAAAATAACAACTACAAGATACAACTCTCTCTTGTTGTTTTGGCCTTAGCCAACTCCCCTATTTATAGGCTCATGTACATAACTCAGCCACTAAGCCTACATTTAAGACACCCACTAATGTCTACATTAAATACCCACTAAGCCCACTTACAATCTTGTGGGTTATGCATGGCTCTTGGCATCCCTTGACATTGATGGTAGTTATGGTATTGATGAAGGAGGTTGCAAGTCTCTTCAATTTTCCACAAATGATGTTGAAGTTGGGCCTTCTTGTTAAGCCCACTTTGATTTAGGCTAGGAACTTAGACTGAAATTTTCTAAGTCCCTAACAATAAGCTCATTATCATGCTTGAAATTTTAATTAGCACATCAGTGAGCAAAATTAGAGACTTTTTTTTTTAAAAAAAAAAGTGCTAAATCAACAACCCGCTTTGAATTGTAATTTTTAATTTTTTCTCATCCAAGAACTCTCTTTTTTCTATTTGTTTTATCATTTTTTTATGCTATAATCCAAAGAGAGGTAAATTAACAAATGCATTTCTAGTATAGAAATATTTATTGCTTTGTACCATGTGAGTATGAAGTATTATTCTTAGTGGTTGCACATACTAAGATCTATTCGTAGTTCTCTGTCACACGCCAGAATTTAAAAGCGTTATATATATATATATATATATATATATATATATATATATATATATATATATATATGTATATATATATATATATGTATATATATATATATATGTATATATATATATATATATGTATATATATATATATGTATATATATATATATATGTATATATATATATATATATGTATATATATGTATATATATGTATATATATATATATATGTATATATATATATATATATGTATATATATATATATATATATATATATATATGTATATATATATATATACATCAATTCTCAGGACATGAGCAAATCCGTCACGTACATAAAAACTTTTCGATCTAAACGGACAGAGTCTCTCCTATATACGCACGGTTAGGCAATGTAAAATTAATACAAATCAGAGTTACTAAACATAAGTTATTCATGATCTTAAGCAACTGAACTATAATCACATAACCAAATCATATCCATAATCACCAACCATCCACAATGAACTTGTTGAGGCCAAAACTCTCGCCACTTAAGAAAGCAACACGTGGCGTTTACTATCGGACGAAGACATCAGCCAACGAGAAGATGAGTCAGAGGCAGAAAACTCGAGCGTCAATCAAGGCTGGTCACAGCCGCATAAAGGTGCAGCACACGACATATGCTATCGGTTAAAGGCAGCAGCCGATAGGAAAAGTAGCCGACGGGAAGACTATCACTTCATCTGGGAGCGACTTCGACCGAAGACGAAACATCACTCCACCTCAATCAGGCGATGGAGAAGATGAAACCAGGGTTAACTTTCAGTTGCTCGAGCCGAAAGAGGAAAGACTTTGAAAGGAAGGAGCGCGAGGTTTAAACGTGAATCTCGTAACAAACTCCAAAACGGTAAGTGGCGTCCAGCATTGGAAAGCGCCGAGAATCACGCTTCGGCGCGATAACAAGGGAATGAACCTGGATGGAAAAATGACTATTATTCTATTTGAGAAATTTTAGATTCGAAAGGAAGTGGTTGAGGGATTCACGATGAGTTCCCCCAGATTCGAAAGGAAGTGGTTGAGGGATTCACGATGAGTTCTCCCAAATCACGCCGGCAATTCAAAATCAGCACCTGTAAACATGGTCTGGAAAGTGTATAAATACTCGAACCATCGAAGAAAAAGGGATTCGGCAACCTCGTAAGCTCGTGACCACCCCTGCTTTTTCATATCTTTATTGCTTTCCTAGGAGTAGGTTAATTGTAATCTTTACCGTTTTTCTTAGGGGTAGATTAATTGTAATTGGCTATCAGTTCCTTCTATAACCCCACTCCACTAAATACAATTTTCACCCCACAATCGGTTCCTTAGCCTTTTGTGTTTATCATATCTATGCCTCTCTCTCTATCTCCACATTCCGATTCGGCTATTCTAAACCGAATGGTCGCAAAAGTTACCAGAGGAGAACCCGGACGTGCAGATCCCTCCTCGACCCGATTGCTTGATCCATTTTGGCATGCGGCGCATCACATCTATGAGGATCACGGGGCCAATCGCGGACCGCCATTTTTGGCCCCAACAGAACTAAAATAGTGTAATGATATCTCTAACTTTTAGAGTAAATGAGTCATGATCATAGTAAGTAAATCCGACGTAGAAAAATAAAGATAATGGCCAGCAATCTAGCTAGCAATAGGGGTCGAATGCTGAGTATAGAATGCTCAATTATCTGGCATTCTAGGTCATGTCGTCGCTGATCAAAGTAAGAACTTTCGTCTCGTGATTCTAAACATGACCGGAGTGTGAGGACCCGGAAATTCTCACGTTTGGATTACTGTTGGATCTGTGACTTCTGGAGAACCAGAATGAGTGTAAGAGGTGTTTGTGCGCACATTGGACCCAAGATTTGGACCCGGCATGAAAAATGGATCAAGTTCACTTCTCCGAAAATTTTCAGGAAATTTTAGAGGTGGAATTGGGCCAAACGGACATCGGATTTGGATTCAGCGCGCGAAAACGGTCAAGACGGGCTATTTACTCGAATTTTTCGGAGCCCGGACGCGAAAACACGGATTTCTAGATGTGGGTTTACTGTTCCGGCGGCCGGAGAGGCGCCGACGGCGGCGGCTGGGGGCGGAGCGCGGCGGCGGGTGGAGGCGCAGCCGCACGGTCCACCGCGGAAGGCGTGCACCGGGCGCTGGCCACGTGGCGCCTCCCTATTAGCCGGCGCGGCAGGCGCGGTCCATGGAATTGGCGCGGGTGCACGGTGGACCGGGGGTGGACACGTGGCAGTACGTGGTTGGTGTGGTGTTGTGCGCGCAATCCACGGGGTCGGGGAGTGGTTACCTCGGGCTGCGTGCCCGACAGGCGCGCGTGGGCGCACGTGGGCGCGACGTGGGCACGCTGACCCGCGGCTCCCGCGCGTGGGCACCACATGTCGGCACCAGCGTCGGCCACGCGGCGCAACGCCGTTGGCCCAGTAAGCTGTCCGCTGTTCGGGTGGCTACGTGGCGGCCTGAGGTGAATTCGGGCGCGCACAGTAACGGGCCGGGCCCGTTACTATAGCAGCCCGAATGTTCCGGGCGCCCGAATTTTGGGCCCAAAAGTCCAATTGCAGATTTTTTCGAGCTGGGCCTATAAATAGGCTGTTTGCTGGGGCTTTTTGTCCCTTTTCCCGAGCTCCCCTGCCCTTGGACCCTTTAGAAAAGTTGGAGATCTTCGTGTTGCGCATCTTCTGGCAGAGGCCCGAAATTTTTTGAAGCCGCGGCATCGACGACTTCGGCATCGGAGCGCAGTGTGGCGATCTTTCATCGGAGGCCCATTATCGTCGCAGTTCGATCTGAGAGGTCCACAGTGCTACTCCTTCTGTATTTTAGGACGATTTTTGCGGCATTGGAATCACGAGAGGTACGTCTTCGACTTTTGTGTTCTTCTTGCTGAATTCAGAGTTTATGGCACGGTTTTTGAGACACTTCTAAGCCACTGTTTGCTGGTGGAGTTTTTGGACAGCAGCCCCTTGCCAGAATTTTATCTCCGCACTCGAGCGTCGGATCGAGACGAGCCTATACAATTTTTTCATCTACTCGTCGCGAGGATCATCGCCGTATTTTCCTTGGATTTTTCTGAGACCTTGCCGGAGGTATGCTATTCCCCTTTTATCTGTGTTTAAGTTTACAGTTGTGTGGTTGTGAGTGTTTGCGCACCTGTACTGTGGAATTTGTAACTCGGCCTACGGGGCTTGGAATTGGATGTGCAGGTACCCGTTTCGAAGGTCTCGACGCAAGGATCGCAGCAGTATTTTTATTGGAATTTTTGGAGCATTGTTTTCTGGTGAAAAAGTGACATCTTTGAGGCTGATTTTAGACTGTAACTTATTTGGGTAAATTATGGAATTAAGAGTAATTGTTAGCCTTGTGTTGTACCAGGAGGGTTTGTGGATAGTGCTGGACCCGTTGGATTTGGAGTTATTGTTGCTCCTGGTATTTTCAGCTGTGGAACCTTTGACAGTTATGCACTTTCAGGTGGATGGCCCTGTCTCCAAGATTGATGGACTGTGCATTAAAATCTGCTATTGTAGGATTATGCATGACAGTGAAATGCTTGTGTAGCATGCTAGAATTTAGGAATTGCTATTCCTTATATTATCTGGTGAATTTGTCATCTCCATGCTTTCTATCATCTGTAAAATTATTGTTATCTTGGAACTTGACCTAGCACCCCCGTCATTTGCTGCATGTGTAGCCAGACCAGTAGAAAACTCCAACTTGGGCTAGGTTTATTCTGCTTTAGACATCCACACTTCTTATTCCTTCCTGGACATAGTGTTTTACTCGCCCGGGTTGTGGGCCGAGTGGTCAGGATTCTTTTAGTGTGGGATACATTTTACACTCGTGCTTGGGAGCAGAGTTGAGTCTGGTTGATGTAGTTGGTTGTTCATCTGTGGCAGGAGCCGTTTGGGTAGACGACGGTCCCGAGATGTTTCGGTTTCTTATTTTATTGTCGCCACTGTGATAGTGGCAGCTGTATACCTGTGTCAGCAGGACCTTGAACCCAGAACCTCTTTAGACACACATATGAATTTAGTCAACCAATGTTTTCTTCCGAGCATCGTAGGGTCGCCCGAGTCTGTTCTTGTTTGATTGGACAAAGGCATTAGCTCTACGAGGCTTGGATATAAAACTTGGTTTCAACTGTTTTCCTAAAAAGAACTAAAAATCATTAAATATGGATTTCTTCCAGATCAAATGGCTTTCAGTAAGAAATGTCACATTTTTTTCCTATAAATTAACCACCCGAGATGATTCGAGTGGTCTGGGTTCTAAGGTCTGTCTTCTTCTTGGGACGAGAACAACGAGAGGCTATGCCTAGAGCCTGTTCTTGTTTGATTTGGGTTGTAGGTTCTAGTCTTTCGCGGTTTCCGGACCCTTCATTGTGTCAGTGGATGCGATGTTGGCTGTTGAGGCAGTTGTTCGTAGTGGATGCGACGTTTGTCCTGTTTGGTCTATTGAGACAGTTTCTCACAGTGGGTGCGATGTTGGCCTGTTGAGGCAGTTGTTCGCAGTGGATGCGATGTTTGGCCTATTGAGGCAGTTGTTCACAGTGGATGCGATGTTGGCCCGTTGAGGCAGTTGTTCGCAGTGGATGCGACGTTTGGCCTATTTGGCCTGTTGAGGCAGTTGTTCGCAGTGGATGCGATGTTTGGCCCTTTGAGGCAGTTGTTCGCAGTGGATGCGATGTTGGCCTGTTTGGCCTGTTGAGACAGTTTTCCGCAGTTGATGCGATGTTGGCCTGTTGGGGCAGTTTGGTGCGAGATATTTGAGGATCCTGAGTTTGTTTCATTCAGAGCGTGAGCATGGATTTTGACTATAGCCTGCAGTGCCAACTCGACAGAGTGCACGGATACCCTTGTCCTCGTTGGGGTCGCTCCCCTCGAGTGCCACGTCCGGGGTGGGTCTGCACTTTGGTATCGCGACTTGTCGACGCCGTCCCTCTGACTGAGCCAGTTTTGGCAGTTACGGACACAGTCCCTCTGGCTGAGCCAGTTTTGGCAGCTACGGACATACCTACGGTAGACCCGTCCTATTGAGGATGTGCGGCAGTAGGTAGGCGCAGGTCTGACTGGACCCGAGGAGGCAGTCAGTTTCAGATTTGGTGACTATATTGATATGTTAGTAGATGCACCATGTTATCTTCTGTTCCACTTTTTGAGCATCTAGATAGGGGCATAGTAGCTGTAGGGTTATTCATCTCCAGCTCTTTCCTTCAGTATTTCATTTGTTACAGCATGCCTCTAGTAGACTTAGTGGGCAGACCGTTGGGCATGTTGGCGGCACCCACTGAGAACTACTGTGGGATGTAGTTCTCACACCCGTCGTGGTGTATTTTTCCCCAGGGATGTCTGCTCCTGTTCCTGCTGCTCTAGTTGCTGCTTCTTCTGACCGAGATAAGGGAGTCACGAGCTAGATCCCTACCAGTCGTCGTCCAGAGAGTAGATGTACCATTTTTATATTTTGAGAGTTACTTGTTGAGAGACCTTGTAGTGAGGTATAGAGTTGTACTTTTCTTTCAGATTTGAGAGACTTATGTACTTGTGGTGAGGACTTGGAGTTGTATTTATTTTTATTTCTAGCAGTTTACTTTCAGCTCTGATATCTGTTTAGTATAGTATCTATCTTTTGCAGGTTAGACGCTTTGTCTATACGGGGTTCACCGTATGGGCGGCGGATCTGTTAGCGAGCCCGGGTCACAGTTTCGACCCCGGGGCGTGACAGATTAGAGTGGTATCAGAACCTAGGTTGTAGGTCATTGAGGACTTAGAAACCCTAGGCTTGTGGTTGGACATTAGGATGACTACGTGAGAGTCGTGATTTTTAGCGAGAGTCCTGATCGAGTTTTGTACCTTTCCCAAGAGACGGGATGAGTGATTGGCATGTTTATTCTCCTAAGCGATTATGTTGGCTGCAGACAACATAATGCTATAAAATGGATGACATGTCATAGACTTTCGCTGGATTGGGTCGTTTGGTTGTTGTGTCCTGATGTTTGTTATTGTGCAGTGGACTACGATGCCCCTGAGACGTCGTGTAGCGAATAGGGCACATCCCGCATCTGATGAGTAACCCGAGCAGCGGGAGGCAGAGCTATCAGAGCAGAGCGAGACCCAGGAGTTATGGATCCAGATGGCACAGATGTCGGAGGTTGTCCGATGCCAGGAGGAGGCCATGGAACGTTTGATGCGCTTGTTGGAGCAGAGAGCACAGCTAGTTGCAGTACCTCTTGAGTGTCCTCCAGTACTTTCTTCCTATGCAGTGGCATATTCAGTTGTACCAGCGGAACTGATGGAGCGAGCAGCCCCCTCCGTGCCGATGAGCAGTGCCGAGGCACCGAGGCAGGGAGGATAGTAGTTGAGCTTCGGGACGTCATTGATCGATGGAGCCAGTCCCGGCAGTCTGAACCATCCCGATTCATAGGTTTGAGTTGGAGCCTTTGTAGGCAGAATTGGGGGTTGGTGTTGATGGAGAGACTATCTGAGAGCCTCCCTGTGCTAGGGAGTTTATACAGTTGTTGAACTGCACGCTCCAGGTTTCGAGGGACGAGGCGCATAGGATATGTTTGACTGGGAATGGTTTGCGCCAGGATACCTTTCAGTTTAGTTGGTCCCTCCGTTTTGGATTATTGACGCTTCGATGGAGTAGGCGTGGTGTATGGAGCGTGGCGCTGCAGTTCCTTTAGATAGGGATCTACCGCCAGAGGCGAGTTCTAGATTTTGGTGCTTCGCGCCGGGTGATGGAGGACAGATCGGACGACAGAGGCATTTCTGATTTCTTTTCCTGGATAACGGGTTCCCGAGACGCCTGAGTTTGGGCCGGTCCCGATAGCAGCATCAGCATCTACATCAGAGTGGCGCGGCGGTAGCATGGATTGGCTATCTGCGGAGGACCGCATTTGTCACCCCTGTGTGAGCAGAGGTAGAGGTCGTGCTCCCTATATGGATAGTCTTGATTTTCAGGCAGACTGAGCGACGACCACTTTCATCGAGCGGATGAATTTGTGCCGCCCGGTTGGAGGGCACCACAGTAGTGGATTGGGTTGTCACCGACATGATTTCATTACAGCAGTCTGAGTTAGAGTGTTTTTGGTTTTCCTGTCTGGACTGGAGGTAGAGTTGTTACCACGTGCACTAGAGGTACAGGTTCCTGTTGGTATTGTGCACTTGGGGAAGCCTTATGGATTATGTCTAGTGCTGTTGAGACTTGGAATTTTACCGGCAAAGGTGACGGTTGGGTCACAGCTCCACGACTCAGATTGAGCACACGGGATGGACCAGTTGGTGCGGTATCGTGCAACGATTGATTGTGGATTGAGAACCGTGACCTTCCCGCGAGTTGGACAGCAGGAGATCATTTTCTCAGGTCACCGTGGCATCCTTTCTGCAGCAGTGGCTTCAGCGGTTTTGGGTTAGGTGCTACTTGTTGTGCGTAGGTGACGCCTAGGACTAGAGTTCGTGTCTCTAGGGGTCTCGGATAGGGTTGTGTTTTTCTTTTTAGGGGCACGGATAGATTGTAGCTTCCGTTTTTGTAGCCACAGCATGAACGGCTTCAACACTTCTCTCCCTTTTCTCGCCTTGTACTGAAATTTTCGAACAGGACGAAAGCTTCGAAAGACTGCTCCAGAAATGGAGACGGTGCCCGAACCTATTCTTGTTTGATTGGGGCGAAGGCACTGGTCTTTCAGAATTTTCGGACTTTTCGTTAATTTCAGCGGTTTTCTAAACAGAGAGTTGGGGTTGACGACTTTCCTGCTGGTGGGGCCCTTACCTTTTCTGTTGGTTGTGGTGACGTTCTTCGTGTAGAATGGACGAGTAGATTTGGTTAATCTTCCTTGTCCCCAGCTTTTTGGAGTTCCTGAGGTTTTCCACGTCTCAGCTCAGAGGTGTTTTGCTTTTGGACCCCTCGCCCATGATTGACTCGCTCCAGTTGAGATTTGTGGGTGTGGGAGTACGAGGGACGCCGTTGCGAATTCTGGCTCGTGTGATGAGAGAATTGCGCAACCGGGCCATGTCGTTTTGATTATTGTTTTTAATGAGGAGTAATCACGGGGAGTGAGTAGTGCTTGGGAGCTGGAGACGGTGTTGATGGATACTTACCTTTGGCTTGGAGACTCCCTGTTTGAGTTGTGTTAGTTTTGAGGACGAAACTTTTTTTTAGTGGGGGAGGATGTGAGGACACGGAAATTCCCACGTTTGGATTACTGTTGGATCTGTGACTTCTGGAGAACCAGGATGAGTGTTAAAGGTGTTTGCGCGCATATGGACCCAAGATTTGGACCTGGCATGAAAAATGGATCAAGTTCACTTCTCCGGGAATTTTCGAGAAATTTTAGAGGTGGAATTGGGCCAAACGGACATCGGATTTGGATTCAGCGCGCGAAAACGGTCAAGACAGGCTATTTACTCGGATTTTTCGGAGCCCGGACACGAAAACACGGATTTCGAGGTGTGGGTTTACTGTTCCGGCGGCCGGAGAGGTGCCGGCGGTGGCGGCTGGCGGCGGAGAGCGGCGGCGGGTGGAGGCGCAGCCGCGCGGTCCACCGCGGAAGGCGTGCACCGGGCGCTGGCCACGTGGCGCCTCCCTATTGGCCGGCGCGGCAGGCGCGGTCCATGGAATTGGCGCGGGTGCATGGTGGACCGGGGGTGGACACGTGGCAGTACGTGGTTGGTGTGGTGTTCTGCGCGCGGTCCGCGGGGTCGGGGACTGGTTACCTCGGGCTGCGTGCCCGACAGGCACGCGTGGGCGCGACGTGGGCGCGACGTGGGCGCGCTGACCCGCGGCTCCCGTGCGTGGGCACCACGTGTCGGCACCAACATCGGCTACGCGGCGCAACGCCGTTGGCCCAGTACGCTGTCCGCTGTTCGGGTGGCTACGTGGCGGCCTGAGGTGAATTCGGGCGCGCACAGTAACGGGCCGGGCCCATTACTGTAGCAGCCCGAATGTTCTGGGCGCCCGAATTTTGGGCCCAAAAGTCCAATTGCGGATTTTTTCGGGCTGGGCCTATAAATAGGCTGTTTGCTGGGGCTTTTTGTCCCTTTTCCCGAGCTCCCCTTGTGACGCCCCACCTCCCAGGGGGTCACCCATCCTATAACTACTCTAGCTCTAGCACGCTTAACTCTCATGTTCCTCTTAGATTTTGCTACCATCCAAAATGCTATAGCCGGGTTAGAGATTTAGTCCTATTATATCATTTATATATAGGACTAATCCAAATTCCGGGGGTGTCACATTCTTCCCCCCTTTAAGCCCTGACGTCCACGTCAGGCTTAAGCACACTCACAAGCACCAGGCGATGTGAGACTCGTCTCGCTAGCCTTAGCCGACCTTGTGGGGAGCTGCACTCCACCCACAACGGTCATTAGCCGGGGAGCCTCGCTCTACCCGCTATATAACCCTAGCTCAGCCGAGACTCATCTCACATTTCCGGCTGGTGAATGGCTCTGATACCAACTGTGACGCCCCACTTCCCAGGGGGTCACCCATCCTAGAACTACTCTAGCTCTAGCACGCTTAACTCTCATGTTCCTCTTGGATTTTGCTACCATCCAAAATGCTATAGCCGGGTTAGAGATTTAGTCCTATTATATCATTTATATATAGGACTAATCCAAATTCCGGGGGTGTCACACCCCTGCCCTTGGACCCTTTAGAAAAGTTAGAGATCTTCGTGTTGCGCATCTTCTGGCCGAGGCCCGAAATTTTTGGAAGCCGCGGCGTCGACGACTTCGGCATCGGAGCGCAGTGTGGCGATCTTTCATCGGAGGCCCATTATCGTCGCAGTTCGATCTGAGAGGTGCACAGTGCTACTCCTTCTGTATTTTTGGACGATTTTCATGGCGTTGGAATCATGAAAGGTACATCTTCGACTTTTGTGTTGATCAACTTGCTGGATTCAGAGTTTATGGCACGGTTTTCGAGACACTTCTAAGCCGCTGTTTGCTGGTGGAGTTTTTGGATAGCAGCCCCTTGCCGGAATTTTATCTCCACACTCGAGCGTCTTATCGAGACGAGCCTATACAATTTTTTCATCTACTCTTCGCGAGGATCATCGCCGTATTTTCCTAGGATTTTTCCAAGACCTTCCCGGAGGTATACTATTCCCCTTTTATCTGTGTTTGAGTTTACACTTGTGTGGTTGTGAGTGTTTGCGCACCTGTACTGTGGAATTTGTAACTCGGCCTACGGGGCTCGGAATTGGACATGCAGGTACCCGTTTCGAAGGTCTCGACGCGAGGATCGCAACAGTATTTTTATTGAAATTTTTGGAGCATTTTTTGAAGGTGAAAAAGTGAGATCTTTGAGGCTGATTTTAGACTGTAACTTATTTGGGTAAATTGTGGAATTAAGTGTAATTGTTAGCCTTGTGTTGTACCAGGAGGGTTTGTGGATAGTACTGGACCCGTTGGATTTGGAGTTATTGTTGCTCCTGATATTTTCAGCTGTGGAACATTGGACAGTTGTGCACTTTCAGGTGGGTGGCCTTGTCTCCAAGATTGATGGACTGTGCATTAAAATCTGCTATTGTAGGATTATGCATGACAGTGAAATGCTTGTGTAGCATGCTAGAATGTAGGAATTGCTATTCCTTATATTATCTGGTGAATTTGTCATCTCCCTGCTTTCTATCATCTGTAAAATTATTGTTATCTTGGAACTTGACCTAGCACCCCCATCATTTGCTGCATGTGTAGCCAGACCAGTAGAAAACTCCAACTTGGGCAAGGTTTATTCTGCTTTAGACATCCACACTTCTTATTCCTTCCTGGACATAGTGTTTTACTCGCCCGGGTAGTGGGCCGAGTGGTCAGGATTCTTTTAGTGTGGGATGCATTTTACACTCGTGCATGGGAGCAGAGTGGAGTCTGGTAGATGTAGTTGGTTGTTCATCTGTGGCGGGAGCCGTTTGGGTAGGCGGCGGTCCCGAGATGTTTCGGTTTCTTATTTTATTGTCGCCGCTGTGATAGTGGCAGCTGTATATCTGTGTCAGCAGGACCTTGAACCCAGAACCTCTTTGGACACACATACGAATTTAGTCAACCAATGTTTTCTTCCGAGCATCGTAGGGTCGCCCGAGTCTGTTCTTGTTTGATTGGACAAAGGCATTAGCTCTACGAGGCTTGGATATAAAACTTGGTTTCAACTGTTTTCCTAAAAAGAACTAAAAATTATTAAATATGGATTTCTTCCAGATCAAATGGCTTTCAGTAAGAAATGTCACATTTTTTTCCTATAAATTAACCACCCGAGATGATTCGAGTGGTCTCGGTTCTAAGGTCTGCCTTCTTCTTGGGACGAGAACAACGAGAGGCTATGCCTAGAGCCTGTTCTTGTTTGATTTGGGTTGTAGGTTCTAGTCTTTCAGGGTTCCCGGACCCTTCATTGTGTCAGTGGATGCGATGTTGGCCTGTTGAGGCAGTTGTTCGCAGTGGATGCGACGTTTGGCTTGTATGGTCTGTTGAGACAGTTTCTCGCAGTGGGTGCAATGTTGGCCTGTTGAGGCAGTTGTTCGCAGTGGATGCGATGATTGGCCTGTTGAGGCAGTTGTTCGCAGTGGATGCGACGTTTGGCCTGTTTGGCCTGTTGAGACAGTTTTCCGCAGTGGATGTGATGTTGGCCTGTTGAGGCAGTTTGGTGCAAGATATTTGAGGATCCTGAGTTTGTTTCATTCAGAGCATGAGCATGGATTCTGACTATAGCCTGCAATGCCAACTCGACAGAGTGCGCGGATACCCTTGTCCTCTTGGGGTCGCTCCCCTCGAGTGCCACGTCCGGGGTGGGTCTGCACTTTGGTATCGCGACTTGTCGACGCCGTCCCTCTGACTGAGCCAGTTTTGGCAGTTACGGGCACAGTCCCTCTGGCTGAGCCAGTTTTGGCAGCTACGGACATACCTACCGTAGACCCGTCCTATTGAGGATGTGCGGCAGTAGGTAGGCGCAGGTTTGACTGGACCTGAGGAGGCAGTCAGTTTCAGATTGGGTGACTATATTGATATGTTAGTAGATGCACCTTGTTACATCTGTTCCACTTTTTGAGCATCTAGATAGGGGCATAGTAGCTGTAGGGTTATTCATCTCCAGCTCTTTCCTTCAGTATTTCATTTGTTACAGCATGCCTCTAGTAGACTTAGTGGGCAGACCGTTGGGCTTGTTGGCGGCACCCACTGAGAACTACTGTGGGATGTAGTTCTCACACCCGTCGTGGTGTATTTTTTCCCAGGGACGTCTGCTCCTGTTCCTGCTGCTCTAGTTGCTGCTTCCTCTGACCGAGATAAGGGAGTCGCGAGCTAGATCCCTACCAGTCGTCGTCCAAAGAGTAGATGTATCCTTTTTATATTTTGAGAGTTACTTGTTGAGAGACCTTGTAGTGAGGTATAGAGTTGTATGTAGTGAGGTATAGAGTTGTACTTTTCTTTCAGATTTGAGAGACTTATGTACTTGTGGTGAGGACTTGGAGTTGTATTTATTTTTATTTCTAGCAGTTTACTTTCAGCTCTGATATCTGTTTAGTATAGTATCTATCTTTTGCAGGTTAGACGCTTCGTCTATACGGGGTTCACCGTATGGGCGGCGGATCTGTTAGCGAGCCCGGGTCGCAGTTTCAACCCCGGGGCGTGACACGGAGAGTCCTCCGTCATGTCTAATCCAATCATTGGCTCTCATCGATGTCACTACAATAGGTAATGTTCTAATGTAAACGCACACACAGCATCCTCAGAAGTGCCCTCACGATGTTCGTCGGATGATTATTGTCCAAAACAGGTTTCTACTTTGGACGAATTCTCAAACCAACTCTCATAGACTCGCAGTATATTCTTGGAGGTTTGAATTGTGCATTCCAATATACAAACTTCATTATCCCGCTAGGACGATGTTAGTGAATACGTTGTAGTAGCAATGATTTTATTTTCGATATTTGAAATAAAGTTCACTTTTTCGGAAATTTATTTGGCCGTGTTTTTCGTGGGTATAATTTTGGTGCGAAGGTTGTCTCGTTGTCGGGCTCGTCGAACGGTGTAACGACCTGGTCCACTAACAATAATAATTCGTTGGGCCCAAATCGCAGCCCAAAATGCTTAAGCCCAGTTATTATTACTAGTATCCATGTCTCTTATATACCCAATCATAATCTCAATCACATTCGATGTGGGACTATATTGGGGTGTCAACAACTCCCCCCGTTTAGGTCTGACGTCCTCGTCAGCCCAAACACACACACACAGCAGCCTAAGATCACCAGGCGATGTGAGAGCGATGTGAGACTTGTCTCACTAGCCCTGCCATCTAAATCCAGGCTCAGCCGTGACTCGTCACACACTTCCAGCTGGTTATTGGCTCTGATACCAAATTTAACGACCCGATCCACTAGCAATAATAATTCGTTTGGCCCAAACCACAGCCCAAAATGCTTAAGCTCAGTTATTATTACTAGTGTCCATATCTCTTATATATTCAATTACAATCTCAATCACATTCGATATGGAACTATTGATATGAGACTATTGGGGGTGTCTCAATAGGCACGTGAGATACTTAAGAGACCAATCATATCAACTTTGTAGATTTATGTGCTCCATAGATATTCACACACACTATTTAAATCAATTATGGCCCAAAAGTTGTAAGTATATTATTTCATGCATCTAAGTTTGCGAGTAGGATGATCCAAAAGCATCAACCAAATTAATGTGTAACAATAATTGGAATACCAGCAGAGACACGGAACCCATGTTGGCTAAGCAATCAAAATCAGA